>CM053598.1:153774707-153792121 GCA_028646575.1 Pseudocheirus occidentalis | reverse complement strand
TACAGGAGCAATTGGCCTCTGTGCCCGAGTTTGACCTGGAAGACTTCATTGAACTCTCCACAGAAGAACAGAAAACCAAACTACAGGTGGGATTAGGAGGTTCAACCCTAGATTATTCTACATTACATGGAAACAGGAAGCTTGGAGTTGAAGGGGTCTGTGGTAGGGAGAAGGAGGAACACATTCTGGAACAAGGTTTAGGCAAAGGGATGTGATGAGGATACTGGGTAGAGATGGGTAATTGAAGGCCCTAGGGAAGAACCTTTAGACTCCTTCGGAGGAAGGACTCATAGCTTTTTCCCTATGAGTGATGAGTTGCAGCAAGGGTCTGGAGACTGTAGGATTATGGGAAAGGTTTGTTGCCTTGGGGTAACTCATTGTTGGCTTTCTTTTTCCTAGGTACTACTCCAAGAATGTGTCAGTCCTACAGAGGTGAGTGTGGCCAGTTTGTTCAGGCAATGAGGAAGCCAGAGCAGGTGTCTGGTCTATCAGTCAACAAGCATTTATTAGGTGCTTGCTGCATGTTAGACTGGGGATATAAAGGCGAAAACAGTCCTTGCCCTCATAAAGCTGACATTCTAATGGGTGAAACAAGTTGTGAATAACTACATATATATATAAGATATATAAGGAGTTAGAAGGAAGGTCATCTCAGAAGGGGCTACAGGAGTAGTTTTACTCTGAGTTCCTTATAGAGGTTGTTGGGGGGAGGCGGTAAGACCTCTCCCAGAGGTGCGAATGGTGGTCAGCTCCTCCCAGGGACAGAGCTGTGGTGTGGTGGAAGGCAGAAGCAGGGGATGGATTTGAGTAGAAGTGATATGTGTAACTCCAGAATCTTTTTCCTTTCCAGCCCTTTATCTTTGAGCTGCTTAGCCGCCTTAAGAACCTACAGAGGCTCAGCCGGCCTCTGAAATAAGACTTTGAATACCACCTTATCTACCCCTAGACCTCAGCTGACTATGGACCCCTGTAGGCCTCACCCTTCCTGCCTCCTGGAGTCACCCCTGGTGAGTGGTGAGCCCCCTCAGGACATCCAGGCCAGCGAGTTGGAGGATGAGAGATGCATGGATACTGCCCTAAGGGGCAAGGGGCATATACAGCTTCAGCTGGATAGTATCAGCAGACCAGCCAAGGCTCCTCAGAGACTGGACAAGTGACTGCAGGGTTCTTCGGCAAGCCTTCAACTCATGTTTTAAACTTAGAAGGATAAAGCCTATAGAAAAGATACTGGTGTGGAGTTTAATTGGCCCAAATAGAACTGAGACAAAGGATTGTTGCCTGTTTGTAGCAAAAGTCATGGGTAGAGGGTGGGGGAAAGGAGTGCAGATGGATGTCCCAGGGCTACGTCCATCACTACCACAACTTTACAGCCCTTATATCACTGGATCCTCACAACCACCATGGGAAGGAGGTGCTATTACTATCCCATTTTACAGATGAGGAAACTGAGACAAACAGGGTTAAGTGACTTGCCCAGGGTCACACAGCCAGTAAGTATCGGAGGTAGCATTTAAATTGAGGTCTTCATGACTCCAGGCTTGGCACTGTATTCACTGCACCTGGAAGGAAGCCGACAGTGCACAGATCTTTGATACAGAAAACAACGTGGGTATTGGCTACTGAATGGGATTTAAGGTCCATGATGGGCGCCAAGATCCAGGCATCCCTCCTACTCTCAAGCCCAGCACCAGAGACACTGAGGAAATTGAGGTAGTTGTGTCAGGTCACTCAAGGCTAGTGGTGAGAAGCTGGATCCCTGCCCAGGTCCAAGCCTCAGGCTGACCTACATGGTCCGGGAAGTAGCCCTTGGCCTGCTTCTGCCCCTTCCACTTTGGATCTCAGACTCATGTCTCCTGTGGCCTTAGGGAAGAAAGCACATTCATTTTGGCGAGTTAATACATTTTATTGGAGGCTAATGAGGCGCTGTGTTTTCCAGTGGACCGGAAGGGAGAAAAACTTTCTGGGCTAGGTATTAAGACTGTTATTATTAATGCAGTAAGAATCAAGTGCTCGGATGACTTCTATTTTCTTCCCCCTATACAGCCCCTCCCGTCTAGCAGACTTGGGGTGCATCCTTCCCAAGACTCCCAGTCCCTTCCCCTTGTCAAGTCATTGTCTTAGGAAACAGGATCCTGCTTCCTCCTTGGGAAGCCCAAGGCTGCAGAGGAGAGCTTCCTCATGCACCAACTCCATCCTCCAAGCAGCATCCACAAGGAGCATCCTCTGAGATGCAGGCAGAACTACAAGCCATTACACCCAGGCCCCTTCCCCAGCATCTCAAGGAACTACAGGGCTGCCTTTCCAGCAGGACCAACCCCAGCAAAGTCTCAACATGGTTAGTGCTCTCGTCCTGCGCAGGGGGCATGGTAGACAGATGTCCTGTGTTCTTTCCGTTCGAAGGCATCATGGCCCTCCCTTCAGGTAAAAGGGGCAATGGTCAGAAGCGCTAATCCAGTGAAGTGTACCCACTCCCTGGGCACCCATCTCCTCCTGCCCCTTTGCACTCCCAAATGCCTCTGGCAGTTCCAGCAGAGGTCCCCTTTCCCCACCTGAAGCAGCGTGGGCAGTAGAGGTCGCCATCACAGCCATAGCAGCGTACAGTGGCATCTTCATTACAGATGCAACACCAGGGCAGCTCCTCCGCCACCTCTGATTCAGCCTTGCAGGCTGCAGCCAGGGCCTGGAGAGAAGTGGAGGACCGACAGGTAGAGGTTAACTCCCCAGGGTGCTGTTGTGATGGGGACAATGTGCAATAACAAAGATGGATAGGGTCACAGGCTTTGAGCCAGAAGGGACCTTAGAGGCCATCTAGCCCAACTCCCTCATTCTGCAGATAAGGAAACTGAGTCTCAAAGAAATTAAATGACTTGCTCAAGGTCATATAACTGGTAAGTAGAAGACTCAGGATTCAAATCCAGAACCCCATGCCTCCTGTACCATGCCTGAGGGCCAATGGTCAAGGTGTCTCACCTTAGCCTTCGGCTGGGCCCGGGGTGGAGGCACCTGCTTTGCAGGGATGTTGAAGCCACTTGCCTGGTCTAGGGCAGCCTCCTCCGTAAGCTGCAAACAGGAAGAGAGCAGGGTTCCAGCAGCAGCTTCTTCTCTGCACTTTTAAGGGTCTCTTTCTTTGGTTTCCCTGTGACCTTTTCTACTCAGTCCCTACCTGAGCCCCCCCCCCCCCAATACTTCCCTGCTTCACCTTCCTCCCTACTCTGGCTGCTACCTCCCCAATGATATCAGGTAGCACAAGGTAAAACTGTGGCTGGTCTGGGTCAGGGCCTGAACAGCAACCACCCCCCAGCCCGGGGGAGAGTGCACATGTGCATTCTGGAGGGAAGGGCTTGGCAGGCAGTGGGGGAATGACCCAGGGAGGGAGAAGCAGGAGACAGGTAAGGCAGGAACACTGAGGTATGGGTCAGAAAGGCCTTACCTGCTGAAGGACTCTCTGGATGGCTTCCTCTTCATCCTCATCACTGTCAGGGAAGTGATAATTCTGCAAAGTCACTAAAGGCAAGTGAAGGGAGGGGGAAATTAACATTGAGAAGATGTCTCTTGGATAAACATTAACCTCCGTTCCCAGTCTGGTTAGATTTAGGTCAATGAGTCAGTCAACAAGCATTTATTAACCGCCATGTGCCAGGTATGGTGCTAACCCCTGAGATAAAAAGAAAGGTCGCTGCCTTCAAGCTCAGTCTAATGGGGCAGACAACATGCCCAAAGCACTACGTACAGCCAAGACAGAGAGCATAAAGGAGAAATAACACTCAGAAAAGACTGGGGGAGATGGGTGAAGTCTGGGAAGGCCTCTCAGAGAAGGTGGCACTGAGGCCAGAAGTCGGATGTGAGGAAGGGGAGCGTTCTAAGCATGGTGGGACAGTGACTGGAACACCAAGCACTGGGAGATGGAGAGACTCGTGTGAGGACTACCCAGGAGGCCGGTGTGGTTAGATCTTAGAGCGCACAGAAGATGTCCAGAAAGGTCAGAAAGGGCCTAGCGAGAATTTTCTGTTTGATTCCAGAAGTCAGGAAGCCACTGGAATTTGAATGGGGTGGCTGGGGAGGTAGGGAAATGGCCAGACTGATTTAATAATGTCACTCTGGCAGCCTGGGATGTTGGTGGAGGGAGAGGTTATGAGGACACTAAGCCTGTTTGTTTCCGTAATGGCCTGGAGTACATTCTGCTAGGCTGCTTAAATCAGACCTGCCTCAGGGACTGACTAGTGAAAGAGACTGCATACCTCCTGAGCATCTGCTCAGATGAATTCTCCTAACATTAGACTCTAGGGAAAGGTGGGACATAGGAAAGCCTCCTGCTCTGATGGGCACTGAAGCTTTGTTGACTTCAAAGGGGCTCTTGCTTGTTCCTGATAGAAGATGCAGGTACTGCTTCCCACTGGGCCCCGGCACCATGAATGGTGCAGCCTCTTTTCACTGGAGACCAAGTCCTGGTGTTCCCCAGTCCCATTCCCTACCTCCTTCGGGGTCCAAACCCCGAAGTACGGCTAGCCGCTTGGCAACAGCCAGGATCCTCTCCTGCCGAGTGTTCTCCTCCCTTAGCTCAGCTGCTGCCTCTGCCAGGAGCCTGCCCTTCTCTCCTTCCAGCTGCTGATGGGCCAGTTCAGAAGGGTCAATATTCCAGCCCCTTGGGCTATCCCGGTTAAGGTCATTTTGCATAGAGACACCTGAAAAAATACATAGGTGGTATTAAAGTTAGAAGGGGAAGCTGAGGACCAGGGACTAGGATGGTCCTATCTTCCCTAGTCAGGAAGTGATGGTAAATCATCCTTGAGGGAACAGATAGGCATAGGGGATAGGAAGAGATTACCAGGAGGTGAAGTTTCTCGATCACAGCTTTCATCAATTGCTACTTCAGCTGCTAATTGTGTCAAAAGATCCTCTGTCTGTTGGGCCTGTGTCCTGGTGTCAGGGGGTTGGTAGACCTGGATCAGTAGAGAGAACCTCACACAGGAAGAGCTACTCAAAAGGCATGGAGCCCAGACAGGGGGATTATGGGGTACCAATAGCATTTAAAAACAGATATACCATCCAGGGTGATAAGGAGCAACAGAGATGGTAGGACTCAGACAACCAATTTTGTAGCTTCAAGCAGGGACGCAAAGATTCGCTCTATGAATCCTTAGACGCCCTTCCCAATCCCTTATTATGGTACCTGGCCTGGCAGTAGATATACATAGGGGTGTGGTGAGAAGAATCACTATAGGATTATCTCAGCCAAAGAAATTTGGACTCTATCCAAACATCTGTTGCTCTCTGTCTCCCTATCCTTCAACCCATGTTCAGCTGGGTAGGCTAAAGGGCCCCATGTGGCAGGTTCCAGCTCTTACCGGCCGGGGAGCCTGGGATGGGGGAATCCTGCCCTGAAGCACAGCTAGTCGGGTCTCCATCTCCTCAGTGGAAGGGATGGGGCCTCGAGGCTCATCTCGAAGTGCAGCCAGTCTGGCCTCGATCTCTGCCTGGGAAGGCACCGCTTCTGCAGCACACACAGAGAAGCTACCCGTCAGCTCCTAGAATCAGCCCAAGACTTTCAGTGCCCAGTCCTCTACACATCAGCCCTTAGATGCTGAGGTTTCCCCTTTCCACTGAGATGATGTGGAGTTCACAGCATCAAAGATTTAGAACAAGAAGGGATTTTAGAGGTTAATTAGTCCAACCCTCTTATTTTACCGGTGAGGAAATTGAGGCCCCAAAGAGGTTTCCTTGCCCAAAGTCAAAGAGAGAGTAAGTGAAAGAGGTAGGTTTTTAACTTGATGACTCCACATCTAGTGCTCTTTCCACTGCATCAGCTTTCAGCTGGAACCATCCCTAGTCCCACTCACTAGGCCTGGTTTCCTGGCGGAGTTTTTCAAGTCTCTTGGCAATGACTTGGTCTTCTTGAGACAGTCCCTGTAGCCGAACCATGCCCTGGGGAGCAATGAACTTCTGTTTGGCCTCCAATGCAGCAACACGCCTATTGGAAGGAGAGAATGGAGGGTGCTGAAAAGCAAGGGTCACTGGAACTAGTGGTTGGTACAGGCAAAGGGATGGAAAGGCAGGCCCTACTTTCTGGGTTTCTTGACGTAAGGGGAAGAAGTAGGTAAGAAAAGGACTTCTCCAGTTATCAAGGAAATTCCAAAGTCTAGATTGGAAAGGGGTACCCCATGTGGAAAGGTTGTCACTTCAAAGTGGAATCTAGCTATGTGCCTTGGTTTATGTACTACCCAGATCTAAGCTAGCAAGAGACTGTAGCAGAGAGGCCAGGACTGCGTGAGCATAAATTGGTGAAAGTTCTATACTACGGCAGGTATCATGGTGCAGAATACTGGACCAGGCAGCCTGGAAAGGAGGGACCTTTTCCAATGTTCTCTACTCCTTTGGCTCACAAGATAGTCTCCAGAGAGTCCCTGTGACTCTGTGGCTTAGCACGAGCTGAGTTCCCTGTCTCCATACTCATCCCCATCCTTATCCCTCCAGCACTTACTTCCTGTAGTTTTCAGGGGGTGACCACTTGGAGACGCTGGCTTCTGAAGGCCCTCTGTAGGGAGAAAGCTCAGAGTCACAGGTCATCCTGCGGGCATTGCTGCCATGCTAGACAGGGCTCCTCCAGTGCATATGGAACCTCTATAGTAGATCCTTATGTTACAGACTTAGAAACTGACATAGGTAAGTGTGGGGAGCTGAGAAGCATCATACTGAATGAACTTTCCCCTGGTCCCTATCGCATGCACTAAGCTCCTCTGCCAGAAGAGGCTCTTGTGTCTCCTTGGATCATATACGTATGCTCACCTGGTCAGCGCCTCATGGCATGGCTTGCAGACCTTCTGCTGGGTGTTCCCAAGGCGAGGTACAGCTGCACTGAAGGAGAGGCAGTTGGAACAGAAGGCTCGACCACAGTTCTTACAACCACACTACACAAAAAAAACAAGAGGCAAGAAAACTCACACTTACACTTCATCTGGTCCTCCTGGGGTACTTTCCCCACAGGGATCTTTCAGTACACAGACCATAAGATACTCTGAGGAGGGAAACAGTGGGAAATCACTTCCACAGTTTGGAGAGATGGGAAGAGGAAGGGTGGCCTCTAAACCCCCGCGGAGTTAGCCACGGAGCCAGGAGCACACTCAGCAGACCAAGGAAAACAAATTCCTCTACAAACGTCTTTCCCGATACCTAATTCTTGACCCTTTCTCAGTTCCCTGCCACCAGAGATGTGGGTGACTCTTTTCTTCTTCTGGTAGGGCGGCGTGAAGCTCTGCCCCATGTCAATCTGTCCCTGGCACAGATGAAGACCAGCTTGGCCAAGGGTGGTACACAGAGATGCCGCCATCCTTCCATTCTAGTCTGGTGCGGTTCCTCACACACTGAAGTATTTCCTTCTTATAGCCCAGGAAGCGAACCAGGTACCATGCCCAGGACTACACATCCCGGGGGTACCCAAGGAGTTCTTGCTGATAACAAGGATGCCTTAGCAGCTGGGTCCACCTGGTCCTGGTGGCATGGAAAGCCATGAGGACACGTTAACCAAAAGGTCACGCCAGAAAGGAGAGGACAGGGAAGGGCAGCCTGTATGATGGGAACCAAGGAGGAGGGGAGTTTCAGTGATACGAAGAGGGTGTGCAGGGAGGAAAGGCGGGCAATGAAGGAGGGGGAAGGAGGGCAGGAGGTGGGATGATTTTTACAGGGGGAGGGTACGCCGCCCGCAAGCTCCAATTTTTCAATTAGACTTGCCTCCTTTCGGAACAGAGTGAACTTGACCGCGCAACCATAGCACCTGCCCTCCATCTCCAGGTCAGGACAGACAGCTTCCTCTGGTCACCAGGACACTGCCCCTCGGCAGCCAGACCTTCTTAGGACAACGAGACAGACCGGAAAAGCGAACCGGTTCTCATAACTATCGGCTCCAGGTGCCTCCGCCCCTTAATAGCCCAGGAGGCCTTTGGATAGACCGGGCTCGGTTCGGCTGGGTCTAGAGCGATGCCTGCTGGGAAGAGTAGTTCTTTTCCTCGAGTTGGAGGCCTTTGGAGCGCTCCAAGAAAACTTCAATTCCCAGGGGGCAAAGCGCCTCCAACCCGAACAGCGAACGAATAGTCGGCAGGACGTGAGATCTACCTAGCGAGGGCCCGCGCTTAGGTTCCTGGGATTTGTAGTTCGAGGAGGAAAACGCCGGTTTCGGGAGTCTGAACCATGGCGGTGACCAAGGAGTTGTTGCAAATGGACCTGTACGCGCTTCTGGGAGTCGGGGAGAAGGCGGCCGACAAGGAGGTGAGAATCTGCGGGCTGTGGTAGCGGCGGCAGCAGTAGCAGAAGCTGGAGCTGCCCCGGGTGGAGGAGCAGCGTCCTGGCTGCTTTCGGTACTGAGGCCTGCGAGCATTTCCCAGGCTACAGTCCCCAAGCCTGGGCCAACGGTCTGGTCACCTTCTGGGCAGTACCGGGCCCTCTCTGGTCAGGGATCCTCTTGTCCTTCGGTGGGGCCGCTGTCCATGGGGACTGTGGGAACTTCTCCCTTTGCCCTGCTCCCTCCCCTTCTTCCGCCTCCCCCTCTTCTCCCCTTTACTTCTTCCGCCTCCCCCTCCTCCCCTCACCCCCTTCCTCTCCTCTCTCTCCCAGCTCCCCCATTCCTCTCCCATCTTGCCCATCCTCTCCCTTCTCCCTCTTCCTCTTTTTCCCTCTCCCTTCTCCCCTTCCCCATGCTCTCTCTTCATCTTTCCCTCTTCCTTCTCCATCTCTTTCCTCTTCCCCATCCCCTCTTCTCTCCGTTTTCATCTTTCTTCTTCCTTCTTTCCTCAGCCCCCAGTGATGAGGATACAGAGGTGCCCTAAGGGTTAATATTAAGGGTTGCTTTTTCGGTACCTTGTGAGTCCCCCCGAGCCTGAGGGTGTCCTAAAATCCCTTCCATTATCTTGAAACATCATAAAACTTGTCCCTTATCCTGGACCATGGACTTCTTTGTGTTCCCCTCTTCCTGGGTCATAAGATTCCCTTGTCTAGTGTCATTCCTCATCCTCATCCTGTGTTCTTATCTTGCAAGACTTATGCTGTCCCTAAATGTCCACCCTATAAGAAACCCTAAAATCATCCTACAGGCTGTATAACTTTCTGTTTGTATCAGTCTGGTTCTTCTCTTATATTGGGGTCTCTGTTTAGCTCCTTGCTAAATCGCAGGCCCATATTCTTTTGCATCAGTAAAGCTCCCATTGGCTCTTTTTTTAGATTGGAAGATTTAAGTGAATTCTTTCAAATCTAACCCAGCTCTCCCAACTCTGACTTCAGCGCCGGCATGCCTCTCCCTCCATCATCCTCTGTCCCTCCTCCACCAACTCTCTCACCAATCCTTTCTCCCCTCTTCCTTCTTTCTTCCCCTCTTCCCTTCATTTCCTCTCTTAATTACTTAAACAGTTATTGTTAGAAGGTTATGGTGTTTGTTTGGTTCTGTCTGTACGTTTTCCTACTTGTAAAATGACCCAAAACAGTCAGTCAACAATCTTTTATTAAGCCATTAGTATGTGCCAGGCTGGGAACATGAAGAAACAGCTCCCATTCTAATGGGGCAGGCAACATGTAAGTGACTGATACTATTGAGAGTATATGAAAGTAATATCTGAGGGAAGGGACTGTTGGACTGGGAAGGGGCTCCTACAAAAGACAGGATTTGAACTTGAAAGCAGCCAGAGGTAGAAATGAGGAGGGTGAATGTTCCAGGCTTGGGGGACAACCAGTGCAAAAATGGGAGCTGGAGCATAAGGAGCAGCCAGTAGACCAATTTGGCTGCATCCTCGAGCTGGGAAAGAGTGGGAGGGGATCAGCTTATGAAGAGTTTTAAATGTCAAACTTTATTATTTGATCCTGGAGGTAATAGGGAGCCAGTGAAGTTTATTGAGTATGGGATCTGACCTATGTTGCATATAAAAAAAAGTTTCAGTACTATCTTATTCTGGCATTCAAATGGCCACAGTATGGCCCCAACCCACCTTTCGAACCAGCCTAGGGCAGTGTACCCTGGACCTGCCAGCCCCTCCAGTATCTGTGGGCTCCATCTGTTGGAATCTGGCACATCCCAAATGCCTTCTTCACGAAGCCTTTTTCAGTTTCTCCTAAATGAGGTGTGATTTCTGAACTATCATAGCATTTTGTATCTCTCTTATAGTTATTGTATTTTATATACTCTAGGTCAGTGATTCTCATCCTGTGGGTTATGTTCCATTTGTAACAATGAAAATACATGCTGCATATCAGATATTTACATTACTATTCATAACAGTAGCAAAATTACAGTTATGAAGCAGCAACAAAAATAATTTTATGGTTGGGGGTCACTACAACATGAGGAACTGTATTAAACGGTTGCGGCATTAGGAAGGTTGAGAACCACTGCTCTAGATTTATAGATTTTCTTAAACCTCAATATTAGATTGTTAAGTTGTAAGCACTTTGAAGGCAATACTAATTCCTGTATCCAATACAAAACCTTCTTCCTACACAGGAGGTAGGCAAATATTTGTAGAATTGCATGGGAAGAAAATGGTTCCTCAAAGAGAAAACAGCTCCATTCACATTGCTTTATGGCCTCTATCATAAGGTTCTTTGCCATTTGGCTTGAGAAAAGAAGAGTAGAAGGGACGAAGGATCTGAAAAGTGTTTGTTAAGCATTGTGCTAAGTGGAATGCTTTCCCTCCTCATCTCTTTCTCCATCTTTTGCCTTAGTATAGTCCCTGGCATGTAATAGGTGTTTAATAAATGCTTATCGATTGAGCAAATACAGTTACAAAACAGAGATAGTCCCTGATCTCAAGTACCCCATTTTTAAATGTGGGGAAACAACAGATGCAGAGGAATGGTGGCCCGGGAAGGGAGTTTTGGTCTGGGGAATCACAGGGTAGGTGACGTGCCCTCTCCAGAAGCAATGGCAATATTGATTTGATTACTGTGGCCTAAGGAGTTAGGTAGGTGACAAGATAGAATCCAGGGGTATACAGCTTTATGGGATGTGACTTGTGGTCTGGTCTCAGGTTGGCTAGATGTAGGAGACTTGAGTTCCCATTTACGCATCAATCAAACTAGCTCAGCCTCTGGGCAGGAGTTTCAAAACTGAATTGATCAACTCCTTCACAGACCGGTGAGCATGATTTCTGGAGGTCTGGTCCAGAAGGTGCTGGTTCTAGTAGAAAGATTTGGGAGGGGAGAGGGGGCAAGATGGCCTGGGTGGGCTGCTGGGATGGGAAGCACATTCTGGTTGCTGATGAAGGTGAGAAGGCTGGGAGAAAGTATGGAGCAGAACAAGGCAAAGCCTGTTCTCTGCATTTCTGTCATTTGTTCTGAGTCATAGAGGTAGCAGTGGAGTTTACAGCAATGGTGAGAGCTGCCCCATCAGATCCTTAACTTATTTTTTATTTGTATCCCCCAGGGCTTAGCACAATGCCCAGCACAGAGTAGGTACTTAATAAATGTTTTTTGTATTTTCTTTATTGTGTGGTATCTCTGTGCAGATGACTCTCAGATCTATTTGTGCAGATGACTCTCATATCCATTTGTGCAGCCTCAATATCTCAGTGAAACCTGACACATCGAAACAGAGCTCATCCTTTCTCCTTAAACCGGCTCTTCCTCCTAATTTCTCTGTTTCTGTTGCAGGCTCCTCCTTGACTCCTTACTCTGGCTGATTCTACACTCGCAGCTTCTCTAACATCTGTTCCCTTCTCTGTACTCTCTTGGCGGCTGTCATCCCCCCTCATCACCTACAGAGTGATCGCCCTGCTCCAGGCCTGCCCCTTTTCCAGACTTTCTGAAGTGATGGTCCAGCCCAAAGCCAGGTTGGAGCCTGCCATTCTCTTGTTCAGAAACGCCCAGTGGCTCTCTATTTATTGCCTCTGAGATAAAGCACAAACTCCTTCTAGGCATTTAGAGCTCTTTGCCACCTGGTTCCATCCCTCCTTTGGAGGCTTATTACACATTACTTCCCTTCTGTGTTCTGATCAAACTGGTGCACTTGCAGCTGTTCTTTCTCCAAGATGGTCTGTCTCCCCCTTTGCCCCTTTCCTGGAAAACACCCCTTCCTCACCTTTGCCTCTTAGCATTGTCAGGTTCATCCAGACTGCAACTCAGTGCCCATCTCCTCCTGTCAGAGGCCAGCTATTAGACCCCCAGCCCCCATTATTTTTTACATACTTCGAATTTCCTCACATGTTATATATTGTTCCCTAATAGAGAATATAAGCGCTCTAAAGGTCAGGGATTACTTCATTCCTGTCTTTTTATCCCCAGTGCCTAACACAGTGCAGCTGTGTCACAGGCACTTAAAAAAATGCTTGTTGGCTGATATGTGTGCCTTCCCTTGAAGCCCCAACGTGGATGAAACTCTTTCAAGGTAGCTAGGTAGTACACTGGATAGAGTACCTGACCTGGAGTCTAGGAGGCCTGAGTTTAAATCTGGCCTCAGACAGGAACTGGCTGTGTGATCCTGGGCAAGTCATTTAACCTGTCTGCCTCATCTGCAAAATAGGGATAATAATAGTGTCTACCTCCCAAACTGCTTGATATAGTGTTTGGCACCTAATAGGTGTTGTGTAAATGTTGTTGTTGATGATGATGATGATGATGATGATGATGATGATGATTTTGATGGTGGGGAAGAGGCACAGGAGGTTTGGCTCTTGATGTAGAAGAGGGAGCAATGGACCTAGGGTTAGGAGAAAACTGACTTCAAATCCTGCTTACGATCCTATTGGCAAATTATCTCACCTCACTAAGCCTCAATTTCTTCATTACTGAGCTGGGATTGTAATTGCTCAGGATCTGTCTGGATCATTGGGCAGGGCGGAGACCTCCTAGACCCAATACCGCTAGGGAAACCCTTCTCTTTTCTGTTCCCTTCACCCCATACCTTCCCCAGGTTGCCCAGCACCCATCAAAGCCGTCTGACTGTTCATGTGATTGGGGTGGATAAAATAGGAGTCACCAGCTCTGTTCTGGTGGGAGGGAGAAGGACCAGGCCTTGCTGTCTTCCCAGCCGCTGCCTCTGAAGGCCTTACTTAACATCTGCTCTGCCTCTGTGCCCTCTGGATCCTCAGCATCATCATCTGACCCCTTGATGGACCTTGCCTTCTTCTCTGCAGCTGCACTCTCAAGTCTTCTGGGCCTCGCCATCCAAACTGTAGTACTTTATTTTGTGTGCTACTTCTTCCAGCTAGAATGCCACTCCCTTGAGAACTGAGGCTCTCATTTTAACTCATTTTTCCTCTTTGACTCTTGAAAGTGACTTATCTTTCTCTTTTAAAATGTTCTCTGTACTTATTTCTTGCTTGCTCTTCATTTCCCTCCATAGGATGCCATCCCTCCCTCCAGAGTAGCCGATGCTTTTGAAGTGTAGAGGCTAGACCTCTCTGGGCACTCTTCATTTTACAACCAAGTGCTTATGCTGCTGGCCCACAAAGTTTCTTCCCAAAAGAACTGCTGTAATAATACTATATATTTGAACAGCATTTGTAGTACTCCCCCACACATTTCATCATTTTATCCTTATCCCATCAGGGCAGGGACTGTTATTCTATTTTAAAGATAAGAAAACTGAGGCTTGGGGAGCCTTGCACACAACTGTGCCTAGTCAGTGGAGACCCAGGAGACCTTCTGATTTCCTAATCACAAGGAAAAAACCTTACAGGAATTTTTGGCCTTCTAAACCATCTTTCAGGCTACTATCAGATTAATCTTTTAATTCAAAGAGATCATAGGTTTAGAATTGAAAGGGACCAATAGAGTATGAGTTTCTTTTTCTTTTTTTTTTGCATTTTGGAGGGCAAGGCAATTGGGGTTAAGTGACTCGCCCAAGGTCACATGGCTAGTAAGTGTTAAGTGTGCAAGGCCAGATTGGAACTCAGGTCCTCCTGTCTTCAGGTCCTCTGCTCTGTTCACTGCACCATCTAGCCCCTGAAGTGTGAGTTTCTTAAGGGCAGGGACTAATTCATTTTTGTTTCGTTAGTCCCATCCTATCCAAACCCTTGCTGCTTAGTAGACAGTTAACATGCTTGTTGATTAATTGTTGATCGGTTAACCTCAGAAGCTATCTTGTCCATTCCCCACAGATGAAAAAACCCCCAAGCTAAGGCATAAATCTGTATTCTTGTTACTCCTCTTGTTCAGAAATCTTCAACAGTTCCTTCTTACCTACTTTGTAAAGTGCACATTCTTCTGCTGTTAAGGCAAGGCCTTCCTCAGTGGGGCACCCTCTTAATCTGACGCTTTTCTCCAGTCAAACTGGCCCATTCCCTGTTCCATGAACATACATACGCTGTACTCTCATGTGCCTGTGCTTTCCTTCAGGCTGTCCCCCGATGCTTGACATCCCCTTCCTCTAGTATTTCTTGCTTTCATCCACTCTTTCTATAATACCATGTTGTCTCTTATTAAACAGAAGTATAATCTTGATACATGCCCCTGCATCCCCAAAGATATTCTGCTTTTTTTATACTTGCTCTATATTCAGAATAAGTGCTAATCAACACACTTCATTTTTATTTTTTAATAATAGCTTTTAAAAATTGATATTCCTCCCAAAGAGCTATCCCTTACCACAAAGAATTTTGAAATGTGACATATTCAGTATTTCATAGTTGTGAACTCCCCCTCTGTAAAGAAAGGAAGGAAAGGGAAGGGAATAAGCATTTATATAATGTCTACTGTGTGCCAAGCTCTGTACTAAGCTAGTCCTCCCTCTCTGTCTCTCTCTCTCTCTCTCTCTCTCTCTCTCTCTCTCTTTTTCTCTCTCTTCTCTCTTTCTCTTTCTCTCTCTACCTCTACCCACCTCTCTCAACAAATATTATCTCTCTCATATGAGCCCAAGAATCAACGGTGGGATGGGGGAGGAAGAAATATATATTTGAAATGTGAAATAAGAAGTTTCTTTTCTAAACTCTTATCAGTACCCATCGAGAGGGCATCCTGGCAAAGTGGATAGAGCCAATCTTGGCATTAGAACTTAGGTGTGAGGCCTGCCTCTGACACATACTGGCTGTACAATGTAGGCAGATCACTTAACCTCCATGTGCTTCAGCTAAGAAATAAGACAGTAAGTTGAAGAGTCAGTGCCAGTCTGCATTGGTGGAAAGAGCTTCTTCATTGGAAGCTGGATGTATTGATGAAATCAGAGACCCAGTCCAGAGCCTAGGAGCCAAGTTCTTACATTTCTCCCTTGCGAGCTATATCCAAACATGAATCCGAACATGAACCATAAACCCATAAGGCTTCACCCTTGAACTTAAGGATTTGGGCTGCTACTTTGGGGAGGTAGCCCAGAGGAGATACTACATAATTATTTTCATTATTAACTATAGGCACATCCTGTGATAGCCTTTCTAGGTATTATTTTTAATCTCTGCACATTTATCTGTTTCTCCTATGAGAATATAAGCTCATAGTGTGTAAGGATCATTTCAGTCTGTGTATTTCTATCCCCTTAACTCACACAGTGCTGGCTTCAAGGACTTAGTTAATACTTAGATAGGCTAATATTTGTTGAATGTGGATTTTGTTTCAGCTAAGGCAAATAACTGGAGAGCAGATCCCTATCTTAACATTTGTCTTTCTGTTGAGCTGACTTTCCTAACAGCCAACATTCTTGATCAATGAAAAGGCATCTGGGGTTTCCCCGTCATCAGTTTTGCCAAGGCCTGGGCTTCTGAATCTTTGTGGCTCGTTCCCTGTCAGTGAAGTCAGGTGTCAAGCTCGATTTCTTCCTCTGAACTGTTAGGGTTTGAGACGCCCTCTGGCTGCCCCAGGTTGCAAGGAAAAAAAAATCAACTCCTGAAAGACACAAAAGGTCATGACCCCTAACTGTTCCCATTAAGATTTTTTTTTTAACATTTTTATTTGAAGTTTTGAGTTCCAAATTTTGTGCCTCCCTCTCCTCCCCTTTCCCTTAGATAGTAAGCAGTCAGATATGTCATACGTGTGCAATTATGTAAAACATTTCTATATTAATAATTTTGTACAAAATAAAAAACAAACCCACATAAATCAAATAAAGACTTGAATAAAAGAAAAAAAATGAAAGAAAGTAAAAAAAAACATACTTCCGTATTCAATCAATATCAATTCTTTCTCAGGAGGCAAATAGTATGTTTCATCAAGTCTTTTGGGATTGTCATGTGTCATTATATTGCTGAGAATAGCAAAGTCATTCACAGTTCTTCACTGAACAGTTTTGCTGTTACTGTATACAGTGTTCTCCTGCTCTTGTTCACTTCGCTATGCATCAGTTCATGTAAGTCTTTCCAGGTTTTTCTGAAATCATCCTGCTTGTCATTTCCATCACAGTCTTGTTTAGCCATTCCCAATGGATGGGCATCCCTTTGATTTCCAATTCTTAGTCACCCCAGAAAGAGCTGCTATAAATACTTTTGTACAAATAGGTCCTTTTGCCTTTTTTTGGGTGTCTTTGGGATATTCATGTAGCAGTGGTATTCCTGAATCAAAGGGAATGCACAGTTGTATAGCCCCTTGGGCATAGTTCTGAATTGCTGTCCAGAATGGCTGGATCAGTTCAACCATTCATAGCTCCCATCAGCAGTGCATTAGTGTCTCAGTTTTCCCACATCCCCTCCAACATCCAGCATTTTACTTTTTTGTCATATTAGCCACTCAGATAGTCTGAGGTGATACCTCAGAGTTGTTTTAATTTGCCTTTTTCAGGTTCATAGTGATTTAGAGTATTTTTTTTTTATAGGACTATAGATAGCTTTGATTTCTTTGTCTGGAAACTTTTCATATCCTTTGACCATTTAGCAATTGGGGCATGACTTGTATTTTTATAAATTTGACTCAGCTCTCTCTATATTTGAGAAATAAGGCCTTTATTAGAGATACTTGTTGCAAAAATTTCCTCCAGTTTTCTGCTTTCCTTATAATATTGGTTGCATTGGCTTTGTTTGTGCAAAAAAAATTTTAATTTTATATAATCAAAATTAATCAGTTTTGCTTTTTTTTAAAACTCTCTGTATCTTCTTTGGTTTTAAATTCTTCCCTTATCCATAAATCTGACAAATAAACTATTCCATGCTCTCTTAATTTGTTTATGGTATCACCCTTTATTTTTTTTTAAATGAAATTGGTTCATTTACTCTTTTTTTAAAATTTTTTTTAATTTATTTTTTATTTTATTTTCTTGGTTACATCATTCATTTCCACAAGGTTTTGAGTTACAGATTTTCTCCCCTTTTTGCCTCTACCCCCCAGCCCAGAACATTGATCCCACTGTAAGGCCCCTCCCACATTCTGTTCCCTTTTATGCCCTCCTCCAACACCAGGGAGCTCCTCCCTGTCCCCCGTCCCTGTATGTATTATTTCCCAGTTGCATTTAATTGTATAGCTTTAAATACTAGATTCTTGCAATTCCTCCCCTGTCACCCACTCCCACTGGGAGGAGCAGC
>CM053598.1:153744234-153774207 GCA_028646575.1 Pseudocheirus occidentalis | reverse complement strand
ACAAAACGAATCTCTATTATCCACAGCTTGTCTTTTTGTGAATATATATTCAAATTAACATGGTAGTTCCAACACTGCTCTGCTTTTTGGTGATCCCTCTGGACTTGTTTTTTGGGAGATATTTAAAAAATATTTCATTGGTACTATTTTTAGTCATTACCACTAAAAAAGCCTTCTTATAACAAATTAGTCAAGCAAAACAAATCCGCATTAGCTGCTCCTAAAATTGTCTCATTTTGAACCTCTAGTACTTTTTTTTCCATCATAATTTCCCCCAAATCCGTTCCTGTTCCATGTAACAAGGACAAAGTCAAGGATAATTGACTAATACAGCAACTCTGTACTTTCCACATACTGTATCCAGTGATATGATCTCTGGGTTCAAACTTATTCATTGCATTTATTTTGACTTGTCTTTTTGGCTAGTTTTAAAATACATATTATTGTAATTATAAGTAAATAATACTATTATTTCTCCTGATTATTTCATTACCAGTTCATACATGTTTTCCCATATTCTGAATACTTCATATTTTTTTCTTATAGTACAATAGTATTCCATCACATTCATATGTGTGTGTATATATATATACATATATATATATATATATATATATTTATTTTGCTTTTTGGAAGGGGGGGAAGGTAGGGCGATTGGGGTTAAGTGACTTGCCCAAGGTCACATGGCTAGTTTTGTGTATTAAGTGTCTGAGGCTAGATTTGAACTCAGGTCCTCCAGACTCCAGGGCTGGTGCTCTATTCACTGCGAGGAAACTGTGTATTTCCTCCTATAATGTCATGTCATTCTATATATTGGTTTTGTTCATGAAAAACCTTTTAAATTTTGAGCACTTAAATTTTTTTTCCTTATCTATCTTTTTAATTTACTAATTTTACCCCTAGCTATAGTTCTCTTAATTTTTTTTAATGACACGACCTAATAATATTTAGGTGGTATGTGGTGTATGATACTGGTCTATTTTTAGTCAAACTGTTTTCCAGTTTTCCCAGCAGTTTCCAATGAAAAGGGATTCCTTTGTGATCTTAGGTTTCTCACAGGGCTATTGTATTTATTTCTAGGTCTTGCTTGTCAATTCTATCCCACTTCTATAAGGTCTTTTCCAACTTTGAATTTCTGTGATTGTACATTTAATGCTAGATTGATTTGCAGGGTCTAATTTTATTTGTAAGAAAAACAAAATAGGGGCTAAATACAAAGAATAAAAGATATTTACATCAGAAGAATGGATCAATGTATATAGTACCAAACTAGCAACTAAAAGTCTCCTCCTGCAAGGGTGGGGAACTTGTGGCCTCAAGGCCATATGTGGCCCTCTAGGTTCTCAAGTACAGTCAAATCCTGGGATTTGTTCTGTGCAGTTTGGATTCAGTCAAAGAGCTGCACTTGAGGACCTAGACAGCCACATGTGGCCTTGAAACTGCAGGTTCCCCACCCCTGTTGTAGGCACTTGTGGCACCTTGCCACCAACTAAAGCACTTTTGGCTCCAATTCATATTAAATGGGATGCTAGTTCCTATGGACAAATACATCAACCAGGTAATTTAAGGTCTATTTTGTATTACTGGAATTATGTTGTGCTAATAGTTGTTTAATCTTTATCATCATTATAATGGTCTTAGAATGTTTATTCTCATCTACATGCCTTCATTCAAACTGCTATCCATTCTCTACTTTCAAAATGTCTTCCCTGACCAACTTCTATCTCCAGTGTAAATAAAACACTTTCTGATTTTTTCAGTGTATATTCATGTCTTCCATCTTTAAATTCCTATTGTATTTATGGTCTTTACCATGCAAATTAGTACTTAAGTAATATTTTAAATTTGTTTCATGTGCCTTCACCCAATAGGGATTCAGTAAATGTCTCAATGGGCACGCATTGTTTCCTCATCTATATGTTATAAAATCACTGAACTCCTGTATGCCTTATGATGCCTGGCACAGGCCTGTATATCTGATAGATGGCCAGTAAACATCTATTCACTTGTGAATTTTGAGGAATACATATGAGATTGGCAATAAACTAGCAAAAATAATCTGTGTAAATTGGAGCATACAGCTTTTGTTCGAAACATTGGGAATGAGTAGCTCCTTCTCAACTCCATTCTCAGCTCAGAAGAATGACGTGTTCCTTGAATTACAAGAATACTTTCAGTGTCTTGAAGCAGCTTTGTTTCCCTGTGACACCTCCTGGCTATAATCTTGGCTTAGTCCCATGCTAAGTGTTTCTACATCACCCTTTGCTTTCTTTAACTTATCTCCAAAGGACTCCTCAGAAGTCCCATCATGCAAAGACATTATTTATTTACTACTGAATACTTTCAACCAATCTTTTAATGGTACAAAATTATTCCAGTCATTGAAGGAAAACATATCCAATAATTACATAAAAACAAACAGCCAAAGCTTTCAGCAAATACAAGTGCAGAACGGTTGTTAAGTTTTTATAAATATAATGAAAAAAAAAATGAATTTAAGAAAGCTGAGGCTATTACTATAACACAATTTATTCTTCCTTTGAAGCTGTTCATAAGCGATTACTATCATACAAAAGACAGAGCCCTACTATTCAGGGCTACAGAAATGAACACCCCCTCCCAACAAAAATATCTGAGACTCACTGACCAGGTGGTGATAACATAAAACAAGATGAACTGTGGATGATGTTAGAGCAGTTTTCTAAGGAACCCATAGAGAAAGTGAACTCAAATGTTGATATTTATGGAAAATGAGCTTTTTGTCTTTGTATAAAATTTTAAAAGATGAATTCTGATTTTTGCAGAGAAAAACCACTTGGCCTTTTAAATTGACCTTTGTTTAGTTTTATGACTTAAAAGTAATCAAAAGAAGATTATATGTGGAATATACAAGACTTTAATCTGGCCTTAAAAGCAAAAACTCAGTGCTATGGGATAACAGTAAAAACAAAATGTAATGTTAATTAGTTTCTTCTTAACAATGAAAAAGAAATCATTTAAAAGAACACAATCAGAATTTCACTAAAGGCATACATAGAAAAGGAGTAACTCAGTTTTGAGCCTAAATTTGTACTCCTCACAATCCACTACATTCATTTTGTAATGGAAGATGAGATTTTTGGCCCGGAGCTCAAACTTTTGTTATTACCACCTGTCCAGAACTGAGTAGAGGTTATGGATATGATATGTAGTCAAGTGAAGAGCAAAGGTGATTTAACAAAACGATGGTAATCTTGTCATGAAGTAATCTCCTGCAAAATGGAAAAAGGCCAACAACCTAGCCTAAAAGAAGGGCACCAGTCTATATACTGTATCATTTAAGTACCACAAATTAATATTTATACAATCCTAAGTGAAAGTGAACTTTCACTAGAATATACTTTAGTCAAGAAAACTGATATACTAGCAGACAGTATACAATAATAATTAGAGGAAGCCAGTTCCTCTGAAAAAGACTGACCCACTTTAATAACTGTGGGTTCATTATTCTTTCTTTTGGAAGCAATAATCCTGAAATGGAAAGAAATGAGTTTGGTAGTTTTTAGCATTGTCTTTATGTTGGGAAATGCAATTTTTCTATAATAGAAACAAGTTGTCAAGCAGAAGACAGAATATACGGAGATGGTAGAAGACAATATTGTCTGTGATGATTTTTCTTCTCACGTCCAACAGGCTGCTCTTCATAGCCCGGAAATTCCATGTTAAAGACATTTTTTCCTAGGTATCCAATTGTCTTAGCATAAAGCACAGTATACCATTCTCTTGGTAGTGAATCTAAGAAAAAGAATCTAATAAAGAGGTGAACATATGATCCCTGATTATAGCAGTTTAAATATAAAAATAATATGACTAGCAAGAGCTCTATCAAATGTGCTTCCAATACACTAAAGAGAGTCAAAGCTGAACAGCAAGTGGTGGAAAAAATTTGATCATCATAGTTGTTCTAGTGGTGGCTCTAGTGATGAAGATGAGGGCCTTGGAGGAGATCTTGGTAAATGCATTTGACTGCTGTCTTCAGGTAGTTGTTATCCAGCGGCACATTAGACAAAATGGCAGCAATTTTATCTTGGCTGGGAAATACAAAAAGAGAATCAGTTTTTCTGGAAACTCACATTTCTCAATTCAAGGGATTAATTGTTTAATGGAGTACTAGAAGTCACAAATGGGTAGTTAGTTGGGTAAAAGCGAAATGTCTAACCAGTAGAGGAATTATTGGCACTTTCTGGTAGGTATATATTCTGGGTACTGTCACCTCTTAGTTCATTAGGGCTAAGCTTAAAGAATAGATAAGATTCATTCTATATCAGAGTCTGAGTTGTCTTTTTTTAAGTGTGGCTCCATCAGACAGCTAGGAGGTTGGGCTACTACAATAAGCACACACTTCTCAGATTCTGTAGCAAGTACCAACAGTTCAGCTTCTAGAGCCGAGAATGTTGGCTCTAGATTTTATGGGAATCTGACCTCATGCATGTTTAGGATTCTTCCAAATCCACATCAGATTCCCCACCAGAGATATTAGAGTGAGAAAAAGTTTCAGACTCTACCAATCAAGCTCAGCTTCAAGGGGGATACTAGAATGCGGTGTCCAAAAGAGTGAAGGGATGCAAGAGAGAATTTGGAGTGGTTGGGAAATAATAAGATATGCCTTCACCTAGCAGATATATTAAAGGCAAAAATATATAAAATATGCAACTCTAAGCCCTGGACTTAAAAAGAACCTAACAGCTCCTCACTAAAAAGTGAGTTATTGGGGGCAGCATCATATGTAACCACAGTGTAGATAACAGCAGGTCTTAAAAGATGCAACACTTAAAAATGAAGTTAGGGGTGGGCAAAAAAGCCATTTGCCATGAGGCGATATGCCAAGATAAGCTCCCAGCTCATTTCCACATTGCCTCAGTGGATCAATTTCGGGGTTCTCCAAGTGAAATGCTGGGAATTTAGCAGCAAAGCCCTATCAGATTTCCCCCTTTTGTTTTACTCACTCAGTGTTTCCAATGAGGTTTTGAATGGTGAAAGATAAAGGGACAGATGGATAATGGGATGAAAGAGTCAGTGTCAATTCAAATTTTGCAAAAGTAGCAGAGCTGGAGAATAAGAGCTTCACTCTGTAAAAGACAAAACCCACACGATTCCATTAAATTAGGCACTCTGGTCTAATCTTAAAGATCTTAGAAATCATTAATATTTCTTTATTTTTATAATTATTATAAATTTTCAGCAGTAATCTCTGATCTCAATAATGAGTTTTCAGAGACTTTCGATAGAAGGCCCTAATCTCAAATGAATAAGGAATCGTGAAATTAGAAAAAAGACAAGATTTAGCGGGAACATTATCACTGTTAAGTAACTGAAAAGTTGTCATGTAGAAAATAGATTTATATGTGTTTTGCTTATAGTTAAAAGGCAGAACTAGTAACTATAGTGAAAGTATAAGGGAGGCAGAAGTTGGCTTAAAAAAAGCAAATTACATTTACTAGGAATTAATTAAGAGCTCTCCACAAGTGAAAGAAATGGTGAGCTCTTCATCCTTGGAGGCTTTCTAGGAGAGGCTGTTACAAAAGGAATTCCTGCTCAAGTAAGATTTGGACTAGGACCTCTGATTCTTCTCCTAATTCTCTGAGATTCTGTGCATTTGACAAAAGACAAAAATCAGTAATTAATTTGTAATATCATTTTTACAGTTGTGCCTTAAGATTTTCATATTGCCTTTTTTTCCTGATTAACTTTTTATATTCATGTTTTATTGTATAGTATTTGTCTGTAGATCATTCTGGTAAGATAGCCTGGTATAATTACTATTATCCTCATTCAATAAACATGAGAACCAAGATCCAGAAATGATTCCCCTCTTCAATCCCCACAGCTACCAAAGAGATCTTCCTAAAACACAGATTTGGTTATATTACTTTCCCACCCAGAAATCTTCAGTGGTTTGCTATTGCCTCTAAGGCAAAATACAAAATCCCCAGGCTGGCATTTAAAGCCCTCCACAATCTGGCTCCTACCTATCTTTCCATTATAATTTCATATTACTCATTATTCATGCATATTCTGTTCCAGTCAAACTGGCTTCCTCGCTGCTTATGTACACAAAATGACATCTTCCATCTCTATGCTTTTACATGATCCCTCACTGCCTAGAATACATTCCCTTTTAAAATTCCAGCTTCCTTTAAAGCATATCTCCAGCGACAACTCCTATATATCAGGCCTTTCCTGATCCCTTCAGCTGTTAGTGTTCTTTCCCTCCTGAAATGACTTTCTACAACTTTGTGTATATTTATATTTACTTATCAGTGTATATACCATATCCTCCGAGAAGAGATAACTTTCTCAAAGGCAGAGACTATTTTGTTTTTGTGTTTGCATCCCCAGTACCTTGCAAAAAGCAGACACTTAATAAATGCTGGCTTAACTAAATTAGGTTAATGTTGGCTCTCCAGTCATATGGTGATTCCATGTTCCTGGAACTACCATTCAGGTCCAGCCCTCCATCAATTCCCTCTCCTGGCCTAAGCCCTAGTTCATTATCCTCCTTACCCAGAGTGCCACAGTAGGACTAAACAGTATTTGCCAGTGGCATTTGACAGGCCTAAAAAAACCACATGAGAGAAGAAGAAAGGGAGAAGAAATAGTGCATGGCAAAGTAGAAAAGGACAGGAGGAAAGAGAGAAGGGGAAGAAGAAAAAAGTAGATAATGCAAACAGTAATGCCTCGCTGCTAAACATGCCAAAAATTGCCTGTTAAGATATACAGGACAAAGGTACAATGGAGCACTTGGCTATGCTTCTCTCCATTTCATTAGTAAAATGAACTGGTAGATGCACAATGTTTTCTTCTCTGAAGGGACTTGAAATAACAGAAGGCAGAACATCAGCAACAGGATTACTACTCTGACTATTCTTTAAACAACAGCAAAAGATATTCTAAAGTCACTCCAAAAGAATGGCTTCATCTAGTCTAGAAGGAGATGGTATTCTCAGAGAAAACTGCTTTCAAGAAATTACTGAGTCATTGTCAAGTTAGCTACAAATGAAACAGAAACATAGAAGGTGAAAAAAGATTTTATATCACCTTTTAAATTTTTTTGTTGACTGTGATACAGTATATATACAACCTGAGAGCTAAGTGTGCAGTGATGGCCAGAGAAAGACTACAAGCAGGTCTCACGCTCCTGGTGACACCAGCTTCAGTGCTGTTCCTCCCACATGATGCTCCATTCCCCAATTCTCTGAATGTCCCTGGGTGATCCTTTCTGCCTGAAATGTTCTCCCCATCTCCACCTCCTGGCTTCCTTCAAGTTTCAACTCAAATCCCACCTTCTGCAAGTGGGCTTTACTGGTCCCCCTCCATGCTAGTGCCCTCTCTCTGTGATCCCCTCCAGTATACTTGTATATAGCCTTTATGTATAGAATCATGTACATGCTACCTCCCCCATTAGAATGTGAGCTCCCTAAGACATACGACTGTTTCTGCCTTTGTCTTCCTGGCACTTAAACACAGCACCCAACAGACAGCAACAGCATGATAAATGCTTGTTGATTTTACTTGTTCATAGCGGCCATGGTACCGTAGCCTATAATGGGTCTATAATATACACCTTCTTGCTTATTGACCTCATCTTCTTCCATAGCCTTGTCATCTTTATAAAGATGCCAAAATCTCTATACATAGCTTTAGTCTCTTTCCTGAGTGTCCGTGCTGCTTCAATCAATTGCTTACTGATCATTTAAAATGGGATGTCCCATAGGTATCCTAAATTCAGTATATTCAAACAGAACTCATTATCTTTTCCCCAAAACCTACTCTTACACTTGAAATTGGCACATAGTAGGCACTGAATATTTACTAAATAAAATCTCTAGCTTCCTTTGAACATCAGTTCAAATGTCAATTGATCTTAATATCTATTTTGTATATACCTACACGTTATTTCCCCTGATATATAAGCTCCTTTACATCAGGGACTATTTCTTTCCTTTGTTCCCCCATAGCCTAGAACAGTGACTGGCACAGAGTAGGCACCAAATAGATGTTTGCTGACTGACTAGGGTTCCCTGAGGCTATGACTGGCAAATTAAACAACTGCGTTTGTGATTCAAAATAGTATCAAAGGAAATGGAGGCAGTGACCTAAGGTGGTGATAAAATAGGACAGAATCAGGAGGTTTCTTAAAGCATAGTAATTCAAGTACTTTATGCTTATGCAGGTATTACTCACAATAACATACCCTGTGGCATTGCCTTATAAGAGCTAAGTGTATAAGCATACTTTGGATGTAAAATCAACATTAAAATCAATAATCATAACTACAACATAAAAATCAATAATCATAACTACAACATAACAATCATAACAGGTTTCTCTAATCACTACTTACTCAGTATTATTCACATCTATGTTCATGAGGTTATACTTTGGTCCCCATCTATTTAGAAATTCAATCTCTTCTCCCAGGAGTCTGCAACGACCTACTACCAATGAAATCTCTTGTAGCATCTGGAGAAACAGGAAGATAAATGAGACTGTAAATAATTTTTTGCCCTTAGTGACTTTTCTTCATGGAGTTCAAAGCCCCTGAACAAGATGGACTACTATTTCTGAAGTTCCAGTTGTGTATCCAGTTTTAGGTCAGCCTTCAGGCGAAGATGACACTACTTATTTTCCCTGGGATTTTGCAATTAAACTTTACCTTAGGCACATGATGCTGTGTTATGCATTTATTCTTCCATGATCCCTGATCCTCGATGAACTGAAAAATGAGTCTATGCACTAACAGTGATGATGGGGGAGCTTTATTTTCTGCAAAAGCAAATAGAGTTATTTTTCATGTTTCATATAAATTTGTTCTTTATAGATGACTAGATAGCAATTTCACAAAGCTCTGTGAAAATGAGTGCCCTTTCATTCTGATTTTTAGTCATGTGAAAGAAAAACTTGATAACTGTTGATTTGGATAATGTAGGATATACTTATATAGGATTTAACTACAAAAATTTCAATATCGATCATTCCTTGGGACTAATCATAAGAAAGTTATTTTATTTAAAGTTCTAAGACTGACATTGATGATCTCTATACAAAGATTCAAGCACAGAAATTTCAAATTGTATTAACTTTGCAACAGCCCATGAAGCAAAGACCTCAAGGAGTAATGTATACTTGAAAGTTCCTAATTTTAGAAACAAATGTTTAAAGTCATACCATGAAGCAGAGTTTCAAAGTTTACATCAATAATCTTTCTGCAAGTTTTGCTCAGGAAAGGAAGACCATCTAGGAAAAATCAGAAGAAAAAGTCATTATATGAACTAATGCTAAATGAGAATAGCAGCACCTGAAGAAATTTGTACAAAATGATAGACATAATGTATGTGTGACAACCAACTTTGACAAACTGGACTCTTCTCAGCAACGCACAGCTATAAGACAACTCTACAAGTCTCAGGATGGAAGGAGATATCTACGTTCAGAGAAAGATCTAGAAAGAACAGAGTTTAATTGGAGACTGAAACAAACTATATGCTCTCTTTTCCATATTTGGTTCTGTTTCCTCTTTCCCATTGTTCATTCCAACAGTTACAGCCCTTCTTTACAACCAGACTAATGTCTAGTGTGAAAGTATTTGCAGATCCTATACTTGATTGCATGCTGCCATGGAGATGGGGGAGAGGGAGGGGAGAAAGTTTAAAACTCAAGGGACTGTGGAACTGAATCTTATAAACTAAAAGTAAACAAACAAATCAATTAAAAAAATTTTTTTAAAAAGAAAAAGTCATTTCCTAATTCCCTTACTAGCTTTTAAATCACTTGTGCAGCATCTCAACTATATAAAATAAGTAGCTTTACATAATAGAGAACTTTGATAAGCTAGCTGAACTAACTTAAACATCAAAGCTTTAAAAACTTTGATGGACCTGGGGGTTCCCTATATCAGTGAAATCACAGGTTCAGTCCCTACCGAAATAACTACCAGATTAAACAACTTGATTTCAATTTTTACTTTTTCTCCAGATGGTTGGTTTTGATTATGTTTATGGAGATTTAAAAAAAATCAAAGGAAATCTAACATATACCATGTGCTTCTTAGAATATACTGAAAATAATCTAATCTTTCCTTAATACTCAAGGGCATTATTATTAATATTCAATTATGAGACACATTGATTTAATTGCAAATGGTATAGGAAGCCAGAGGCAAACTGTTGCTGACTACATAAGTGTACATGGCTCTTACCATACTGATAAAAACTCATATACCATCTTATTCTAATTTTTTAATCAATGCCTTTTTGGGGAACATCTTTTATTTTTACATAGCATTCACTTCTGCATATATCTCTTTTCCTATCTAGCTAGGCATCTTATTGAAAAAAAAATAGGAAAAAAAGCAATTTAGAAAAAAAAAAAGCCAAAATGTTGACCATGTCTGATAGTACCGGAGAGTATATACAATATTCTACACTCATAGTCCTTTACCTGTGCAATGAAGGAAGGTGGGTGCAATTTTTCAGCTCTTCTCTGGGAACAAATTTAGTATTTTAATCAAATAGCATGCTGTTTCAATTTATTATTTTGTTTACATTGTTGTAGTCACTGTGTATACTATGTTCCTGATTCTGCTTCACTCTGCATCAGTTCATGAAAAATTTTCCTAGCTTCTCTGAATTCTTTATAATCATTATTTCTTATGGTGTGATATTATTCCATTACATTCATGTACCATATTTTGTTTAGCTATTTAGCTAATAAATAAAACATTAGCATCAATTTAATTTTTAGTTCTTTGTTACCAATAAGAAGTGCCAGTTTATTTTTAGGTATAGTGCAAGATAATCATTACCTCCTGAGAAAGTAATATAGCTGCCTTTTTGCAAAATTACTCAGCAAAGGCAGAGGTTTTCTGAAGTGCTTTTGTGCCCTCTAGAATATCATTTTATTTTAGTTTTCTGCTGACTGGTCAGCACCATTCAAAAACATGATTAATGACTTTTACACAGTGGACTACAGACACCTTTAATCTACATCTAATATATGCTAAGTTTGCTGGTGGGAATTAAAGACTGGAAATGCTTCACTATTTAAGAAATTCCTGCTAGAGCAGTTGACAAAAGCATATTATGTTCTAAAAGGTCTGCAAATCTTTTATCATCTATATTATTATCAACAGATAATGCTTCTGAAGACATTATACAAAACCAAAATCTTCTACTAGGTCTTTTTAATGCTTGACATTGAATAAGATTCTGGGCACAAATAACATTGAATTTTATTATTATCAGATTACGAATGACTGACATAGAATTTTTTGCTCTGCAAAGTAATTTACATATATTTTGTCTTTTAAGCCCAATAACCCTATGACTTGGATATTTTTCAATTTTACAGAAGAGGAAACTGAGGCTCAGAAAGGTTAACTGAAGATGGTCACAGACGCAGTGCGTGCCAAAGAAAGATTCTAACACAAATCTTCCTGCCTTTATGTCCAACATTCTATGTACACTGCCTTTTCAAAGACTTAAGAAATATATGCAAGGTGGATCAGTGTTCTCAAGAAATCTCAGTACAGTATAATAAATAAAGCACAAATAAAAGTGGTGATGTCTTAGGCAAGTCATGTAACTTCTTTGAGCCTTAGTTTCCTCCTCTGTAAAAGGAATTGAGATAGAGAATTTCACTAAAATATTATATTCTTCCATGAAATATTTCACATCTGAATAACATCCTGGTTTATCATTCTGGTTGAACCAGTGAAGTAATGTCAGGACCAAGCCACAAGATTGGCAAATTATTCCTTAACACATTATAACCTTGTTTCCTTAGGGTAAGATTTAAAATTGCCTAGCAATAGAATTTAGGTAAGCCTATATTTCTGAAATTAATTTTTTCTGAAAATATTAGAAGATGATAGAATCAGAATTTCTCTCTTTTCTAAATGTCCTGTCCTGGTGGTAGAATTGTGAACTGATTCAAGCATTTTGGAAAACAATTTGAAACTATATAGAAAAAGTCACTAAATTATGCATATGCTTAGATTCAGCATAGAATTACTGAACACACAAACCAAAGAGATGAAAGAAAGGAACCAAATGGACAATTTATAATAGCACTTTTTGTCCTAGAAAAGAAATGGAAACAAAGTGGTGTCCATCAAAGTGACTGAACAAATTATGGCATATTAATTTAATGGTATATTATGGACTGTAAGAAGGTCTAAGGGGTGGCTCTAGAAAAAACCTGGGAGGTCTTGTATTAATTGAAACAGAGAGAAATAAGTGGGACCAGGAGAAGAATTTATACGATGACTACAACGTTGTAAAGGAAAAAAAACTGAAAGACTTTAGAGCTGCAATGACCAAATATGACTCCATGAAATGTTTTCTACCTCAGTAGAAAGGGGAGGGGATGAAAGTACAGAAAGATAAACATATTTTCAAAGATAGTTAATGTGTGGATTTGGACTGTAATATAGTTATTTATTGTTGGGGAATGGAGGTGCTTCTATTTTTTGAAGGGTAGGGGAAATGTTAAGAGTGTGTGAAATAATACAAAACAGACTATCAACAAAACACTAAGAAAAAACAGAGCAGATAAAAGAAGGAAGTCCAGGGGGCAATATAGACAAGAAGAGCAGTGTTGGAAACACCGTTTTGAATTTAATACAGTATATACTTAAAACAAACAAATAAACAACAAACCCAAGCTGTATGCAATCATGTCACATGAAGTACTTTTTCTGTTTTTATAAGAAAATGTTCAAATCTGTTGATATTTATCAAGTTCATGGCAATAAAAAAAACTTTAAAAATGAAGATAGAACCAAACACTTTCTTTGTCCATCCACACATTAGTTTCTATGCTGTAAGCAACAGGTAAACACCTGTGAAAGCTCCAGAACGATGACATTTTCAATCAACAAATGTTTTATTTTATGTGAGCCTGCAGCATCAGCACATGTTGCTACATATTGCTTTTTATTCCTTTCCATATTTAAAATTAAGATTTGAATCCTGAATGAATTTAATCATGGGGTTTTATGATGTATTCCTCTTCACATATAAATGGTTGTAAAATAAAATCCGATTGCTTCTGCTACTTACCCACAGGCTCTCCAAAGGTGATGGTGAGCTCTATTGAGTCATGAAGGAAAGTGAATACAGCCTGGCTATCACTCCATTCAATGATCTCCCATTCTGAGCAGCTAGGGTTTACCAAAAAAACAAGAAAGAAAGAAAAGTCAAACTGCCAGCTTCAGCAATCATTTTTCTTTGAAAGAATCTGCAATTTTACTGGTACAGGGAACTCTCAGTGAGGAAACTTCCTCTAGCAATGCAGTTTAGCACATGATCTGTGACTTATAGCCTAAGAAAGAGTTTCCTGGGGCACTGAGAGAGAAAGTTAAAGATTTGCCCGGGGTCCCAGGTTCAAAGGTGGGCCTTAAGCCTAGGTCTCTGTGATTCTGAGGTTGACTATTTACTGTCATGCTACCTCTCTTTTCTTTGAGATAAGAATAACCAAATCACATCTAATCCCACAAAAAAATAGTACCAGGTGGTACTCTTTCCTCTGGACAAGTAACACCAGATATTTAAAATTAAGTACTGTGATGCTATAGTCTTAGACTGCTAAAAGAAAGAAGAACAAAAGTTATTAGTGGCTTCCTGTTCTTTCTTTCTTAAAAAAGGTTTTTTAAAATTCAATTTGAATTCAAATACAAAAAGACCAAAAACAAAAAACAAAAAACCAAACCCCACATTTCCATGTACATAGCACAACACAAAAACAGGATTCAATATGAAACTGTTAAATATCTCCATTTCAGTTTACTTAAAAACAAACAAAAAAACCCCATAATATGTACAACACATTGTTTTCAAAGCTACCCTGCTTTTCTATGCTTCCTTCTGAGTTTTCTGTTTTCTGCGGTGTACTTTATTTTTTTCTCCCTTTCTCAGACCCTGCACTAGAGAAGGCCACCATTAGACACATGTATGTATGTGTGTGTTTGTATACATAAAATCATAGTATATATATATTTCTATTTATCAGTTCTTTCTACAGAGATGGATCTTGCTTCATAGGTCTTTTGTAGTTGATTTGAGTATTATAATACTCAAAATAACTTAATCGTTCACATTTATTCTTCAAATGCTATTTCTGTTACTATATATAATGTTCTCTTGGTTCTGTTCATTTCATTCTTTGTTATTTAATGCAAGTCTATGTTTTTCTAAAGCTCCCTATTATTTCTTGAATTAAATACACATTTCCTCATCCTGGCATGTAAAGCTCCCTGAGTCTGCATCCAAGCCACCTTTCCAGGCTTTTTTCCCATCACTCTGACACGTTCTATATTCTAGGCAAACCAGACCAAAGTTCTCCAAACTCAGCAGCGAGGATTCCACACCCTGTGCCTTTGCTGAGAACATTCCTCCTACTGCTTCTCAGCAGCTTTATCTTTCCATAAGATTCAGCTAAGGTGCTATCCTTAGCACCTAAGGTGCTATCTACCTATCCTTCTGTTAAGTGCTTACTCCCTCCCAAGTTACATTCGATTTAATTATTTACATGCATCCCCACTATAGAATGCACGTTCCTCAAAGGCAGGGACTATATTGGGTTTTTTGCCTCTGTATCCCTAGTGCCTACCACAGTGCCATGAATGGATGAATGAAAAGGCTTTATCAAGTGCTTATTGTCTACTCCACACCAGGGATACCACTATACAAGCAAAGAAAGTCCCTGCCTTTAAGGAATTCACTGGGAAGTGGTGGTCAGGGAAGGGACACCTTATTCTGAAAAGTTACAGAGAAAGTAGTCTGACACTGACCTATCTGCAAAGAGCAGAGCTGTTCTGATCATGGCTCTTAGTTCCAGAAAATGGAAGGGAGAGCGTGGAGAAAAGGGCAGTGAGGCAAGAGAAACACTTAGTAAGCGTCTGTTGAATTTAATCGAACAGAGGAGATGTTTTTCCTTACTTGAATTTTTCCAGGCATTTCTTAGTTCTTTTTGCTTCTTGTTGTAGAATGTTTATTTGGGCAAGTGCCTGTTGCCTCTGAATCTCCAGTTCTGATATATTCCTGCAGAAAAAAAATCATATATTCAATGAAAGATAAATCCTTTAGTATAAACTCCAGAATCTATCAATAGATGTGGGCTATGGGACAAGAAGAGAAATACTTAATTGCTCTAATCCTCATCCTCATGAAGTTTAAAAGTCTGGTGAATGTCTTTGTTGCTACCCTTGAATCCTCAAAATACTGTTTTGACAGAGAGGTCTGGGTCTGTTTTAGGACAAGTCCAGAACAACATTCCATGTAAAGCCAGTTTCAAAAATTGTCATCAATGATGTGATCCTTTTGAATGATTTCAGAATAAAACAGAAGCTCTGAACCAGGAAGAGTTATTAAGATCCATAACCCCAAATTAGTCTGGAACTAAACCAGTTTCTGGCAGCAGGGTACCATTTGTTTGATGGACTTTGGCACTATACTGGCAAACACAAAAATTGAAGGCTTACCTCTTGAGTCTTTCTTCTTCAGCTTGTAATTGTTCTAATTCTGATAGAAAGAGAAAGAGAATTATATTCCTAATGAACACCATTTTTATTAACACCTCTTAGGAAACAGAGAATTGTCCAGAGATTTTCTCCCACCTCCACACAAGAAAATCGTTTTATTGAAAATCCCAGGTGACTACCTCTGTTCAACTAGGGCTTACATATCTACTAATCTATATCTACTTATCTCAGAGAAATATTGGGATAAAAGCTCTTTTTAAGCTGTACTGTGCTACATAAAATGAGTCACTTTAATCATAAAGTGATTATTATCATATAAAATCACGTACTGAGAAAAATTTTCTCAGTTAAAATATTTCTTATTAATTGGCATAGTTACCTTTCTCTGTAGCTAACATTTCAGAATCCCACTCTGCCATAGGGATATTTTCTTCATTGTTGTCCAGATTCTTAATTTCTAAAGGAGAAAACAAACATTAGAATAACTCCATCAATCAGCATTTACTGGGGGGTGGAGTCAAGATGGTGGCGTAGAAGCAGCAGAACTCCGCAGCTTCCCCCATAACCAAAAAATATAAGCATTTCCTGTGTAACCACAGATGTTGAGAATCAATGTCTTAAGAGAGAACTAGCAGAAGGATGGTATCTCTTTTAAATGTAAAGCATATAAGAACTATCTATCCTCTAGAATAAAAAAACAGGATGATGATGCTAGTGAAGAATAATATTAGAAAAGTCAAATGTTATTTTAAGCTGGATAGCGGAAGAATAAGATTTTTCCAAGGCCCTATTGAGACATCTGAGACATAGCTAGCATTTTGTTTTGTACAGGCATAACTAGTGTAATGTTGTTCTAGACAACATCAATAAGCACTCAATGTGCTATATTAAAACCAAATTCCTCTGTAACCAACTTCATTGGAGGAGGGAAGTTGTTTCTCTGTTCCTGGTGAATCTGTCCTATGTTTTCATCAGTGTCCTGTCTGGCCAATTAGAAAATGGAGCAGAGGGCAGCTAGGTGGCTCAGTGAGTAGAGCATCGGCCCTGGAGTCAGGATGACCTGAGTTCAAATCTGGCCTCAGACACTTGACACACTTACTAGCCGTGTGACTTTGGGCAGGTCACTTAACCCCAATTGCCCTCAAAAAAAAAAAAAAGAAAAGAAAAAGAAAATGGAGCAGAGCAAAGCCAAGATGAAGAAGTAAAGGCATCTCCCCCAAATACCTTTCAATAATTACTCTAAACAAATTCTAAAGCAGTAGAACCCATAAAATGATGAAGTGAAACAATATTCCAGCCCAAGACAATTTAGAAAGTTGGCAGGATAAGTCTGTTGCACCAGGGTGAGAGAGGAGCACAGACCAAACAGGCCATGCTAGTGTAGAACGAGCCCCAGCCAACCAGGAGCAGGCCTTGGGGCAACTGAATAAGTGGCACCAGAGGCAATGTCCAGACCTCTCAGCCTACAGACAAGGAGAGGATGGGATAATGGGTCAGATGATTTACAGGGGTCCCTTTGCTGGCACCAGGGGCAAGGCTCTGTTGCCTTACTTGGATCTGGGTCACAGAGCTGGATCTTAGTCCCGGTGCAAGGATTAGCACTTGCACAGCAGAGCTCGTGGCTACAGGGGAGCAGTAACAAGGAACAGTATCAGGACTGAAAAGAGTGCTTGTGGTCACTCACAAACCAGTGCAGAAGAGTACTAACCACACCTCTGCCTAGATCACTGAAAGCAAAAAACCTTGGAAGAACCAAGAACTTATAGATGTCCATAATTACCTCTGAAAACAGCTGCACAAAAAAACCCCTGAAGCTTGGGACAGTGCCCCCTCCACTTGGGAAGCAGAGCCCCATTTTAGCATAGAGTTAAAAGTCAAGAAATAGGCTGGAAAATGAGTAAACAGAAAAAAGTTCTGACCACAGAAAGTTACTAGGGTGATAAGGAAGATCAAAACACACTTATAATAAGACAACAAAGTCAAAACTCCCACATCCAAAGCCTCAAAGAAAAATGTTAATTTGTCTCAGGCCATGGAAGAGCTTGAAAAGGATTTTAAAAATTAAATAACAGATGTAGAGAAAAATTGGAAGAGAGATGAGAGTGATGTAAGAAAATTATGAAAAAAGAGCCAATAGCTTGGTAAAGGAGGCACAAAAAATTTCTGAAGAATATTAACACCTTAATAAACAGAACAGGCCAAATGGCAAAAGTGGCACAAAAATTCACTGAAGAGAACTCCTTAAAAAAAAAGTAGAATTGGCCAAATGGAAAAGGAAGTACAAATGTTCACTGAAGAAAATAATTCCTTAAAAGTTAGAACCGGGCAAGTAAAAGGTAATGACTTTATGAGACAAGAAGAAACAAGCAAAATCAAAAGAACAATAAAAGTAGAAGCAAATGTGAAATATTTCACTGGAAAAACAACTGACCTGGAAAATAAATCCAGGAGAGAGAATTTAAGAATAACTGAACTACCTGAAAGTCATGATCAAAAAGAGCCTAGACATCATCTTACAAGAAATTAATAAGGAAAACTGCCCTGATATTCTAGAACCTCAGGGTAAAATAGAAATGGAAAGAATCTACTGGCTCACCTACTGAAAGAGATCTCAAAATGAAAATTCCTAGGAATATTATATCCAAATTCTAGACCTTCCAGATCAAGAAGAAAATGTTGTAAGCAGCCAAAAAGAAATGATTCAAATATTGTGGTGTCACAGTCAGGATAACAAATGATCTAGCAACTTCTACATTAAAGGATTGGAGGGCTTGGAATATTAAATTCTGGAGGGCAAAAGAGCTAGGATTACAACTAAGAATCACACTTACCCAGCAAAACTAAATATAAAATCCTTCAGCTGAATAGAAAACTTGACTTTCAAATACAAGAGTAAAAGAGACGTAAAAAGGTAAACAGGAAATCATAAGGGATTCAATAAGGTTAAGCCATTTATATTCCTACATGAGAAAAATGATATTTATAACTCCTAAAAATGTTCTCATTATTATGCAGTTAGAAGGAGTATACATGAGGCGAAAGCAGAGTGTGAGTTGAAAGTGATGTTATGATTATCTAAAAAAAATAAAATAAAATTAAGAGATGAGAAAGAAGAATGCATTGGAAGAAGGGGAAGGGGAAAGGCAGAATGGGATAAATTAACTGCCATAAAGGAGTAAAAGAGATTTTACAGTGGAGGGGAAAATGTGGGAATTGAAGGGGAGTACATGAACCTTACTCTCATTGGAACTGACTCAAAATGGGAATAATATACACACTCAGTTGAGTGTAGAAATCTTTCTTACCATACAAGAAAGTAGGAAGAGAAGGGGATAAGAGAAACAGGGTGGGAGATATGAAAGAAGGGAGAGCTGTTTTTGGTGGAGGTAAAAATCAGAAGCAATGTATTTTTGAGAATGGACGGGGTAAAAGGAGAGAGAGAGAGTATGATAATTAGGTAGAAAATAGGATGGAGGGAAATACATAGTTGGTAGTCATTAATATGAAAAATTTTAAATAATATTTCAAAAAACCTAATTTCTCAAATATAAAGAAAACTGAGTCAAATTTATAGAAATAAGAGCTATTCCTCAATTGATAAATGGTCAAAGGATATGAACAGGCAGTTTTCAAAGTTATCAAAGCTATCTATAAGTCATATGAAAAAATCCTCTAAATCACTATTGATGAGGGAAATGCAAACTGAAACAACTCTGAACTACTATTTCACACCAGTCAGACTGTCTAATATGATGGTAAAGGAAAATGACAAATGTTGGAGGAGATGTGAAAAAACTAAAACAGTAACATACTATTGGTTCTGTATTGGTGAAATTGTATTCAAGTATTATGGAGAGCAGTTTGGAACTATGCCCAAAGGGCCATAAAACCATGTATACCCTTTGACCAAGCAATACCCCTTATAGGTCTGCATCCCAAAGAGATTAAAAAAAAAAAGTAGAAGGACTTATGTGTACAAAAATTATTTATAGCAACTCTTTTAGTGGAAGCAAAGAATTGGAAATTGAGGGTATGTCCATTAATTGGGGAATGGCTGAACAAGTTTTGTATATGAGTGTGATGGAATATTATTGTACTTTAAGAAATGATAAGCATATCAGTCTCAGAAAGACTGATATGAACTGTTGCAAAATGAAGTGAGCAGAACCAGGAGAATTCTGCACACAGTAACAACAATATTGTATAATGATCTACTATGAATAACTTAGCTATTCTCAGCAATACAATGATACAAGACAATTCTGTGGGGCTTAGGATGAAAGGTCCTGCCTATCTTGAGAGAAAGAACTGGTAGAGCCTGAATGCAATTCAAAGACACTTTTTCTTTATTTTTCCTGGAGTATTTCGTCTGTCTTTTCTTTCACAGAATGACTTACGTGGAAATGTGTTTTGCATGACTATACATGTATAACCTATGTCAAATTGCTTGTCTTCTCAATATTGGGAAGAGGAAGGAAAAGGAGATGAAGAATTTGGCACTTAAAATCTGGGAGAAAAAAAATCAGAATGTTAAAATTGTTTTTACATGTAATTGGGAAAAAATATTACATAAGATTAAAAAAAAGAAAATGGTACTCTGTAGTTTGGCGGTTGGGGATGGGAAATGGTAAGGAGAAGGGATACTGGAGAGGGAGAAGGGTAACATAATAGAGGGATTCAGTTGAGGTGGGGCGAGGAGTATAGAGAGGAGTTTTTTAAGCTTTAAAGAATTTTTTCTAGAGGCAGCCAGGCAGCACAATGAATATAGTGCCAGCCCTGGAGACAGGAGGACCAGAGTTCAAATCCAGCCTTAGACACAACACTTACTAGCTGTGTGACCTTGGGCAAGTCACTTAACCAAAATTGCCCTGCCCTCCCCCCTCCAAAAAACAAAAAAAAGAATCTTTTCTAGTTCTCTTCCTTTACTATTTTAAACTTTAGTCAGAATTTGGGGGGATAAGAAATGTGTCTTTCGTTTAAGGTACCATTGTTACTCTGAAATTATCACCCATGTTTTATTAATGTTTTCAAGAAATTAAATAAGGGTATTAGGTTGGGTATGCCTATATATCTAATGATGAATATACCACTTAAAAAAAAAAATTGGACTGGTGATTTCATTAGTATAGGGAACTCCCAGGAAACCCTCCCTCCCCCAACTTTCTTACCAATGTAGACTGGCATTTTCTTTACAACTTGTATCAGTGGTTTTCAACCTTCTTGATGCCACGACCCTTTAATACTTGTATGTGGGTGTATTTGCATGTGGGCAAACCTGCCTGGAGATGGATAGAGGAGCAGTGTCTCGGTTCCTAAGACCATTGGAAATATGTGTTTTCCGATGGTCTTAGGGGACCCATGTGAAAGGGTTGTTCAACCCACATAGGGGTAGTGACCCACAGGTGGAGAACTGCTGACTTATATAAACTGCTAACTATAGACTGCTAGTCTATAGACTAGCCAGGGATACTGAGAATGTAAGTGATATATCCAGAGTCACAGAGCTAGTATCAGAAGCAGAACTTGGACCTAGGTCTTCCCGATTCCAAGGCCAATTCTATCCACTATATCATGTCGCCAGTCATAAACTTTATACTTTTCAAAGTGACTAATCTTTTTTTTTTTTTTTTTGCTTTTTGGAGGGCAGTTGGGGTTAAGTGACTTGCCCAAGGTCACATGGCTAGTTTTTTTGTGTTAAGTGTCTGAGGCCGGATTTGAACTCAGGTACTCCTGACTCCAGGGCCGGTGCTCTATTCACTGTGCCACCTAGCCGCCCCCAAAGTGATTAATCTAGCCAGATATGATTACTAATAGAATGAGATTTCCTAATCCTTGATTTTGTGGAAAGACCACTAGATATGAAATGAGAAGACCTAGGTATAAATGCTATCTTAATAGTTATTTAATTTAATCTTTATGGACTTATTTCCTCATCTATAAAAGTGTTAGAGTACATCTCTACAGGTCTTTCCAGCTCTCACTCCTGAGACCTATAACCATGTTGACTACTTGAGCAAGTGCAGTCTGTTTTAGGGCAATTTTCTTTCCTTTCTGAGGGAATTGGAGAGAGGAATAGTTTTCATGGTAAGATTTGATTACTACTCTTTGAAGGCAGCAATTTCTTTATTTCTCCATTATTTTTTCCATAAAGATAAAGTACAATTTGCACTACTGGAGGGAGTACCTATATCAATAACATCACAGGTTTCTGGAAGTATGAAAGTATTCCTTATCCCATCCATTACTTTTGGTTCCTAAATCCTTTAGAGCAGAGAAAGGGATTGCAAAAATCAGGAAAGGAGAGGAAATGGGTGAATAGAAGGGTGTTATAAGTGCCATGAGTACTCTTAAGTCACAGTTTGGAAAATAATACCACAGAAGGCTATTAAGAGGGATTTTTCTAGTTGCTGATTTATCCTCTGTTAAGGTTTAGGAATGTATGGACAAAATAATTTCCTTAAGTTTAGGGCCTCTATTTTACAAGTCTTTGTGTCCTCAATAGTAAGTATCTTGCACAAAGTAGCTATTTAAAAAATATCTGTGAATAACTGGTAGCTGAGAGCTCTGCGATTATGGTTTTATATGCTTACTGTCTTTTCAGTACGTTGTGGGGTGTTGGTTATTTAGCAATTTGCTCAGTGCCTAAAAAGGCTTAATCATCAGGCTGAGTCAAGTTCATTTTCTAAAACCAAAAAGCATTGTGCCATTTTCTAAAGAAATCTAGTAGACTGAATTGTTCTTGTTGGCTAGGTTATGAATCATCAAAATAGAAGGGCTTCAATTTGCTCCAACTCAAATTTATGACGCGAAAATAAAGTTTCTGAGGAGAAAAGATGTGAATTTCCTAAACTCTCAACTTTGGAAATGCCAAAAAATTTTACCCAGGTCCAGAGCAGCAAGACAAGCATCCACCTCCTTGAGTACAGACTCCATCTTGTCCATCCTTGCCTGAAGCTTCTCCCGTTCAGCCTCAGCACAAAATAAATGCAAACAGATTAGCACAAGTTAATGTGAAAAACTTTATTATAACTCATGTGACATGATAGATGGGAAAGCACATCTTAGAATGAAAAGAGAATCCTTCTTATTCCAAACATGGAAAGAATAACAGACCTAAGTAAGGTAAGAAAGATGATCTAGATAATGTAAGCTGCTTGTAAATAGGGATTATTTTACTATTTGTCCTTATATCCTTAGTGTTTACCATGATGCCTAATATGTAGTAAGTGCACAATAAATGCTTGTTGATTTACTGATCTGACCAATGACATCATGACACACATATACAAGGATCTTGTCTTTGAAGAGTGAGTTCCAAAGGATGGCCCTCACACTGGGGTGCCTGGATCTTGCTCCCTTTGAGCACAAACAGGGATGGGGATATTCTCTATAATATGCCAGATTCATAAACCTATTTTGGTTTATTCATGGGCCAAATATCCTAGTAACTACTTCCTAACAGCATAACCTTCTCCACACTTCTCCAAACATTTTTGCCATGATCACTACCATAAAGAAGTAATTCTGGTTGCTCTTTCTATGCCAAAATTACCTTTGCTGATTGTACCAGTTTGCTATATAGAATCACTTTCCCTTGGTGAGCAAAAACTTTAGTCTTCTTGGCAAAACGTGATTTCATTTTGTTCAGATGGGTTCCAAATGTCTTCAGCTGTAGGAAAGAATATGGCATTGCATCAAAACAGTCATTTGGGTGGGATAGGCTCAGCTACTGTATGTATGGTAGATAGATAACAAAACACAAAATTTCCTTTAAGTCATCCAAGCCTAATTCTTATGGCCCTTCTCTTTTGTAAATGTAATTCCATCTATTTGAGTGCAGAACTTAGGACCTGAGTTTCACTCTCAGGCTGAGAGTCACATCAAACTACTGAACATAAAAGGATAACCTATTTAACATAATAGTCAAGTTTTAAATAGTTTGCATATTATTCGATCATTCAAACTCCAGCTGTGTCCTCAACTTATCCTTATCTAAGTCTACTATGAGATAAAAGGGGGAAAACTTGATTACAAATAAACTTCACATCCCATTTGCAAATTAAAATTTTTTTTCCCATTTGCAAAATTAAAAAAAAAAACTTTTTTGAATTAAATTCTTACTAAGGGCAGATTAAAAAAAAATTATCACAGTCATATGTATCTTCAAGTTATGTACTTCATAATAAACACTGGAAATCAGTTCAGACATTTTCAACATTCAGAATAAAAGTACCTCTTCATCAGAGCAGCCCTTCATTACTTCCCACAGGCTCCTATTTACATCCACCAGTAGTTTGTCCTGTTTCAAGGCATGGAGCTTTAATCTAAAGCAATGAAAAGGAGTTCATGAGAATAAGGTGACAGAAAAAAAAGCACAAAATGAGCTGAACACATTCTTTAAAACCAAGGATGTCTAAATATGCTAGGAAGCAAAAGAAATAATTCTTCTTTTGTCTTTAATCAACGCAATCTTTTTTTATTTTTGCTTTTTTTGGAGGAGGGAAGGCAGGGCAATTGGGGGTGACTTGCCCAAAGTCACATGGCTATTAAGTGTTAAGTGTCTGAGGCTGGATTTGAACTTAGGTCCTTCTGACTCCAGGGCCTATACTCTATTGACTGCGCCACCTACCTATTTCTAGTAGGCTCTTTAAAAATGTTTATTGAGTGGCCTTTTTTTGGGAGGCAATCAGGATTAAGTGACTTTCCCAGGGTCACACAGTTAGTGTCTGAGACTGGAATTGAACTCAGGTCCTCCTGACTCTAGGGCCAGTGCTCTATTCACTGCACTACCTAGCCACCCCTTTAACTATCACTATCAATCAATTCTGAACTCTGCTCCACATAATGAGTATGAAAACCATCCCTGGACCAAGTGGCCTTCCTTGATTTAAATGCTCCTCCAAACTTGCAAAATGACAGTAGGATGTGATAAATCTAAAAACTTCCTTTTCAAAAAGAACTGATTTCACATCCAAACTTGGAAATGTGCCTCTGAGATTTTTGGAATCTAGACTTTTCATTACTATGTTTTCTCAAAGTTATTGTGAATATTCTAATCAGAATGTATAACCAAGAGAGACCCTTTCCTTCATGCCCCATTGTCAGTTGTTAAAAAGAGCACAATGAGGTTAACTGTCATCACAGCAATCTAGTCATTTGTCAATAAATAAATTTTTGTCAGATGTAGCAGGATATAGTACATGCTTGTGCCATGGACAAAATCAAGAAATGATATCTTATTAAGATCTACCTACTCTTTTTAGACAAATCCTAATGCTCTCACAGGCAGAATCACAAATTTAAGCAAATTCGGGAAATATGCCTTGAAAAATCAGCAAGGACCCACTCAGATTCAGGTAGGCATGAAAAATAATTAAATGACTTAAATTTCTAGGTTTTAAAAATAATTACTGGAGGATACTTGGTGTTTGAGATGTGAACAACTACTAATTTTCCTATAGCATTAGTGCATGTAAAGTCTTCAGTTGAAGGTCTGAGATGTACTTCACTGTTCTGAAAGGACCATTATCTTTGCATGTAAATGAGGGCCAAAAGGTATGAATCTGACATCTGGTCCCATATGTGGATTAAGAAGATCTTGTACTGGGGCAGCTAGGTGGCACAGTGAGTAGAGCACCAGCCCTGGAGTCAGGAGGACCTAAGTTTAAATCTGGATTCAGACACTTAACACAAAACTAGCCATGTGACCTTGGGCAAGTCACTTAACCGCAATTGCCCCTCCAAAACAAACAAACAAAAAAAGAAGTAAAAGTGAATGCTGAAAACTAAAAAAGGAAAAAAAAAGATCTTGTATTCTAATCATTTCTACATTTATCACATTCCACTACCAAAATTTCAGTCACAGTAGGGCTGTGTTGGTTTTGAATCTGTGTCCCTCAGATTTAGCAAAGTACCTTTAAAAAAGGGTGATAGTGACTTTCCTTCTGAGATTATCCCCAGTTTATCCTATAAATATTTTGTTTGTACACAATTATTAGCAGGTTGTCACCCTCATTTAGACTGTGAACTCTCTGAAGGTGGAGACTAATTTTTCCTTTCTTTGTTTCCCCAGCTACCTAGTAGGCACTTAATAACTGTTTGGCAGCTGGGTGGCTAGAATATCTTTACTTTCAGATGTTCTCCCCAATTCAACTTTCACACGAAGTCTAAGGTAATGATATGTCAATGTTTAAGTTATACTTTCTTTTACAAATCTAAAAGTGGAGGACCTACTCAAAATTAATTTTGCACTATGCCCACTAATTAGAGATGGTGATTTAAAAAATTTTAACATCTCTCTTTCTACACCCAAGAAAGCAAATATATTCTCACTCTTCAATCTTTTGACGGAGAGTCTGGCAGTCTTCTTTATATATCTGTATTTTGGGCTGGTAAACATACTGACTTAACATTAAGTCTTTTGTTGTAGATGGCACATTTGTAGCAAACTGAAAGAAAAAAAGAAAACAAAAAAGGTAAAAAAAAAATAAAGGAAGTTCCACAGCACTTCAGAAATGCAAAATTGGATATAAATTCATATTCAGGACCTAAGCTCCTAAATTCTTATTTTGATGAATTAGTCAATGGAAAACAACACCGCCACCCTAATCCACTTTACTAACAGGGTAAAAAAAAAAACTATCCAAAATGTAAAAATTCAGATAGAAGAGTGACAGTACACATTAGGAAGCTTCCTTAACAAAGATCTAGAGAATGCAGTGGACTGAATTCTGTTTGGGAAAGGCAAGGAAAGTCAGAGTACTTTGCATAGGGAGATAGAGAAGTCTGTGGACACTGGGGAGGGTGCCTGGCCAAGAATGCATATGACTGTAATGTTGGCTTAGGTGAGCATTCCAGCACCTAGGGACTGATACAGGGGCAAGACAAGGCACCAGAAAGAGATTCTGGGGGATCCCTGGGCAATTGCTAGGTACAAGTACAGGTGCCACCTACCAGCTCTGTCACCTACCATCTGGTGCTAGCTCACAGATCCATGGCTGAAGAGGAGTGGTTGTGAACATTGACCTTAGATGTGTATTTAGTATAGGATGGTTCTGATCCTGGGAGTAGAGGACAGCACCACAGATCAAAGGGGAATGGGCAGTTCAGTTACTCTGAACCTGGAGGGCATATTAGCCACTCAATAGTTGCTGAGTCTATCAGCAGGTTGCTGAAACTCCCAACTGGAAACAAGCTGAGACTCAAACTTGGGCCAAGAACTTGCCAAACTTAGACTAGAAGGCAGTAAACAGACCTCTGCACTGATCATACCACTTCAGGAGCACTGAAAGTTTACAGCTTCCATGCTAAAGCTATGAAAATAACAAAAGCATAGAAAAGGACAGAAGTTCAGGTCAGATAACCCCCCTTTCCCCTACCAAGAATGAAAAGTCACTACTATAAATTCCCAAGCCAAAAAGTAGGTTGGAAAAATGAGCAAACAAAAAAGAACTCAAATATAAAGAGCTATTATGGTGACAGGGAAGCTCAGGATACAAAGAAGAGAATGATTTTTTTTTTAACAAAAAGAATAAACAAAGCCTGAAAGACTCATGTTCAACAAGAATTCCTATAAGAGTTAAAGAAGGAACAGCTGATTTTAAAAACCAAATGAGAGCAGTAAACCAAAGAATGGGGGGAAAAAAGCTAGGGAAGAAAGATATGGAAAGAGAATAAACAGCTTAGAAAAAGGAGTACAAGAAGACCTTACTAAATAACTCCTCAAAAACGAGAACTGGCCAAATGGAAGCTAATGATGCCATGAAATAATAAGAAATAATAGAACAAAGTCAAAAGACTGGGAAAAAAAGGAAAATACCTCATAAAGACAATGGACCTGGAAAACAGAGTAGGCATAATATAAGAATCAGTAGACTACCTAAAAGTCATTTTTTTAAAAAGAGCCTAAATATTATATTTCAATAAATTGTAAAAGAAAACTGTCCAAATATCTTAGAATCAGAAGGCAAACTAGAAACTGAAAAAAAAATCCACCTGTCACCATCTCCCAAAATGAAAACTTCCAAGAATATTATAACTAACATAGACAACTCTCAGGTTAAAAGAAAATACTATAAAACAAGAAGAAAGAATTCAAGTAGTGAGGGGTCACAATTACTATCACACAAGATTTAGCAGCTACTACCATAAAGAGGAAGACAGAATATCATGTTCCAGAGGGCAAAGCATCTAGGCTTAAAACCAAGAAAACTATACCCAGGAAAGCTATGTTGTAAGCCTACAAAAGAAAAAAATTGCTCTTAAAAAAAAATAAATAAATCAAGGGCTTCCAAGCATTCCTGAAGAAAAGACTAGCGCTAAGTAGAAAATTTGACATCCAAACAAAGGAGTCAAATGAAACAGAAATGTAAACATGAGCCAAAAATAATAAGGAACTAAACAAAGTTAAAATGTATACCTTCTCATATGGGGAGATGATACATATTGCCCCGCAGAACTTTTTCATCATCAGGAATCATAGAGTAAGTCTAATTAGATAGAATGTCTGAGTGTGATTCTGTTGTGTGTGAAAGATCTCAAAATAAGACTGGATGGGTGAGGAAGAGGAATGTGCTGGAAGAAGGAAGTGAAAGAAAGAATAGTGGAAATTATCTCACAAAAAGGATTTTTTAATAATAAGGAAAGGGAAATAGTGGGGTGTAGATGATACTTGAAGCTTGCTTTCATCTGAATTGCTTGAAATACATCTTAACTAAGGGTCACATAAAAAGGAAAGAGGTTAAGGGAAAAGGGAAGAATAAGAGGGGTAGGTAGATTAATGGAGACATTAGTCAAAAGCAAAACATACTATTATAGAGAAGGTAGGGAAAAATGGACAAACATAAGAGAAGAAGATGGAGGGAAACACACAATTAACAATCATAATGGTGAATGTGAATGGGATGAACGTAAATAAATTGGAAGAGGATAGCAGATTTAGAAATAAGAATCCAACAGTACGTTATTTATAAGAAAATAGAAACAGCAAGATACATACTAAGTTAGAATAATGGACCAGAGCAGAATTTAGTACGCTTCAGTTTAAGTAAAAAAAAGCAAGGGTAGCAACCATAATCTCAGACAAAGCAAAAGAAAAAACAGACCTAATTTTAAAAGTAAGAAAGGAAATGACACTTGCTAAAAAGGACCATAGACAATTAATTAATCTCAATAAACACACACACACACAAACACACACACACACACATAAAATGTCATAGTATCAAAATTCTTAAAGGAAGGGTTGAATGGATTATAGGAAAAATTAGACAGCAAAACTGTGATAATGGGGGAACCTCAATTTATCCTGCACAAATCTAGATAAATTGAACCAAAAAAATAAGAAAAAAGTTAAGGACGAGAACAGACTTTTAGAAAAGTTAGATATAGTATAATTCTGGAGAATATTCAATGGGATTAAAAAGGAATAAACCTATTTCTCCACTGTTCATGACACTTCAACAAAAACGACCATGTATTAAGACATAAAAACTTCATAAACAAAGGAATATTTGTACAATGTAGCCAAAGCAGTAATTAGGGGAAAATTTGTATCTCCAAATTCTTTCAATGAAAGAGAAAAGATAAATGAATTGGACATGCAAATTAAAAAAAACCAAAAAACCCTGGAAAACCAATGAATTTACCTATTAAAGATGAAAATATAAGTCCTTAAAATCAAGAGAGACAAAAAAACTCAGTTAAAAAAAATCATGGACATCCGGGGGTGGAGCCAAGATGGCAGCATAGAAGCAGCAGCGTCCCACAGCTCTCACGCAGCCACCCTAAACACCCATAAAAATATGACGCTGGACAAATTCTAGGACTCTCAAACTAAAAAAATACAGAAAACACATTTCTCCTGGAAGGCAGCTCAGCAGCAGGGGATCATTGCCGGCAGGACACGAGCGGAGGCCGGCCCACCTTGAAACCAAAACAGTAGGAAGGAGCCAAGCCGAGCTGCAGCCAGTCTACAAGAGAGAAGAGCTACAGCCTCCAGCACCTCCACATCTACCAAGGTGTGAAAAATAGGGATTAGAGAAAGGCAGCTGGCTGGAGAGGCTCATCCCAGGCCAGGAGCTGAGACCAGCCCAGCCTGAAACCTCCATGTGACCAGGCTCCAGGACGGCCTGGAGGAGCCGAGCCTCCCAAGCCACAGCGTGAGTCTACTTCAGAGAAGATCTAAAACACCTGGAGCAATCTGCATAAACCAGGATTAAAGGTCAGCGAAAGTGAGTGAAGCTTTCAAGCTAAATTTGGGGGAGAAAAAGCAGTTCGGCCAATCTACCCCCAGGGCAAGGGCAGAAACTGCTGTAACCAGCAGATGTCCCCACTGGGCTGCTTCAGAGCCCCTGGCCTGCAGACTCCACAGGGGGGCTGAATCGATTGATCAGGGCCAAATGCTTTTGCGTTGAGCGGCCTGGATCCGGATCATGGTCTTGGGTGGTGGTCCT
>CM053598.1:153715241-153743734 GCA_028646575.1 Pseudocheirus occidentalis | reverse complement strand
AGGGAGGGGTGGGGGGGAGGGTTTCGGGAAGCACACACCTCAGTAAAGGGACAGGGACAGGGTAGAGAACAAAACAAGGGGGGGGTGCAGGACAGGAAGGAGGGGCATACAATCAGCCTCTCACAATATGCCCACCATGGAGATGTCCTGTGTAATTACACATGTACAGCCTGTATTGAATTGCTGTTCCTTCCAGTGGGAGTGGGTGACAAGGGAGGAATTGCAAGAATCTAGAAATTAAAGCTATACAATCAAATGCAACTGGGAAATAAGACATACAGGGATGGGGGTAGGGAGACCCTCCCTGCCCTATTAGAAAGTTAGAAGGGCATTGGAGGAGGACATAAAAGGGAACAGATTGTAGGAGGGGCTTTATGGTGGCATCACTGTTTTGGGCTTGGGAGTAGGGGAAAGAAGGGGAGAAAATTTGTAACTCAAAACTGGAAATGAATGATGTAATCAAGAAAATAAATTAAAATTTAAAAAAAAGAAGAAGCCTTTCAGACATTCAGGTAGAGATGTCCAGGGTACATGTGGTGATGTGAGCCTCAAATTTAAGAGATTTGAATTAGATATATACATGTGGACAGTATCTATTTAGAGATCAGTAAATCCGTGGGAATAGGTGAGTTTATTGAAGAAGATTGTAGAGACGTAAGACACCCAATTCCTGGGGAAATTCCCAAGCTTGGTGGATGGGAGCCTGATAAATATGATCTCCCCAAAGAATACAGAGGAGTGATCAGACAGCTAAGGAGAAGCAAGACAGAAGAGTGTCTCAAAAATCAGGGGAGGCTCAAGGAAGGTCACAGAATCACAGGATTTAGATCTGGAAGGGACTTCAGATGCCATTTAATCCAACCCACACTTGACAAGCATTCTCTACTTTCCCATAACCAACAAGCATTCATACAATCTGTGTCTAAAGTTCTCCAGTGAGAGGGAAAGGTATCTCATTCCACTTTTGAATAGTTCTAATTATTTGGAGGTTTTTGCTGAAAACAATCCTAAATTTGTCTCTATTTGACTTCAACCCCTCATTTCTGGTTCCGTCTTCTGGAGTCAAACAGAATAAGTCTACAGGACAATCCTTGAACACAGTCAGCATATGCTCTTATCGAAGGATCCTATTTACAGGAGTATAGGATTTACAGAACCAGTGTTCAAATTCTAGCCCTACTATTTAACTACCTTTGAGATTTTTGAGCTTATGTTATCTGGGACACAATTACTTTAGCTGTTAGATTCGGTCAGTGAACTCTTAAGTCCCCTCTAGACCTATGATCCTATCAAATTGTTTATTTGGGGCACTCTGGTACTTTTACTGCTAAGTGATCTATTAACACATCTTAAACATCCCACTTCTTCCAATGACCCTCAGATGACATGGATCCAAGGCTCTTTACCATTCTGTTGCTTGCTTTGAAAATCTTCCATCACATCAATATCCTTTTTAAAGAATGGCACCCAGAACCAAACACAATACTCCAGATGAGGTTTAAAGAGGGCAGAGTATAGAGGGACTCTCACTTTCTTATTCCTGTACCTTATGCTTCTCTTAACATAGTCCAAGATCACATTAGCTCTTTTGATTGCCGCATCACACTCCTATAGTGGGGAAGAGAATAAGTATTTACGTAGTTCCTACTATGTGCCAGACATTGTACTAAGAATTTTACAAATATCTCATTTGAGCCTTACAGCACCCCTGGAGGAAGGCGTTATTATGATTCTCAGTTTACAGCTGAGGAAACTGAGGCAAAGGTTAAGTGATTTGCCTAGGGTCACACAGCTACTCACTATCCACTGGACTACATAAAACCCCCAGATTTTTTTTTTCTGAACCATTAAACAACCATGCCTTCCCAACACTGTACTTTTGAAGCTGAGCTTTAGAACAAAATTGCAAGGCCTAATTTGCATCAATTTATGCCAAATGTCAAAAGTTGCAGTAGGATCAAATGAAATGAGAACTGAGAATAAATCAGTTCTTTCCTCTCCTACTGAGATTAAATCCAGTTCATCCCAAGATCTCTTAGACATTTTTTACAAAGGTCAAAGGGATTCCTTGTGGTCTTTGGGATCAAAGGGGACTCATGTTCATCCCAATCTTCCTTGAGAACAGAAAGAGATTTCAATGAAGTAGGCCTTGACTGAAGCAAGGGGTCTGACTGTAACTAAGCTAACCACTGCCTCTGGCCAGCTGTTTGATTTTAGGAGTCTGTAAGCAAGGTGAATTTTCATGTAATTAAGGTGGATTTTAGTGTATATAAAGTGAATTTTTGTTATTATTTCTTAGAGTTCAGTTTCCCAGGATACATAGTCATAACAATCTCTTGTTCTCAGGAATTAGATATAAGTTCCCAGAGTTATGGTTCAAAACATCTCCACCATACTTGTGCAGCATAATATAATGATAAATGACATAAACGTTCACTGTGACTGAACAGTGAGATACAGGGATGAGGTGATGTAAACTTGTGAGGCTATTGCTGCTAGCATGCCTTCTTTGTCTGTTGCCCCTATAAAACAGGTGGTCAGTGGTCAGTGAATGGGGAACTTTAGGGGTGAATGCACGAATGCTATGTGTGCCTCCACTGGCCCCCATTGAGGCTTAGGGGGAACCTTAGGGTTGAGTGCACAGAAACTGTGCATGACCTGATCAGGCCCCATCAAAACTTGGGGGAGGGATTCTGTGTTTGCCTCAACTGGCCCTCATTGAGGCTTGAGGGGATTTAGAGAATGCACAAGTAGTGCCTGTCTCAATTGACCCCATCGAGAAGTAGGGGTAGTTGCCCCCTCCCTCGGTTCTCAAAGGCTCCTGTGAGAAGAGTGATTAGAGAATGTTGTCAGGGTTTCTCCTCCCATTATCAGCAATCCTCTTCTGAGAAAACTAGAGTAGAATTAAGTAAGATTATAAACTCCTTAGTGTCTTTCCTGTCTGACCAGATCGAATGAACCTGTGCTAGCAGCCCTCCTGTGTGCTGTGTTTATTTGTCTTACAGAGTCACTTGCTCTCTCTAGGCCTCAGTCTCTCAAATGTCTAATAGGGATGTGTGTGTGTGTGTGTGTGTGTGTGTGTGTGTGTGTGTATGGGGGATTTTACTCAATAGTGTCAAAGGTCTCTTCTAGCTCTAACATTCTATGGTTCTTGCTAAGTACATGGGTCTCTTTCTCAAGGACGGCAAACTCCTTCAGAGCAGGGGCTATTTTATATATTCTATATATATATAAAAATAATAATATACTCTCTCTAAATATAGAGTATATATATGTAAATAAATACATATAACATACAAATATATAATACATAAAATAAATATAAGTAAAAATAACATAATATAGTATAAAATATTCAATATATTATATATGATATATATAACAATATATTTTATATATGCTTTTAACATCTGCCTGATAAGGTGCTCAACACCCATTGGAAGACTAATAATGCTTGACCAGAGGATGGGACTGTACAGTGTAAGGTCCTTGAGGGTAGAAATGGTTTGTTTTGTTTTGTTTTGTTTATTGTCTGAAGTCTATCACAGTGCTGGGCCCAGAGTAGTCACTTAATAAACGCGTATTGAATTGAATTGAATTAGAAAGGAAATGGAGGTAAATGTAAATCAAGAATAAAAGGAGAATATAGGATTTAGTAGCTAAGATGTAAGAGAAAGGGCCAGGGGTTCCTGTTGACATCTTTTATTTATCATCCTACAACCACTAGACTTTGGGATGTATCTTTGATCTGTGGCTGATTTTGTCATGTACTGGACTCACTATACATAAAACCCTAGAGATCTAGATATTCTTAGTGAAAAGGATATGGCCACCATAAAAAGAAACGCAAAGGAAAGCCAGAAAGAGACAAGAGCAGCCTCAAGGTACATGTTCAAGCTATTCTATATTTATAAGGAAAAGCAAGCAATCCTTGAAGGATTGATGTTTTCATGTCTAATCCTTTTTCTAATATGGAAGTGCACATTTTATTTGGTACTTAAAGAAAAGTGCATCCCCAGGACAGGAATACAAGGAGTCCTGATCTTGTTAGCTCCTTTCCTCACATGTTCCTGCTCTCTTGATCTCTTTTGAATCCGATGCTTTTCTCCAGGACTCAGGAACTCCTGACTCCAGGACTGATGCTCTACCCAGTGCGCCACCTAGCTGCTCTTTTCTTTAAGATTCAGCTCAGGTGCTGTCACTTACACAAGGATTCCCTAATTCCCCCATAGTCCATGTTTCTTTGATGCCCTTCACTCTATCTCATCCCCTGTGTAGGAAGTTGTCAGGCTGTTTCAATTTTATCTCCAAAATGTCTTGTCTCTCTCCCTTTCTCTCTACTCACATGGCCACTGCCTCTGATCCAGGACCTCATCTTCTCCATCTTGGATCATTAGAATAGCCTCCTAAATAACTGATTTCCAGCATCCTCCCTTCCTGATTCCCCCTTTCCCCAGCTGTCAAATGTTTCTAAAGCACAAATGGGCATGTGTCCCTTTCTTACCAAATCTCCCTATTTCCTCTAGGATAAAATATAAACTCTTCAGGTTGGAATTTTTTTTTTTTTGGAGGAGGGGGAAATAGGGCAATTGGGGCTAAGTGACTTGCCCAAGGTCACACGGCTAGTTTTTGTGTTAAGCGTCTGAGACTGCATTTGAACTCAGGTCCTTCTGACTCCAAGGCTGGTGCTCTACATGCACTTTACGCTGGAGCCATACAGGCTTTCTTGCTTTTCCTGGAACTCAATAGTCTAACCCATCTCAGCATCTTTGCAAAGGCGGTCATCTCTCCTTCCCTCCAATTTAGCCTTGCTTCCTTCAAGCTTTAGTTCACGTATTACTTCCCAAGGAATACTGTCCTCAGCTGCTTATAGCTGTCAGGACCTATTTCTCAAATAATCAGACACCTTTCTGGCCCTCTGTTTCCATATCTGTAAATAAATGATGTGATTTATACAAAATTATCTTCAAGGTCCCTCCCAGCTCTAAATTGCATGATTCTGTCCATATCTGTATACCTAGGACCACAGATGGAGAGTTGGCAGGGACCTCAGAGGGAACCACGTCTAAACCCTTCATTTGACAAATGAAGAAACTGAAGCTTAGAGAGGTTACTGAGGTCATATAGATATATGTATCCTTTCTTTAAAAAAAATTAAATTTTGTTTATTTTTAGTTTACAATGTTCATTTCCACAAGATTTTGAGTTACAAATTTTCTCCCCATCTTTCCACGACCCACCACCCCAAAACAGTGATCCCACTGAATACACCCTACCCCAATCTGCCCTCTCCTACATCTTCCCTCATCCCTCCTCCAACTTTCCGGTAGGGCAAGATGGATCTCCATACTTCAGTGCCTGTATATCTTATTTCCCAGTTGCATGTAAAAAAAAAAATAATATATGTATCCTTTCAGTTGAATTAAGCTCCTTTGGGTTACAAATTCGTTTTTACATTCAGAGAAAGATCCAGAAAGATAAAAGAGTCTGAATGGAGACTGAAGCAATACATGCTATCATTCTTTTCGATGTTTGGCTTTTGTTTCTCTTTTCTCATTGTTCACTCCATTGGCTATAACACCTATACAACCAGACGATTGTACAATGTGAAGGAGTTTGCAGATCCTATACATGATTGTATGCCACCATGGGGGGGGGGGTTGGGGGGGGGATGGGGAGGAAGGGGAGAAAAATCTATAACTGAAGTGACTATGGAACAGAATCTTGTAACCTAAAAGTAAACAAACAAGTCAATAAAAATAAAAGAAAAAAAAGAAAAAAAAACAAATTCCTTTTTATTTTGCAACCTAGTACAACGTTTTGTACTAGCCCCTAGCAGGTGCTTAATAGATAGATACATGTTGGACCAGATACCAATCCAATTGGACACCATATGCAACAGTATACTTTATTACTGTTTTTCAGTCCTGTTTGACTTTTTGTGACCCTATAGACCATAGCTTGCCAATTGTGTCCATGGGATTTTCTAGGTCAAGATACTAGAATGGTTTGCCATTTCTTTCTCCAGTGGATTAAGGCAAACAGGTCTGAACTCAGGTCTCCCTGACTCCAGCCCCAGCACTGTATCCACTGAATCATCTGGCTGCCTAATAGCATGTCAGGCACCTACAAAAACAAAAATAAAACATTTCCTGCCATCAAGCTTACATTGTAATGGCAGGACAGGAAGGATAACACAGATAAGTAAACAAAAAAATTTAAGAGTAAATATATAATTTTAAGGAGAGAGCCCCAGCAAATTGGGGATCAGTGGGGGAGTTCAGTGTACAGTGCACTTATCTTTCTGCCACCCAGGCTGGCAGACTTGGAGTCATTTTCAAATCTCCTTCCCCATCCTTGTCACCCACCCTACCATACCCCCTACAATTAACAATCAGGATGTGTCTATTGTGCACTTGACCTCTCTAGTCACATGACGACCCTCAATCAGTACTGTAATACTCAATCAGTACTTTAGGCCCTTAATCAGTATTGTTTAAAGTGTCTACTGTGCTAAGTGCTGGGGAAGGGGGGGAAGGAGATACAAAAAGGGGCAAAATATAGGACCTGCCTTCAAGAGCTTATAATACAACGGGAGTAGACAACAGGAAAACAAATATAGACAAAGCAAGGTATACACAGGATAAATAGGAGATAATTAATGGAGTACTAGAATTAAGAGGGATTGTGCAAACCTCTCAGTAGAAGGTAGGATTTTAGCCAGATTTAAAGGAAGCCAAGGAGGTTAACAGTCAGAGGGGAGGAGAGAGAGAATTCCCAGAAAGAATGCCTTAAGTGGAGATGCAGCATCTTGTTTGTGAAACAGCCAGAAGGCCAGTCACTGGACTGAAGACTATGCACTGGGGAGTAGGGAGCTAGGTAACGAAGAGTTCTGCATGCCAAGCAGAGGAGTTCATATTTGACCCTGGTGGCAACAGAAAGCCACTGGAGTTTATTAAGTATGGAGGTGATATGGTTGGACTGGAATTTTAGGAAAATCACTTTGGTGACTAAATGGTAGATGAATTAGAGGGATGAAGACTTGAGGCAGGCCGACTCGCCTGCAGGCTTTTGCCTTCCTCACCTCACCGGCCTACTTTTCCAAATCTTTCCTCTCCAAATAAAATTTCCACACAACTGCCAATCTTTGTAAAACCCAAGTCTGACCGTATCACTCCCCTTCTTAAGAATCTTTAGAGGTTTCCTAGGGGTTCTAGGATGAAACAGAAGTTCCTTACTTTTATGTACCCTCCCACAATCTGGCTCTAGGCTAACATTCCACATGTCACATCATTCCTCTTCACTCACTAGGTTCCACATTAGACTTACTGTCCTTGTACATGATATTCTCATCTCCCATTATTATCTTTGTACACGTTCAGTGCTTTGAATTCACTGTCGTAACACATTTTAGAATCCAACTCCCTTCAAGACTTATCTAGGGTACAACCTCCTACATGGAGATTTTTTGATAACCCTTTTCCTATGAATTAGTGCTCCCCGGGCCAAAAAAATATTTTGTATTTGTACAGCATGTTATATTTACTTATGCATGTATTATTTCCATGACTATTTTGTACTCCCATCACAGATGGTAATGGCTTTCCAGGGTAACTAGCACTAAAGCCAGGCCTTGAAGTTAGGGATCCTGAGAGGCAGAAATGAGTGACACGGTAGAAAACACTCTCCATATCCAGAGAAAGAACTATGGAGTATGAATGCAGATCAAAGCAGGCTATTTTCTTTTTTCTTTTTTTTTGGTGGTTATTCCTTTTTGCTGATTCTTTTTTCACAACATAACTAATGTGGAAATGTTTATTATGATTGTACATGTATATAGCCTATGAGATTTCATACTGTTTTGGGGAAGGGGGGGAATTTAGAACTCCAAGTGAACGTTGAAAGGAAATAATAAATTAATTTTTAAAAAAGAAATGAATGCGTTCTAGTCATAGGGAACGGGTTAGGGTAAAATATAAGCAGGCAGGAGTTTAGGGAACAGCTGGCATTGCAATTTGGCTAGAACATACTGCATGAAGGGGAGTAATGTGATATAAAGCTTGAAATGTGGGTCAAAGCCAGATCTTGGAGGGCCTTATATGCTGAGGCTGTTTGCATTTTGTACCAGAGGTAATGAGGAACCATGAAAGGCTTAGGTAGGGAAATAACCTAGTCAGATCTCTGTTGTAAGGAGATTATTTTGGATGGATTGGAGAAAGAAGAGGCTGGAAGTAGGGAAACCAAATAGTCTAATTAACAGTCCAGTGTCAAAATCAAATAGAAACAGGCCACTAAACCCTGTAGGGCACATATTGATACAGAGATCCACATATTGACATGATCTACATTTAAATAATTTTAAAATTTATTTTGTTAAATATTTCCCAATCATATTTTAACCTGATTCTGCCTGTACTTGGGAGTGTTGTGGGCTGCATATGGTCTGACCACTTCTGGTCTAGGCTACAAATGTTAAGGGATTGAGCTAGTTCTTCCTGAATTTTAAATGAATGCTTCATTGTGGCATTGAGGTGATCCTGGGTTCTCAAAAGCTGTGCTAAAAAAAGCTGGCAGGACATCCTATGTATACAGCTATTATTAGAGGTTAAAAAAATGCTTGTCTACTACATGAACTAACATTGAGTTAAGTAAGCAGAACCAGAACATTGTACACAGTAACAGTAACATTGTGCAAAGATCAACTACAATAGATTTAACTCTTCTCAGCAATACAATGATCCAACATAATTCCAAAAGACTTGTGATGGAAAATGCTATCCACATTCAGAGAAAGAACTATGGAGTCTGAATGCAGATGGAAGCATGATATTTTTACTTTTTTTTCCCTTGGTTTCTCCCTTTTGTTCTGATTCTACTTTCACAACATGACTAATGTGGAAATATATTTAACATGATTGTACATGTATAACCTATTATCAGACTGCTTGCTGTCTTGGGGAATGGGGAAAGGAGAGAGGAAGAAAAACTTGGAACTCAGAGTCTTGCAAAAATGAACATTGAAAATTATCTTTACATGTAATTGGGGAAAAAATTAAATACTATTAAGTGCAAAAAACATTTTAAAATGCTCATCTACCTAAGTGTGAAGAGACTCATCACTCCCAGGCTGAGCACCTGGGAGGATGAACTTTTTTTCTGCAAATAAACTCATTGCTGATGTCTCAAGTCTCAGAGTAGTTACAAATCTGCATTAGTGGAGGATAGCCCTCAGTTAATGAACTTAAGGATTCATAAGGTTATCAAATAAATGCTAATACTCAGCCAAGACCCCCCCCCCCCCCTCACTCCAGAAGTCCAAACACTCCCAACTAGTGACCTACACATATATAATTTGCACATAAACACCTTTCTCCCTAGGGCACAAACATAACGTCATAATTTGCAAGTGAATTGGATTTAAGTGAGGCAGGGTTGTGCAAAGCCATCAACTCTCCCTCTCTCTCCTCTGAAGCCAACTGGGTCCAAAGGCAAGATCAGGAAGACTGGATATGGCCCTGATACAGTGGGAAACCTTGGCACTTTTAAGTTAAGGCCTTTCCTAGGTGAAGCAATGTCTATTCACGATTAAGGGTAAGAAGAAATGAGGTAAAAAATGACCTTTTTTACCCACTCAAAAAAAAAAATCCATCTTGGAGGTGAGGGCTATGGGAACAGTCCCAATACCACTGTTGATAGAGCTGTGAACTGGTACAACCATTCTGAAAATCAACTTGGGATTCTGTAAGATTTTGAGCTAAGAAGGGAGTTTAGGGTATGTCTAGTCCAACTCCTGTAATTTATGGATGAAGACACTGAGGCCCAACAAGGGTTTGAGTAACTAGCCTGAGATCACACGAGTAGGGATTTGAACTTGGGTCTTCTCTCAATTCATTCATCTTTCTAGTTTTTATTATCTAGTTATGTACTCTTGGACCACATGATTCCACTACTGACAACATACCTAGGTCCCATCCAAACCATAATATTTATAGAAGCAAAAAACTGCAAACAAAAGGTGGGGCCCAATGATCAGGGAACAGATGAACTGTGGTCTATGTATAATATTATTATACCATAAAGAATGATGAGGAATTCAGAGCTCATAAGAACTGCTACATGAACTCATAACAGTGTAAATAAAGAAAGCAGAACCAGGAGAACAATGTATGCAATGGTTACATTACATAAATGACAACAGAACTTTGATCAAATACAATGATCAATGCTGGTTCCTAATAACTGTGATTTGGATATGTCCTCTTCGTGAAGGATTTGGGGCTTGGGAACTGTTACATAATCTGTCACTTGCAGTTATGCTTAACAGTTTTTTGTTGGGGTAGGGGTGACAGACAGACAATTGGGAAGGGATAATGATGTTAAAAAAAATTTTTTTTTAATTTCCTATCTGACTAAAACAGCATTTCACAAAACTAGGGGCTATACTACATATACCTAGAGAAACAGGAACCAAATCATAGTGGAAGGGACAAAAACTTTCTGTAGGAAGGAGAAAAGCTCTGCTTGCATAATAAGGAAGACTAACGGGATCCAGGTACGGTTACAGGGTATGGGACCAAACAGCAGCACCTGAAAGCTCAGAGAACAACCTCTAAGAAATAGACATTGGGAAGGAACATTTTCAGAATTAAGAAATGAGAAAACTCTGACTAGAGGTAGGATGGCAAATGAGGTATTTAATTTCCTTGTTGCTCTGAAAAAGAGCAGACTTTTTCAAAGCCAAGACTCTTCCTTTCTAGCTTCTGAACGCCAACAGAGAACATCTGTTTTCCCTCACTAAGAGGGGGTTAGCCACAGTAGCTCTGTGAGGGATGGTGACCTGACTCCAAAGCAGAAAGCAATCCAGGAACCATACCCCTCAGTCTTCTGTCCAGTCAGCTTGGGCCCAGGTGGGCATGGGTGAAGAATATTCAAAGCCAGGCCCTTTATAGCGTTGGGCATGAAGGTACATCACCAATTCCTGAGGCAAGGGGTCTTGTCTCACCAAATGGCATTCCTCACAGAGAAAGTCCATCTCTTTATTCTTAAGCCCTGACCCAGCTCCCTCCCCAGGGGCCAGCTCTGTTGGGTCCAAGTCAAGGGACACTGCTTGGTTTGGCTCCTCTGGGTCTCTTGCGGTTGTAGCTGGCTCTTCCAAGTCCTGCTTGAAAAAGGGTTCTGAGGCAGGTTTAAGAGATGGGGGTAGATCCCCTTCAAAGAGATCGAGAACATCCAGGCTTTGTTTTGCCCGGTGTTCCTCCAACAGGTCCCGTAGCAGCTCATCATCTGTCTTAGGGATATGGCCGCCTCGGCCCCGGGCTGGGCCCCAAGCTGCTGTGTTATAGATGGGGTCATTGATGATAGGGTGGCCCAGGAACTGCAGGTGTACCCGGATTTGGTGGGTACGACCAGTAAGAGGCCGACACAGGACCACACTAGAGTGACCGTTGTAACTCAGCCTCTGGAACACAGTTTCACAGGGCTTGCCTCGTGGGTCTACACGGCACAGTCCCACCTTGTAGGACACCACCAAGATGGGCTCTTTGCAGGTGACATCATCAGCAGGGAACTCTCCTTCCACCCGACACACATATTCTTTCTCCAGCTACAGAAGAGAAGACAAAGTTAGCAAAAAATCTCCAGCTCTTAGATTGCTACCCTCAAGTATTCTGGGTTCCCTTTTCCCAAATGCAGTTTCAGCAGTTCCAAGATTCTAACCACCAGCATGGAGCTTTCTGTGTCCTAAGCTTCCCTATTCCTCTTTTAGGGCTTCTCCCTTAAATCTTACCCTCCCCACCCTCCCCTCTGCACTCAACACATTCATTTAAAAAAATGTTTACTTAGCAACTCTGATAAGACAATGATCCAAGACAATTCCAAAGGACTCATGATGAAAAATACTATCTGCCTCCAGAGGGAGAACTAAGGAACTTTGATACAGACTGAAGCATACTCATCTCACTTTATTTCTTCTTTTGCAACATGGCTAAAATGGATATACGTTTTGCATGATTTCACAGGTCTAACTTCTCAATGGGTGAGAGAGGGACCGGAGGGAGGGAGAGAATTCAATTCAACTCAAAATAAAAAAAAAAAAAAGAATGTTAAAAATACATTTACTTAAAAGAAAGAAAAATGTTTAATTTTACTATTATCTTGTTTTTACTTTCCTTTTATTTCAAAGTACATCCCTCCCTCTTGCCGCATGAGTACCTATCATCATTATCCAGCAAGCAAAACATCTGTAACATTTGTTACTTTATAATGAAGAAAAAGAGGTGAAAAAAAGCATGTCAACAAAATTTAGCAGCCTATCAACCAAATCCAACAGTACAGGCAATGTTCACACCAACAGTTCCCCACCTTTGCAAAGAAAGGAGCGAGGTACATTTTCTCATTTCTTTCCTGGGGCCAAATTTGATTAGTAAAATTAAATAGCATTCAGTTCAGATGAACAGACTACCAAAGGTTATAGAGTCTGCTACTTCTTACTGTGTGATGTTGGGCAGTTCCCTATACTCTTATGAACCTCAGTTTCATGTGTAAAATCAGGAATTATAATAGATGACCTCTTAGGTCCTTTTGAACTCCAAATCTTTATGAGCCAATGATCTCTGTCTCTGAGCCCTCTGAAAACAACATACAACATGGAGATTCCCAGGGACTGACCTTCACCAGGTGATTTGAGAAGCCCTTCCAGATTCAGAATTCAATGATCCCCTTCCCACCACTGAGCATCTGTGAGCTCAAGCTGCACTTAGCCTTTGAGAAGAACACAAGTGGAAAGGGCCCTGCCTGCCCGTCTCCCTTTACCTGCCGATCTCTAACTTGCTCATGGATCCTCTCAGAGACAGCAGCCGTCTTGGCAAACATGAGCACCCCTGAGGTGAGTCGGTCCAGCCTATGCAACGGATGCAGCTCCTTAAGCTGGTGCTCCTTGCCCAGGATGAAGATCACGGTGTTGTGGCGGAAGCGACCACAAGGGTGAACAGGCATGGAGGAGGGCTTGTCCACCACCACGACTTCGTCATTCTCGGCCAGCATGCGGATGGGTTCTGCTGTAACGGGAGGCTCATGCCGATGAACGGTATTCTGCAGGAAGTCATTGTCCTGCCAGAGACATACATGCCTTTGAGTCAACTCAGTGTTGGGCAAACCTGCACCCAACCCAGGTGGGAAAGGAGCAGGGCATTAGGGACACCAGAACAGTATCATTCAGGAGAAAGGATCACAGATAGAGTTAGGGTCAGAATAACATTAGAAGTTATAAGACAAGAGAGTCCAACCCTTTCATTTTTACAGATGAGGGACTTGGCCGAGGTCAAAGGTCTAATAAATGTCTGAGATAGGATTCAGACCTGGCTCTTCTCAACCCCATGTCCAGTACTCTTCCTACTATACCATACCATCTCTCAAGAGATTTTTTTGAGATGCCTTGTCGTTTTTCTTTTAATTATTTTTACATACTATTCATTTTCTTGCTTTTCCATCTCCCCACAGGAACTTTCCTAATAACAAAAAAGGGACATTCAAGCAAATCTTACATTCTAACCATACCTTCCATTCCCCCAATAGAATGTAAGCTCCTTGAGGTCAGTTGATTCATATTTTGTCTTTGTATCCCACAGGGCCTGGCAGAGAGTAAGCACTTCATAAAGGGAAGATTGAGTCAGAGATGTCTGAAAATGCATGCCTTATTCCCAGCCTACAGTGCACTAGCTACCAATTCTTTGCTAAGAGGCATGCTTCATCATTAGTCCTCCAAAATTATAAGCAGATGCTGGAATTGATCAGTTCTTAAATCTCAAAGTTAAGTATTCAAACTGTTCACTCAACAAACATGTATTTGTTCTTTAGTTATTTCAGTTGTGTCTGATTTTGTGACCAGTTTGACGTTTTCTTGGCAAAGATGCTGTATTGGTTTGCTATTTCCTTCTCTAGCTCATTTTACAGATGAGGAAACTGAGGCAAACAGGGTGAAATGACTTACCCTTAGACACAGGTAGTGTCTAAGGCTGGACTTGAATTCAGGTCTTCCTGACTCTAGACCCAGCGCTCTATCCACTTCACCACCTGGCTACCCAAACATTTATTAAGCATCTACAATATTTGGAGAGCTGTGGTGCTACAGATTTCAAAATTCAGATAAAGAAGTGTCAGTTTTCACAGAGTTTATATTCCCTTGCTAGAACATAAGGCAGGTCTAACATGTTGGTTTGTTTTGCTTGAGTGTCTTTTTTTTTTTAATAGAGTTCTTATGTGGAGGAGGGAAGCATTGAGAAGGTAGAAACTAACAGTGATGTTGTTTAATAAAACATTTTAAAATGGGAGAGGCTTACAACCAATGCTTACTAAGAATGCCACGATCATGTGGAATAAGAGCAATTCCCATTATGAATGGGGATCAATAAGTCACACATCCCACAGATTAGGTACACACTGTGGCAGTCAGCAGATCAGATGTGTGCAGTCTCAGATATCTATCTAGGTGTCTGAGGGACAGAGTCAGAAAAAATACTCCTTGCACTTAAGGAATTTACAACCTAGTTGGAGTGTTAGAGCAACAGGTACAGAAAGTTATAGTAAAAGTCATCAGTGATAAGTACAGAGGAGAGCAGAGAAATCTACAAGGTGGGGAGCACTCCTAGTTGGTGATGTCAGAGAAGACTGGATGGAAGGGGTGGCAGCATCTGAACCAGTCCAAGAAGGAGAAAATGGATTTTAACAGATGGAAGTATGATGTCATTTCAGGCAAAAGACCATTGTGTGTCAATGCACAGAGAGAGGAAAAGTAGCCAATAGTATAGTAACATGAAAGGGAAATAATGTGAAATAAAAGTGGAAATGTAGACTGGTGGAAGATCCTGAGCCTTATACGCCAGGAAAAAGGGGTTCATATCTTATCTTGGAGGTAATGGGGAGCTGCTGAAGGTCTTCAAGCAGCATCAGACCTGCATATTAGGAAAATTACTTTGGCACTGATATAAAGGAAAGACTGGAGGTATCTATTAACTCATAGGTGCTAATAAAGTAGGAGCAGAAAGGAAAGGATACATCCTGGTGATAAAATCAGTAAGACCTGACCACTAATTGGATGTGGGAGGTGAGAAAGAAGAGTTTAAGACGATTGAAGTACTGAGCCTACATTACTGGTTGTACCACTGACAGAAATAGGGAGATTAGGAGGAAGAGCAGGTTTAGCAAAAGGGTGGGAGATAAAATTACTTCATTTTAGGGCATTACATTTAAAGTGTTAGGAGACTGAAGTAAATATGCCCAGCAAGAACTGGAGGTTATCTGGAAACACAGATTTAGGGTTCTTTCTTGCAGAGCTTGTCGAGAGAGGAAAAAACCCCACAGAATGAAGATAAGAGATCCTGAAGACAAGAGACTGGAATATACCGATCCACTCTTTAGGGAAGGGTAGAGAATAAAGAGAATGGGCAGAAAGGAAAAAAGGCAGGAGACAGTAATATAGTGGAAACCAGGTGATTACAGTGTCAGCGAGTGGGATGTTCAACAGTGTCAAATGTTACAAAAAGGTCAAGAAAAATGGATCTCATTTAAAAACTCACAGGAAGGTTATTATTGGGTATCAGAGATTTGGTGGCAAGAAATTGTCATAGAAATACCATGAGGACATCTTCCAACTACATTCAGCATTAACTAGCTCTTCATTATTAGAATATGATATTCAGTGCTTCATGATTTGACTGGAAGGGAAAACATTATGCAAAAAAAGAACTAGGAAAAGGTGCCATCTGTCAATGTCTGTCCTTTTCCGGTCTGTGAAACCCATGTTAAGGACCAGTGCTCTCCAAGAGATCAAGTTAACTACTTCACCAGTCAGTCTTATTTCCCTAACCCAATTAAGCAAATTGTTCCTACTAATTAAGAACAAGAGGGTAGAGCCACTGTTCTTACAGAACCTGCCATCTAATGAGAACACAACACGTTCCCATTGAAACTGGAAAAGTAGACAAGGAGAAAAAGTAGTAATACCTAGGATCTACATATAGCTCTTGGCAAATATTGTCTCATTTTATGCTTACAACCACCACTTCGGGAGGTTGGTGCTATTATTATCCCCATTATACAGATGAGGAAAGTGAGGTTGAGGGATTAAGGGATTTGTTCAGGGGACACAACGCTAGTTAAACGTCTGCAGCTCAATTTGAATTCATCTTCCTCAGCATTCTATCCCCTGTGGCCACCAGTGAGCGCACTAAAGAAATTTTGAGATGGAGTTCAGGGAAGGCTTTTTGAGGAGAGGCGTGTGCCATGGTCCTGGACGTCTGTCTCCCCCTCATCTCCCTGGGGCCCCACCTTAAGAATAACGCCGAGGTCTTGCACTGGCTGCCCGTTGAGGCGCAGGCGGCCGGCTCTGGCGGCCGCCTCGTAATAGGCAAGGGGGTGGGCCCGAAATTCGGTACTGTAGACGTGGAGCAAGCTGCGGCCCACCCAGCGGCCCTTGCAGTATGTCTGGAAGTCGAAGTAGTAAGGCCGCACCTTGCGCAGCCCGCCTTCGAAGTAATAGCTGGTCTCAGCAAAGTGCTGGTCGCTGAAGCTGACCCCGGCCCGCCGCTTCTTCGGGGGCGGCACGAAGCGCTCCCCGATCTGGCCCCGCCGCTTCTTCCTCCCGCCTGACGTTGGGGCCAAGGCCGGAACTAGCGCCTGCTTCTTCTCCCGGGCCGGGGACTGCTGCTCTTCACAAGGCTCAGCGCCGCCCTTAAGCTGCTGCTCCTGTGGCTCCTCCGAGCAGTCGAGGTCTCGGTCCTTCCGTTCAGGAACCTCGCACCCAACACTGGCCATCATCAACCTGCATCCGTGGGGGCTAAAGGTGAATGTCCGCAGGGCACAGCGAGCTGTGGCTAGCAGCGAGACAAGAACCCCGGAACCTCCCAGCCACATAGCCTGAGGACCACTCGCCCATGTGGGGGGACGCCTGCTCTCTAGCGGCGCCACAAGATGTCGCAAATCCCACACCAGCCAATCACTATGGCCGAATGCGGAGGCCGCGAAGAAAACTGTCGCAGGCGCAGAGACGTAAAGAGCGAGTCGCGTCAATTAAGGGAGGGACCTAGGAAGTCGTTTGGGACTGGGCTGCTAGTGTAAAAGCAGTCCTGGTATTTAGTAATTTCGAGGCGGTATTTATTATATTGGAGGCTTTCTGCACAGCGAGTTGACTTTTTAAAAAAGGATCCTTTTTAAAAAAAATCTGTTTCTCCTAGTAGTCCACCTCTTACAACAAATAATATTTTTAAAGAAAAGAAAAAAGGGGAAAAAAATAAGACCTATCAATATTTTGGAAAAGTCTGGAAAATGTATAGTATGTTTCATATCCATAGGTCTCTCACTCTTCAGAGGAATGCAGTGGGGGAAGTAGTTCACTTTTAAAAATTAGTTAATGGAGGGGATGGGAAAATATAAGTACACTAGTGCACTGTTAGTGAAACTGTGTACTGATCCAGTCTGGAACTATGTCCAAAGGGCTATCAAACTGCGCATAACCTTCGAACCAGCAATACCACTACTAAGAGAACAAAGAAAATGGGAAAAAGGACTTATGTGTACAAAAATATTTATAGCAGTTCTTTTTGTAGTGGCAAAGAATTGAAATTCAAATGGAAATTGAGGGGGTGCCCATCAATTGGGCAATGGCTGAACAAGTTGTGGTACATTCTTGTAACGGAACTCTATTGTGCTCTAAGAAATGATGAGCAGGCAGGTTTCAGAAAAAACTGGACTTAGATGAACTGATTCAAAGTGAAATAAGCAGACCAGGATAACATTGTACACAGTAACAACACTACTATATGATGATCCACTGTGAATGATAGTTATTCTCAGCAATACAAGACAATTCCAAAGGACTTCTGGAGAAAATTGCTTTCCAGCTGCAAAGTACAGATGGAGTATGAATGCAGAGCAAAGCATACTATTTTTCACTTTATTATTTTATTTCTCTTTGGTATTGTCTTCTTTTGACTAATGTGGAAATATGTTTTGCACAATTGTGCAAGTTAATCTATATCAAATTGTTTACTGTTTCAGGGAGGGAGGAGGTGAGGGAAGGAAGGAAGGAGAAAATTTGGAACTCAAAAAAAAAGAATGTTAAAAATTCTCTTTACATGTAATTGGGAAAAAATATTGTTTAAAAAAAAGGAAGAGAAAAAAAAGTAAAACCTATCAGTATATTGGAAAAGTCTGAAAATGTATGGCATGTTCCATTTCCATGGGTCTCTTACTTCTGTAAAGGAATGAAGTGGGTAACTAGTTCACTTAAAAATTTTTTTGATTTGATTTTTAATTTAGTATTTTATTTTCCCCCAGTTACATGTAAAAACAATTTTTAACATTAATTTTTAAAACTTTGAGTTCCAAATTCTCTCCCTTCCTTTCTCCCTACTCTCCACCCCCCACTGAGAAGGCAAGCCGTTTGATATAGGTTATACGTGTGTAGTCATGCAAAACATATCCAAAATAATGATGCTGTGAAAGAAAGCAGACCAAAGAACAAAACAAAAAAACAAACCTCAAGAAAAATAAAGTAAAAAAAAAGTATGCTTCAGTCTGTATTCAGAGAGCATCCTGCTCCTCATTTCTTAAAATACAATAGTATTCCATCATAATCGCATGCCACAACTTGTTCAGTCATTCCCCAATTGATGGGCACCCCCTCAACTTCTAATTCTTTACCTCTATAAAAAGAACCACTTTAAATATTTTTTGTACATATAGGTCCTTTTTCTTTTTTTATTGTCACTTTTGGGATACAGACCTAGTAGCAGTATTGCTAGGTCAAATGGTTTTATAACCCTTTGGGCATAATTCCAAATTGCTCTACAGAATTGTTAAATCAGTTAATAACTCCACCAATAGTGAATTAATGTCTCATTTTCCCCACATCCCCTCCAACATTTTGCGTTTACCTTTTTTATCCTATTAGCCAATCTAATAGGTATGAGGTAGTACTGTTTTAATTTCCATTTCTCCAAACCAATAGTGAGTTAGATTTTTAAAAATATGGTTATAGATAGCTTTGATTACTTCATTTGAAAACTGATCATATCTTTTGATCACTTATCAATTGGGAAATGGCTTATTTTTTTTTAAATAAATTTTACTCAGTTCTCTATATGTTTGAGCAATGAGACCTTTATCAGAAAAAACTTGCTTAATTTTTTTTAAAGTTACTATTGTTAACTGTATTTTCCTCCATTCTATTCTCTCCCCCCATTTATTCTGTTCTCTTTCTCTTTTTACCCTGGCCCTCCTCAAAAGTGTTTAGCTTCTGTCTACCTCCTCTCCCAATCTGCCCTCCCTTCTATCATCCTTTTCCCCTTCTTTTATTCCCTTTCACTCCTGCTTTCCTGTAGGATAAGATAGATTTCTATACCTAATTGAGTGTGTATGTTATTGCCTCTTTGAGCCAGTTTTGATGAGAGTAAGGTTCACTCACTCCTCCTCACCTCTCCCCTCTTCCCCTACACTGTAAAACTTTTTCTTGCCTTTTACGTGAGATAATTTACCCCATTCCACTTCTCCCTTTTTCTTTCTCCCAGTACATTCCTCTCCTACCCTTTAATTTTACTTTTTTAAAGATTTCATCCCTTTATATTCAATTTATATTCATACCTGTGCCCTCTGTGTGTGTGTGTGTGTATTGCTTCTAACTGCTCTAATAATGAGACAGTTCTTATGAGTTACATGTATCATCTTCTCATGTAGGAATGTAAGCTGTTTAGTCTTTTTAAGACTCTTATGATTTCCCTTTCTGATTTACCTTTTTATGTTTCTCTTGAGTCTTATATTTGAAAGTCAATTTTTCTATTCAGCTCTGATCTTTTCCTCAGGAATGCTTGAAAGTCCTCTATTTCATTGAATATTCATTTTCCTCCCTGAAGGATTATGCTCATTTTTGCCAGGTAGGTGATTCTGGGTTGTAATCCTAGCTCTTTTATCTTCTGGAATATAATATTTCAGGCCCTCTGATTCTTTAATGTAAAAGATGTTAAATCTTATGTTATCCTGACTGTGGTTCCACCATATTTAAATTGTTTCTTTCTGGTTGCTTGCAATATTTTCTCTTTGACCTGAGAACTCTGGAATTTGGCTATAATATTCCTGGATGTTTTCATTTTGGGATCTCTTTCAGGAAGTGATCAATGGATTCTTTCCATTTCTATTTTACCCTTTGGTTCTAAAATATCAGAGCAGTTTTCCTTGATAATTTCTTGAAAGATGATATCTAGGCTCCTTTTTTGATCATGGCTTTCAGGTAGTCCAGTAATTCTTAAATTCTCTTTCTTGGATCTGTTTTCCAGGTCAGTTTTTTCCATTGTTTTTCCAACTTTACATTGTCTTCCATTATTTTATTCTTTTTGTTCTGTTTTATTGTTTCTTTATTTTTCATAAAGTCATTACCTTCCATTAGGTCCATTCAAATTTTTTCAGGATTTTTTTCTTTGGTGAGCTTTTGGACCTCCTTGTTAAATGGAAACAAGGTATTCTTCTCTTTATTGGCTTTTTGAACCTCTTTTACCATTTGGCCTACTCTGTTTTTTAAGGTGTTATTTTCTTTGGTATTTTTTTGTATCCCCTTTACCAAGATGTTGCCCCTTTTTTCATTATTTTCTTGCATCATTCTCATTTCTTTTCCCATTTTTCTTCTACCTTCCTTACTCGATTTTCAAAATTCTTTTTGAGCTCTTCCATGGCCTGAGACCAATTTGTATTTTTTTTAAAAGATTTTGAATGCAGGAGCTTTGACTTAGTTGTCTTTTTCTGAATGTGTGTTTTGATTTTTTTTTGTCACCATAACTTTTTATAGTCAGAGGTTTCTTCCCCATTGTTTGCTCATTTCCCCAGCCTATTACTTAACCTTTTAACTCTTTATTAAAGTAGGGCTCTGCTTCCAGGGATGAAGGTGTACCATCCCAAGTTTCAGGGAGTTTGTGCAGCTATTTTCAGAGATACTTGTATAGACAGTAAGTTTTCAGTTTTTCCAAGGTGGTATGATCTGAGAAGAGGTGTTCACTACTCTCCTGACCTGTGCTCTGGTCTGTAAGTGATGACAAACATTCTTTTCTTTCCTGGAACTATGGGGAAGGTACCCCTCCACTGTGGCTACATGCTCTTAAATGCTAGTGCTCCTCTTTGCCCTGGGACTGCCACCCAGGATTGAGACCCAGATGTGAGTATGGGCAAAGCAACAGAGTCCTACCTCAGTGCTACCAAAAAGATCTCTGTAATCTCCTTCTGACCAGTTGTTCTACCCCTTTACCATCTGTTGGCTGAGAGCTCCAAAAGCAGCTATTACAGCTACCCCAACCATTGCTGATTCAGTCATTCCCAAAGCCTGGTTCTAGTTTGCTGGGGCCCAGTCTGCACTGTGCTCCTCTCTCACTTTCGTGCAACAAACATTTCCTGTCATCTTGGGCTGGAAATCTATTTCAATCTGTCGTTTTATGGGTTCTATTGCTCAAGAATTTTTTTAGAGTCATTTTAAAAAGGCATTTCAAGGAATTTGGGGGAGAGCTCAGGCAAGTCCCTGCCTTTACTCCTTCATCTTGGCTCCCCCTCACTAGTTCACTTTTAAAGTCAGTTAATGGACAGGATGTGGAAATATAGGCACAATAATGCACTGTTAGTGGAACCGTGAACTGGTCGAACCATTCTGGAAAACAGTTCAGAACTATGCCCAAAGGGTTAGCAAACTGTGTACCCTTTGACCCAGCAATACCATGACTAGGTCTGTACCCAAAGGGAACAAAGAAAAAAACAAAAATATTTATAGCAATTCTTTTTGTGGTAGCAAAGAATTGGGAATCAAGAGGGTACCTATTCATTGAAGAATGTCTGAATAAATTGTGATACATGAATGTATTGACTACTATTGTGCTATAAGAAATGATGAGGGGGATGGCTTCAGAAAACTCATGAAGACTAATATGAACTCATACAAAGTGAAGTGAGCAGAACCAGGAGAATAATGTATATAGTAACAGAAATATTGGAACCATGATTAGCTGTGAAAGACTTAGCTACTCTGACCAATACAATAATACAAGAAAATTCCAAAAGACTCACGATTAAAAATGGTATCTACTTCTAGAGTGAGAATTGATGAACTCTGAGTACAGATTGAATCATATTTTTTTCACTTCATTTTTTATCTCTTTAAAAATTTTTCTTGCTTTTTTTTTGTAATATTGCTAAGGTGGAAATATGTTTGTATGAGTTCACTTTTGGATGATCATGGGTACTGGGTATCATATTTGCATGATGTTGAGTATCATATTATTTGCCTTCTTAGTGGGTGGAGGAGGAACTGGAAGGAGGGATAGAATCTGGAACTCATAGTGAATGTTAAAAATAAATAAATGTGGGTTGTTTTATTTTTTTAAGAAAAAAAGAGTTAATATTTTTATGCCTTGGTTTTCTTATACGTTAGATGCATATAATAATAGGGGCACTTTAGGATTCATAGGGCTATTGTGAAGATCAGGTGAGATACAGATGTAGGCATGCTTGAAAAATTAAAAACATTATATAAATTATCATAGTCTAGTATGATAATGTACCAAATGTGTACCAAAATAAACTTGAAGACTAAATCTTTACAGTTTCATTTGACCAAATACATTCTAGTCAGCATCCAGTAAACCCCATTGCACCCTTATTCCCTCCAAGGTAAATATAGTCCCTTGTTTTGTATTTACTAGTTTTCTTAAACTCTACTTCCCTCCACTCTGTAATCCAGCTCTGGAGCACTCCTTACTGTTCTTTACATGCGTCATTCATCTCTTTGCCTTTGTTACTGGCTATTTCCCATTCCTGGAACGCTCTCCTTCCTCACCTCCACCTCTTGAATCCTTGGTTTCCTTCTCAGTCCATCTAGCTTCCTCTTCCCTCAGATGTGAGAGCCTATCCCTTTAAAGTTACCTTCCATCTACTCCATATATATTTTGTATATACTTATTTATATACGTGTTGTCTCTTCCATTAGAATGACTGGTTTTGCCTTTCTTTGCATCCTCAGCCCTTAAGCACAGTGCCTGCCACATAGTAAGGGGTAGGACTTCTGATTTCATTAGTATGCCTCCCTCACCCTCATCCTCTACTCCCAAGAAACAAGCCTTGACAATCCAGGCTGGTCCTGCAACATATAGTTTTAGAGAGTTGCCTAGACCCTAGAGCACTCAGAGTGCTTGCTCAGGGTCACACAGTATTTGGCAGAGGCCAGGCTCAAAACCAGTACTCAATATAATTTTTAATCACTGATAATAATAAGTGACTAATGATTTCTCTATCTATATTGTGATTAAGCAGGGTTCAAAGAGATAAAAGTAGAGGAACATGATTTCCTTCCAGAATTAGGTAAAGAAAAAGAATAGCATTCCTGCCTATTATATGATACTTCAACAACACAGATGTAAATCACTCTGGCCTGTAAGGCAGAGGCAGAAAGTCATAGGGTAACTATTTTCAGCTATGCCTTCCCTCTGAGATTATCTCCAATTTATTCTGTATAGATCTTGTTTGTATATAGTAGTTTTCACGTTGTCTCCTTCATTAGACTGTAAGCTTGTTGAAAGTAGAGATAATTTTTTTACTTTTCTTTGTATCCCCAGTGCTTTGTAATAATAAAGACTATATATAAGATGCTGTTGATGACTACATATATACGTATACATATATACATACACATACATGACATACTGCTTCAGACATCTAGTTGAGTGCTTTATGTGTAGCAGACACTTAATAACATCTAGCAGAGTGCCATATACATAGTTGGTGTTGAATAAAATAAATATGTGTTGAGGATGAACTTACTTGAAATGGTGTTATGGACTGGGTTGCTGTGCCTTTTTTTTTTTTTTAACAACCAACGGGCCTGGCACACAGTAGATGTTTAATAAATGCTTGTTGAATTGTCTAGTCCCATCTAAAATATGGGTGGGTGTGGATGAAAGGTCCAAGGTGAATTGACAATCTACTTCACACTAAGCCTAAGGTCTGTAATTTGATTAGAATCTGTAATAAATGTTCAAAGAACCTGTTAATTTTCAGCTGTTTCTTAAAATTCTTAAAATTGGCCTGAAGGTCTTGAGATACTGCCTAGGGCTTAACTCCCATGTTAATGACATTTCACACTTTGAAATGACTGGGTAGCCTGATTAGTACTCTTGGTACTAATGAATTAATAGATTGAGGAATCATATGCTGTAATCAAAATTTTAGAAAAGGCAGGAACCTTGGAGATGGCTAAGAGATCAAGGAAGCATAGAATTATAGAATTTTACAGATGGAAGGGGCCCTTCATATAGACATCAAACTCCCTACCCCTTCAAAAAATGTATGAAAGAGACTCCAAAGAGTAAGCAGAGAGATTGCTTCTGTTCCCCCATGATCTTCTAGCAAAAGTACTGGAGTTAAGTTCTCTTGACAGCTTGTGAGTAGGTTTCATTCGTTCAACAAGTATTTATTGAGCACCTACAGGTAACAGCTTTCACATCTAGAATAAAATGTCAGGCTTTTCCTCTGCCAGCTAACCTGATTTCATGCCCTAGGCATGCTGCTGGTTGGGTGATTATCTCTTTAGAGCAAGATGACAGAAGCAAACAGTTCATAGGAAAAATCCAGGCTTCTCTGCCTGAAAAGCAGACTGCAACAGCAGCGATAAGCAGACCTGTGGATAAGTCAGTGAGTATCAGTCTGCAACATTTAATGAACATTCGTTTTTTTCTACTGAGTACCATACTAGATGCTTTGGGGAGATATTACATATGTATATATGTGTGTATATATGTATATGTATATATGTACATATATACACAAATAATTCTTGCCCTTGGGGTTCTTACAATTCAATGTAGGACAAAGAACAAACAGAAAAGGACACAAAGCTATCTTACTACAGTGTTGCATAATTCAGCAAGTATAAACATAGGAGGCAAAGGGATGGTTCTTCGATTTGAATTAGTGGGTTGAGGGAAAGGATGACTTCATAGAAGATGTGTGTTTTCAGTCATTTTGAAAGTAGGTCATACACTACTGGAAGGAAAGTATTCCAAGCAGGCATCTGTCAAAGGACAGCAAATATACATAGGCTTGGTTTGTAGGATCCTTAGGTATTCCCACACCCCCTTACTCCCCCCCCCACCTTCTACACCCCCAGGTGTTGCTTCCTAGACTTTTCTTTAGCATAATGGAATTAACATATTTACAACCTGGCCAAAAAATCTTGGGGTTTTTTTCCTTTCCTTTTTTTTTTGGTACCTCCTCCCCTTAGCAACCAAACTCCTTAGCAACAGAATAGCCTTCCTTTGGTCTACCTTTCATTCCAACAGAATCCCCACCTCCACACCGGAAGTCCGAGCCACATGTGACACCCAAGATGATGCTCTGACACATTGCTCTGTCACCCACTTCTCTTGGGAGCTTCAGCTAACACTGGCTACAAACGTTCAGTTCAATAACTAACTGACCTCACTTAATTTGTTTGGCCCCATCCCTGCTTCCCAAACAGGACCACAACTCCAGCTACCAAACATATACAGAAAGCATATATTTGTTATTAGAGAGGAGGTACAAAAAACAGGTTATTTGGCCAGGGTGCAAATATGTTAATTCCATTCTTCTAAGGAAGATAAGAAAGCCTCCTCTGTGCTAGGCAGCGTACAAAATAACTCTGACTCTTTCCAACAAAGACGGAAAAAGACTTCGTGGAGAGTGGTCTGAGTGCCATTTCAAAGCTGGAAGGGACCTCAGGGGTACCACCCTTTGGTCTACAGGAATTCCCTCTACTACATCTCTGCCTAGCCAGCCTCCAAGTTACCTATTTCCACTGACGGAAAGCTCATTAACCAGGTGCAGGCGCTCATGAGTTGTTAGGAAGTTATTATTACTGTTGTTTTTGTTACTGGACCAAAATCTGCCTCCCGGAAAATTGCGCGCGCGGCCTGTGTGTGTGTGCGTGTGTGTACATACATACAAAGAACGTTTGGCTTCCACTCTAAGGAGGAGTAGGGCTTAGGGTGCTAGGGAGCGAACCCGCGCCCGCGACTCCGGGTAGCTGGTCCCGTGCGGATACAGTAGTAACGCACGCGTGATCCATCCACGTCCCTAAACCTCGCGCCTCACTCTCCAGAGGGACCCAACGCCTGCCACGTGCTCTCCGTCTCCGAGCAACGGCCGCCCCCGCCCCCCATCTCGGCCTCGCCTTCACTTTCAGCCCCACCCCCGCCTAGCTTCTCCCTATAGCCAATCCTCAAGCAGGACCTTACCAGCTCTAAAGGTGATTGGAGGAAGTGCGGTGCTTATCACTTAAAGACTCCGCCTGTCGAGTCATTTTGGCTGCGAAGACGAAGGTGGAGACCAGTACTCTACGGCTACCGGAGCCTGCCGTTGGGGTAGGTGAGGGAGGGACCCGGGAACCTGGGACCCTATCTGCGACCACTCTTTTCCTCCGGGGCGCGGCTCCATCCGGGCCTGGGGGCGGAGCCGTGGCTGTCACTGGGGTCTGGACACTTGGCTTCCTTGCCCAGCCCCAGGCCTAGCCCAACCTCGGAGCGTGTCCGAGCGAGTTGTTGGGGCCTTACGAGATCGGGCGCTGCCACAACCCCCAAGTTGCTGTGAGGATTCAGTATGTCGAGGGATGGCTGCTGTGCAGCTGACCCAGCTAGAAATCTTAGTCCAGCGTTTTCATTTCCGGCCCCTAGAGGCCAGTTAGGCCCGCCTGAGAGCATCTAGCTCCTCCCATGGGCTCCTGCGCTTAGAGATCCCTAAAGTACTGGTCGTGCAGGTCAAGGATGGGTCATATGCCTGGTTTGTGCTAAAAAAAAAAAAATAATAATAATAGGAGGAAAGAGATAACACAGTGACAGGCAGTCTAATAAACATTTATTAAGCTCCCACTATATGCCAGGCACAATGCTAAGCTCTGAAGATACAAAGAAAGGCAAAAGATAGTCCCAGCTCTCAAGGAGCTCACAGTCTAATGGGGAAGGCAGCATGCAAAATAACTGTACGAACAAGAAAGCTACAGGATAAATGGGGGATTGGGAAGGGCTTCTTGTAGAAGGCGGGGTTTTAACTGAAATGTGAAGGAAGTCAGGGAAGCTGAAGGTGGAGATGAATCCCAAGCACGAGAAACACCAAGAAGGCGAGTGTTGATGGCAGAGTAGGAGGGAGGGATATAAGGTGTAAGAAGACTGGAGAGGTGTGTGTGTGTGTGTGTGTGTGTGTATGTATGTATGTATGTATGTATGTATATATATATGGGGCAGGTTATGAAAGGCTTTGAAGGTCAAACAGTATTCTGAACTACAGGAGTTTATTGAGTAGTGGGGATAACATGGCCTCTCATCGTGAGACCTAGGTGGATTTATGCTTAGGGGCATGGAGGTGAGGTGTAGTGGAAAACATTCAGTTCATCGGGCACTTATTGCCTGTTGGTGTGCCAGGCACAGGGAATACAAGACATAAATATGACACCTTCTGAGACTCTCAAGGTGCCAGCACAATTCTGCGAAGAAACAGCATATACAGAGAAGTAAACAAAATCTACGGAGGAATGAATGGTGGTTTGGGACTGGAACACTCAAAACTGGACTAATCAGGAAATGGTTCTTGTAGGATGTGGCTTTTGAGCAGAGCCTATAGGATTTTAAGAGGTGGAAGTGAAAAGAGAATATTCCAGGTTTGGGGGACAACTTGTGCAAAGGCATGGAAGAAAGAGATGGAAACTTTTTCAAGTTCCAAGAGCCTTTCTCTTAAATACTAAAGTCCTTATTAGTAAATTGAAGATCCAAAAACCTAACATTGAGCTTATTTCCTTTGTCAAGGAGTGCTGCAGTTTAGAGCCAGACTTGGATTCCAGTTCTTCATTTGCTACTCACTACCTTGTATGCTCTTGAAAGGTCAGTTAACATATTTGGGCCTGAGTTTACTCATCTGTAAATGGAGAGCATTGGACCCCCACTTCCAACTCTAGGCGTGTAACTCTGCATCCCAGTCTGAACTGGACTCTAGACTGTAGTTTCAGATGCCTGCTATGATACTGCCTTTGTGATTTTAAACAAGACATTCAGCTTCTCTGGGTCTTTTGTTTCCTCATCTGTAAATGAAGGAACTTCTCTCTTCTTGTCCCTATAGGAAGTCACACAACAGAATTGGGTCCCCTACAAATTTATGTTATCTCATTTCCTCATGATTGATTTTCTGTTCCTCTCTCCTCAGCAGCTGTTCAAATCTTGTTTTCTCTCCACAAGCCCCCCAGTGCTGCCCCCATACCACCTGCAGCTCAGCTTAGCAGATGTCCTTGCCTCTTATTTTACTAAGAATGTCAACACATTGAGCTTTCTCATTTTCCCAATTCCGTACCTCAAAACCATTTTGCATCTTTAAAAATTTATGGATTGCATTTGTTTTTATGTCTTTTCCTTTTTGGATCTACTCCCCGTGCTTATCTGTCCTTTTCCTCCTTC
>CM053598.1:153692755-153714741 GCA_028646575.1 Pseudocheirus occidentalis | reverse complement strand
GTGTGGCAAGATACCCAGTTTAGAGTTTATGTCATTCCTTCCCTAAGCCAAATTTAATGAGAGTAAATGCAAGTAAAGTTGTAACAGTTATCCCTTGCCTCTTTTATATGGGATGATTAACCCCATTTTGTCTCTCCCTGTCTCCTCTCATTCAAGTCCTCTCCCACTTCAAAATCTGAAAGGCTTCTCAAACTCAATATGTCCAAAATGGAATTCATTCCATTTTCCCCCAAACCCATGCAGCACCATCTTTCAAATCATTTAAGTCTATGATCTCAGGGTCATATTTGTCTCTTCACTCTATTTAGCACACCACATTGGATGAAAGGTGCCAAGTGTTGTTGATTCTAGTCTACAATGTCTCACCTATCTCCTCTCCACAGAAGGATCTATCTTTAAAAAGATAGAAATAGATAGAAAATAGATAAAAAAGAAATAGAAAAAGATAGAAAAAGAATCTATCTTTTAAAAAGATAGATTTTTTATTGATATATTTTGTTTTTATACCATTCTATTATGGTGTAAATAATCTCCCTACTATCTCCTAGAAAACCATTTTTATTTCCGCCCAAGTTCAGGATCTTGTTATCTAGACTCTATCTAGACTACTGTGGTAACCTCCTAATTGGTCTCTGTACTTTCTTTTCTTTTTAATTTTTTTTTTTATTTCTGGAAGGGAATTGGGGTTGTGACTTGCCCAAGGTCACATGGCTACTGTGTTAAGTGTCTGAGACGAATTTGAACTCGGATCTTCCTAACTCGAGGGCCAGTGCTCTATTCAAAGCGCCACCTAGCTGCTTGGAGTATTTGCTGTTTTTAAAAATGACTTTTCCGTATAATTAACCCTATTTCCTCAATACAAGTGCTGTTGAAAGGATACACAAGTACTATAATGACGCCAAAGCTTTCAAGTTAAGCAAAAGTATAAAACTACCATTATAATCTCTTACTTAGGGTTGAAGAAATAACATTTCTAATTTTTTTCATTTCACCAGCAAATCCACCCAAGTCGTTTCCCTTTTCTGTCGTCTCCTGAAGTGGCTGAGCTAAGCCGGCCGCAGGCCAGGCCGATCTCCTCAAATCTTGTACTTGTTGAGGTGCTCTCCAGGTATGATAAGTCTTTTAATTTGAGCCGTCCCTTCATAAATCTGGAAAATTTTGGCATCTCTCATTACTTTTTCTACTGGGTATTCACTATTAAATCCATTGCCTCCAAAAATCTGCATAGGGTCGCTAGCCAGCTGGTGGGCAGTCTCCTGCAAACGCCTTGGCGATGGAAACATAGTAGGCATTGACTGCGCCCCAAATCAACTTCCCAAGCTGCTCGTTGGCAAGCCGTCTTGCCAGTTCCACCTTCACAGCCATTTCAGCCAGCAAAAAGGACACTGCCTGGTGCTCCTCAAGGTGCCTTCCAGAGGTCTTCCTCTCCACGGCATACGTGGTAGTTTCAACCAAAGCTCTCTGCCGCAAGCCTGACAGCGTCAGCGACGACTGGGGGTCTGGTTTTATCAAAAGCACTCAGCAATTTTGAAGCCACTGCCTTCCCCAATGAGGACATTCTCTTTGGGCACGACCACATCTTCAAAGACAATCCCTCTGGTATCTGAGCATCGCTGGCCCATGTTCATCTCCTTTCTTCCGATCTTGATTCCTGGGGTGTCTGCGTCGACAATAAATCCAGGAAAGGCTCAACTAGCAGGGGCCTTGGGATCAGAGTCTGTCCGAACCAAAAGAAAATACCAGTTGGCTTTGTCTCCGTTGGTTATCCACGTCTTTTGGCCATTAATATGACATACTCATTGCCTTTCTTCTCTGCTCTGGTCTGCAAACCGGCCACATCAGAGCCTGCTCCAGGTTCTATTACGCAGTAAGTACGCATCATCGGTTGCTCAGTCATCCCCCCAAGATATTTCTTTTGTTGCTGTTCATTTCCCGCAATAACAGGCAGTTGTCCCAAAGAATTTGCTTCAATGGCGGTCTGAACATCCACACGCCAATTCTCAAACTCAATATATCCAAAATGGAATTCATTACATTTTGTGTGCATCCACATGCCAATTCTTCAGTAATAAAGCAAACATCAAAAATACCAAGCCCAAGGCCACCGCAACTCTTCGAAATTTGCGCGTTGATCAGTTCGAGCTCCCAAGCCCTTTTTAAAAAGGGAACAGGATACTCTGCGGTCCTGTCTTACTCAGCGGAAACTGATATGATTTCTTTTTCTGGCGAACTTGCGAGCGATTTCTTGGAATTCCTTTTGCTGCTCCGTGGCCTAGCAGCGCCCGGCCTCCGCATCTCAGCATCACCGCTGCCATGGCTCCCGCCTCGCCAAACTGATATTCTTTAAACACAAATCTGATCCTGTCACTTCCCTAAGGAAACATCTGTAGTTCCCTGTCGGCTTTAGAATAAAATTCATCCTCAGCGTGGTATTTAAAGCCTTTCACAATCTGGTTCTTTGTTTACCTTTGCAGTCATGTTTCACAGTACACACTTCTCTCAGTAAAATTGGTACAATAGGTATAGAACACAATTTTCCCTCTCACTTCTAAATCTTTTTGCAAATAATCCACCATGTCTTCCTCTTCTATAACAGAATCCCAACTTTAAAAATACATACATACATATATACATACATATGTATGTGTGTGTGTGTATATATACTTTTGCGTGATAAGGACTGAACCAAACAAGTCGGGAGAATTCATTTGTGGCCCCCTACCCTTTCTCCCCCATACTCCATTTCTTCTCACTTGACTTTATCCTCCAGTTCTTCAGGATTAGAGCATCACTGCTCACTTCCTCTGAGACAAATCAAAAGGTTTCTTTTGCATTCCAGTCTGCGCTAATCTGTAGGTAGTTCTGAAATGCATCAACACCTTTTCCTCCCCTATGAGTGATGTGCCCAGTGAAAGCAACTAGGGGAGTTACCCACCAGGTGTGGCAGAGCCCTTCTGGTCTATGACCCTCTGTTTCTAATTTCATTGTCGTCTACTCCATGGGTTGTCAGACAAGTACTTAAAGGTCGCCTGGAGAAGTATAGCTATAGTGGTCCCCACCCCAAGCCCTACAATCTTCCTCTCTGACTTTCTTTAAGGAGCTTTTTTGAAATTCATCTTCCAGTCCTTTCCACTAACTAAATAGTGCTTGTCCCCTTTTCTTCTGCCCTTATCTCTTTTTCTAGTCTTCCTGATTGATGTCACCCATTCTTATGCTGTTAATTTTATCTCCTGGATGTATCTGTCTTCTGTTTAATCTATTTTGTGGAAGGAAGGAATTTCTATTTGTTCTACTCATGCTCTACATAATTTTGCAGTGGAAGAGCATTGTTAGTTTGAAGGAAAAAAAAAAGATGTGGGATTCTGTACAGTCTCAACCATTTATTAGTTCTGTGATGTTGAGCAAGACAAACGTCTCTGAGCCTCAGTTGCCTTATTTGTAAAGTAATGATTCAAGTTCAGTGAACATTTAATAAGTGCCAACTGTGGATAGGGTATTATGAATACAAATATGGATAGGAACCAGGCTCTGCTCTCAAGCTTGAATCAATGGGGGAAAGGACAAACACACACACGCGCACACACACAAATAATAAAGCCTATGACATAAGAGAGAAGGAAAGAAAAACAAAGGAGGGGGAGAACTAGAAAAAAAGGTGCCATTAGAAACAAGAGGTAGAAATCACTTCATTTGGAGGGAACCCTGGGAAGACTTACCTGGAGGAAATAACAATTGAAATGGACCTTGGGATGAATGAGCGAATAAAAAAGCATTTCAAGCACTTTGTACTTGCTACACCCTGTCCTAAACATTGGGAATACTAATACAAAACCTAAGGCAAGGCCCCACCCTCTATTGCCGGGAGACCATACCCTTTAGGGAAGTTGGTGGAATAGTAAATGGGGCCTGAAGAGAGCGGACTGACATATACACTCTACCCAGCAACAATGGCAGAGTTAAGTTGATCATAGTTCATGGTTCCAGCTAGGAAGCATGGGGCAGCTAGATGTGGAAGTGGCCTGGAGTCAGGAGGACTAGTCTTCTTCAGCTCAAATCTAGCAGGATTTAGCTGTGTGACTCCAGGCAAGTCACTTTACTCTGTTTGCCTCAGTTTCCTAATATGTAAAATGACCTGGAGAAATGGCAAACCACTCTAGTATATTGACCAGGAAAACTCCACAAGGGGTCATGAAAGATCAGCAATGTCTGAACAATAACATCTTTTTGGGAGATTATGGATGAGGTGATTAGGGGGAGTGAGGATTGGTTGGAGCTTTTCATCAATTAATTAGCAAGCATTTAGTAAGCACTATGTTCTAGACATTGTACTAGGTCCTGGGGCTACAAATACAAAAATGAAACAGTTATTACCCTCAAGGAGTTTCCATTCTACCAGATACAACAACACAAGTAAATATATCTCATCGTCTCTGTTATCTGCCCTTTACATGCTAAAATTTCATCAATCAATCAATCAGATTGCAGGGGATTGAGGAACTCGATCAGAGGTCTCTATAGTTAAGACCTTTACAACTTGGTAGTAGGTAGGGGCCAAAATTAAACTAGGCTAAACTTCTTTGGGCCAAAGATGGGTTTTCCAAGTAAAGGTATAATTAATGATTAAACTATTTTGCAAATAAACCATATTCTTAAGAAGAGGAATTTCAATTAATATCAATTAATTATACTTATTTAAGATTTTTATTTATCATGAAATCACATTAATGTTTTAAAAATTACTTTGTTAAGCAGCAGAAGTTTTAATACATTTTCAGGTTTCCTTGCTGTCTACATTTAGTAACAACTGAAAACACAAAGATACAAACTCTTGCTCCTCTCAAACTAGAAACAGACTGACAATGGTTGTTTGCCATGGGTCACATGACAAACAGGAGAAAGTGTGCAGGGGAACCCACCTTTCAAGTTACATTATGGACACAGTAGTGACTAGTAGAAGGTAGGTTAAAGGGGGGCACAGACAAAACACTTGTTACATCTTTACTTTCTTTTACATACTCTACATTTTTTGTGGGCCACCTGAAATCCTTTGGCAGAATGCAAGTGGCTCCAGCGCCGTATGTTGTGCAGGCCTATTCTAGGTTCACTCTTGCTACAAGTACACTATTCTAATTTAACTGGAAGAGCAAAAGCCAAATACATGAGAGAGAACTAAGAGGTACATACAGTTTGGTTATCTAATCCCATTAACTTGTGAGCTTCTGGAGGGAATGTCTTTTGCTTCTTTTTTGTATACCAGGGGCTTAGCACAGCGCCTGGCACATAGACACTTAATAAATGACTGACTGGTGGGAATGTAGTCTATTAATGCCATCGATTTGAAACTGAGAAGGACCTCATTTAGCCCAATCCTCTCATTTTACAGATGAGGAAACTGAGGTCAAAGAGTATTGAGTGTCACATATCAAACTTAAGATTCACAAGGGTGATTCAAATCCTAGTCCTGTTACTCTAAATCTTGTTTTCTTTCCTGTGTAAGGGGGAATAGTAGGAAATTACGATAGTCAGTGTAGAAAAACCTATGTTCGTTACCCATTAAATTGGATTGTTATGAGGTCCAAACAAGACAATGTATATGGACTTAGAAAATCTTCAAGAGCTGAAAAAATGTCAGTTATTATAATTTCTAAGTGTGCCTGCATGTTCTGCAGGAGCATGACTGCTCTCATACTAGGAGGAGAGCTGGTTTTCTCCCATCTGAATGGAAGGGTGCTTTTCAGCAGAGAGGAGCTGGAGGACTGTCTGTTGATTGGCAACTGAGGAGCTTTTGGTTCTCTCTACTTCATTGTCTCCATGCAGGCCAACCTGCCCTAGCCTCTGCAAAGAAAGCCCTGGGATTCCTCCTCCTTACAACAGAGGATGCTCCTATTGTTTCTACCTTATTATTAATTATTCCTATATAGAGAGTGTTTTGTAAAATTTATCTAGTCTTAATAACCATTCAGCGAGGATGAGAATTATCCCTGTTTTACAAAAGGGGAATCGGAAGGTTCAGAGAGATTAATCGACTGGGCTATGGTTATAGTGCTAGCAAGTATCAGTCTTAATTCAGATCGTATGGTCACAGACTCTGGTTTGGAAATGACTTGTAAACTGAAAGGCCATAGACTCCAGTTCCATTATACAGATGAGGAAGGTACAAAGCAGTTAAGGGATTTCCCCAGGGCCATTCCTGCCAGTAATTATCAAAGGTGGGATTTGAACTCAGGCCTTCTCCCTACTGCAAATATGTGCATTGTTTTCCCTCTGTTGTTTCACTACTTGTTGCTAACTTTGTTTCCATTTGCTTCATCAGGAAGGCTATACATGTCAGTGGCTTGCCCATTTACCCCACGAAGAACAATAGGATTGGGACTGGGGAGGGATCCTGATGACAGTGCCTGGAACATGAAACCCCACCACTACTTGTAAACCCCCAAGAGCAGACCTAGGTCTGGAAAATGATCCTATTGACAGTAATAGAGACATTCTTCGTGTTACATAGTTTATTCTCTGCCAAAAAAAGGGGGGGGAAGGGGAACGGGGGATGAAAACCACAGATTTTCTGATTTCTAGATTAACCTCTCCACCTTTTCTTTCCCTGGGGAGCTAAGAAGCATTCTAAAATTGTCATTATTTACTTGTTTTGTTAAACAAAAATGATTGAGTTGCATACTATGTATATTACATTACTAATGGGAAGATGGTGAGATAAATTGATTTTTAAAGTAGAAAATACTGTTGGGCAAGTTATCACTAAGGTAGGATAAATTGTCTTTTATCTTTTTGTGTTAAAGGTATTGTAAATATCTTTTTTCCCGAGACTTCAGGCAAGACTGCAAACGATGTGGATGAAAGGCTAAATTGGTTTATCTTTCTGTGTTAAAGGTATTGCAAACATTTTTTTATTGAAACTTGAGGCAAAACTGCCACAGATGAGGACGCGAGGCAAAATCACCTTCTTTTATCTTTCTGCGTTAAAAGGATTGTAGGTATTTTTTTTTTTTTTACTGAAACTTGAGGGAAAATAGCAGCAGACGTGGAAGGGAAGTTAAATTATCTCATTTTTTTTTGTGCTAGAAGGATGGCAAGCAGTGTCTGAGACAAAAATCACTACCGACGAGGATGGGATTCGAACCCACGCGTGCAGAGCACAATGGATTAGCAGTCCATCGCCTTAACCACTCGGCCACCTCGTCACAGAAGCTTTCGGCTTCCTGACAGCTATAGGGAATATAACCATCTGTGCCGTGACGCACTTCTGCGGAAGTCGCCATTCTGTACGAATGCTTACAATGATCTTCAATACTTCATTACAGCAAGCAGGCGTCCCTGTTAAAAAAAAAAAAAAAAAACTGAAGAGAGTGGCCGCCGCCATACTGTACGGACTGCCCTACGAAGAAAATGCTCTCTGGATAATCACAGTAGACTCAGAGGGAAAGGAAAAAGGTAGACGAGAGGAGAAGGAAAAGGAGAATAATAAAACGGAGCTGGCCGATCCAAAACGAGGCGTGGACACCAGGTTGTGTTTGATGCCAGGGACAAGGACAGGAGAAGGGGGGAGGGGGCGAGAAAGAAGGAGGTGGGGCTAAGGTTACGACACTTCCGGACGCGCAGGCTCGACGTGTGCGCCTGCGCGGCGCGAGGCGGTTAGATTTGAACGGTCGCGCTGAGGCAGCCGCGGAGTTGTATGGCACCACTTAGCACCAGCCAGAGCCAAACCCTACTACGAGCAGCCTGACCCTTCCCCGCGGCCCCCAGAGGATGAGCAGGTCAACAGGTGGGTCCCGGAGGGTCGGGGAAAGGGTCTCCGAGGCCCCGGCTGCTTGAAGAGTTTCCTTGTCTTGCCTGGATACCTTCCCGAGGGGGAGCGCGGAAGGGCGGTGCCGCTCCCGCGCTCGCCTCCCCGGGCTGGCTGGAACTTCCTCCCATCAGGTAGGCCTCGAATCCGGCGCCACTAGAGGCCTTCGAGCCTGGATCGAAGCTGAAGAGCCAAAAAGGGCCCTTGAGAAATGTCTGAACCAGCCCCCTTTCTTCCCACCCATATCGGGAAACTGAGGCCCGGGGCGCTAGACTTGACGGGAAGCTACACAAACCAGCGCTGTCAATCATTGATCCCAACCCCACCACTGTACCTACTTTGTATACTTACTGACATAGTCACTTTATGTTTATGCTGTCTACACAGGGACCTGGGTTAGAATGTCTGTGCCTTGCAATAGGGTACTTGTATCCCCAGTGCCTAGCACAATGCCTGTCCTTTTTTCCTCCCTCCGCGGCCTCCGTAATGGGCACTTAATAAGTACTTGCTGAATGATTGGTTGTATTGTGTTTCAGATCTGGGAGACCCATTTTAGGAAGAAGGTTAGCCAGCCGACAGGTTGGTGAATGGTTCCCAGTTCATGATATAAAGAGATCATGTGAAAGAAATGAGGATGTTTAGCTTGGATAAGAAGGTGGGTGTAACAGAAGGTAGGGTAGACGTTGTTTCTAGGATTTGAGCTGAAAGAGTAATTCGAATTGTCCTGATTGGTAGGATAGGTGAAAGAGGCCAAGAGGCAGATTTAGGCTTGATATAAGGAAAATGTCCTTGGCTGTTAGAACTGATCAAAAGTACAATGAGCTGGCACCAGAGGTGCAGTGATTCTCCAGCACAGGAGGTTTGGGCCCCAGAGAACAAAACAAGGAGTAGCACTTCGAAATTGCAAAGACAGGTTTTGACATTAATGTAAGGAAAAATGTCCTAACAATTAGAGCAATCTAAAAGTGGGATTAGCCTATCTCCGGCGGTCAGTGGAGATTTTAAAATGAAACTTAGATGAACATTTGTTCTCACTAATTTGGAAGGGATTCTTCTTCTGAATGTTCAGGTATGAGTGATGCAAAGACCTCTGAAGTCCTTTCAATCCTGAAATCTGTGAAGTTTGAATAGATTCTTTGTAAAAACTGAGGGTTACAGCAGTACAAGTTTTTGGTAGATCTAAACTTAGCCCTAAAATAGTGTAGCATATAGGTGCCCATGGCCCTGTAGATGGTTGGGAAGTCTGGAAGTGTGGTAAATTGGCAAGTGGATTGGGAACAAAGGGAATTTGGAAAGGTACATAAGACTTGGTAGTAGCGAGTATCTCTGGTTTATTGTTTTTTTAAGTTGACAGTCAGAAGCTCAGCCTTAAAAACATGTCAGTGAATGTAGTCTAATATGAGAAATTCAGGTTCTTCATTTTATGGATTCTGACATGCTTAAGAGCAGTAGTAAGACATAATCTTGTACTTTATGATAATCCTATCAAATTAAGATGTATTTTTAAGATCATTCTAATGTTAGGTATGCACAGTTGACCAGAGTAATGTTTCCTGTAACAGTGGATCCAGAGTTTGTTCATCAATTTATATTGTTATATGTCAGTTTCATTAGCAATGAAATTTGTAACATGCATATTGACTACAAATACATCAGGATTAATACTATCTTGGAAAACAGGAATACAATTTACAATTACTTCTGAACATAGATTTACATGTGGATATATTGCCTGGCATAGTGAATGGAAATGGGCTTGACCTGGATTCAAGTCCTGCCTTAGATATTGTGACCTTGTGCAAATGTCTTAATCTTTCATGATAACTTCCAAAGATTCCAAGTTGAAGAGTGGGCTAGGGTCTGCTGCAGTAGAATTTCCTTAGCAGGAGTACAAGTGAAAAACAATTAGATATGCATGCCTGCTCTTTATAAGTGTGTGTTAATGGAAAAGAGTAAATATTTGATGGGCATATCCTAGGTATGTTATTTACTCTTGGCATTTCTCTCTCTTTTTTACCTCATTGTTTTAATCACAGTATCCTTGAGCATCCTGACTATCTGTAGTGTATCAGATGCCATGAAAAGTTACAACACAATGTTTCTTTCAACAAGAACAGTATATAATAAGGTGTGTGTGTGTGTGTGTGTGTGTGTGTGTGTGTGTGTGTGTGTGAGAGAGAGAGAGAGAGAGAAAGAGAGAGAGAGAGAATGAAAAGATTATTCAGTCATGATAGTGAAGAATCATGAGGCTATATAGCATTAATTTGACATGGGGAATATTAATGTCATTGATAGATCAACAATAAGAAGTAAAAGGTTTAGGTCCATCTAACTGGTATTTAACTGTCTTGGATGATATTTTATCCCAAATGTTTATTGTTTCTTATTGATGTCCCATTGTGACTTTTTTGTGATTTTTCAGGATTTTTTTTTTGCAGGTAGGGGGAGGGGGCTTTGTTAGTTTTGGTTTTTGGTAAACCATTCATGCATTACTATTGGGAAGGATTGGCAGAGTTGAAAAGAATAAGTAGTAACTAGTTAAGAAGCATTTAGGAAGTATAAATGAACAATTATTGTATTTAAAAGTTAAATAATGAGAAATACCGTGAAGAAAAATCAACATAAAAACCAAGGCTGGATGTGAATAGAAGATTTTGACTAATAATGATGTAGATGTAAATTTAGCTTCAGAAAAAAGCTATTTCTCAGGCAGTTTCTTAAGTTTAATTTGACAATGCAATATTCTAGAGATGTCTTTTGATATAAAAAAATATTGAAACTGTGCCAATGATTTTTTTAACCAGAACACAACCATATTTTTATTGAGCATAGATTGTATTGAGTGGTGCTATGAAAGATATAGATATATAGATATAACTATATAAAGAAATGTATAATGTGTATATGTGTGTATATATACATGCATAATATGTAGACACACACATATACATGTATGCATAATATATACATGTTTATGTGTGATTTATGTTGGGGGGTGGTGCTGTGCTGAGAATTTGGCTGTAAGACTATGAGTAGAAAGAACTCTAACTCTGGAGTTAGAGGACCTGAGTCCTGCCCTATACACTTATTATTTGTGTCACCTAACCTCCATGGATTTCAGTTTTGTCCTCTGTAAAATGAGGTGATTGGACTAGATAGATTCCAGTTCTAAATCTATGATTTAGCCTTGTTGGAGCTGCTATATTTAAAAAAAAATTTTTTTTTGTTTACTTTTTGGTTTACATCATTGATTTCCACAAGATTTTGAGTTACAAATTTTCTCCCCGTCTTTCCCCTACCCACCACCTCAAAATAGTGATCCCACTGTATACCCTGTCCACCAATCTGCTCTCTCCTATATCCTCCCCTATTACACCCTGACTTTCTGGAAGGGTAAGATAGATCTCCCTATCCCAATGCCTGTATATCTTATTTTCCAGTTGTATGTAAATAATCATAATCATAATCATTATAATTATATTTGTATTCACACACACATATATATTTATCATTTGATTTTAGAACTTTAAATTCTTGATTCTTTCAATTCCTCCTTTGTCATCCACCCCCACTGGAAAGTCAGGTAATTCAATAACGGCCATACATGTGTAGTTACGCAGAACCTCTCTACAATGAACATATTGTGTAACACTGACTATATTTCTCTCCTTCCTATCCCCCCCCCCACTTTGTTCTGTTCTCTACTTTGTCCCTGTCTCTTTACTGAAGTGTGTGCTTTTAGCATCCCTCTTCCCCCACCCTGCCCTCTCCTCTATATTGCCCCTTCTCATCCCCATCCCTCCTACTCTCCTGTGTGGTAAGATACCCAGTTTAGAGTTTATGTCATTCCTTCCCTAAGTCAAATTCAATGAGAGTAAGGGTGACCCCTTCCCTTTTGCCTTCCTGTTCTTCCCCTCCATTGTAACAGTTATCCCTTGCCTCTTCTATATGAGATGATTAATCCTATTCTGTCTCTCCCTTTCTCCTCTCATTCTATTCTTCTCCCACCTCTTAATTACACCTTTTAAAATATCATCCTTTCCTATTCAATTTATCCTGTGCCCCCTGTCTACATACACATAAATACCTGCGCACATAAATATGTATTCATCTGCATATATACCCTCCTATATAGACGTGTGTATATATGTATATATACATATATACATACATACATATGTGTATATATATCTATTCCCTTCACCTATCCTCATACTGAGAAACGTTTTACAAGTTACAATTCTCATTTTTCCATGTTGGCATGTAAATAGTTCAACTTTGATAAGTTCCTTATGATTTCTTTTCTATGTTTACCTTCTCATGTTTCTTGTGTTTGAATGTCAAATTTTCTGTTCAGTTCTGGTTTTTTCCTCAAGAATGCTTGGAAATCCTCCACCCCATCGAATGACCATATTTTCCCTTTAAACATTATACACAGTTTTGCTGGGTAGGTGATTCTTCGTTTTAATCCTAGCAGAGCTGCTATATTTTGAAATGAGCCTTAAAGTAATTCAACAGACATTTATTATGTATCCACTATGTTTCAGGCTCTGATAGTTGGAGGGGGAAGGCTGTACAACATATACACAGATAAGTAAGTGCTAACTGTATGTGGAGAAAGTGCTAATAAATGGGAAAATCAAGAGAGTCTTTATGAAGGAGTCTGGGGATCATAACTAAGGATTTTAAGCTGAGTTTAAGCTAGAGATTCTAAGTTTGCTAGGTATAAAGAAGTATATTTTAGAAATGGGGGACTACTTCTGCAGATACAGAGAGGCAAAAAATGAAATTATGTGTACAGTGAAGAAAAGCAGGCCAGTTTCACTGGAATGGAGGATGCATGAAGGTGAGTAGTATGAAGTAAAACTGGAAAGATAGGTGAGAACCAATTTATGGAAGGCTTGGAGATTTTGTGATTTTTTTTCTCAAAGGCAGTAGGGAGGCTCCAAAGATTTTTGACTAGAGAAATGACAGGTTTAGATTTATGTTTTAGAAATATCAGTTTCGGATCTCTGGATCACATAAACAGCAAGATGGTGCAATAGACATTTTTTTCTCATTCCTGCAACGTCTCAGGCCTTTCCAAAAAAGAAATTATGAACTAAAGATAAAGCAACTTCATCTGTTTCCGTGGTCTGGGGTACCCAGAATTTAAAAGAAAGTTTTAAAAAATCCCTCAAAACCCAGGCTTACAGAACCTGAGCTCACTCAGTGTCCCACTTCCTCCTCCTGTGCTGTTGGCTGTTGGCTGCCCTAGTGGACCCAAGAACCTGACACTAGCTTACATCAAAACCCACCTCGGTTCCCATTCTGTCCTCCCTCTTTCCAGTGCTGTAGAGACTGTTGGCACCAGGCTGAGGAAGCCCACTTGGCCACAGCCCTTTACAAAGCCTGCCAGAGGCCACAGCCTACTAGCACTGGTGCTGTTGTAACAGGTTTTGCCAGTTCTGAGAAAAGCAGGGTCTGCATTGGTGGTCCTAGGCCATAGAATAGAGAAACAGAGAGAGTGGGATAGGTTACTAGGAGAGGACATCATGCATGTAGAGAGCTATGCAACATTCCACCAAACCTAAGGGAAGAAGATAGCTAGAACCAGCAGGAGCTAATAAGGCACTTGGAGCAGAGATGTAGGCTGGTGAACCATGATAAACATTCATCAGGGAAGGAGGGTGAGACCCTTTGAGATACAGTTCCTAAGGAAACCAAAATCAAAGAGGAAGGAGGCAGAAAGTGAGTGACAAGGAAAATAAGATTGGGGGAGGGGGAAATTAAAATTATCAAAAATTCCAGGAAAAATAAAACTCAGAGACCTTGAACATAAACAGATAAATCAACAGGAAAAACTGTAACATCAGAAAGGAATATGGCCTCCAGATCTAGCAAACAAGTTTAGGCAACTGTGAATAAATACTCTAAAACAAAGGAAAATGATCCAACATTTGACGAGACTGAGGACCCAGTGGAGTTTGAGGAAACTGTGGAACCACAAGAATTCCTGAGTGGTTTAAAAAAGAAATGAGAAATAAGAGTGTAGAATTTATGTCTTACACAATAAAAACAAGAGACTAGAAAAACTTGAATCTGTAATGGTAAGCCTCACCAAAGAAACAAAAGAAAGAACATAGATTGGGAATATAAACATTTACAACTGAAGGACAATCCAGAAGAAGAGAAGCAAAAAGCAGTAACATTTTTAAAAATCTGCTGACGATGCAAACAAAGCATACTGAACTTGAATCTAGGATATGCAGAGACAACCCAAGAATTATAGGTCTCCCAGAAAAACATGACAGGATAAAAAAACCTTAACACCACGATGAAGGAAATAATAGAAGAGAACTACCCAGAACTTCTAAATGTAAAAAATTAAGTTCTAATGAAAATAATTCACAGATCAACTCCAGAAAAAGCTCCAAGAGAGTTAGTAGTTAAATTTAACATTCAGTTCTGAAACAAGTTCTGTTAGCCATCAGGTGAAAGACCTTTGAATATAAAGAAAAAAAACATTCAAATAAAGTAAGACTATTCCACACCCAGTAGAAAAAGGAAGAAGGAATAGAATAATGTGTTCCACAGAGCAGTAGAGCTTAGGATGCAGCTTGGGGTGATCTAGCCTGTGAATTGGAACTTAAACACACAGGATAAAAAGTGGATGTTCAGTAGTAAAAAAGATTTTTGAAACATTTTTTGAAAAAAAAAAACAAAACAGAACTAATGATATTATTTGCCTCTCAAACACTCCAAACTACAGAAGTGCAGGAAGAATGAATATATGTAGCAGGCAAGAACAGTAACAGCAGTTGAGCGACAATGAGAGATCAGAAAGTGATTTCTTTCTACATGCAGGAGACAGGTGAAGGAAGGTAAAGGAAAAGGAAGAACTCTGGTAGAGGTGATGGTGAAGAAGCAGACAAAGGGAGTATTATGGATAGAATATGGCAACACCCTGCCTACAGGTAAATGCTTATTTTGTCGGACTACAACTACAAAAGAAAGGGGGAAGAATTAGGGGAATAGAGAGGAATGAGTGATGCAGTTGGGTTAAATCAGGAGTTGTCAAGGAGGGGAAGGTAACTTCTGTAGTCTCAGAAAGAGAAGACCCTGCAAGGCAATGGGTGAGGAGAAGAGAGAAAAGATTGAAAGGGAGAGGGAAAGGAAGGAAGCCTTACTTTGGAAGTGAGAGGGAATTCCACTGATGAATGTTCCTGTGAAGAGAGGGGTGATGAAGGGAAATGACCTTACATTTGATGAGGTGTGGAAGGGGATGGAATTGGAACTTTTGAGATTAACTGGCACCTGATAGAGTAGGAGAGTATCAGCACAGGGGGATTTCCAGACAAATGTAGAAAAAAAGGTTTACAAGAGAATATAGATCAGGCTGTAAAATGGGCGGTGAAGGAGGGATCCTACAATGGGGCAATGCTAGATGGCACAGTGGATAGAGTGCCTGGTCTGGAGTCAGGAAGAACTGAGTTCAGTATATGCCTCAGACACTTAGAAGTTGTGTGATCCTGGGCAATTAACTTAACCTCTATTTGCCTCAAGTTTCCTCATCTGTAAAATGGGGATAGTAATAGCGCCTAACTCTTCCCCCCACTCCCAGGATTATTGTGAGAATCAGATGAGATAATGATTGTAAAGCTCAGTGCTTGGCACATAGTAAGTGCTATATAAATGTTACCTGCCATTATTATTATTACTACTACTGCTACTACTACTAATAATAATTGGCATTTGTCTGGAAATGAGGCACATTGGAAAAGGAGAATCCATGAGGCAAACTCTTTAAGACAGTGACAGAAAGTAGAGAGGCTAGAATGGAAACCTTGGAAGCTCCAAAAGTATGAAGAACACAGAGAAAAGAGACAAGATAATTGTAGGAGTCATGAATCAGAGAATGGGGTTCTATAGTAAACTGAGAGAAGATGGTGAGAGAATTCCTTTCTTAAAAAGGGCAGAGGCAAAAATGTAAAACTAAAGAATGGGACAAGCTGAAGGGGAAGAAAGGAAGGGAGAATATCCAAAAAGAAGAGGGGATCAGGGGTGAAGAGCCAGTGGGAGCAGAGCCACCTTAAAAAAAAAAAAAGCAAAGGAACATAATACTGTGTTTACAGTTGAAGACAGAAACTTGAAACTGCCTGCACAGACAACATTAATTCATCTAGGATAAGAAGAGAAGTGGTCAAATGGGGGCCAGGAGGGGGGATCTTTATATCAGATTTCTCTAAGGGCTTAGAATCTAAAATGTTTAAACAGTTAATAAATGTATATATCAATAACAGACATTCTGCAATAGATAGACAGTTAAAGGATTTATTCAAACAGTTTTCAAAAGAAGGAACTGAACCATTTTGGAGAGCAAAATGTCCCTTTGAACCAGAGACTCCATTAGTGAACATATACCCCAAGGAAGTCATTCATAAGAAAAGCTATATAGTAGCCTTTTTTTGATAGGTAAAAATTGGAAATCCCCATCAATTGAGATTGGCTGAACAAATTGTAGTATGTGAATATAATGGAATATTACTGTGCCATAAGAAATGATGAATAGAGAGAAACACAGAAAAATCTATATGAACTAATGCAGAATGAATTAAGTAGAGGAAAAAAACCTATACACAGCAGTCACGACAATTTAAATGAAAAGAACAATATACCAAAAAGTCCAAAGTAAATGTGGCAAAATTATAAAGATTAGTTGGGGCTAAAATGAGGGGATATGAGAAGACACCCCAGCCTGCCTTTTCAGGAGGTGGGAGATCCACAGGTGTTACACATTGCACATGCTTTTGAACTTTTTCAAGATATTGATTAATTGTGCTGACTTCTCTTTTTTCTTTCTAAAAAATACTGTTTGTCATATGGGATGGCTCTCTGGGAGGGAGAGAGAAAGGATATGGTGATATAAGAAACAAAATATCAGTGACATTTTATTTTAAAAAATAACAATTTGACATTTTTATGAAAGATATATTGGAGAAAGGAGATTTGAAGCAAAAAGGCTAACTAATTAGGAAGCTATGGGAATAATCCAAGTGACAGGTAATAAGAACTCAGGTAGATGCTATGTGAAAGAAAAGGGGACTAATTTGAGACATGTTATAGAAGGAGAATCAATAAAACTTGGCAACTGACTGTATATGGGTAATGGGGAAGAGTAATGGTTTGAGGATGACTTAGAGAGGTTTCCAACTTGAGTGGTCATGCCCTCAACAGAAACAGGGAAGTTTAGAGAAGGGGTGTTAGTTTGTTTTTTGAGAGGTAGGTGGAGCGGGGACTATATAATGAGTTCTCTTTTGGATTTGTTGAGTTTGATATATCTGCGGGACATCTAGGTAGAGTTGTCCAGCAGGGCGATGGTAATACAAGATTGGAGAATTATGTAGAGACAAAAATGAGGACCTGTGGCAGTTCTTTGGGAGATAATTAAGTTTATTGGTGTGGAGTAAAATCTCCAAAGAGATTAATTCAATTCATTTGGTAAAAGTTTATAAAGGATGTTTATTGTCCTAGGCTAATTAATTGGGCATATAGACTTGAAATACTTGCCTTCAAAGAGCTTACAGTCTAATAAGAAGAGATAAGACATCTTTACAGATAAATGTAATACAAATTAGATCACAGTAAATTCATAAGTGGTGTATAAAGTTCATAAAATTAAGTAAGAGAGAAAATTTCCACTTTGGATAGGGGTAGGGAATCGGTAAGGGCTTTATGGATATGGTAGCATTTGGACTGGTCCTTGATGCCATCATCATTGTTGCCAAGCTCTGCTTTTATCTTGCCCCAACTTAGAGTATAGCATGTTAAATCAGGCAACACATTAATGTGTTGGAAGTTCTGTCAAAAGACAGTTTGTTGTCCCTTAACAAAGAAACTCTCTTTAGATTTTTCTCTTCTTGTGTTTCTTCCTTTGTATATAACCTTGAGATATAGATTATGGTCATGTCCTTAATGCGTTTTCTGTATCATCTTTTCTCTTCTTCCCCTCTGTTTATTTTTATACAGGGCAATTGTTACCTGAAAAGTAACTCTTCAAAAATGGATAGGTTTTGCCCAGAGCCCAGTGAGGAAAAGTAAGTTCCCTCATTGCTTTCATCTGAAAATATAAAGATAGCTACTTTTATTACTTTTTCTTCTGAAGATAGATGGTTTTTTAATTGGTAAGGACTATTAACTTTCTTTTTCTTTTTTTTTTTCTTTTTTCTTTTTGGAGGGCAGTTGGGGTTAAGTGACTTACCCAAGGTCACGCGGCTAGTTTTTTTTTTTTTGTGTTAAGTGTCTGAGGCTAGATTTGAACTCAGGTCCTCCTGACTCCAGGGCCAGTGCTCTATTCACTGCGCCACCTAGCCACCCCTAGGACTATTAACTTTTGAAATATTTTTTTCTATTCAATCCCAGAAGCAAGAAGTAAAAGTCATGAAATCACAGCGTGTGTGTGTGTGTGTGTGTGTGTGTGTGTGTGTGTGTGTGTATACACAGAGAGAGAGAGAGAGAAAGAGAAACAGACCATATAAATTCTTGATATAAATTTTTATAGGTAGAATGAGAGATTAGTTAAGTTGTACTGTGGGTAACTGCTACCAAAGGTATTTAAGTTTTCTTAATTTTAAAGTATTGCTGATAAGTTTAAAAACATGTTATAGATGCAGGAATATCAGATGTTGAAAAATAGTCTCTTATTACAAATTGAATGCATGAATATTTCTGCTACTTATTTCTTTTTTCCTTCCAGTAACTTTAAAGAACAGACTGGTCGAAAGCGGCATTCTTCAGTAAGTAAAGCCAACTTTAATCATTTCTCTCATTTTTCAACAGTGTATATAACCTATAGACAAAAAGTTTTTAATCTTCATTTTATTGATGTCATGTATTTTTTATCACATTTATTTCTGAATATATCCCTGCCCCATCTCCAACTCAATGAGTGTCTCTTGTAACAAAGACTTAGAAAAAGAAAAAGCATTCATCAAAATGAAACACCACATTCGACTTAACCGGTAGTATATGCAAATTTCATACTCATAAATCACTTCTGCAATACCGGTACCCTTTTTTTAATGTCCTGTTTTAGCCTCCCATGCTAAATTTGGACATTATAACTATACAACCTTCAGTTTGGGGTTTTTCCTTTTCATTTACATTGTTAGAATTGTTGTATATATTACTTTACTACTCCTTTGCATCAACTGTGTAAGTCTTCCTGTGCTTCTCTTAATTCTTGATATTCATAATTTCTTATAGTACAGTGATAGTCTATTACAAGGCAGTTAAGTGTTCAATAGAGTATAGGACTTGGAGTCAGGTAGACCTGAGGTCAAATTAGGAATTTAACAGCTTTGTGACTCTGGGCAAATCACTTTACCTTTTTCAGCCTCAGTTTCTTCATCTGTAAAATGGGAATGCTAATGGCTATTATCTATCTCACAGGATTGTTGTATCTAATGAGATAACACAGTGACACATGTAAAGTTCTTTGTAAACCTTAAAGCATTATATAATACTAGTAATGATAATGATGAAATTAATGATGATGATGATGATATGCTATCCACTGGAATAAAGAAAGAGAAAAAGACACAGTCTATTCAACAAATAGCAATAACAACAACAATAATAATTACAATTATTATTATATTCTTTATATATATGGCCATAATTTGACCATTACCTAACTGATAGGCATCTACTTTGTTTCTAGTTCTGGGCTATCAGGAAAAATGTTGGGGTGTCACCTGTAGAGCTAACAAAACAAATACGTATCAAATTAGTGTTTGCTGCTTTAAGGTAGCAAAAAAATGGACAACTGGATCTCCTAAGGCTGATGAATTAACTGATTGAGAAGTTACCTCTGTTTAGATTATAGGAAAGTCACAAAACATTTTAATACTAAGAGTTTTCCCATATATTCTCAATATCTGATGGTAGGTTAGGATTGTAGTTATTCCTATTTTACAGAATTCTTTCCAGTTTATAAAGACAGCATTATTAAAATTTTGCCAACAACTAGGATTGGATTTCTTGAAAAGTACCCAGATATTTTCACTGTTCTAAGTTCTACCCTCTCTCCAAAAATGAGAGGAAATTATAACTTCTGTGATTTGAATGCTATTCTTTTGGGAAGGAAAAATGTATGTAATATAATGCATGGATGGAAGGCAGAACTCTATAAGCTACTTGAAGATACTGAGTTTGCCAAGCCAATTAATTTCTGCCTGTTTTTCTTTAGAGGTTATGTATTTCCTGCGTCCTGTATTTTTGGCAGCCATCTCTAGCAGGCAATAAAACTGATGCACCTGGGGCAGCTAGGTGGTATAGTGGATAGAGCATGGGGGCTGGAGTCAGGGAGCTCTCAATTCAAACCCAGCCTCAGACATTTACTATGTGACCCTGGGCAAGTCACTTAACTGCTCTCCTCCATCTGTTAAATGAAGACACACTGGAGAAGGAAATGCCAAACCATTCCAGTATCTTTGTCAAGAAAACAAAGTCAGGCACGACTGAACAACAACGGCTGGGATCTAGCTTTGAACAGCTGATTGATTAGCCACTGTTTTGTTGTATTTACTATTGTTTTTGAAAAAACCTTGCACAGCATTTTTAGAACCTTAAGCATTTCTGAAAGCCTTGGATAGAAGGGGTAGGATGAATTTTTCTGACCCAGTCTTGACATGTACTTCGAATTTTCTCTTTGGCCCAGGCTATTCTGATTCTCATCTGAGATTCCCCTACTCTTAGTTGAGAGCAATTGGTGAGAAAAAAAGAAAATAAAATTAATCAACAGGACCTAGCTTCTTATGCACAACAAAAATTGTGGCTTCTATTTTGAATACTATAAAGGAATACTGAGTTCATAGATGTTTTTAGAGGAACCATGATGGCATAACATTTTCAATCTAAAGTGATTTATTAAATGACATAAGCTATCATTTTCCTTAAAGTTCAGAAGAATATTGAATGGCTTAAGATGGTGAAATGAACTGTGCTTCAGAAATGTAGGGTATATTAACCTGCTAGCCTCTTAAAATAAAACTGCACATTTAATATGACTAATTTATTTTAAGTAAGCCGTTAATAATTCTTAAATTTTTTAATTAGCTATAGGCTTTAGCCCTGATGAATCAGATGGATTTGGGTAGTTATTGGATTTGTCATGGAGTTGGTTTTTGTTTTGTTTTGTTTTAGCAGCAATGCCTGACTACTCTTTGAATTGATTTAGCCTTAAAGGTCTCCCTTAGCTCTAAATCTATGATCCTATAATCCTTTAAAATGAATTGATTTCTAATTAGTGTATATACCTGAATAACTTGAATAATTTTAAATGTATCCTTAGATTTTGAAACCCCCACGGAGTCCTCTTCAAGACATAAGAAGTGGAAATGAAACTGGGCAGGTGGGTCTCCAATGGTAATGGTTTTATGAATGACCATGCCTCATTTTAATAATTGCAAAATATCAAGTAACTTTATTAAGTAACAGGGAGAGAGAACTTCATAAGTTATTCTCAGTTAAACTGGTATAAGAAAGTCAAAGTACAGTTAGTTTTAAGGTCACTACTTGATAAATAATCAAGACTAACAAATTACTAGTCTGCTACCACAAGCTATTCCACATCAGTCACATTATCAGCTTCATTAATGTTGGGCTCAAGTTACCCCATTGTATCTGTTATGGCACTAGCAATATAGATTTCTGAATGCAAAAAAGAGAATCTTTGTTGGTTCTCCATTGGGGAAAGGTTTGTGCCCTTTGATCAAGAAGAATCATCCAGTAAAAACACCTATGGAGGCGGAGCCAACATGGCGGCATAGAAGCAGCAAAGCACCACAGCTCCCACACAAACACGCTAAAAAACTCACGAAATGGGATGCTAAACAGATTTTCAAGCTCCAAAACTCTCCAAAAGACAGAAAGCACATCTGTTGCTACAGGCAGCTCAGCAGGTGGGGCTCCTCGCAGCAGTCTGGGACCCGCGGCCGAAACCCTGGCCGGGTCAAGCCCTGGGGCATTGGGCAGGGGAACCACAGCTATAGGAGAGCAGATCTGCTGCACTGGAGGCACAATTACCACATCTATCAGGCCAGAAATAAAAAAGGCTAAGAGAAAGGTTGGTGGATTTTGCTAACTGGGGAGGAGAAGAGCGGGTCCGGCCAAACTGCTCCCAGGGCAAGGAAGCAGTGGGAGGCGG
>CM053598.1:153666440-153692255 GCA_028646575.1 Pseudocheirus occidentalis | reverse complement strand
CAGGATGGAAGGAGATATCTATATTCAGAGAAAGATCTAGAAAGACCAGAGTTTAAATGGAGACTCAAGCAATCTGCATGCTATCGTTCTTTTTCATGTTTGGTTTTCTTTCTTTTTTTCCCATTGTTCACTCTATTGGTTACAACCCTTCTATACAACCAGACTATTGTACAATGTGAAAGTATTTGCAGATCCTATACTTGATCACGCCTGCCACCATGGGGGGAGGGGTAAGGAGAGGAGAAAATTTGAAACTCAAGGGATTGTGGAACTGAATCTTGTAAACTAAAAGTAAATAAACAAGTCAGTAAAAAAAAAAAAAGAAAGAAAGTTTGTCATGGGTATATTTTCTCTCCCATATAGCTGGTTGTTAAACATTTGCCAGCACATTCTGGGTCTGATTGTCATTTGCATAGACGTGAGAATAAAGTCAATAGAAATTGATGCAGTCAAAAAGTGAAAATGTTTAGAACAGAGATTCTTAAACTGGGGTCTGCAAACTTATTTTTAAACAAAAAAATGTTTTTGATAATTGTACTTCAACATAATCGGTTTCCTTTGTAATGTGTTTTAAAACGTTATTCTGAGGAGTCTGTAGGCTTCCACCAGTCTACTAAAGGGGACCATAACAAAAGAGTTGAAGAATCCCTGACTTGGAGAAAAAATAAGAGGGATCAAGGCAGACGTACGTACAGTTAAGGGGCATAATATGCTGAAGATCAAGAAGAGAATGACTAGGAGCAGTAAGAGACGGACAAAGGGAATCAAGAGAGAACAGTGTCACCAAAACCCAGAGAGAGTACTGGAAGGACAGAGATGCCAACCGTGTGAAAATGCTGCAAGGAAGTTGAGGCCATTAGCTGTGGCAATTAAGAGTACCCTGGTAGGTGCGGCTGGGTGGCACAGTGAATAGAGCACCAGCTCTGGGGTCAGAAGGACCTGAGTTCAAATGTGACGATCTGGCCTCAGACACTTAACACTTACTAGACCTGTGACTTTGGGCAAGTCACTTAACTCCAATTGCCCCTCCAAAAAGGAAAAAAAAAAGTTCACTGGTAACTTGGAACAAAGAAGTTTCTGTTGAATGGGGAGGTAAGAAACCAGAATGTAGGGGGTTTAGAAGAGAGTGAAAGGAAGTGGAGGTACCAGAGTGTGGATGAGAAAGGGATTTGAGATACAACACAACAGCTTGTTCTTGGTGGTTTGCTTTGTTTTGTTTTTTAAGGTTAGCCTTGGGCATCTTTATAGGCAGCCTGGAGGGAACCAAGTCAATGAGTCTGTTCTTTGGTGGCTTAATGAAGTAAATAATTTATTTCCATTTTTAGGCATAACCCAGGTAGCAAAGCTCCTAGGCACCTCTCCTGGTTCAGTCTTGAGGGTTTCCCTGAAAGTAATTATCTGTAAGTATGAATTCAGTTCCTATGAATATCTGATTATTTTTTTCTTTTCCTGCTCTTCCTAGGTATATTAAGTTCCCTTTCACGTATTTGAAGATGAAGCTAATTTAATACAAGACACGCAAAGAATAATAGATTTAAAGGCAGAAGTAACCTTAGCAGTCAGAGTCCAATCTCATTTTACAGATGAGAGAACTGAGTTCCAGAACTACTAAATTACTTTCTATGACTGTTAAGTAATTTACTGTGTATGGTCACATAGTCACAGAGCAAGAGTTTGAACTCAGATCCTCTAACTACAAATGTAGGGCTTTTTCCAGTTCACACAGAAAGAGCACTTATCTGAAACCATTTAGCAAAGTAAAAATACTATTTCCTTCCTCCATTCCCCAGAGGATCAGTCCCCATTCTCCATGGAGACAAAATGAACACCAATAGGAAAAGTCCAGTAGTACCAATTGAGTCAGAGACCTTGTTGAAGACAGGGTAGTTTCCACCTCTTGCCATTTACCTGCTTCCCCCAAGGGGTTCTACTCACTTGCATGCTTTGTCCCCTCCTTTCTCCTTAGCCTCGCCTGATCACTGGGAATCCTACAGTTTCTGGCTTACACAGAAACTCCTTCTGCCTAGCCAGCTCCGAAGTCCTAATAGCCCCCACAACCCCTCAGTAAGTCTTGTTCACCTTATATCTTCTCCTTCTCTGAGAATGGCATTCTCTTCTACATCTGTGCTCCAGGTCCATGGCATTATGGAAAAGGGCTCTCAGCTTCTTTTATAAAGAACCCTATTCTCTTTGCAGAGGACTTGAATCCTACTCTATCTGAGCATATATCCATTGTACAAGCTTGGTGACCACAGAAGCCAGTCTATAGAATCTCTGGTCAAGGGAGGTCCCAGTCCTGACATTAATGTAATGACTTCCCATACTAAATGTGTCCCTGAAGCTTTGAAGAGTACCTCTGAGGGTTTTTTATGTCCTAATCATTCTTGGAACCTTTACTTAAGTGCTCATGTGTGGACAGCATACATGGAAAATTCTCAATGTTTTCATATGTCCTTGAGTGGCACAGAAGTGGGGCTGCAATTAGGAACTCTGGTATCACTACTCATGGTCTGAGCCCCAATACTGTCCTCCTAAAGTTAAGGTGGAGTTACTGGGCTGGCCACAAGACAAGTGCCTTACCACCTCATTAGCTTGGATGGCTATACTTGATTTTATCAACAGTTACAGGACTTGGAGATTTCACACACAAAAAAGACACCAATATATATGAATGTAATGGAAATATTATTGTGCTATAAGAAATGAGCAGATAGACTTCATAATAACCTGGAGAGACTTATATAAACTGATGCTGAGTGAGGAGAGCAGAACCAGAAGAACTTCGTACGTAATTACAGACACATCGTATATGTGACGACTAACTTGGATAGACTGGGCTCCTCTCAGCAATGCAACACTATAAGACACTCCAAAAGACTCATGATGGAAAGGGATATCCACATCCAGAGAAAGAACTACAGAGTCTGAATGCAAATCAAAGCAAAGTACTTGCTCTCTCACATGTTTTGTTTTGTCCCTTCTTTCTCATTGTTCACTCCATTGGTTACAATCCTTTACAACTTGACTGATTTTAATGTGAAGGTATCTGTAGATCCTGTGTTTGATTGCATGCTGCCATGGGGTGGGGGAAGGAGGGAAGAGAAATTTGGAACCCAAAGGATTGTGGAACTGACTGTTATAAAATAAAAAATAAATAAAATTTTTAAAAAGACACCGGTAATGTGTAAAATAGTTCTTTTATTAATGGTGCATTTTAACTCACATAAGGGGAAGCTCAAATCCTAAAACAAATATATTGGGGCACATGGAGTGGGGGAAGAAGGGTTTGGGGTATAAAGGATACAACTAGGTCTCATTTATTAGAGTAAGTGAATACAACTAGATCTAAATTCAATCAGGTCCTAGGAGGTGGGGGATTGGTTGGCAATAGTAGATATAATTGGGCTTTGGTTGCCAGAGCAGTTGGTGAAATGGTTCTTAGGTTATGAGAGAAGTAGTAAAAGGGTCAGTGATTATCCTTCAGAGACGTTATTCTCAGTACACACCTTAGTATGCCCAGCTTCATCAAGCCGTCACTCCTTGTTCATGCAGCTGTCACTATAGGATGCCTGGATTATACCCACCTTCACAGCAGGGCAGCTCACTGAAGCAGCCAAATGTTTGGGGTTTCATATAGAACATTTTCTATCAGAAACATCTGGTTGATTTCCTGTCTCTGTTATCACAAGAAGGGAGATGGTGTAGGTTTTGGTCAGTGAATGGTAGAGTATAAGAATGGTGACGTTTTCAGAAAATGGCAGGGTGAAGGTGTAAGGCAGGAAGGAGCCTGCATGTCATGTCCGCAATAGAGACAGCCACATACAAACAATCTTTATGAGTCAGAGAGGCCCATAAATTTAAGGGTTGGGGGAGGGAGGTTGACTGTCATAGCTCTTCAACCTAGCTAGACTACACAGTGAACTAAGCCTCTGAGAAAGAACTGGGTCAGAGTCAAAGAAGGAACATATCCTCTTGGCTACCTCCCTGCCTCAAAGAACTGAGATTGGCCTGGCTATCAAAGCATCTAGGAAAGGCAGGAAGAGCCAGACTGAGAGAGACATGCTCAGCACAGTGTGAGAACTCAAGGTCTGAAATGCAAAAATTTAAGGCCCAATCTCTGCCTTTGGAATTGGGGTCTGGAATGAGAGGCCCAGAGATTTTTCTCTACCATGAACAATTCATCCCAAGAGCCACTTATGGCTACTAAGTGGATTTTGGCTCTGGCTGCTATTCAACAGGGGAAAAGTACAGAATCACTATTACAGAACTGCAGTTGAAAGGGAATGCAGAGTTCACTTCAGCAAACCTCTGGACAAAAAAGAAAAAAAAACCTTTTATACCACATCCTGTACAAGTGAATATTAGGCTTCTACGTACAGACCCTTAATAACAAAGAACTCACTACCACTCTTAAATTTGTTAGGAAGCTTGTCTTTATGGCAAGCTAAAATTTTCTTTCCCATAACTTTCAACTTGTTTGGAACTATATTCTTTCTTGAGTCAGGACAAAACTAATTCATCTTCTGTATCTTTCATATATCTGAAATCTATCACCTCTAACTCTTCTCTTCAAGATAAAAGACTCTTTAGCTAATCCCAAGATAGCAAGCTTTTAGTCCCCTCAGTCTCCTGATCACTTACAGATAGACTACATCTTGTCCTTGGCATTTCTAAAAGGTGGTACCTAAAACTGAACATTTTGTTCTAGCTTCAGTTTAGAGCAGAATTCAATGGAACTAATCACTTCCCATATTTTGAACTCTGTTATTTCTACTAATGCAAACTAAGAATGGATTATTCTTTTGGCTGCCACATCACAGTGATTCATTATCAACTTGAAGTCCACCAAGATTCCAAGATTTTTCTACTGTGACTTGTCTTCTAGCCCTGTCTTCTATTTGGTATTTATGTGTTTAACATTTTGAATCCAAGATTTTTGCATTTATTTTTACTGTTTTATCTTCTTAGATTTACCCCACTCTTCCAGTCTCCTGAGATGTTCCTATATCCCGATTCTACCAACTAGCATGCCTGTCTTTGGGTCATCCAGAATTTTGTAAGCATACTGTATCTATGCTTCCATATAAGTAATTGAGACGCTGAGCACAGTAGAAACAAAAATGGTCTCATGATACTTCACTGGAGATCTACCTCTAGATTGGCATCAATTCATTAGTCAACATTCTTTACATGTAGTTGACCAGTTCTATCATACTATCATTGATTCCAAATATCTCTATTTTGTCTTCTAGGATATGAGATTTTTGTCAAATTCTTTGATGAAATTCAGATATACTCTCTGTCCATGAACAGAATTAAGAGACTTCAGTGATAAAATAAACTTCTTTATCTTGCCACTTGCCTACTATGTCTATGGTATTCTCATCTACTAACCTAATAACTGTTTTTAAAAAAGAGGGGGAGGCGGAGATTAGGTTATTCTGGAATAAACTTGTTCTTAATCTATGCCAGTTACTGGTGATCATCTCCCTTTTTAAAGTATTCATAAAACATCCCTTTATAATCATCCAATATATAATTATAGCAGAAACTGACATTGTTTAATGTCATAGTTTCAGAGTCCATTCTTTTTTTTTTTTTTTTTTGCTTTTTGGAGAGCAGTTGGGATTAAGTGACTTGCCCAAGGTCACACGGGTAGTTTTTTGTGTTAAGTGTCTGAGACCAGATTTGAACTCAGGTACTCCTGACTCCAGGGCCAGTGTTCTAGTCACTGCGCCACCTAGCCACCCCATCAGAGTCCATTCTTAAGATCTATATGGCTCAAAATTAACGTCCAGAAGAGGAGATATCCAATGATTTCTCCTTTTCTGATTCTGATTCTGTGAAGGAATTCCCCACCAACAGGCAGAGGGGAACCCTCAAGGGCAGGAGATACCAGGACAGCATATGAAAAGCTTGTTTTTATCTCGTATCTGTCCATTGGAGCCTCAGTTTCACATCCCTAAGATTCAATCAGTTCAGTTGTTTCAATTATGTCCAACTCTTTGTAACCCCTTTTGGGGTGTCTTGGCCAAGATACTAGAATGGTTTGTCATTTCTTTCTTCAACTCTTTTAACAAATGAGGAACTGAGACAAACAGAGTTACGTTGAGTCGCCCAAGCTGAGTAGCTCATGTCTGAGGCAAGATATGAACTCATGAACGTGAGTCCTCCTGACTCCACACCTGGCACTCTAACTACTTTACCACCTGGCTGCCCTCATCCCTAAGAAGCTCCCCACCATTCTTGAAGGTGGTTTGAGTGGAAGTAAAAACCATCAAACTGTTGCCAACTTCATGGGAAAAGTAGCCCAGTTCCCCCAGTATCTATTAACCTCTCCCAGTGAATTCTCAAGTCAGTGACCATGAAGAGAGGCATGAACCAAAATGTTGCAGGAGGTCGGAGAGGAAACATAGATCTGACTAGAGATAAGAGGCTTCATGGGGGAGGTGGCATTTGAACTGGCCTTCCAAGAATGGGTAGGGAGGACATTCCAGGCATATGTTCTCAAATTCTGACAGCATGAACAAATACATGAAGGTGAGAAAATGTAAGGTATCTTTCCAGGAAAAAGGACAGTTCAGTTTGGCTGAAGTTTTTAATGCATGGAGAATAGTAACATAAGATAAAGCCAAGAAGGGAAGGTAATCCCAGATGGGGGGGGGATGTACACCAGGCAAAGGGGTGTGAAAGGCAAAGGCAAGCACCCCAGCATACCCAGGGCAGCTGCTAGCACAGATTCTTAGATCTGCTTTTCTAAAGGAAAGCAACTCAAAATGGGTTAACAATCTTTCTTTAATCAAACAAACATATCATTTACCTAGTTCAGGGGAAAAGTCAGCACCCTGAACTCCAGAGAATACCAGCACAAGTTACAAATACAAATTACAAGCAGACCAAGAAACAGATCAGCAGATGGGCTTCCAACCATCTGACCATCACATCCATTACCTATTCAAGTTACCAGAAAGGGAATCACCAACATCTGGGTTTTTTAAAGCCAGGGGGGTTCAACGGCTTCCCAGAGTCTCATCTGGCCAAATCACACAACTCTTCACAAAGTGAGCCCCAAAGGAAACTTCACATGAGGGCATATATATAGGCTTCTCTGGGTCAGAGAATGTCACAGCCCTCTTGACCCACTGTCCAATTACAAAGTAATACTGTCCAAAAAACAAGCCTCCCGCCACAGGCTCCACGTGACCATTCAGCGTGTTAGGGGGCAGAATATACTTTCAAATCAGGAAAGATTCTCAGAGCCACCCAAGCCACTTAAGCAAAGGGTCCAGGGGCTGGAAAGATCTTCAGATTCTTATTACATTTACTAAGTAGACAATAATGAGTCACTAAGGATTTCTGAGCAAAGAAGTGACATGAGAAGATCTTCAGAGAAGAAATGATTATTTTGGCTGAGCTATGAAAATTAGACTGAAGAGCAGAGAAAATGGAAGTGGACCGGACTGTGAGACTGTCAATCCTCCAAGATGATGATAATGAAGGCTAATCCCAGACTAGTGTCTGGAAAGGGAAGGTAGAGAATAAATGGGAAATTATTTTGCAGAGGTGACTGTGAGCTCCTTGAGAGCAGGTGGGCTGTCTTTTTCCTCTTTCTGTATACACAACTTAGCCTAGCACATAGTAGGCACTCAATGTTTACTGAGATGGAGTCAACAGAACTTGGTGACTGATTATGAGAATGTGAGATAGGGAAGAGTCAAAAATAAGATTTTAAATATGGAAAACTAGGATGGCACTGATGGAGATAATATAGAAGGAATAGCCAGTTTAGAGGCTAAGCTTGGGTTTTGGATGTATCATTTGGGGTGCTGTAGGTCATCCAAATGAAATACTCTATGTAGCCAGCTGGAGACATAGGCTTGGAGCATCAAAGTCAGATATATATATACATATATATATATTTAACAAATGAGGAACTGAGACAAACAGAGTTACGTGAGTCGCCCAAGCTGAGTAGCTCGTGTCTAAGGCAAGATATGAACTCATGAACATGAGTCCTCCTGACTCCACACCTGGCACTCTAACTACTGTACCACCTGGCTGCCCTCATCCCTAAGAAGCTCCCCACCATTCGTGAAGGTGGTTTGAGTGGAAGTAAAAACCATTATATATATTATATATATATTATACCATATATTCAAACAAATATGAATCATCTGCTTCGATGTCACAGTCAAAGCTGTAAGAGGGAATTAATTTACCAAGAGAGCATAGAGAGAGGAGGGTCAAAGACAGAACCTCAAGGACCACTGACACTCAAGGATTATAAAAATGAGGAAGTGGGGGCGGCTAGGTGGCGCAGTGAATAGAGCACCAGCCCTGGAGTCAGGAGTACCTGAGTTCAAATCCGGCCTCAGACACTTAACACAAAAATCTAGCCGTGTGACCTTGGGCAAGTCACTTAACCCCAACTGCCCTCCCAAAAAGCAAAAAAATTTTAAAAAATTTAAAAAAATAAAAATAAAAATAAGGAAGTGGCAGAAAGAGGAGTGGTCAGAGAGGCAGGAGGAACACCAGGAATATGAAACTCTAACGCCAAGGGAGAAGTCAATGAGAATGAGAACTGGGAGCTTAGTGGGGGAGGCAGAAGATTGGATTTGGCAATTTGAAGAAAACTTTGAGAGAACCACTTCACTTTAAGAGGGGCAAAGTGCATGAGGATGAAAGAGTGGGTGATATGGAAAACAAGTATCAGGAATAGACAACTTTTTCTAAGAAGTTTAGTAGTGAAAAAAGAAAGAGACCACCAGGAGACTAAAGAATCTATAGTAGGGACCAGACAAAGGAAGCAAGGAAGACATTTGTATTTTATCAATCTCTACATGGACATGCCATCCATTCTTTGATGCAAATTCATTATATTTTATGGAGAGATTTTATGTGGTAAGAAGTAGAACAGATTAAGTGGCAAACATGAATTTTTCAACAATTGCCTATCGGGGCGGCTAGGTGGCGCAGTGAATAGAGTACCGGCCCTGGAGTCAGGAGTACCTGAGTTCAAATCTGGCCTCAGACACTTAACACAAAAACTAGCCATGTGACCTTGGGCAAGTCACTTAACCCCAACTGCCCTCCAAAAAGCAAAAAGAAAAAAAAATTAAAAAAAAAAACAATTGCCTATGGAACTGAATTGTTACTGGCTTAAGTGATGGTGACTGGTGGATGGAATCAACTGATACTTGTAAGCTATCACTAACTATGGAAAAGGAGTGGGGCACAAAGAAAGAAGAGTTTGAAAAAAAAGATACCACTTACCAAAAAAAGGTATTTTACAAAAAAGGAAAGTGCCTTTTATTATTGCCTCACATGAAAAGGGGCACCTAGGTAACAGGTTGTCTGTATTTAGGGTGATAATCAGTCCTTCTACAAATGCATAGTTTTGCCTTGAGCTCTGAAGGAGATAGGAATTAAGCATTGGACCTCTGATTTTACCAAACTCTACATATAAGGACTCTTGAGTCTCAAATATTGGCTTAGAAAATCACACATTACTTTCTATGTTCTACTGTTAAATATTTCACATTTACATTTTAATCTGGTTCTGGCCACTTTTATCCTCCAACCCTACCTCTCCATGCTGGCCATAGAATAATATTTCCATCTGGATAATGTACAACACACTCCATTGCTATGGGCCTCCTACAACCAGCAGGCCTCCTGTTTTGACACCTCTGGACTAGGGAGAGATTAAGTCATTTGTCCAAGGTCACATAGCCTGTTTAGTCAGAACTGAAACTTGAACCCCCTTATGGTTTTGAGGCTGGCTTTCTATCCACACTATACTAGGCTTCCTCTTGGGCTCTGAAACTATGTTCATGCTGGGATAGGTATATGAGCTCATCCCCCAGCCCTAATCACCTATCAAGTCTGTAATATTGCCACCCGAGGCTGACCTGGGTCTACTACCTAACTTCAGGCGACAGGACTGGTGGGGATGAATGGCAGTGGTTCAGACAGGGGTCCCATTATGAAGTCTTCTTTACTTCATGACCACATGCCATGGCTCTGGTGAACTAAGACATCAGACCCTTAAATTGGCTTTTCCTGATTCAGGTGTAGAACTTGGACAGGCTGTAACAAACACACAGATGCCTTGCAAGGAGCAGCTTAAGGAGCAGTCTTCCTTCTCTGCCTCTGCATACTCCACAGATTTATCCCTTTTCATTTCTCCATTTGTACCACAGCAATTAGTAACTCCTCTTATACTTAGAGAGGAAGTTATGGGAAGTCAGGTCCAAGTTCAAATTCTAGTCATGATACAATAAGCCTGTTTCCTCATCTCAAAACTGGGGATATTTGTACTATCTCCACAGAGCTGAAGCAAGAATTATAAAAGAGCCAATTAAATGTGTTGTTACTTTATAGTCCTTCCCTCAAGTGCTAAATCTAGCTGGATGAGCTAGACTAATGCACCTACTTTTAGTGAGTTGTCTCTTACTGGTTTGCTAGAAAATCAAGTCCTTTAATCTGTTTTGGGGCCCACAAGGCAGCATGTGGATGATAGCACTTAGATCCCAGAAGTCAATCAGGGAAGTCAGGAAAACCAGAACCTTGAGATCTCTGGAGAAAGGGTAGCTGTTTCCTGAAACCAGGGTATATTGGTCTTGGCCCTGTGGGAAAGGACACCAGCATCTATCTCTCCTAGATATTTATACCTTAGTAGTCAGCCAGCCAATCCAAACCACCTTTTCTCTTTAAGCAATTCTATTAAAAGCAACCTTGCCAGGCAAGTAAGCACCTTGGCAACCACTGGTGGGTTTACTGTTTGTTCCTTTGTTGCCTCCATATTTCTGGAGTTTGTACTGGGGACAGTCCCATACAATCCCAGCACTGGTCTTCCCAGACCATGCAGTAATGTTTGTTTTATTTTGTTTCAACCATTAAATATAGCAATCAGTAGGTCCCTCATCTCTGTGGCATAAATCCTACCTGATCTAGCTTGTGTCAAGGGAATAACTGCTCTACCCTCCAGAAGCAATTATTATTCCAATACTTTATATGTAGCATAAAACATTGCTCTAATGATCAATTTTCTTTTTTTTTTTAACTTAGGTTCATAGGTAGGGAAGATAGCATGGAGTAGTAAAGATGCTTTTCCTTCTTCACAAATTTCAGTGATCTCGGGAAACAAAGCCCTACCCAGAGCTCCCCAGCTTCCAAGGTCACTTAATGAGTGGCTATGTAGGATAAGAAACTATGCTTAGGCTCCAGGGTGTTAAAATGTGTTTTGTTTTCCTTTCACAGAATGAGGAAAATTTTGGGCCAATGTTATTATTCCCACAGTAAAAGTTCAAGTTCTTCACTAAATACTAATTTCAGTATCTCATCTTACTCATGTGTGATGAAGTGAAGCAGGGGTCTCAAAGGCTATCACACTGAAGTGGGAAAACCTACAGATACTGCCCAACTGGAAAGCCTTTGAGCACAGGTCTTTTGACTGAATTCTGTGCCTGTGGTCTAATGGCCAGCCTAGCTAAGTTTAGAGAGACTCATTACCAAAGTCTTGGCCACTAGATGATGATTTATTTTTTTAGGTTACAGCCACTCATGAAATCAACTAAGGCATGGAAGGGTTGTAAACTATAGCTATGGAGAAAGTACCCCTAATAATAAATCTTGGAAGCTTGAAATACTCAAGTGCAAGTTAAACTGAGGGATATCTGCACCTAGAGAAGTTAGAATACTTGTTTCTAATCACAGAGAAAATTAATGAGAAAAGCAATATCCAAGTCTCCAAGTCTGATGTCCAAGATATATATACAATTAATATAAGTATTTAAGAAAGTCATTCCCTAACAGATAAATGAGCAAAGTATCAATAACCATGTGAAACAATGTTCCAAATCCCTAATAAAAATGCACACTGAAGCACCTTGGAAGTTTCATCTTGTACCCGTCAGACTAGCAAAGACGAGGGCTGTTGGGAGAAAAACACTTTGTAAACCTTAAAGAGCTACAGAAATATGAGTTGTTAAAAAACATTAGATTTGGAGTCAGAGTACCTGGCTTCAAATTCAGCTGAATATTTACTTACCTGTATGGCCTTGGTCAAGTCACTATACATCTCTAGGCCTTAGTTTCTTTACCTACAAAAAGGGAATGGGGGGTGGGGGGACAGGGTGGGAACCTGAGGACCCTTCCAGCTTTAAATCTATGATTCTTTCATCTTCTAGTAAAAGATGAAAATGGTCAATGTGGGAGGACAGTCACATTAATGCATTGTTGCATGGAGTGGCAAATTCATCTAATCATTTTGGGAAACAATTTGGGATTATACCCTGTAATATCACTACTAGGCATGTAACCCAAGAAAGTGAAAGACAGAGGGAAAAGTCCCATATATACAGAAATATAGCAACACATTTGTATTAACAAAAAATAGACTATAAAGATAGTACCCACCAACTGGAAAATGACTAAACAAATCATGCCATATGAATATGGTGAAATATCATTGTATTCTAAGAAGTGAATGGTAAAAATTCAGAGAAACTTTGGAAGACTTGTATGAAATGACACAGAGCAAAATAAGCAGAACCAGAAGAACAATATACATGAGGCCTGCAATAATGTGAAGGAAAAGAGTATTGAAAGACTTCAAAACTCTGAAAAAATGCTGAAGTGACCAATCCTGCTTCTCAGAAGAGATGGTAGATCAGAGGTGTGGAATGAGGCATATATTTTCAGAGACAATCTCTGCACTAATTTGTTTTTGTTAGACTATACTTTTATTTTTAAATGAGGAAGATTCTACTCAATGAGGGGTAGAGGGAGTCAGTGGAAAGTAACAGTGATGTACCTTAAAAAAAAAAACACCAATAAAACATTTATTTTTAAAAAGTAGCCTGGATCTAGGGTCTCCCTTCATGTCCGCTCCACCTACCTAAACCTATATATGAAGCAAACATCCCAGATAATTCTGTCCTCCCATTCTCAAGGATTTTCCTTTTGGAAAATGATAAATGTTGGAGAAGATATAGGAAAATTGGGACACTAATGAATGCATTGTTGATGGAGTTGTGAACTGATCCAACCATTCTGGAGAGCAATTTTGAACTATGCCCAAAGGGCAATAAAATTGTGCATATCTTTTGATCACCACAACTAGGTCAGTATCCCAAAGAGATCACAAAAAACGGAAAGGACCTACATGTACATAATTATTTATAGCAGCTCTTTTTGTGGTGGCAAAGAATTAGAAACTGAGGGAATAGCTAAACAAGTTGTGATGTATGAATGTAATGGAATACCATTGTGCTATAAGAAATGATGAGCAGGTAGATTTCAGAAAAATCTACAAAGATTTACATGAACTGACACTGAATTAAGTGAGCAGAACCAAAGAACATTGTACACAGTAATAGCAACATCATGCAATGATCAACTATGACAGACTGAGTTCTTCTCAACAATACAATGATCCAAGACAATTCCAAAAGATTCATGATGGAAAATGCAATCCACATCCAGATAAAGAAATGATGGAGTCTGGATGAAGATCGAAAAATACTATTTTTCACTTTCTTTGAGTTTTTTTTCATAATTTTTTCCTTTTCTTCTTTCTTCTTTCACAACATGACCAATGTGGAAATATGTTTAACGTGATTGCACATGTATAACCTATATCAGATTGCTTGTCCTCTGGGAGAGGGGAGAGAGGGAGGGAAAAATTTGAAACTCAAAATCTTAAAAAAATTAATGTTGAAAACTATCTTTACATGTAATTAGAAAAAATAAAATCCTATTTGTGATTTTAAAATAATTTTCCTTTTGTTTTTGAAATATGCAAAAGGGTAGGAAAAAGACAGTGATAGATTTTTGCTTGAGTTGGGGACATATCATTCAATTAGTTTCCTTTTTCCTAGAAGGCAACACTTTCTCTGGGTGTTCTAGCTATTGGTAACTACCTTCCTCTTCCCTGACTTTTAAAAATTACTGTTACCCAGAAAAAAAAAGATATTGTTTCTAAAAGTGATGAAATAAGAAATTTTAAAAACAAAAATCCATCCACTTATTGTAAGACCAGCAAATGACCACAAAGTAAAGATAAGATATTGAAAATCATCAAAGAGATGATTTCCTTTTGTCTTCCCTTCAGCAAGCCCAGGAAGCAACTCTAACCTTGGAATTTACTGGGACTTGAACAATCTCTCTGGATTTGTCATGGATACCAAGATAGCAAACTGAATGAAGTCTCCTAGTTAAAAGTAGAATATCCTAACTTTCCCTGAACAAAATATATACCACTAATTAAAAGGGACAAATATTTCCAAAGGCTGCTCAAGAACTTTAAAAATCCATGTATAGTCCATTCAATTGAGGAACAATCAATGGTTTTTACAAGACTCTTTCCATCTGAATTTGGTGCCAATTACCAAGGTACCAATTATCTCAATTCACTGCTTGAATTAGACTGTGGAGCCTTGGCACCAGAAGCAACACTGCCCATAGAGGCGACTCAAGGTTCTTATTGCTAGAATACTCATTAAATAGAAGGTCATGGGCAATGCAGGGACAGACTCTGCTGCTTTGTGCATTTTTTTTTCCTTTTCTCTCTGTCTCAAAGTACCCATGAGGACGATGATACATATAAACTGGTATTAAGATGGGAAAAACTTTTTATGGACAGTGCATACCAAATCAAAACAAGCTAAACATGGAAGGAAGTTTATGGCTCAGTTAGGAGAACTGCCAAAAGGTATGAAAACAAAACTTTTCAGTTGTAATACCAACCAAATACTAAAACCATCTTAAACTGTGACTTAGAACCTGGAATTTTTAAATTCAGAAGAGAGCTGAAAAAAATGAAACAGAAAGGTGGTCATAGCAGTACTACATACACACATTCACACTCTCCACATTCCAAACCTATCACAAAAATAAATCAGACACTACGGGGAAAACCCCCACACAATCCATCTCCTTCAGGACTCTACCACCTAGTCTACTCAGCATTTAGTTTAAAAAAAAAAAAAAAAGGATTGGACTTAGGATCAGGAGACCTGGGTTCTAGTCACAGCTTCATCACTTACTAGTCATGATCCTGGGCAAATGACTTCCCTTCATCTATAAGAATAACAAGCTGTGACCTGCCCAGTTCACAGGGCTGTGGTGAGGATCAAGTTTAGGTAATGGGACTTAAAAACTGTGAAGCATCAGACAAATGTCAGGTAGTGGTATTGTTTAATATCACTGCATAGCATACTGAGAAGAATCTTGAGAGAAATCTCAGGAATTCATCTGAGGAAATAGACTTTGCTTCCCCTCTACCCTCACAATATTTACAGAGGTGTTTGTAATGTGGACAGGGAACACTGAGTCTGATAGGTTTGCTCTATTAAACAGAAATCTCTTACCACGTAGGGCTACAACCAGCAATATGAGAGCTCTGAGTTTGTTTACCCACTAAGGAAGGGAAAAAAAGTTCACATAATTTGTCTGTCCAAGCCTAGGCATCAGTTTCTCCAAACATTTTTCATGCTTGGTCCTTCATCAGATTACTAACAGAGATCTAACCTGCAGCTTTAGAACTTGGAAAAGCTGCACAACAGCAGAGAAAAAAGCAATATTTGGGTCCAGCATGCACTGGTCCAGTTACTTCATCCAAGGCAAACACATGCACTAGATCCCAAACAGGTCTTCAGGGGCCTGCAGCTGTTTGCTTTGCAGAGCAGAAATTTGGGCTGTTTCTCTTTTTTTTAACCTTCAACTCTCCTTTCATTATTTGCTGCTGAAAACTCCACTGGTCCCTGGGGACCTGTGACAGCTGCATGGTGTGTGTGGTTTATTGTTCCATGGCTGCTGGCTCCTCTCCGGGCTTCTCACACTTGGACTCTGGTGGAATCAGGTACTGTATCTCCTCTGCACTGATGGCCACTTTGTCTGGCTGCAGCCACCTCTTGAAATGTTCCAAAGTACTACAAAAGAGCAGGGCTAGAAAGTGAACTTAATAGACAACACTGATAAATTCACTCAATGATTACCACGCTTATTTATTCTCCCTCTATATTCCCCACCAATCTTTTGCTTTGAATGTTTGATCGGAATATAGCAGTTCTTAACCTGTGGGTTATGTTCAATTTAAATGCATCCTGCATATCAGATAGATTCATAACAGCAGCAAAATTACAGTTATGAAGTAGCAATGAAAACAGTTTTATGGTTGGGGGTCACCACAACATGAGGAACTGTATTAAAGGGTCGTGGCATCAGGAAGACTGAGAACCACTGGAATAGAACAACAGTAGAACTGTGAGCAGTGGTGTTTGCCTTTTCGTTCCTGGAGGGCACATCCTCTTCCCCCTGCACACACCCACTCACCCAACATACACACCAATGAAAGTGAGTGGCTCTCTTGTTTCCTACTATAAGCAGCTCCCAATATAAAAGCATGCAACTGATAAATTCCTCTTTACATATGAACAACTACCATGTAAGGGTCTTTCTTTCCCACTCTTGCCCACAATGATCTCCTGCTCTTATAGTTATTATTCAGAACACTCATTTTAACACATTGTGTCTTGTATTATTAGTTCTCTTTCTATGTGTATATACAGTCCCCTCCTAAGTTGCAAGCTTTAAAAGCAAGAATTGCATGTTTATATTTTTTTTATATTACCATGGTTCTCAGTAAGTATTATTGCAGGGGAATTTTTTAAAAGTAGGACACAACTAACATAAGTACCTTTAAAAATTATATATGTTGTATACACATACATACACATACACACACATACAAATTATAATGACCAAGTTTAGCTATGCAGAAGAATTGAGAAAATGTATCTTTCTAGCCCTCTTGAAAGAGATGAGGAACTTTGGGTATGAAATATTGCATATGTTGTCAGACTTTTATGTGCTAGTTGGTTTTGCTAAATTATTTTTCTCATTTTCATCCTCGGTACGAAAAATGGCTCATTTAATAGAAGAAAGGGATACATTCAGAATTGAATATGATTAAAAATAAAATATATCATTAACAATAAGTTTTAAAAATGTACACATAGGGGGCTGGCTCATCTCTGCCATACACCTAAGTATTTCACACTTACATAAGGTAAGGTGTAGCCTGCAACATTCACTCCAGCAAATACCATACATACATTCCAGAAAGTTACTATCAGATAAATAAAGGACCTTCCTCTTAAAGGGGTAATTTCTGAGGACATTTTTAATATCTAAAAATGTACAGTATAGTTTTTAAAAAAACAAGTAATTTGATTTTATATTAACTGATATCAGGACATAGGACTGTCCTTTGATTTACGGGTAATGAGAAAGTTGTCTTCAGCAACAAGACTATTTCTATAATGAGAAAATCTGAAACAAATTGTGGCATATGAATGTAAAGAACTATTATTGCCTACTGGCTTATTACCTCTCATCAGACTCAACACCCTCCATAAAGAACTCAGATTCTAACTTCTCCTGAAGGAATCGATCCCAGCATTCTTTCTTGGCCTGAGCAAGGGTACGAAGCATGTCCTTAGAAGTTACTTCCTGGCTTAAACCCTTAATTCTTTTTAGTTTCTTCTCTAAGAAGAAAAGGAAACATATCTAATGATGAATGAGACTTCAGCTAAATCTGAAAAAATAATGTTTATTATTCAAGTTCTTTCAGCACTGATAAATTCCTCAAAATGAGCTTGGATATGAATCAGTTATGATAAGAGAAACCAACAATTTTTTTCTTACCTTCACAATGTCTTTTTTTCCCATTCTGAAGCAAAAAATCCTAGAACGGTAAAACCTACAGGACTTTATAATCAAAGCAAGTGTATACCTTCTTGTTAATCACAAAAGCCCAACATGCTATTCTCTAAGGAATATTTGTTTCTCCTGACAATGTGAATACTGTCATTTTCCAACTCAACAGCAGTCTCTCCAAGGAACATAAATGGCACTTCTTTTTAATACAGTGATATGAAGCACTTCTTCAAATCTCATAAGAAAGAATTAGAAAAGATGACTTAAAGAAGATGATCAAAGATCCAATAGTTCAATAGATACTAATTTATTTTTGGTGAGAACTCAATAGCATAAAATTTTTAAGATCTCTCTATGATTAAATTCTTGATTAAAGGTTTTTAAAAAAGAGAGACTTTTTAAGTTGTTCATTTTGCAACCTAGACATTCAAACCCAATAAACCAAGGTATCCTGCATTTCCTTTGAATGTGGTCAATATGCTGTTTATTGATAGACTTAATTTTATTTGCATTTTAAGTATAATTATTAAACAGATGTTCTTACTTGAAAGAATGCGGGCATAGATATCAACATCATTTACTTGATTTCTGAATTTCATTTTTTCTTTACAGCATATGGAGTAATACGCAAAAATCTAGGCCAAATGACTACTTCACCCATTTCAAATGACGATCAAAAAAACCTTTAAAACTCACAATAGCTAACTTTTAAAAGTGTATAATGATAAGAACAATTAATAATCACAATCAAATTGTAAATAACCAACAAGAAAAACCAACCACTTTAAGTGTTAAATGTTTGAGGAATTTCATTTTCTAAACAGTGGGTGAAGAATTCAAGTAATAAAGTCATTGTTTTTAAATTGAGTATTCTTTCAACCATATGTTAAGATCTGAAAATAAAAATAACACATACAATTTATGTTTGTTTTGGTCTTGAGAAAGTCATGTTTTGGGCATGGAAAGCATCCATTTCTTTCAGAACCCTCTGCTCCAAGCTGATCAAGGCAGATCCAGTTAGTGTAGTATAGGAGCCATCATTATATACTCCAACATTCTATCTTTCTTTTTTTTTTCATATTATTTACGTTTTTCGTTTTTAGCATTCACTTCTATAAGATTTTGAGTTCTAAAATTTTCCCCCTCCCTCCATTCCTCCTTCCCCAAAATAGCATGCAATTCCACATTTGCCATGTTGTAAGTAAGAATTAGAACCAAAGGGAAAAACCATGAGGAAGAAGAAATAGAGAGAAAGATAAGAGAGAGAGAAAGACAGAGAGAGAGAGAGACAAACTGAGAGGGAGGGGAGAATCCTTCTCTGGATGTTCTACCTCTCTTTCACACTCTTATCATAATGGTTCTACCTCTCAGAGAAGGAATTGCAGCAATAATAATCACCCACCTAAATAATATAAAAAAAGAATAAATGGAGTCTAGAATCCATCAGTCGCCATCTGCTGAAATAGTCAACATTATTACATGTGCACGGACTATCCACTAAGCCTATGGCTCTGACAGAATCAAAAGCATCTTTGTCTTTTACTTCTTTTCTTTCAGTCACTTAAATACAAGCTCTGGATACCCCTAATCACCATGCTACAATGCTAAAGTCATAACTGTGACTCCTTTATTTTGTCCTGGTAGAATCCTAACAAATTAATTTGATATCTTCATCTTCCTGGTCATTCCCCTCTATACCAGTATCTTTTCTATCATTGCACTAAAACTTCCCCTTTTACCTTTCCATGTTGTTCCTTTAAAATTAAGTTCGCTCCTTCTTCTGTACTTCTGCTAAATTAACTTCTTCAAAATAAAAACAACGATTACCATTTTATTACTTCCTGATCATCAAGGTTCCTCCAGTTATCCCATTGAGCATTACAAAATTTTTAAAAGTTTTTTCCTCCTAAAATTTTTATACATTTTTGTTTTTATTAAGTGCCATATAATTCTTCAGAATGGACCAGATGCCACAAAAATCAAACAAACAATAATAGAATGTAACCAGTAAATAAGATGACATGAACTCCAAATTCTTTGCACACTGAGGATCTAGAGACAAGGTTAAGAAATGTCACCATCGGGGGGAGCTAGGTGGTGTAGTGAACAGAGTACTAGCCCTGGAGTCAGGAGAACCTGAATTCAAATCGAGCCTCAGACACTTGACACTTACTAGCTGTGTGACCTTGGGCAAGTCACTTAACTGCAATTGCCCTGCCTTCCCTCCAAAAAAAAAAAAGTTACCATCTAAAGCTAATAAAATTCAAAATAAAATACATTAAATTAATCAGGAATAGAAGCAACCAACTTGGGAGTTTCTGAATGGGTTATTAATGAGACAAAGGCGTTTCCTAAATACCAAAAAAAACACGAGGCAATTTGTGGTATAAGGGATAGTGTGCTGGATTGGGGAATCAGAAATTCCATCTTGGATATTCATTACCTATGTGACTTCAGACAAGTTAACCCTTTTTGGCCTTTGGTTCCCTCATATTTAAAAATGAAGGTGTTGGAAAAGATGGTCTCTCAAGTCCCTTCCAGCTTTAAACATATTATTTTATGACATATCTATTGTCTTGCCACTGTAGTTTCCCAGAGTCTCAGCATTGGGAAAAAATTCAGAAGTCACTAAGTTCAACTTGGGATGAACACTCATCTTTTATTAACATCCTTTATGAGTGGTCATCTAGCCTCCAATTCACAAATATCCAATAATGGGGAAGTCACTACCTCCCAAAACAGTTCATTCCTCTTCAAAACAACTCTAATTGTTATATGAACTTTTTACTATGCCAAAACCTACTTTTTAGTAACTCATTGGTCTTAATTACAAACCAAGCAAAATAAATCTAATCCTTTTTCAATATTTAAAGGCTATCATCTGTTTTCTAACAACCTTATCTTACACAGACTAATGACTCATTTGTGTAGCAAAGATGTGCAAAATCTTTTGTACATATTATTTCATTTGATCTCGTTGAAACAGCTTTGTAGGGTAAGAAATGCAAGCATTCTTATCCTCGTTTAAGCAAAATCCTCAACAAGAAACTGATTTTAAGTATCTTCCCATATCAAAAAGCAACCCAGCATGACTACTTTTCAAACTGCAGGAACCCTCATGTGGCTACAGCCCATTACCCACTTCTTCAGTCAAATTTACGTACTGACACAGTGAGTTTGGGGCATCTTTGAAAAGCAAGACTATCCTCCTGTAAGGAACAACCGTCTGTTGAACAAAATCCAGCAATGTGCAGTGAATGGCAGGAAGAATTTTTTAGATAGCCAAGTTATACCAGCGGAAGATTGGAAACTTCAAAACAACATAATCCAGGGGCAGCAAGGTGGCACATAGATAGAGAACCAGCCCTGGAGTCAAGAGGACCTGAGTTCAAACCCAGTCTCACACATTTACTAGCTATATGACCCTGGGTGAGTCATTTAACCTTGACAACCTTTAAAAACAAAAACATAATCCAAAATACCACTTAGGGCAAGAAAAAATTTTTTTTTCTTTTTGGAGGGAGAAAAGCAGGGCAATTGAGGTTAAGTGACTTGCCTAAGGTCACATGGATAGTAAGTGTTAAGTGTCTGAGGGCAGATTTGAACTCAGGTCGTCCTGACTCCAGGGCTAGCGCTCTATTCACTGCACCACTTAGCTGCCCCATGGCAAGAAAATTAAAAGGAGAGAATTCAACTGAACAGAAACCAGGCTTGATGTAGTTAATAAAGCTTTACTACCATGATACCATACTGACAAAGAAGCTCCTCTATATACTCACCTAGAGATGCTAAATACACTTCTGAATCCTGCAGTGGAGCCCAAGGCTTTAGATCTGGTCGAACAGTCAAGTCTGCAGCTTCTCTCTCATTTTTGCCCACAGAAGATAAATCCATAAAGGAATCAGAGAAGGCATCTTTGGGATCATCCCCCTGGTCAGGATTTGGCAAACAGGAACAGATTTCTGCCCAAAGGTCCCGACTAGACCTTGGAACAACAGACTCAATGCTCTCAAATGATTTCATTTGGAATCTTAGCTGAAAAATATACATACCATTTTGTAAGAACTGAGTTTAAGGTTCCTTAGACAAAGTAAATATATTTCAACCAGCTCTCCATTTGTCTAATGAAAAAGAAAGAGGTCCTAATAAGATTTTAAAGACGCTATTTTCAGAGAAACTTAACTTCATCTCTATGTGGCAATAATGGAAAGGAAAACAACACTGAAAGACAGCAGAACTCTGATCAAAACAATGACTGTGATCAGTGAACTACTGAGGAATGTACCTTCCTCCTATAAAGAGATGGTGTGGATGGTATGTATAGAATGCAGCAGATGTTGTCAGGTAGAGTCTATGTGTTGTTTTGTTTTATTTAGCCATATATTTTTTGTTTGAAGAAAGGATTCTGGAGAGTGAAAGAGTCAACAGGAAGTGACAGTGATGTATAAAAAGAATAACAATAAAAAGTTTACTTTTATAAAAAAAATATATATATGGGTAACTGCTTGGAGTTGAAAGATGAGATGCTATCTCTTATGGTTTTAGGTTTAAAAATGTTTTACTATTTATTTTTCAAATTAATTTCAATAACTGCCACTCGCATACAAAAGTAAAACCTATTTACAACTTAGAACTTATTTATTGAGGAGGGGGTAGGCAGTGGGGTGGTAGCTGGAGTGTATGATATTGGTCAGACTTCGGCAAAGCAAACCTATTTACAACTTACAACATGTAAAACCTATTTACAACAAATAATTAAACTTAGAATTTAAAAAAGATCATCTATATTATTTTATCATTTATTCCACATCTTGCTCTGTTGCTCCTGTTTTATATATGTATTTTCCTTTTATGTACTTAAATAGGCAGGTAATTTCATCAATTCAGAAATTCCCTGCAATGATGCAGTCCACACCCCATCCTCGCCTGCCCATCCTGTAGAACTCTTGTCCATTCCCTCCCAAAAGTTTGCCACAGGAGGTCCACCCAACATGCTGGAGGTCTACCTTGATTCCTCCTAATAGCAAGAAGGTAAAATACTCTTGACTATTCACACATCATCCCTTTGTTTTTGCCATCTGACCACCCATCTTCTCTATCATATACAATTCCTTGTGACATCTTTTACTCCTGTTTTTCTTTGAAGTTCCTTGTTGATTTTGTGCTAAAGTTTGTTCACATCCTTCACAAGCTTCTTCATTGCTTTCTGTGTAATACTCATTCTTAGTCCAGAAAATTATATACTATATCTCTCTAACACAATGGTTCTCAACCTTCCTAATGCCATGACCCTTTAATACAGTTCCTCATGTTGTGGTGACCCCCCCCCAACCATAAAATTATTTTCATTGCTATTTTGTAACTGTAATTTTGCTACTGCTATGAATTGTAATGCAAATATCTGATATGTAGGATGCATTTTCATTGTTACAAATTGAACATAACCCACAGGTTGAGAACCGCTGCTCTAACATATAGCAACACCAGTTGAAAGTAATGAAAAGATGTGACTTTGCCTTTATGGAAAGCTTGTGGTCAGCTTTCTCAAAACCAATCCAGCCTGTTGCTGCCCCTCTGTTCAACTGTGGGCCCAATATTCCTCATACACTTGGATTTTTCTTGTGTGAATAGACAAGCCAAACTTCTTTGGATATCTTCCAAGAGACTCTCAATGTTCTATGGATTAATGCAATCAACATGTCCATTCACAAATAGGAACTTCTGGAAGACCTCACCATGAATAAATTAAAACAAAATTTATTAAGCCTTACGATGTGCCAAACCCCATAATACACAGCAACAGTGGGGGCAAGGAGAGAGGAAGGGGAAAAAAAAGAAGATAACCCCTACTCTTACAGGGCTCACACTCTAACTGGGAGACACCTATATAAGCAGAATGAAAAGATCAGAGGTTCTCAGGGCTGAGAAACTGAATATCTACCAGTTATCCTGCCCCATCTTCTCTGCCAATCTCCCAACTGCCTTTCAGACATCTAGAACTGTACGTCCAGTAGACATCTTAAACTCGATATGTCCAAAACTGACTTCAATATTTTTCTCCCTAAACTTCCCCCACACACATACACACACACTCAAATCCTCCCTATTATTGTGGAAGGCAACAACTTCCCAGTCCCTCAGGCTCACGATCTAAGAGTTAATTCAGGATCCCTCACTATCTCTCACCTCCCATATCCACTATTGCCAAAGCGTATCCATTTCACCTTTGCAACAACTGTTGAACACACCTCCTTCTCTCCTAACAGTGCCACCACTTTGGTACAGGCCCTCCTCAATTCATGTGTGGATTACTGCAATAGCCTGCTGGTGGGTTTGTCTGCCCTGAGTCTCTCCTCACTCCAATCCATTCTCCATTCAGCCATTAAAGTGATTTTCCTAAAGCGAAGGTCTGACCATTTAACACACTCCAGCCTCTGCCCCTACTCAATAAACTCCAGTGGCTTCCTTTTTCCAGTAGAAACAAATACAAAACACTTCATAACCAAGCCCTCCCCTACCTTTCCAGTCTTCTTCCATCATACTCCCTCCTACATGTATTCTTCAATGATGTGACACTGGTGTCCTGGCTGCTCCATGACCAAGACACTTATCTTTCAGCACTAGGTATACTGACCTCCCTGCTTCTTTTTAAGTTCCAACTAAAATCCTACCTTCTACATGAATTATTTCCTACCAATCCTGTATTTAGCTTGCTTTGTATACATTTATTTGCAAGTTTTCTCTCACTAGATTTTAAGATTCTTGAAGGTAGGGGCTGTCTTTTGCCTCTTTTTGTATCTTCGTGCTTAACATAGCACCTGGCACATAGTAGACACGTAATAATTGCTTACTGGTTGATAAACTGACTGGATAGCAAGGCCCAGGAGTCCTTAAGATACACTGGGGTGACTGTCTAGCAGGGGTGAGAGTCCAGAAGTAAGGGGCTCACTACCCTACCATTAGGAAGTGGATATAAGTAGGAAGATTCTACAGCAAAGAGAGTGATGGGTGCTCTGCATCTTTCTAAGAGGGGGAAAAAGAAAACGGAGCTTTAGGAGGAAAGTTGGGCATCCTGGGATTGAGACAGGGAAGTGTGGTTCTACTTGGCAGCAACTATGGTGATAGTAGATACCCTAATGAGGCTTAGGATGAGCCAAAGCAGGAAAGAGAATGCAAAGTTAGCCAATAAAAAAAGAAAAGAAACATAGCACAGTAGTTTGAAGGGAAAGTAAGGTAAAGTGGACATTTTTTAAGGATAAGGGAGATGCTAGTAGGTACCTGTCCCAAGACAGAAAGGTCCCTCTCTCTCGTTTTCTCTCTTTCTCTCTTACACACACACACACACACACACACACACACACACACACACACACACACACACCCCTCCCCAAAATATTTATAGCAAAACTTTTTGTAGTATCAAAAAACTTGAAACAAAGTAGATACTCGTCATTTGGGGAAGAGCTTAAATAAATTGTGATACGTGAATGAATGCAGTGAAATAATACTACACTGTAAGAAAAAAATGACTAGGAAGAATACAGAGAAGCATAAAAAGATTTATATGAACTGAAAGTATACAGAAATAAGAACAAAAAAATATTTATTAAGTGCTTACCACATGCTAAGTGCTGTGGAAACAACATGTGTTACAATGTACATACAATGATTCCAACAATATAAATAAAACAAAAAAAACTTGAATTATGTAATTATAATGACCAAGTTTGGTCCTGAAGAATTATGAGAATGTATTTCTCTCCTCCCAGAGGTGAGGAACTAAGAATGAAGTACACTGAAGATATTTTTGTTTTCAGGTAATACACAAAACTGCCTTTTTTTTTCTTTCTTATTTAGCCTTTATTATAAGGGATTGCTCTTTGGATGAGAGGATGAAAGATTACTTTGGGAAATGAAGGTAATGTATAAACAAGAGCCATCAACATAGTTTTTGTGCTGTTGTTTTTTCAAAGATAGAGGAGATCTGGATATGTCTGTAAGGCAGCAGGGAAGAAATGAGTAGAACCCACTGAAAATGAGAAAGGAGTTAGCAATAGTGATGAGGTGTAGGCTCTGGGACTCCCTCCCCCC
>CM053598.1:153635110-153665940 GCA_028646575.1 Pseudocheirus occidentalis | reverse complement strand
TAAGATTTTTTTTTTTGGATCTCTGTATTGATCTGTGCCTGCCTTTCTTTGTCTTTCTGTGTCTGTACTGTCTCTTTGTGTCCCAGTCTCCAGTTCTTTGTTTTTCTCTTTCTCTTTTTTGTCTCTGACTTTCCGTCTATATTCTCAGAGCCCCTGTAATCGGGGTATACCTGGAAGGAACCCCATCCCCTAGTCTGTGTAGGCCAGGATAGCAACATAGCTCATTGGCCTGAGGGAGCTGAGAATACTTTCAGCCCTGCCATTGCTATGGTAACAGTCAGCAGCCCTGGGCTGGGCCTGGGAGATTTTGAGGGACAATCAGGGGAGGAAACATGGTGTGTGTGTGTGTGTGTGTGTGTGTGTGTGTGTGTGTGTGTGTGTGTGCATGTGTGTGTGTGTGCATGTGTGTGTGTGTGCGTGTGTGTGTGTGTGTGTGTGTGTAGGTCGAGGAGAGTATTCTGATTTTCTGAGGTGTGAGACAACTTCTCTCCCAATGTCTCCTTATTGCTTCTTGGGCCTATGCTAAAAAAAAAAAAGACAAAGCCTGAGAGAGTGGGAACAGTCAGATGGACAGATGAAGGGAGACAGATTGAGAGAGTATGAAAGAGAACAAGAGACAGACATAGCAAAACACACATATGGTACATACACATGCGTGCTTGTGCACACACATAAACATACTGCCTGGAATGCTGTGCTTCTCTCCTTCTCACTGGACCATCCCATCCCCTCTAGTCAAAAAACAAAACAAAACATTGCCTATACTTTTGTTGTCTACCAGTCAGAATAAAGCAATACTTTCCCCACAAAACAGAAATACTGTTTTTCTTCTAAATAAATCCCCTCAAATGAGGTCAGCAAATTTTTATAATTCTCCTAAAAATAGAATGATTGTATATGAAAAAGTTGCAAGTAAAGCTACCCAAATAAAAAGGCATTTCCTCTGACAGAATCCGTCATCGTCTGTTTGTCTCCCTCAGGGTCAGAGAGAATCCGGAATCTTCCAGTCCTCACACTTCTGGTGATGCATAGCAAGCATGGCAGAATTATAGTGCTGAGCTGGAAAAGATCTCAGGAGATCATCTCGTCCAATCCGTTCCCTACATCCAGATAATGTGTTAGTTTTTCTTTGGTTGGTTTTTATCTGTTTCTATGAATTTTTCCATGTAGGAAACTTCCAGTAAGGAAACTACCTCTACCAGAGCAAATTACCAAGTATTCTGCAATTAAGATTCTTAGAAAGTTGGTTGTTTAGGGCACTAAGATTGCTGCATGGTATGATACTAGCATTATACTGTAATAATGTAATTATAGGTTAATATTATGTAATACAACATAACACACATGTGCATGTATGCATGTATATCAGCTAGGTGGCATATAGTAGATTCAGGGGTGGGGAACGTATGGCCGTCTAGGTCCTCAAATTCCACCCTTTTAATCCAAACTTCACACAATACAATACAATACAATCAAACTTCACACAAACTTCCCTTAATAAAAGGATTTGTTCTCTAAAACTTGGACTCAGTCAAAACATTGCATCTGAGGATCTAGAAGGTCACATGTGGCCTTGAAGCTGTGGGATTCCCAACCCCTAAGTGCTGGATCTGAAGTCAGGAAGATTCATCTTCCTGAGTTCAAATGTGGCCTCAGGACTTACTAGCTGTGTGACCCTGGGCAAGTCACTTAACCTTGTTTGCCTCAGTTTCCTCATCTGTAAAATAACTGGAGAAGAAAATGACAAACCACTCCAATATCTTTGCCAAGATAATGGGGTCATAAAGAGTTGAGCACAACTGGAAAGGCTGAACAATAGAACAACAAATAATACTATCATCTGTCTCTAAGAGTATGAGGATGAAACAACATTTGTAAAGTGCTTTGCACACCTTAAAATGCCATATAAGTGCCATCTTGTTGTTGTTGTTCTTCCTGACTCTAAGGCCAGCACTATACCTCTGCACCATACCAGTCTGTCTCTCTAACTAAGGTGTTACTCCCCCCCCTTTTTTTAGCTTTTTGGAGGGGGGAGGGCAGGGCAATTGGGGTTAAGTGACTTGCCCAAGGTCACATGGCTAGTAAGTGTTAAGTGTCTGAGGCCGGATTTGAACTCAGGCCCTCCTGACTTCAGGGCTGGTGTTCTATTCACTGCCACCTCGCTGCCTTTCTTAATAAATGAGGTACCTGAAAGCCAGGGACATTAAATGATTTGGCAAAGGTCCCATCATACCGTGCAGCAAAACTACTATTGTCGTATCTCCCAGCTCTCGGTGCTTTAGGATGTTCTCCCTTATGTTCCCTGATCTGTGATATGATTATCATTGGCCTTAATTGTATAAAAAACCAAGATCAGGGTGGCTAGGTGGCACAGTATATAGAGCACTGGCTCTGGAGTCAGGAGGACCAGAGTTCAAATGTGGCCTCAGAAATTTAACATTTACTAGCTGTGTGACCTTGGGCAAGTCACTTAACCCCAATTGCCCTGCCTCTCCCTTCCAAAAAGCAAGGAAAAACAAAAAAGCCAAGATCAATATTGACAAGGGACTGGGAGGCAAGGGAGAGGAAAGTCACCACTTTATTGAACTTCCTCTCCATCAGCTGCCCCCAACTATGATGAAGTTCTTTCCGTGAAACCTCTCCACTATTGTCCATTCCTCTGTGGTGGTTGTGATGGATGTGGGTGGAAGAATAATAGATAAAAACAACAGTAAGTTAGAGGAACCTTCCTGGTGGTATGTTAGCCTCATGATATCTCATATACACTATCCATTCCCATACCCTAACAGGAGTATGGGAGAGTTGGAGATGAAGAAGGGAAGCATCAGTGGGAAAGACAACTATAGCCCTCACTAATTCTATTTACAGGTAAAGCGGTCAGTAATCCCCTCATACTGACCCTTTCCCCTTTACAAAGTGTCCCCTCCTGAACAGAATAATAATTATTAATAGAAAAGACATAACAGGGACATTAGTTGGTGAGTTTTGTTGATTTCACTTACATTGTTGTTATTGTACATAGCAAATGGTTCTTTTGGCTGCATTTTCTTCATTTCATATAAGTCTCATTTTTCTCCGAATTTTTTACGTTAACCATTCCTTATGACATCAAAATAATCTTTATATGCCAGAATTTGTTCATCCATTCTCCAATCACTGGACAGATGTCTTATTTCCAGAGTTCCAGTCATCACAAATAATCCTGCTATAAACATTTTTGTATATATTAGAATCTCTTCTATGATTTACCATAGAGTGGTGGATAGTGAACTGGCCTTGAGTTAGGAAGATGTGGGTTCAAGTTCTGCCCCCAACATGTACTAGCTGTGTGAGCTGGACAAGTCACTAAAGTTCTAGTGCCCTGGACAACTGTCTAATGCTATGAGTCAAAGAGAAGCTGCTGGTCTGCATGGGGGGGGTGGTAATTCACAGGAAATACTATATGCTGAAGGAATAAGTTTGAGTTAAAACTAAACAAAAAAATGGAGATCTTGCTATAAGTAACCTCCTTGGAACATAATCCAAGTAGTGGAATCTCTGGATTAAGGGAAGTCCACAGGCATTTACTAAGCACTTGCTATGTCCCAGGCATAAGCGCTAAGCACTGGAGATGCAAAGAAAGGCAAAAAGACAATTCCTGACCTCAGAGGGCTTAAACTCTACTGGGGGAGACAATTTGTAAACAGCCAGGTAGATATGTTTATATACAGACTAGAAGGAAAGAGCTCTGGAGGTAAAGGCATTAGTATCTCTGGGGACCTGGAAAGGCTTCTGGGAGTAGGTGGGATTTGAGTTGAGCTTGAAGGGAAGCTATAAGGCAGAGGTAAGGGGAAGAGTGTTCCAAGTATAGGGGTCAAAGGGTATGAACAATTTAGTTCCATAATTTATGGATAAATCTTAAAGCTAGGCATTGAGAGTAAAGTAAATCATGAAGTATTCCTTAAAAGAGTTCAAGATGCTCACCAAAGGAGAAAAATGAATGTAAATTCAGAGGGAAATGCTCATCTCTCTCAGGAGATGGGCAGAAGGAAAGATGAAGGACCAGAGAACAGTTAGTGCTAAGAAATACTCTTTCCATTGAGAGAGTATCTCTGGGCCCTCCAAGGAGGGTCCAAAGTATGTTTTGGATCTTCAGGCACCATTAGGAGAGGGGTCATACAGTAATGGTCAGAGCAATGAGACCAGTGATGGTAGTTGTCATCTCCCAAGTGACACCAAAGTGGGCACCAAAGTGGTTATTTGTTGACTTGACAAGTAATAGAAAGGTTAGCTGTCTTGCCAGGGTTTACAGCCGGCATGATGTGGAGCATGAACGGTCCCAGGCCGTTAGATAGAATAGAATCACTATTAACCAATTCTAGTGATTTATGTGGGGGCAAATACTTACCATTAGAAGGAATCTAAAAATCATCGTTAGGTATTATTAAGTTCTGGACATGAAATTAAAGAACTTAGGGCACAGCTGGTATTTTCAAAAAGAGGCAGGTTTGGGAAGTGACCAGTTGGTTAAAAAGATGGTATCTGAGGTCGGGATTTGCATTTCTGGATATTGATTTCAAAGATGAGTGACCATATTGGATGAATTCCCTGGAATGGAGGTGGACATAAACATGGACAGGTGTCACACAAGACAAACATTAATGAATGATCTGCGCTCTGTATATCTCCATCTCCATCTATACTCCGGTGGGAGTACCCACATGAGTGATATCACAGATCCATTGAAGACAAGGTACCATCATGGTGATTTCTTGGTCAGAGTTGGTATTCACCTAAAGATTATCATTAAAAAACGTATGTAGTGAATATGCTCCGGCCTGTTCTCCTAGAACCTGCCTGGCTACATTTCCCCGTCAGGGTTTTGGGCTACCACAAAGGGTTTAGGACTCTTTCTTCTCTTATGCTATTGGATTGAAGCTCCCTTACCTGTGTTTCTCCTGCTATTAGGTACTGGTGACTAGTATCCCATTTAATCACTGAATACCAATTAACTTTTATCAAGAGATATTTGCTTCAAAATAAAACATGAATAAGAGTACAAACATTTCACCCTCAATACCTTAACAATATACTACCATACACCTCTTTAGGCTCACACTTAGGGAAAAAACATTTATTATGTGCTGGGTACTATTATTACCCTCATTTTACCCCTACAGTTGAAGAAATAGAGGCAGACAATGGTAACTTGCTAAGTTCCTACATAGCATTGGTGCCACCAAATTCATATTCAGATTTGGCATGACTGCTAGATGAGTCCTCACCTGGGTGGGGTTCCAAAGGCTAATCCTTGAACGTCACCTTTTTTTTTTTTGACTTTTTGGTGGTGGGAAGGCAGGGCAATTGGGGTTAGGTGACTTGTCCAAGATCACACAGCTAGAAAGAGTTAAGTGTGTGAGGCTGCATTTGAACTCAGGTCCTCCTGATTCCAGGGCTGGTGGTCTATTCACTGCACCACCTAGCCGCCCCTGAAGGTCACTTCTTGAGGAAAAGAATAAACATACAGGCCAAGAAGTAAAGTCCATTTCACGGAGCCACAAGACCTCAGAAGGGAGAAGTCCCCAAGGCTTTCCCCCTTATAGCATCAAAGGAGTCACACTTTGGTTTGATGTCATCACAACTCTCCTGGTAGCAGACTCTTCAGGCTCTTCATGTGGGGAGACTCCAGTTACATATATTTTCTTGGAGTCTTACAAGTCTAAGAGAGTTGTCAATTGAAAGTGGGGTGGTGGGCAAAGAAAACTGAAAGTTGAGGGGGGTGGCAAAGAAAACTATATATATTTAGACAGTAGATATTAGATACTGTAGAAGGCAGTTAAAAAAAAATAGGAAGATCAGTAGAGAGAACCAGTATTTGCAACAGACAATATCTAAGAAGTGAGCCCATAATAAAACCCATGACCTCAGATGTCTGTGCATAATACATAAAATATCAGTAATAAACAAGATGAACCTTTGAATATGAAGAGGTGAATTCAGTCTCATAGGTATCACTGACACTTGTTGTGATGGGACTGATGATTCAGCTATGATTATAGAAAGCTATACTTTATTCAAAAAGGGGCCATGTGATAATAACATTGTACAGTCAGAAGGTATGCTTCATCAAGGCAATCCAGGAACTGGAAGGAGGAAACATGGTGAAGGACTTTGATGGGGAACAACGGAGAAAGAATTAAAGTGATGTCATAGCTGGAGTGTGTTACAGACCCCCCCATCAGAACGAGGAAATAAATGAAGAATCTGGGAAGTATCTAAAAACTATGATGGGAGCGCCACACAGAGTGTCCCAAAAGTCTTAGTATAGTTTTGAGTTAACACTTTTGGGACTCCAAAAGATTCATGGTGGCATTCACAATTCAGCTATCCAGACAGCTTGCTCTTTTGTTCTCTCTGTCTCCATCTGTCCCCCCACCCCCCAAAAGCATAGCACCTGATAAATCCTTGACTTCTCTTCATAATGACTTAATTCAGAAAAAGTTGGAGAAGCAGATAAAAGAAACTACTACTTTGAGCCTGATTCTATTATAAGTAGAAATGATGGATGCACTGGAAGGAAGGGAGCATTCCATTTTGGAATCTGTCATATGGATGTAAAGGACAACAGGACATAGTCTAACATATATCTAAAATTTGGGAGCACAGTTTCAAAGGGTGCAGATAAAAGATCTTTAGGCCTAAAATTCTGTATGGGCAATCATGCCAAGAGGAATAGGAAGGTCTTGAAAGTGACATTCTGAAGACATAATTTCAGATTATCCCAGGGAGAAAGAAAATGGAGAGCCATGTAAATGGACAGTGGGATTGACACACTGGGAATTCATCATCTAATTTAGATTTCACAAAGACCTGTGTAGAAGATAAAAGCTAGGACAGGTGTCAGAGGAAGAGAATAGAATGGAATTGCATGCCATGCCCAAAGGGCTATAAAACTGTGCATATCCTCGGACCCAGCAATACCACTTCTAGGTCTGTATCCCAAAGAGATCATAAAAAAGGAAAAGGACCCACATGAACAAAAATATTTATAGCAGCTCTCTTTGTGGCAGCCAAGAATTGGAGATTGAGGGGAATGTCCCCCAGTTGGGGAATGGCTGAACAAGTTGTAGCCTATGAATGTAATGGAATAGTATTGTGCTATTAGAAATGATGAACAGGTGGACTTTAGAAAAAGCTAAAAAGACTTACATGAACTGATGCAGAACCAGGAGAACATCATGCATCGTAACAGCAGCACCATGTGATGATCAACTAGCCTTACCTCTTCTCAGCAATACAATGGTCCGTTGTATTGGACAAAAGACTCATAATGGAAAATTCTATCCATATCCAGAGAAAGAACTATGGAATCTAAATGCAGATCAGAGCATACTGTTTTCACTTTTTTTTTCTTCCTCATGGTTTTTCCTGATGCTTATTATGATTGTACATGTATAACCTGTATCAGATTACTTGCTGTTTTGGGGAGGGAAGTGAGGATGGATGGAGAAAAATTTGGAAATCAAAATCTTATAAAAATGAATGTTGAAAACTATCTTTACATGTTATTGGGGGGAAAGCACTCTTAAGTGTGTATGGGAAAGAAGAGAGCTGCATGGCTATGTAAGAACAGTGTTAGAAGGGCCAAAATTTAGAATAAACTAAGGTTTTGAATGAAAACATAAGGACAACAAAAAAGCCTTTTTGGATGAATGAGACTGGACCAAGTTATCAGGTCTAGGAACTGCCTCCTGCTTCTCCTGGGTTACTCCTTTTTTTTTTTGTTTTTTTGCTTTTTGGAGGGCAGTTGGGGGTTAAGTGACTTGCCCAAGGCCCAAGTGTCTGAGGCTGGATTTGAACTCAGGTCCTCCTGACTCCAGGGCTGGTACTCTATTCACTGTGCCACCTAGCCGCCCCTGGTTATTCCTTTTCTACCTCAACACTTGCAGATTCACAGACTTTCAGGTCTGGAAGACATCATCTAGTTCAACCTCATTTTACAGATGAGAACACGACCTGCACTGGTCTTGTGAGGCCAAATCCAATGGCCCTCACCCTTCTTGTTTCTCCTCCCTTGAATATGCTCCACTTTGTTAAGATCCTTAAAATCTGGTGCTCAGAACTGAACACAATAATCTGGATTGGTTTGATAAGAGCAGAGTATCCTGAGGCTTGATTGACTGGTTGACTGATCAATGCATTATCATCTCACTCATTCTGACTGCTGTGTCTCTCTGTATGTAGCCTAAATCACATTAGGTTTTGTTTTTGTTTTTGTTTTTTGGCTGACAACAGTCCCTTGACTTATGTTAAGCTTGCAGTCAATGAAAACCCTGAAATCTTTTATTGGCAAACTGTAATCTTGCCATGCCTCTATAGTGTCATTACTTGTGAAGCTGATTCCTGAGCCCAAGTACAAGTGTAGCAAAGTTGTTCCCCACATGTAGCATGGGGTGTTGTTGTACCGCTCCAAGGAAGGCAGAACAGACACCTCTAACTTCTCCACCACCATCCTCTTTAAGAGAGATTTTCATTCCGCCAGGAGGGGGAGCAGGAAGTTGGGGCTAAAGGCAGCCTCTCTGCTCTTCTCAGAGAGATATTGGGCTGAAATTGTATCTATCTGCTCCCTTAAATATTGTTAGTCTAGGGGGGGTGGTTTTCCGGTTCAAGCTAAACTGGTTTTTGTTTTGGAGGGGGAGAGGTAAGTCAAGCTAAACTTCTGATTGTTAATTAGAAGCCATTGAGGGGGGAAAAGGAGATCTCAAACTTGATATCCAAGGCTTGACTCCCTTTCCACTAAATACCAGTTCCACAATGAACTCACGTGGAAAGTAGCAAAGAAACCCATTTATACAAGTCAATAGCAAAACAGAAATCAGAGAAATTATACGTAGGAGAAAATATACCAGACAATACAGAATGAAGGCATTCTTCCACTGGGAGGGAGGGAACTTAGTGAGGGAGAGACAGAGACAGATAGAGACAGAGACACAGAGAGAGAGAGAGAGAGACAGAGAGAGAGAGAGAGAGAGAGAGAGAGAGAGAGACAGAGAGACAGAGAGACAGAGAGACAGAGACAGAGAGAGACAGAGACAGAGAGAGAGACAGAGAGAGAGAGGGAAAGAGACAGAGAGAGACAGAGACAGAGACAGAGACAAAGAGAGAGAGAGACAGAGACAGAGACAGAGAGACAGAGAGAGAGACAGAAACAGAGACAGAGACAGAGACAGAGACATGGAGAGAGGCCTAGATCTTACCCAGAGGGAAATTTCTTGCAGTCTCTAGTGTAGCAAGCTGGGGATAGAGACTTGATGATGATTGCCAGATCCTTTCATGTTGGCTTTTCCTTCAGCAATCTGAAATGGAATCGACATCATCCATCTTTTCTCTTGACTCTGAAAGCCAGAAGCCCAAATTGACAGTAAAGGCTGAAGAGACAGAAGACAGGAGCTCTCCTCTCTTCCACTCTCCTTAAGTCTGCCCCTCATGCAGGTGAGAGGCATTATCTCCACCAATGAGGTGAAAGTCCTATACCCATGGTTTTGGAACTCAGGTTACACAAATTTTTTCAATTGTCTCTATTGCCTCTTTTTTTTGGTTTAAGTTTTCTTAGCCTGTCATTTCAGATTCTGCCTCTCATTCAGTGTGTGAGCTAGCCATCCTCCTCCTAGTTCTGTGTCATCTGCTAATTTAGATGGCATATTGTCCTTGACTTCATCCAAGTCGTTGAGATTTGGATGGAGTGTCACTCTTGACTTCATCAAGTCCTTGATTGAAATGCAAGTGGAACAGAGCCAAGGACAGAGTTCAGGGGCATTCTTATCTTCTTATTTACACTGGGTTTCAACTCCCTGTTAACCACTTCTGTTCTAGTCCAGCCCAGCCCAAAGACAATTCTTCTTGGAATTCATCATAAAAACAAAATAGAAGTTGGATAATTCTTCCTCCTCTATATCATCTGTTCCACTCATCCCATCTACCTCAGTCAGGGTTTCTATCCTTTCTTTTAGCTTCTTATTCTTCCCTCTTTTTTTTCTTTCAAAAAAAAAATCTTTGTCATGTGGGATGGCTCTCTGGAAGAGGCCAGGGAAGGAATGCAGGAAGAAATTTAGGCAATGTTAAAAAAAGATATCAATAAAATTGTATTTTAAAAAATTTCTTGTCAGAAGGCCTGGGGTTAAACCCCAGCTCTGACCTTTGGTCAAACATTTACTCTTTCTGGTTACATCTGTAAAATGATGCTGGACCAGATGACTTCTAAGGGCTGTTTTACTTCTAAATCTGTGACTTCTAGGGGACAATCGCTGGGACGCTGGTGCTCTCAGGAGAAAAACTAGAATTTAGGACACAGGCGGGGCCTGAGATAGGGTTGCTGCCATGTTGTATTAACATGGCAACTAGCAGAGGTCCAGCTGTCCATGCCAGATTATGGGAAGGTGGAGGGAGATGACCATGCTCCCATAAACTGGCAGGTGAAGCACCATGGCCTGGGGAACTTTCAGGACTAGAACTGGACAACCCTGTGTATGTGATGGGGTAGGAGAGTCAGGTTGTGATTGTTCCCAAGGCAGACAATGGGGTGTTCAATGGGCCTCTTGCTTACAATCCTGCTATTTGAAAGACCTGTGGTAGAAAATGCTCCCCACATCCAGAGAAAGAACTGATAAAGTCTCAATAGAGACCAAAGCATACTATTTTCACTTTATGGTTTTTGTGTTTTTTCTTTTGTTCCACTTCTTTTACAACATGACTAATATGGATATATGTTTTACGTGATTACACATATATAACCTATATCAAATTGCTTACTGTCTTAGGGATGGAAAGAATTTGGAACTTAAAATTTTATATTAAAAATGGACTCTTAAAAGCTGTCTTTTTATGTAATTGGAAAAAATAAAATACTATTTAAAAGGAAAAAAAACCAGCTCTTTACCATATATAATTACTATCACTCTTGCTTTTGTAGCTATGAGAAAAGGAGAAAGGCATGAGACCTGTTTCTTTTACCCCTACTTCCAGATTTTACTTTCTTCTTGTCTTGGGTCCCATCTACCATTTTGTACTAGGACTTTACTATCCTTGGAATAAGGGTTCCCAGCCTTTTTATGCACTTGGATGTGAATGTGTGTGTGTGTGTATGTGTGTGTGTATGATGGCACCTTTTGGCAGCCTGGTAGTCTATCGACCCCTTCTCAGAATATTTTTATTTTAGAATATGTAATCTTATGTATAAATATAATCATCACAATAATTTTATTTATTTTGTAAGAAATAACATACATAAGGTTATAAAAGAAACAAATTATATTGAAATACATTATAAAATTAAACAAACACAAGTTCACAGACCTCAGGATAAAGATTCTTGCCTTAGAGAATCAAGGGGTATTTGCTCAATTCCCTGTGGGATTAATATGTACTTTAAAAAGAAAAAAACTCAACAGCAACATTTTTCCAGATCTTAGAAAAGCAAACAACACTGACTTTTGCCCCTTCCCCCCTAATAACTCCATTGAATAGGTTTGGCATCACAATCATTTGCTTGGCCTGTCTCACAGAAATTATTGCGCTAGCGCCTCCTAACCCCTCTTGTCCCAGGCTTCCTAGCAGCTAGTATTGTTTCTGATCACCCCAAAGAAGAGGGTTGATTGAAGGGAAGGAATAGGGAGGCTCCCCTGCTCCAGATATCAAGAGGTGGGGACAGACTGCATCAAAGAAAGTATTCTTGATCTTTTTATATTGTTAATCCTACTCCCTTACTCCTAAGCAGTTACAAACAGTTCAGGTGGGTGAGCAGGGCTGTTTGACTCAATTCTCCTACCCCAGGCCCTGGCTTTGTTCAGAGAAGAGACTGTGTTTTCCAAGGCTAGTTCAGACTAGCCTTCTCAGTTAGCTGAAGGACTTTAACCTGATATGACAGAGCTAGGAGATGTGAGAAATCTCAGAGCCAAGCTTAGTTGGGAGTAATAAAGAATTTAAAGGTCACTGTGAATGAAGGTCTCACCTTCCCAGCCCACAAACACCCACCCACACCCACACACTCGCACACCCACACAGCCTTTGGACACTCTTCCATACTGACATTGTTAACATTACTTTGCCTTCAAGCACAGTTCTCTAGAGAGAGGAATCCAAGAGGAAACTCAAGGGGTACAAGTCAGATAATTCTAGCCTGGATGTGCCTCTACAGCTTTATTACTTCTTCCTTTCACAGACTAGTACTAATTACATGTGGGCTCTGGAACAGCACAAGCTGCAAAATTGGACACAGAAATCCAGGAGTACCCTCCCATTAAAACTCTATGACAAAGATACAAAGGAGGGACAATATTACCCCAGAGGAAAAAGGCAGATTGATCTGGGAGGCAGGAAAATAGCATTTGTTAGCAAAGATCCTAGCAAGGGCCACTTTCCCATTCTGAGGTTGTCTGTAAGCAAGCAGGTAAAAAGTAGGGGGAGCCCAGGCTTCTGAAAGCTGGTATTTAGGCTGGTGTGTGATACTATGATGGTAGAGTAGATGGTAGATGGGACAGTGAATAGAGCCCCTGACCCAGAGTCAGGAAGACTCAGCTTCCTGAGTTCAAATTTGGCCTTAGATACTTCCTAGCTGTGTGACCCTGGGTAAGTCACTTAACTCCGTTTTTCTCAATTTCTTCATCGTAAAATGAGCTGGAGCTGGATATGGCAAACCACTCCAGTGTGCTTGCCAAGAAAACTCTAAACGGGGTGGTCACAACAGCAAAGAGCCAGGTGTTTCCAAAGGAAGGATGTCAGATAGGCAGGGACACCTCCCCTAAATACCTCCCCCCTCCCCGAACCCAGTGACTCTTTTTGCATATCTGTGTTTGTCTTCCTCTGAGCTCTGGGTCTCTGGGGGAAAGCCTCATGAATAGGACTGTTCTGTGAGCTGCTTTAAGTACTGGGCATGAATGCACCTGGGCACTGATGACTACATCCAAAGTGACAGAGCTCGCAGGCTTACTGTGTGCCAGGCACTGTGCTAAGCACTTTACAAATGCTTTTTATATATCATTTGGTCCTCACAATGACCCTGAGAGGTAGGTGCTATGATAACCCCCATTTTATGAATGAGGAAACTGAGGCAGACAGAGGTTAAGTGACTTGCCCAGGGTCACACTAGTAAGATCAGATTTGAATTCATGTCTTGAAGGCCCAATGCTGTATCTACCACCTAGGCTCACAGATTTAGAGTTAAATCCAACCCCCTCATTTCATAGATGAGAAAACTGTTAAGCAATTTGCCTAGGGTTCACAGAGGAAGTGTCTAGGGCAGGCTTCGAACTCAGGTCTTTCAGAGTACAAGTTTAGCCTTCTATCCAATATTCCACCTACCTCTCAGTGACAGCTACATCCCTGACAATACCTTCTGTTATATGTGTGTGTGTGTGTGTGTGTGTGTGTGTGTGTGTGTGAGTTTTTTTGGAGGGAGAGAAGCCCGGGCAATTGGGGTTAAGTGACTTGCCCAAGGTCACACGGCTACTGTGTTAAGTGTCTGAGGTCATATTTGAACTCAGGTCCTCCTGATTCCAGGGCTGGGACTCTATTCACTGTGCTACTCAGCCACTCCACACCTTCTATTATCTTGAACCCCAAAGTGTTGAAAGTAGGTCAAATGTGACCCACAATATTCTCAGAGTGCCAAACCCTAGAGTAATTGAGAACTATTTTATAAACAAATAAAATACAATGAAACATAAATAATATCGATATGTGGTTTTCTAAGTAATATGTGGCCCACAGGGACCCTTATGTGATTTAATGGCTTCTGTTTCTGTTTGAGTTTGACGCCACTCTTATACAAAATGACTGCAATTGGCAACTAGGCGGTGCGGTGACTTAGAGTGCTGAGCCTGGGGTCAGGAAAACCCGAGTTCAAATCCACACACTTAGTAGTGTGACCCTAGGAAAGTCATTTAATCTTGGTCTACCTCAGTTTCCCCAACAGTGAAATCAGGATTATAGTAGTACACAGGGTTGTTGTAAGGATCAAATGAGATATGTGTAAAGTGTTCAGATATTAAATATTAAAGCACTAGTAAATGTTAGGTATTATTAACATTTACTACCACTAATTATTATTTTTATTTTTACTACTACTGCTACTATTACTATACCAGAGGTCCCTAGACCCTATAAAGAAACGGCGCCCACTTTGAAGCTTACCCTCTCTTTTTCCCTTTCCTTTCCTTCCCAAGTCCTTGAGAGTCTGATGGAGGTAATGCAGGACTGAGAAAACAGTTTCAAGAATGGCCGGGGTAGCTGCTTGTTTTGCAGAGCAGCAAGAGAATTCCTTAGCCCGGCCGTGGTGGCTCCAACCACGTCCCTCACTGTGGCCAGGCTGCTGCCACTGAAGGCGGTCGTGGGGTTTTTCCCCATCCATGCCCAGAGAGCAGCAGCAGCACATGCAAACACTCGCCTTCTTGGGCCAGCGTGAGGCGATCTTTGAGACCGAGCCACAGACCTTCGTTACAATCCTGGCAACAAAGGTGGCTTTTATCGTGGACAGATTGGGAAAGGGGTGGAGGCACTCTGGCAGACGTGGACCACGACCGGGGTGGGGAAGCCGCAACTTTGCCTCTCGGTGCTAAATATAGTAGGCACCAAATTTAGAGTTTGCTAACAGCTTCGGCAGTGTAGGAACAACAGTGTTTAGCACCTAATTAAAAAAGATAGAACAGATTTAATTTAATTTAATTTTTTTTTACATTTAAAAGCATTTATTTTTCTCTCTCTTCCATATCCTCACAGTGGGAAAAGGAAAAAGAAAAAGAAAACTTGAAACAAATGTGCATAGCTTAAACAAATAAGCATAGTTAAATTAGAAAATTTTTCAGGTGACTGACAGGGGTTAGTTCTTTCCCCACCCCACCCTCTGGAGGACTCTTCAGCAGTCTTCCCGGGGTCCCTGTTTTTTTCCCCTTCCCCCATCAGGAAAATGTCCCACGTGTCCCTCAGTTGAGGACATACTTTATACTTCTTGGCCCAGGTGCAATTTTTTGTATTTGTCCCAGTGGGGGGAATCCTCCTGCTGCATCTGCATCCTGTCCTGGACAGTTCTTATGGAGGAGGGGAGCCCCCTGCTGGGGAACAATCAGAAATTTAGGGGACAATTTCTGGATTCTTTGGGGGTGGGCTATAACCTGCAGGTTACATCTCCCACCGGCTGAGACTTCTTTCTGCAGGAGAATAGGTTTGAATAGGCTATGTAACCAAATCTAGTAGAACGTAATCTCCTTGAAGGCAGACACGGTTTCGTTTTTATCTTCATATCTCTACCCTGAAATGATGCTTGTCATTTTGTAGGCGCTTAATGATGCTTATTGTACTGAGCTAGATTGAATTCTGCCACTTAAAAGACTCCTCCAAAGAGAAGGAAAAAAAAACAGAGCTGGTGAAAGTATTTTTATATAAGATAAAGGCCCACTTACGAGAGCGTCCTCTGTCTGATGACTTGGCAGCTTTAATTGATGTGACTGGACAGCTGAAGGATTTGCCTTTAAGTCAAGAAGAGGTGTCCTCAGGACTGGAAAGATCACATGGAGCCTCTAGCCAGGGGTGAGGAACCTGCAGCCTCGAGGCCTCATGTCTAAATCAAACCAAAGGGCCACACTTGAGCACCTAGAGGGCCACGTGTGGCCTCGAGGCTGCAGGTTCCGTACCCCTGCAGCCCCTACAGCTGGACGTCAGCTAAGGACACTCCCTTAAGGAGCGATACAGAGTACTATGACCTCTGCTCCTATCTTGGCACCCTAGTTTATGGCCACTAGACCTGTAATTGGGACTATACAAGGGAATCCTAAGGAAGATGAGAGGTCCCAGAGATGGGGCAGGGAGAAGCCAGCTGGAGAACTCAATATATAGGCAGACTGAGCTTGCCAGGATCTTTGCTTCCAATGTGAAGAGGGGGGAAGCAGGAACTCACATGGGCCAGTGGTATAAGCAAAGATGTCCCAAGGCTACGGAGAAGGCATTTATTTCCCTCTGGATAAGTTCTAGGGAACGTGTGGACCAGAGCCAAGGGAAGGAAGCTCCCTAGCAAATGACTTTTAAGTTCAAGCCTCCACCTAAGGTTGGCAGACCTTGAAAACTAAAGAAAACAGAGAAGCCCTCCCTGCAGAATCCTTAAGGTACAAAGGGAAGACAGGATAGTTGCAGTGGCCATTAATGCACGTGGGCCCCCCAGGAGGGGGATAAGAAAAAAAAAACAGTAGAAAATGGCAGATAGGGACAGACTGATTTGATGTAGAAACTTTGGTGATAAACCAGCACTGACCCAAAGCGACAAGTATAGAGAAACAATTGCAGACCCAGCTAGAAGGTCACGATTCCCACTGGGGACCAAGTGAGAGCTCTCAAACACCCAGACACACCCGCACACCCACACCCACACCTGCGTGCATACACATGCTCACGCAAGTACAGAAGACAGACTGATTTTAGATATAAAGGATTTCAATGTCAGTTTTGCTAATTACCTGTGTGACCTTGGAAAAATCTAAAACCTCCCTGATCCTCAGTTTTCTCATCCATAAAATGAGGAAATTAGATTAGGTGATTTTTAAGGTTCCTCCCAGTTCTATATCTATGATCCTATGAATCTTCCTTGGGGTCATGTAGAAGTATATATGTATGTGTGGAGGGGGAGGATACATGTGTGTGTAGGGGGGAGGTAGATGCTATCAGGTCAGGAAGGCAGTGACTATTGATAACATTTCTTAAAAGAACACCACCTTCTCTGATACTCTGATGCTATCTTAAAAAAAAAAAGTTTTTCCTTTCTTTGACCTATTAAGCTTTGGTTTATATGAGACAAATTCACCATGGAGTTCCCCAGCCCTTTCCAAATAAACGGAGTTAAGAATTGCAGCACTACCTTGCCATCTGGTTTAAAAGGGTTCTTCCTCTTCCTCTTCTTCCACCTCCTCATCGTTTTAATCAGCATTGAAGGTGCCATCTGGCAAGTTACAGACTCAATCTCCTTTTCCCTTCCTCTCCGTCTTCCATCTCTCCCTCTCATCATTTCTCTCCTCTAAACCTTCCCCCTCCTCCTTATCCCTCCTGGGCAAGGTTTGCTCATGGAACTGTAACATACTCCTACCATTCTTGTCTCTGTGAAGATTCCATAGCACAGACGTCATCCTGTTCTCCTGGCAGGCCACCTTTTGTGGTAGTGCTGCCATCCAGTTTGGAAGCTGGTATCATCCTCATCCTGGAAGTAGGCCTACTGACTTCCTAGCACCCAACTATAAGGATTTATGTACCTCTTATGTTGGGGAGGTGGCACCTGTCCAAGCTGTGACTTGTCCCAAATGATCTCCATCACTAAATAGTGGAGGGACCTCAGCCTGAGGGGTCCTACTGGTCTACCAGAGTTGAGCCTCTGACTGCCTTTTAAAGCCTGCTCAGGGCATAAGTTCCAATGCAGATGAATGGTCCTGATCCCATAATACTAGCTACACTTCTCCCGCTGACCAGGAAGAGATCAAAGATAAGTTACCTTTAGGCAGCAGAAACCAAAATAACAGCAGGAGAATCTGAACATCTGGGCCTGTGTTTAAGCCATCCTATTTTGTTATGGTAGAGTCTTGGTTAAGCCTTAGAAGTAGGCCAGCTGGAAACCCATGTGGGATACCTTTGTGTGCCTTTTCCTGTGTTTCTCTGTTTCCTGGTGATGAGAAGGTTTCAAGAGTTAGATTGTACAATAAGCTGCTTTCAGGTTGTAGGCATAAAATACACCCCCTTCCCTCAAGTGATGCCTGCCGGGTACCTCATCAGCCTGGCAGATGATGCTTGTTTCTGCCGATCCCTATGTAATGTAACAGGATATGGTAGTCAAGAGGGCTTTTGATAGACAGTGATAACTGTGTGCCCCAAGGTCAGTTAGGTCTGTATCCTACTCTCTAGCACCTGACTGTGCCAGAGGCTCCAGGACCCTAGCTTCTGAGGCCAAACACTGGCAGTGCTATCATTCCTCATTTCTCACCCTTCTTCAGATCTCTCTCCTGAAGACACCATATTGGTTGCCATTATATCCACTGACCGTACCACCCATTGCACCCTCTCACTGAGGTACCCATTAAGCTATTTGTACCTTCAGAGATTTCATATTCCTTGGTGGCTCCCCCCTCAATAACTCCAAAGGAAAGCCTACACATTAATTCTTCCCTGGGACAGTCATGGGGGGAGCAGTGGAGGAAATTCTCTTGCAACATCAGCTGCCAAGGACCTTTGACACCTGTTTCTGCCAATCTCCATGAAAGGAGTGGGTCATAACTGCCAGGCGCTTCAAGAGGTCTGTTTCCATGTGAGAGCTGTTCCAAAGGGACACTGAGTGCCATTCAAAAAAAACCCAGCTAACCTCCATTTCCTGCTCTATTGAGGGAGTTTTCTAGCTATGCTGGACCTATTTGCTGATACTTCTTGGCTTCAGCCTTCATGGCTGGGAAACTGTTCCAGGGGCTGGATCTGCTCTTTCTGCAGGTTGCTGGTGCTAGAGCAGTGGCTTATGCCAGGAAACTGCTGCTCTTACAGTCTGTGCAGACAGCCTGAAGCTCTTGGCTGAGTCAGGAGGGGGGCACCATGGCCAGCTTGGGAGAGACAGAGAAAGGAATGTCAGCAGCTGCCATAAAAGGAAAGAGGCTTTGGCGAGACAGGTCGAGCCATAAACCCTCAGCTCATCTTCTCTTTCTGCCTTCACCCACCTGATCTAGCATGGAGCCTGAAGCCTGAGTCTCTGTGCCAGGAGCAGTTATCTGCTGGTCTCAGTCCTTAATCTGGATATCTGGATTTCAGTTTCTTCTTGGTTCACCTCCTCATTAGGACCCTGTCCCCTCTGCCTCAGGCAGGGATTGCCCTTTCCTGCCCAGCTGTTTGCTTAATCACCTACACGTGTCAGCCCAGCCTCAGGCACAATGTGACAACTGCTTGGCCCCCCTCCTCCCCACTCGTCTTGCCAGCTGCCCAGAGCCGCTGGCTTCCTCATTAGCAACCTGGCAGTGTCCTGGCCAGCTTGTTCTGATTTCTGCTGTGGGCTCTTCACTGTCTCCTATATGCTAGAATGGCGTGGTTAGCTCTTTGGTTAAACCCTGGACCACACCAAGATGTTGCTCTAGGGAGTGGCAGTGTCACCCTTTCCCCAGAAAAGGGATAATAGATTGGATGGAGTCCATCTGTCCCATGTCCGCAACTGTGTCTACCTTTAGTATCATGCATGTGCACAGACCTAGGATTGGCTGGCCACAGCATTGCAGTGTTCAGCTTCTGATTACGGCATAGTATTATGACAACTGGAGTTTGTATATTAATTTAAGGTTTACAAAGCATTCTCAACCCTATAAGTTAGGTTGTCCAAATATTATTCTCCTGATTTTATAGAAGAGGTTTGGAGAGGCTAAGCTATTTGCCATTGGTCCAGTTAGGATGTAGGATTTGAACCCACATCTCCTGAGACCTGGTCCAGCACTCTTTCCCAGACAAGCCTTCCCAGACAGGTCTTTGCTATCTTTCATTGCCATGAGGTTGTTTTCCCCTACTTCTCTTCCCATTCACTGGATCCACTTTTTTAAAAAATTGAATTATTGATTATTAACAGCAAGGACATGTGTGTCCTTTAACTTTGAGAGCATGGTATTGATAGTTGTATGGATCCATTTATAATTGCACCATCTCCTGCTGGTTATGACGCCCCCACCGAGGCCCAGGCACAATGACTCAGTGGCAGATGTGGGGGAGTGTAATGACTAGCTCTTTGACCAGTGGCCAGACTCTGGGGATGGTCATACTCCACTCTGCCCTCTGCTGGCTGCTCTTAGACACAGTCAACCTGCCACGTGACATAAATGGAAGAACTACCTGGCTGGACAAATGCTATTTGGGGCAGGGGACAGCCAACCTGCATAATAGCATTTATATTTAACTAAAGCTTATGTAAGGTTTACAACAGATTTTCTCCACAACTGCTCTGTGAGGTGTTACTATATCCAAACTGAATGCTCTTTCTAATACCTCATTGGTCACAGCTTGATGGGCAGAGGGTCTTAGACTGAGATTGCAGGCAGATGTCAGGGGCCCTGTAAACTTGGATGGGAAAAAAGTGACTTTTTAATTTCAATATAATTGGTATCCTTTATAATCTTAAGTAATTTTTTTTGGCACTTAAACATATTATTCTGAGAAGGGGTCCATAAATTTCACCAGACTGTCAAAAGGGTCCACAACATATTAAAGGTTTAAGAACCTCTGGACCAGTAGATACAGCACTAGATTTGGAGTCAGAAAGACCTGAATTCAAATCCTCCCTCAGATACTTAGTAACCATGTGACCCTGGGCAAATCACCTAACCCAGTGGTGGGGAACCTGTGGCCTCAAAGCCACATGTGGCCTTCAAGGTCCTTGGGGGCAGCCTTTTGACTGAGTCCAAGTTTTACAGAATAAATCCTTTTATTAATGGGATTTGTTCTGTGATGTTTGGGTTCAGTCAAAGGGTTGCACTTGAGGACCTAGAGTGCCACATGTGGCCTCAAGGTCACAGATTCCCTATCTCTGACCTAACCTGTGTCTGCCTCAGCTTCCTTTTTCGTATAATTCAGGGATGATAATGGCATCAGCTTTAGAAGGCTCTTGTAGAGATCAGATGAGACAATGTATATAAACCATTCTGAAAACCTTAAAATGCTCTTTAAATGTTAGCTGGCATTATTACAATGGTAAGTGTTCTGTGACCAAATGCAGCTTTCCCTGGCTCCCTTTCCTACCCCAACTACATTACCATTATTGCAGGTTCCCTGGGCTCCTGCCTCCCTGAGTTTTTCCTGTTCAGCCATGGCTGGAGAGCTGCACTCTCCCCCTCCAGTGAAGGGGGAATGGGAATATCTTAGGGGAAAATCTGTAGAATTGTCCTTTATCCAGTTCATTCCCAACATTTGCCTTGGTACCAGCCAAGAGAAGATCCAGCCCTAGGGAAGGACAGAGAAAGGAACATTCCACACTCCTGAGGCCTGAGGGGATGGCAATCCAGGACGGGTAACTCATGAATACTCCTAAGAGCAGCAACCCCACTCCTGCTGCTGGTCCCACAGCCTGACTCTGAAATGCTCCTCCTCATTACTGAGAGTCCTGAAGCATGAATCTTCAAAGTCTCCAAGCATCCCCTCTCCTCCAGCACAGCTCCAGGGGCCCTCCAGAGCTAGAGCGGGTTGCCACCTTCCAGCAGCTGGAGGAGAGAACACACAGCTGCTTGGACTCTGGTGTCCTGCTCCCTGTCATTGTACTGAGTGGGTAACTAGGGAGAGTCGGAGTGGGGTGGGGGAGCCAGGAGGAGGGAGGGAAGGAGAGACGACAGCCCCTCCTCCCTCATTTTGTATGCTGCAGCTGTGCTCTACGCAGCAGAAATGAATGAAATCTTAATTACAACTCAGCCCCACTTGTTAGTGTCTCTGGCAGCTGAGAACGCCTTGAGCCAGGGAGATGAGGACCCAGTCAGAAGCAGGGATGCCTAGGGGGCTAGAATTCAGGCCACCTGAGTTCCATTTCTATATTGACTTGGACTGGTGACTTTGGGTCACCTCCTCCCTTCTCTCCATTTCAATTTGGATCTCAGTTATAGAGGGGCAATCTTGCCTTTCCCTAGACATGAGGAAATCCAGACATGTTGAGCAGAAATCTGGAAGCCGTGTGGAAGGGTCAATGTCTTTATGAATTTCTTTACTCTCCTTTGCCAGGGCCCTCAGGTCCTTTATGTGTACAGAAGATGAAAAAAGCAAAACATGGGAGAGTAAGGTGAATGTAACTATAGGATAAGTGAATAAATAAACAGGATGCATCCAAATCCAAAGATTCTGATGACTTGATTTTTAGGTTATTTTTAGGTTACTGAATAGGTTCTAGTCACTCCTAGTCAACTTAAAAAGATAAAAGACCTCCTTAGTGCCTGAAGGCTGAACAAAAGGAGAGGAAGGAGGAGCAAAAATTACTTCTGGAATTATAAAACCATCAACCTGACTTCTAAGGATCATAGACTCAAGGAGTCCATTTGCTCCAGTCTTCTCATTTTTAAGTTGAGGAAACTGAGACCAAGGGGGTTAAGTGACTCGTCTAAAGCCACACAGCTGGTAAACATCAGATGTGGGATTTGAACCCTGGTCCTTTGACTCTAGGGCCATTGTAATTTCTGGTGTTGAGTCATGTCCTATTCTTTGTGACCCCATTTGTGGTTTACTTGGCAAGATTTTGGACTCATATGCCATTTGCTTCTCCAACTCATTTTATACATGAGAAAACCGAGGCAAACAGGCTTAAGTGACTTGCCCAGGGTCACACAGCTAGCAAATGTCTGAGTCCAGAATTGAACTCAAGAAGATGAGTCTTTCTGACTCCAAGACCGTTGTTCTATCCACTGCTATACCTCCCTGCCGTTTCTTTACCTGGAAAAGTCCTGAGAAATGATAGAACTCACTGTTAGGGTGGGGTATCTCAACTAGTACAGGGAAAATTTTTTACCACAGCTCCTTACTAAATTTAGACACAAATATATACCTCCTTATTCAAAATTCATTCATAAAACAGCTGATTCCTCCCTTCTCCCCTCGTTCTGCTTCTTACCCACCCTGAGTTATCAAGGACTAGCAGGTGTGGAATGTGAGCGGTTAGAAGGAGGAAAGGTTTTCCATAAAATGTTTAGATACTTTATCAAGATATTTTAGGTTTGTTTAACCTTTTGTGTGTGTATGTGTGTGTTTTATGGTTCCCTTTAACAGTCTGGTGAAATTGATTAACAGAATATTTTTTGGGAGTGCTCTTTGGAGGGGGAAAGCAGGGCAGTTGGAATTAAGTGACTTGCCCAAGGTCACACGGCTAGTACGTGTTCAGTTTCTGAGGCTGGATTTGAACTCAGGTTCTCCTGCCTCCAGGCCCAGTGCTCTGTTCACTGAGCCACCTAGCCACCCCAGAATAATATTTTTTATATATATTTTTTAACTTTTGTGTTTATTTTTAGTTTACATTATTCATTTCCACAAGATTTTGCGTTACAAATTTTCCCACTGTCTTTCCTCTACCCACCGCCCCAAAACAGCGATCCCATTGAATACTCCCTTCCCCAATCTGTTCTCTCTCATATCCTCCCCCAACCCTCCTCTGATTTTCTGGTAGGGCAAGATGGATCTCCATACCCCATATATATCTTATTTCCCAGTTGTATATTAATGATAATAATAATAATAATATTTTAAAAAACATTTGATTTTAAAACTTTAAATTCCAGATTCTTTCCCTTCCTCCCTTGTCTCTTACCCTTCCTGGGAAGATAAGCAGTTCAATGTAGGTTGTACATGTGCAGTTATGCAAAACATTTCCTTAGTGGACATATTGTGAAAGACCGACTATATTTCCCTCCATTTTATCCCCCCACCTTGTTCTCTTTTCTACTTTGACTCTGTCCCTTTTCAAGAGTGTGTACTACCCTCCCCCCCAACCTTCCCTCCCCTCCATCATCCCTCCTCTCATCCCCTTCCCCCGTACTCTCCTGTAGGGCCAAGATAAGTAATTTAGAGTGTATGTCATTTCTTCCCTAAGCCAACTTCAATGAGAGTAAGGTTGACCCATTCCCTTTCACCTTCCTGTTCTTTCCCTCCATTGTAACAGTTATCCCTTGCCTCCTCTACATGAGATAACTTACCCTAATCTCTCTCTCCCCATCTCCTCTCATTTTATACAGAATAATATTTTAAATGCATAAAATAAAACGCATTGTATTACAAAGGAAATAAATTGCATTGCAACATTAAATGTGTTATATTTAATTATATGTGTGATATATCATCATATTTATTATATTGTTAAATATTAAAATGTTGATTATCTAAACATAATAAAGACAAACAAGTTCATAGGTCCCAAGTTAGGAATTCCTGCCCTATAGCAGGGGTAGCATCCAGTAGAGTTCCTTATACCCAGTAAGTACTTAATAAAATATCTGCTTGTTAAATTGAGTTGAATACAATCAATTTTGGGGTCATCTGCCTTAATGAAGGCAGTTGTGCTTCAGAGAGTCCCCAAATAAGCAGATAAGAAGTTTTCTTTGGTTTGGGGATTATTGATGTATTTGCCTCCCAGTTGCTTTTCCTAATTGTATAAGCCTTGGGCTATTGCTAGACCTACTCCCCTGTCCAAAGTATTGGATGATCTCAGTAGAAAGTCTGGGATTAAAAATTGATTGTGGTTAATCTGCATACATATTGGCTCACATTTACCTATGGTTTATAAAGCATTTTCATTATACCTTTCTGAAATAGGTAGGCAGGAATCCCTCTTTGTGGGGGAAGGAGGTGCCCCCATTTTACAGATGAAGGCGCTACGGCTCCCATAGACTGACTTGTCCATACTTACACACCACCATTAATTGATGGAACTGGGATTTGAACTCAAGATGTCTGCCTGGGTTTGAGAGATCTGGGTTTGAGTCTCTTGCCACTTATTAGTTCTGTGGCATTAATGAAATTGCTTGATCTCTCTGAGCCTTGGTTTCTGCATCTGTAAGATGTGGGTGATCAGACTAAATTACCCCTAAGATTCCTTTCGACTCTAAATCCTTCAATGATATGACTTTAAGTCCAATGCCCTTTTCACAACACAATGCTGTCATTCATTCATTCATTCAGCATATACTATGTGCAGAGGGTTATATTATGGGCAAATACCAAAACTGATACAACACAACATAATTCCTGTCCTCCAGGAACCTTCACAAATTACTATAACACAAAATGGAACACAACAAATGACTTGAAGAGGAACAAAGGTCTATAAGTTTTAAGAAAGATAAATTTCTTCTGACTATGGAGATCAGGGAAATCTTCGTGGAGAAAATAAGCTTTCTGGTACAAAGGCCTAATCATATCATGTTACTGCTCAAGAACTGTCAGTGGCTTCCTACTGCTTTTAGTAGTTTTCAGTTGTATATAACTCCTTGTGATCTCATTTTTTGAGGGGATGAGTTCTTACCAGAGATACTGGAGTGGTTTGCCATTTCCTTCTCCTGCTCATTTGACAGAGTTTAGTGACTTGCCCAGGGTCACACAGCTAGGAAGTGGCTGACGCCAGAATTGAACCCAGGAAGAGGAGTCTTCCTGATTCCCAACCTAGTTCTCTATCCACTGTGCCACCTAGCCACCCTTCCTTGTTGCCTACAGGGCCTAATACAAATCTTTGTAGCTTGCCACGAAATTAAGACCCTCCCCAAACCTGGTTCTAACCTGCCTTTTCAGCCTTACTTCACATATTCTATGTTACAGCCAAGCTAGCTGTTTCCTACCTCTCTTCAGTCCCTCGTCTTTATACCTGCAACATGCATTCATCCCTGTCTTTTGAAATCTTTCTCTTGCTCCAAAGCCCAACTAAGGAAGCAGCTTCCTCATATAGCCTCCCCTCATCCCCTCAGCTGAAAATGATTATCTTCTCTTCCTCAAATTTTCCTTAGAGCACCTTGCCTGGATCTTTCTCTTGCCTTTATCACATTCTCTCTTGTTTAAAACTTATTTATATGCGTATCATACTCCCTCTGTTAGATTTAAAACTCCTCCAAGTCTGGAACTGTCATTTTTTCATCATATGTCCTGAACAAATACTAGTCACTCCATGAGTGCTTGTTGAGTTAAATTGGCCCTTGAGCTGGGTAGCATTTCTATCAGAGGGATGGAGAGGGAAGAGAAGGGCATTAAATATATGGGGGAAAAATCACCAGCAAAAGCTGGGACATGGAAAATAACAGGATGTTCTTGGCATGGTGTGCAATATAGGTCAGCTAGAAGCATGGAACACGTGTAGGGGATACAGTGTAACATAAGCCCAGAAAAGTAGCTGGCTTATGGAAAAATCACAACTGACAAGCTAAGGAGTTTGGACTTTATTCCAAATTGGAGTCAGGAAGATGAGTTCAAATCTAGCCTCAGATCCTTATTAGCTTTGTGTACCTGGGCAAGTCATTTAATTTCTATCTACCCCAGTTTCCTGAACTGTAAAATGAGGGATAATAACAGTACCTCTCTCCTAAAGTTGTTACATGGATTAAAGGAGGTATTTGTAAAGCATTTACTACTGTTTGGCACATAGGTCCTTAACAGATGCCTTTTCCTTTTGTCCTCTATTCAGTAGGTAAAAAAGAACCACTGATGGTTTGTGAGTAATGGAATAACATCATTAGAGCTGTGCACCAGGAATATTACTTTGGTAGTAATGTGAGGGATAGACAGGAGGAAGGGAGGAACCAGAGGCAGAGCAATGTTTGGAAATTATTATTAGAGTTCAGTCAAGAAGCAATGCCTAAAAAAATTAAAGAAGGAGGAGGAGGAAGAGAAAGGGAAAGGGAAGGTGAAGGAGTTAGGAGAAGGAGAAGGGGAAAGGGAGGGAAAAGGGGAAGGGGAGGAGGAGGGGGAAGAAGAGGAAGAGGAGGAGGAGAAAGAGAAGAAGAAGGAGGAGAGGAAGAAGGAGGAGGAGGAGAAGGAGAAGAAGAAGGAGAAAGGCCTTAGCACAATGCCTGGCATATAGTAGGTGCTTAATAAATGCTTATTGATTAAATGAAAGGAGTGGGACAACTGCAAATAATCAAGCTGGATGGAATCCTATCTTTCTATATCCAGATCATAGGAACACAGATTTAGAGCTGGAAGAAATCTTAAAGGTCATTGAGTCCATTACTCTCTTTTTACAGATAAGGGAAGTGAGGCCAGGACTGGTTTCTCTGTGGGTTTCACTTCTCTGGTCCCAGTGTGCCCTACCATTAGGTCAGATAAATAGAAGACAGCAGAGAAAATCCCAGGGTACCTTGCCATCAAATGATTGATTTATGATCAGTCTAGCAAATACGTGAAACTTTTTCAAAAAGCCAGCCCACTGCCCCTGTGCAACATTTGGTAGGCTTCTCACCAAAGTAGATTAATTGTTCCAGGTAATGGTTCTTTACAGTGTAGAATGTAAAACACAGCTGCTACAGAGATGAGGGATTTATGATAATGGCTCATCACCCACAAGGTAATCACACACACAACATGTGCTATTTTGTGATTTGAACCAACCGTACAAGTTGGGTATGATGTTAAAGGGCCAGAACTCAGTTTAGGGCCCCCTTCTCATTGACAGCCTACTTTAGGGGAGGGAGCAAGACCTGAGCCCTGAGCCCTGAGCCCTGAGCACCTGGATTGGACTCATAGCTCTGCTACTTATTACCTTCTCCAAGTCTCAGTTTCTTTCTCTGTAAAATGATGAGGTTGGGTTAGATAACCTTTCTGGTTCCTCCCAACTCTAGAATCCAACATACAAGACCCCTTGCTATGTGCTAGGTGAACTTTTTCTTTCGTTTTCTTTTAAAAGATTTTTTTGAAGAATATTTTCCCTCCCAATTACATGTACAAGCAATTTTTAACGTTCAGGTTTTTTTTTTTAAGTTTTGAATTCCACATTCTATCTTTCTCCGTTTCCCTTCTCTCCTCCCTGCAATGGTAAGCAATTTGATATAGGTTATACCTGTGCAATCATGTAAAACATATTTCCATGTTAGTCATTTTGTGGAAGGAAACTCAAACAAAAAAAAATGAAAGAAGGAAATAAGGAAAGACAGTAGAAAAAAAAATAGTATGCTTTAGTCTGCATTCAGACTCCAAAAGTTCTTTCTCTGGAGGTGGATGGCATTTTTCCTTGAAGCCCTTTGGAGTTGTCTTGGATCATTGAATTGCTGAGAAGAGCTAAGTCATTCACAGTAGAACATCACACAATGTTGCTGTTACTCTGTACAGGATTCTCCTGGTTCTGCTCCCTTCACTCAGCATCAGTGTATGTAAGTCTTTCCAGGTTTTTCTGAAATCATCCTGCTACTCGTTTCTTATAATGCTAGGTATACTTTTTGCCAGCCAAGACCTGAAGGCTATGTTTGTGCTTTTAAACATAACTTTTAACATAACATTTATCAAGAGTCATTTAAAGAATAGAGAAGGAGTTCTTATACTAGCCCAGTTAGGAAATCTCATTGTTGGGAGCTGCTGTGCCTTCCCTCCTATCCCCACTGCCCTAGCTACATTTACACTGCCCCGGTAACAGCCCCTACAAAATAAACATACAACACTGATTGGTGAGGCCTAGGGGCATGGTTTGGAGTTAAGGACCTTGTTAAAAGGAAGGGTCAACATCTCTCTGGTTTTTTTCATCTGCTCTGGATCTCAGATCTCTTCCACACTCTAGGGACCATGAACCCAGTCTGTATTCCATCTCTCTCAAGAAGGCTGAATTAAGAAAGTCATGAAGGGCAAAGATAATGTAAACACAGGCTTCCTCACTTATTTCCAGGATATACAACTCTGGGCGTCCCTTGGAATTTGAAAGAAGTAATTATAGAGCAATTATGCTTTACCTAAGTGTTGCAGTGGATGGAGTACTCAACCTGGAGTCAAGAAGATTTGAATTCAAATTCAAATCAAATCTAAAGTCACTTAACCTCACTGTGTGCCTCAGTTGTATTTTCATCTGTAAAATGGGGATTATGATAGCACCTACCTCCCAGGGATGTGGTAAGGGTCAAATGAGATCATATTTGTAAAGCACTTTGAAAACCTTAAAGGGCTATATAATTGCTAATTGTTTATTAGTTTCACCTATCACATTTCTGCCCCAAATCTGGGATCCCAGTCAATCAATAAACGTATTGGTTTATTGGTACATTGATGATCCCAGGTTCTGACCCCCAGCAAAGCACCTGGTAAGGCCAGAAAAACACCAGAGCAACCAGAACTTTCTAGATTGATCCAGCCACCATCAAACTGAACAGATGTCACTTCTAGTTACGTGCAAACTTGACCTCAACACCAATCACTATATAATTCTCTGCTCTGTTTTATTGAAGCAAGCTATGTGTGACATTTCTATTCTGGTTTTTGGGGAAAAAACACATTATTTTCTTAAGATTTTTTAAATATTTAATTTAATTGCAAACCATAGTCCAGAATCAAAACCCTGGATTTACCTGGCCCGTATTTGGGCTTAGGAATACCTCATGCAAATCTCTTCGTCTCATGCCCACTTACTAAGGTTTCCTTATGCAAGGACCAAGAGGTCCAAATGCAAGCACTTGGGCTAACAGGGGCATCAAATATAGGATGTGCTTTATTTTGTCAAGTAGAAAATGCAAAGTCCTTTCATCGAAGCCCCTAATCATATGTGCTTCAACTTTGGTTCCACAGATAGATTTCAGGGGGCCATAAAAATTACATCATTATTTTCACTGATCTTTGGTTTCCTTTGTAATCCTATTTATTTTATTTTATGCATTTAAACAGGACAGCTAAGTGGAGCAGTGGACAGAGCACTGGATCCAAAGTTGGTAAGACTCATCTTCTTGAATTCAAATTTGATCTCAGATACATATCTGTAAAACTGTGGGCAAGTCCCTTAACCCTGCTTACCTCAGTTTCCTCATCTGTAAAATGAGCTGGAGAAGGAAATGACAAACTACCCTCATAATTTTGCAAAGAAAACCCCAAATAAGGTCACAAAGAGTCTGAAACGATTGAACAACAACATGCATTTAAACATTTTATTATGATAAGGGATCCATAAGATTCACCAGACTGACGAAGGGGTACGTGACAAAACAGGTTAAGAACCCGTGTCATACTAATATTGGAAATATGTTTTGTATGACTTCACAAGTGTAGTATTGAGTATCATACTGCTGAGGGGGCAGAAAAGGGAGGATTTGGAACTCAAAATTTTAAAAGAAATGCTTTAAAGAAAGTTTCAAGCTAAATTCAAATTGTGTGTGTGTGTGTATTCACATACATATACATATATACATACATACGTTTGACTAAAGTGCCTACACTGTGCTATATTCTGGGAATACAAATAAAATGGCAAAAAAGAAAAAAAATACCATGCCCCAAATGGTCAAGACGTTGCTCCCTGTTTATGGCAATCCCTATTTCTTTCAGGTTTCAAAGCAGTATTACCCAAGAATTAAGGTACCTCTACAAGGGGAGCAAATTTGGAGCTGTTATAAAATCAAGCAATTTACCCCTATAGGAAATTCCTCCTTTTGCAGAGACTTATACAGATTATACAGGGACTTATACAGAGGAGAAACAGCCAGAGAGCAGACTCAGGGAAGTGTGAGCATCTGCATGATCCCAGGGGGACTACATACAGCTAGGTGGGGCAGTGGATGGAGCGCTGGGCCTAGAGTCAGGAAAACCTGCATTCAAATCCGACCTCAGACACTTACTAACTGTGTGACCCTGGGTAAGTCTGGGGCTTATTATATCACAAATTATATCACACTAGCGTTGAGAGTCCCTCTCCTAGGGGAAAGCAAATAAAGACAGTCATGAGTTGATCTCTTTCCCTGAATCTGTACGGTCTGCATAACTCACAGTACCAGTGACGGGCACCATAGACAGTGCTGGAGCTGGCTCTTGAAAACCTTTTGTTAAATTTTTAGGTTGAAAATGTTTTATCTCAGAAATCAGCAAATGTTACAAATCAGGGCTTGATTTGTTGTTTTATTGATTGTCTAGACTTAAGTGATAGAGAAAATGTTACTAATGCTTATTGAACTTAGAAGCAGATTGAGCATGCCAATTTTTTAAAGAGCTGGTTGTTAAACATTTACTAACACATTCCTGGATGAGAGGAACATCAGAGTGCACCTAGTTTCACCCTCTTCCTTTTACATATCCTGAAGTCAGAGCAGTCAGTTGACCTGCCCAAGGTCAGGGAAATACTAAGTAGCAGAGCCAGGATTAGAACCTGGGTTCCCTAATTCTAAATCCAGTACTCTTTTTTTTTT
>CM053598.1:153618486-153634610 GCA_028646575.1 Pseudocheirus occidentalis | reverse complement strand
CCTCCCTCTCTCTCTCTCTCTCTCTATCTCTCTGTCTCTCTTTTCTCTCTCTCTCATACACACACACACACACACACACACACACACACTCCCTCCTTTACTACCCAATTTGTAACAAATGAGCTCAATCAAGCAAAACAAAACTACATGATAATCGTGTTAAAAAATGTATGTCGGGGTGGCTAGGTGGCACAGTGAATAGAGCACCAGCCCTGGAGTCAGGAGGACCTGAGTTCAAATCCGGCCTCAGACACTTAACACAAAAACTAGCCTGTGACCTTGGGCAAGTCACTTAACCCCAACTGCCCTCCAAAAAAAAGCAAAAAAAAAATGTATGTCTCTGTACCTTATATCACCTTAGGGCAGCTGGTGATGCCAAATAGAATGCTGAGCCTGAAATCAGCAAGACCTGAGTTCAAATGTGCCCTCAGACACTTATTAACTGTGTGACCCTTGGCAAGTCACTTTACCCTGTTTGCCTGAGTTTCCTCATTTGTAAAATGAGCTGGAGAAGGAAATGGCAAGCCACTGCAGTATCTTTGCCAAGAAAATCCCAAATGGGGTTACTGAGTCCTTTTTCTCTTTCTCACCAAGTGCATACCATACTTCATCAAAGGACCTCTAGAGACATGTTTAGCCATTACTTTGACCACCAGCTTCTCAAGTGAAAGGCACACCAGTTAATTTCTGGTGGAGTTGGGAATTAGTTCAACTTGTTCCAGAAAACAGAATCTCAGGTCCATAGATCCATAGGCTCATGGAATCCTGGGATCACAGCATTTCAGAGTTGGAAGAGACTGTAGCAGCAGGCTAATCCAGTCCATACCAACAGGAATTCTTTCACTACAACATAACCAACAAGAGATCAGCAACCTCTGCTTGAAGACTTCCAACAAGGGGGAACCAATGACCTCTCCAGACAGCCAATTCAATTTGTTGTTGTTTTTGCTTTTTAGTGGTATCTGACTGTGACCCTATTTGGGGTTTTCTTGGCAAAGATACTGGGTAAGGACTTTACAGACAAGAAATTGAAGCAATTATGGTTAAGTGACTTGCCCAAGATCACTCAGCTAGTAAGTCTGAGACTGGATTTGAACTCAGATCCTCCTGACTCCAGGGCCAACACCACCTAATTGTCCCAATTCCACTTTTGAATAGCTCTAATTGATAGTAATTTTTTCCTAATATCAAACCTAACTTTTTATTTTTTGCAATTTGCCCCTATTACTCCTGATTCTATCCTAACAATCCAAAAGAACAAGTCTAATCATCTTCCACATAGGAACTCCTCAAACATTTGAAGACTGCTATCAACATATTCCCCCTGAACTTTTTCTTCTCCAGCCTGAACATTCTCATTTCCTTCGGTGGATTCTCAAACCATAGATACTCAGTGCCTTCCACCATCCTTGTAACCCTCTTCTGGATACCTTCCACTTCATTAATGTCCTTAAACTGGGAACCCAGAAGTCTGACCAGGACAGAATACAGCTGGACCTTCACCCCTTTATTCCTAGAAGCTATCCTTCTCTTAATGCAGTCCAAGGTATCATTACTTCTTTTTTTCTTTTAAAATACATTTCTGATTCCTCTTGAGCTTGCAGTCCACTAAAACCCCCAGATCTTTTTCAGACAATTTGTTCACTAACTATCCCTCTCCTATCTTTTACATAGGAAGCCAAATTTTTAAGCCAAATGTGAGACTTTACATTTGTATCTATTAAATTCATTCTAGTTAGATTCAGTTCAATGTTCTAAACTAATACCATCTTTTTAAGTCTTGAATCTGTCATCCAGTGTATTTCCTGTTCCTCCCAGTTATGTCATATGCAAACTTGACAAGCATGCCCTCTGTCCAAGTCTGATAAAAATGTCAAGTAGCACAAAGTCAAGCATAGATCCCTTAGGCACACCACTGGAGACCTCTTGCCAAATTTGTCTTAACAAAAACTCTCAGCCATTTAGCTGGATCTTAATTTATTTAGTTATATTATCTTCTAATTCACAGGTCTCCACCTTTTTCACAGGAACACTATGGGGCATTTTATCAAATGCTTTGATAAAATGAAAGAATAAAAAAGCATTTATTACATGCTAAGCTCTGGCAATACCTTCAAGGAAATGGCATTCTAGTAGAAGGAGAAAAAAACACAAGAGGCTTTGGCTTCAGGGTAGATGGTAAAGCCCAGTGGCCCAGATGGCAAGTAATTTAGTTTGGCTACAGTATACAAATCTAAGTATACCGTATCCACAACATTCCTTGATCTCATAGTCTAATAACCTTGTCCAAAAAAGCAAGTAAGGTTAGCCTGGCATGACTTGGTTTTGCTGAAGCTATGGTGACTATTGTTAATTATCCATCACATAATTCCATTCACTCTGTGGTTCTCCTCTCCCCTTCCCCTCCCCCTATGATGTTTTTTTAATGTAGCTTTTAAAAATTCAGTTTTATTTTCCTCAACTTCCCTTACTAGCCTCAGCTCATTCTGAGGTTTAGTTTTATTGACCCTACTTTTATAGGATCTTGCCACAATCTGGAACTGTGCAGGAAATCACTATGCTGATCCTTTGATATACTCTTAAGTTTACTCCACAAGGAGGTCAATGACAGAAAGAAACATTCCATATATGCCAAAACACTCATAGCAGCACCTTTTGTAAGAGCAAAACAAGCTATGGGCTTATTCACTAGGGAATGACTGAATATATGATGGCTTAAGAATGTAATGGGACATTTTTGTTCTATAAAGAATGAAGAATTCAGAGAAACCCTGGAAGACTTATATGAATGACACAGAGTGAAGACAGCAGAATCTGGGGGTACTTGGCACAGTACCCAGCTCGTGGTAGGTACTCAATAGCACTTCAAAGTTTACAAAGCACTTTGTGCACATTCTTCCATTTGATTCTCGAAACCAATGAGGTATGTGCTATAAATATTATCAAGTACAAAATTTCCACCCACAGAGATTCCTGGTTCTTCCACTGTCCATTAGGATTTTTGCAAGATCAAACGTTATAATTAAAAGCATTCACCTACATCATAAAAATCCCTGTCTGTTGTGTGTAGAATAGCCAGCCAAAAGGCTAATTCTGTTACATGTTGTTGAGTCTTTTCAGTCGTGTCTGACTTTTTGTGACCTCATTTGGAGTTTTCTTGGCAAAGATACTGGAATGGTTTGCTGTTTCCTTCTCCAGTTCATTTTACAGATGAGGAAACTGAGGCAAAGAGGGTTAAGTGACTTGACTAGGATCACACAATTAGTAAGTGTCTGAGGCCAGATTTGAACTCAGGAAAAGGAGTCTTCCTAATTCCATGCTGAGTACTCTGTCTCCCATGCCACCTACCTGCCAGTTCCATTATAGGCTACATTAAGAAAGGTGTGGTGTCCAGAAGGACCACGGAGGTGATAATTCTGCTGTCCTCTGCCCTGGTTAGACCATATGAAGTGCTGTGTACCTTTTGGGGTGCAGCCTTTAGGGAAACCACTGATAAGCTGGAAAGTATCCAAAAAGAGGCACCATCAATCTCATATCACAGAACAATCAATTAAAGGAACTAGAGTTGTTTAGCATGGGGAAGAGAGGGCTTCAGGAGTCCTAAAAGCTATCTCCAAATATATGAATGACTTTGGTGTGGAATAGAGGGCTAGTCTTGCTGTACCTTGTCCCTAGGAACAAACAGAAATTGCTGAGATGTAGATTTAAGCTTGATGGAAGGAAAAACTTTCAACGAGTTAGAGCTATTTGAAAGTGGAATGACATGCCTTGGGAAAATATAGGGTTTCCCCTTGATAGAAGTCTTCAAGCAAAATCTGGATAATCCCTTGTTATCACCCCTTGTGGTAGAGGGACTTCTTGTGAAGGAACGAGTTGGACTAGAAACTTTCAGTAATGTGTTTCTACAACGATTTCCATCTTGTAGAGATTCCCACACCTCAGTGGCCTCAGTGATGTTGCCCATGGTAATACAGCCAGTATCAGAGCTGGGATCTGAACCCAGGTCCCTCCTGATTCCAAATTCAGTGTTCTTTTATGTGTTACCATGCTGCCTCCACAGAACAGAGAAAAAATACAATTCTTTAAAAGCAAACAAACATTTATTGGATGCCCACTCTGTACAGAGAGAGTTCCCTGAGAGGGTCTAGAAGAGAAGACCTGGTCATTATTCCAGTGGACTTTATAGTCTAACTGGGAAATAAGAAAGAAAGACAAATGCTTATAATATGAAATTCATACAAGCATTAAAGGGTACAAACTAAGCAATGTAGTTAATCCAAGGGGTGAGATTGTCATTGTCTGGAGCCAGGGGGAAATCAGGGAAGATTTTACAAAGTTGACTACAGATTCAACAAGCAAAGGGGAAGAAAGAAGACCAATGGGACCTTCTCCCCCACCCACAATTCCAAACATAGAGGACAACCTGAATAAAGGCACCAAGGCAGACCAATGCCATGTCTTCTGGGTATGTGAAAGAGTAGCCCAATTTGGCAGGAGCATGAAATGCATGAGAGAAGGTTGTAAGGTAGCTTCAGATTGTAGATGGCATTGAATGCCAGGTAAAATTACATGAAATTCACTCCAGAGGCCAATGGGAAGCCAGTGAAGATTTTTTTTTTTTTAGCAAAGAGTGGCTTAACCAGAAAATGAATAAGGTGCTCAGACCTCAGGTTCAAAAAAAAACATGCAACAAAATTTTCACACTCTAGACTCTACTCTAAAAATGGCCCATCTGTCCCTTTGTATTTTTCTCCCCCTCCCTTTTTAGAATTTGTCCCTTTTGTTCCTTTTCCTAAGATTGACGGTTTGGGAAATTGGCAGCTTCTTGGCTTTCATTTGTCCTGGATATAATATAATAGTAGGTTAGTCCTTCTTCTCCATATCCACAGACCCCAAGAAATTATCTACCTATCGTAGCTGGGATGGTGGTGACCCGAACAGGGAGGAGGAAATTCAAACACCACAAAGACTTTGAACAACTATGCCTTTCTATGGCATGTGCAAGAAGGGTTACAATAGTTTAAAAAAGAGTGAAACTTGCGTTTGAAGGATGGGTAAGATTTAGAGACAGGAGACTAGCAAGAATAGCATGATCAAAACCTTGAGGTTGGGAAGGAGTGTACATGGCCTGTTCCACAGGACAGGCAAGAGATGAGACAGACAGTGAAAAGAAAAGTCGGCTAATAAGAGTTAAGATTGAATAAGACTGAATACCTGATGGAGACTGATTGTTGAGAGCCTTAACAGGTAGCACTAAAACAAGAAACTGGCCCTCTCCACACTAGTATTTCCATAATTGATTAATACCACCCTATTGGCAGCTAGGTGGCGTAGTGGACAAACCACTGGGCTTGAAATCAGGAAGATGCATGTTCATGAGTTCAAATCAGACCTTAGATACTTACTAGCTGTATGACCCTGGGTAAGTCACTTAACCCTGTTTGCTTCGGTTTTCTCATCCGTAAAATGAGCTAAAGAAGGAAATGGAAAAAATTCCAGTATCTTTGCCAAGAAAACTCCAAATAGGGTCATGAAGAGTGGAACGTAATGGAAAAATGACTGAACAACCAAAAAATCCAAGTAAGGATATAACTAAATCTTGAGGGTACTACCTCTTTGGAAGTTCAAAGAATGAGCACCCCAAAGGGGTATCACAAGGTCATGGATCTAGTAGTGACAGAAGGGATCTCAGAGATCATCGAGTCCAAATCTCCTCATGTTACAGATTAGGAAACTGAGACTCAGCAAAGTTACATAGATTGTTCCAGCTCACACATCAGTCTAGAAACCACTGTCCATTTCACTGTTCCATAAGTTTAACTCATACTAGATGTTTAATAAATGTTTATTAACTCTGAAAAAAATTGAAGTAGAAATTTCCCTCACTCCACTAAGATTTTTCTATCCAGTGATTATCAGGCAATACTTCCTCGCTAACACACATCCCTCCAGTCACTAACGGCATGAATTAAACAAACTCAGCCCTAGGGAATCTCACAGAATCATATAATCACAGAATCTCAGTCGGATAGTTCCTCAGAGGCCCCATGCTTACACAAGAATCCTCTCTGTAATCCACCTGACAAGCGGTCATCTAGTCTGCTTGAGGATATCAAATAAGGGGGAACCCAATACCTTCCAGAGCAACTCCTTCTAATTTGGAGTACCTCTAATTATTTTTTGCATAGAGCCCAAATCTACCTCCTCACAACTTCCCCTCAACAACTTCCCCTCAACACTTCTTGTTATGCCTTCTTGTACCATGCAGAATAAGCCCAATCTCCCTTTTAACATGACAGTCATTCAAATAATCAAAGACAGCTGTCACGCTCCCTTGAAGGGTCACTGTGAAGTCTCAGGCACCTCTTTCTTCAGTCAGTCCTCATATGGCACACTACCATACTATGGAAACTCTCTTTCTAGAAATGTTCCAGGTTGTCTATGTTCTTCCTAAAATGTGTCCAGAACTGCACACAGTACACCAGCCATAATCTGACTAGGGGAGAACACCTCAGGACTCTCACCCACCTGGTCCTGGATAGTAAGGTTCTCAATACAACCTAGGATCACATTAGCTTTGGAATGGGTTTGAGGAGGCAACTATTTTATCACGTTGTCGATTCATATTAATTCCAAGCCACTAAAAGTGCCGGATATTTTCTAAGTGAACTTCGTTTTAATCACAGCTCCCCACAACTCTACTATCCTGTACTTGAGAAGATGATTTTTTGAACCCAGCTGTAAGATTTTTACATTTATACTTGTTCAATTTCATCTTATTAAATCTTGCCCAGCCTATTGAGATATTTTTGGATCTTGACTCTGACGTCTTAACATGTTAATTATTGCTCCTAGATTTATGTCATCTGAAATTTGATAAGTACACCATCTGTCCTTTTATTCAAGTCATTGATAAAAATATTAAACAGCTCAGAGCTGAACATTGGTCTCTGGGGGGAGTGGAAGAGGTTGTATGGATTTCATTGGAGATCTCCTTTTAAGACAACATTGACCTGATAACTATTCTTTGGGTCCTTCTATGGACTTTCTCACTCCTTCTAAGTGTACCATTACCTACCCCACATCTCTTCATCCTGTCCAGAAGAACTGTATGAGAGACTGTCAAATGTTTTATATCTGTCAGCTTAGTAACCTTGTTCAAAAAATAACTAGTGTTTATACGGCGCTTTAAAGTTTACAAAGTACTTTACCTATGTTATTTCATTAGATCCTCAACAACAAGGTAGGAACATTATTATCCCCATTTTAAAGAAGAGGAAGCTGAGGCTGAGGGACAGGTTAAGTGACTTGCCCAGAGTCATCTAGCTAGTAAGTATCTGAGACAGGATTTGGACTACTATAGAGTCCAGTACTCTATCCACTGTACCAACTAGGAAATAAGGTTAGTCTGGCAAGACCTGTTTCTCATGAAATTTGCCTGGCTTGCTTTGTGATCATCACTTACTTTTTTGTATATTTACTAACCATCCATTGATAATAGGTTCTGGAATTCTGCCAGGAATGCAAGTGAAGCCCCCTGGCCCTGCTAAAATTCTATAGGAAACCTCTGATCCCTCTTTATTCTTGTACCTTCCTTCTTTTAAGTACCTGCAATATATCCTTCAATGTCTTGTTCAAACTTGGTTTGCATGTTGTTTTACACACACACACACACACACACACACACACAAAATCATTTGACTGTGAACTCCTTGAAGGCAGGGATTGTCTTTTGCCTTTTTTCCTATCTCCAGCACTTAGTGGAATGCTTGACACATAGTAGGTACTCAATATATGTTTAGAGACAGACTAGTTGGCAGAATCTAATTTATCCCCTTTTAAATAATATGAAGACACTATTTGCCTTTCTTTCATCCCAATGCACCTGTCCCATGCCCCATTCTCTTTCAATATTCTTTGGAAGTGGCTCTGCCATCATATTTATCAATTCTCTCCCTACCCTGGGATAGAGCTCATCTAGGTCCAGTGACTTGAATTCCTCAGTGACAGCTTAAGTAGTCCTTTACAATCTCAACTGGGAGACTAGGATCATAGTTTTAGAGTTGGCAGAGACCTTAGAGACTGTTGGATCTAACTCTCTCCTTTTACAAATGAGGAATCCAAAGCTCAGAAAGGGTATGTGATTTGCCCAAGGTCATGCATGTAGCCAATAGCAGAACCCAGGTCTTCTGACTCCAAATCTAACACTGTTTCCACTCTACCATGTTCCTCTTCTTATCTTATATCTGACCTTATCTCTATTAGCCATTTTCACTCTGTCATTTTCAGTTCAAAGACTATTCTTCTTGGCAGAAAAAGCAGAAATAAAGCAAATATTGAATACCTCTGCTTACCCTCTGTTGGCATACGTCTTTCTAGCCATCCTGATCATTGATCCTCTCTCTTCTTTGTTCCTCCATTTTTCTTCAACATAGAAAAACTCCTCGTATTTATCCTGTTTTCCTCAACAGCCTCAGACCATCTTAAGTATCCGAGCTCCCAACACCATTCTTTTTTAATTAAATAAATGCTTTGTTGATGCTTTTTAAAAAAATATTACTGTCATTTTCTAGTGACTTCTCTAATTCCAAGAAAACTCTAACTTAAATCAAGGAATTGTTGTTGTTGCTGTTTAGTGGCAAAGATGCTGAAGTGGTTTGCCATTTCCTTCTCCAGTTTATTTTAAGGATAGAGAAACTGAAGCAAATAGGGTTAAATGACTTGACCAGGATCACATAGCTAGTAAATATCTGAAGCCATATTTGAACTCAGAAAGAGAAGTCTTCTTGACTCTAGGTCCAGCACTCAAGCAAAAGAAAATCAGAAATAAATTATCCTATCTGATAACATTATTTTTTCCTAAGTTCTGTTCCTTATTCCCTAAAGCCCACCACCTCTCTGAAGAGGTCATCAATAGTGCATTGAACTATTGGTTACTAAGCTGACAGACATCCCTTAAAAAACCGTTATGTTTTTCATCCTTGTTTCTATCTTCTGCATTTGTATTTTTAATAATATGTTATTTCCCCCCAATTACATGTAAAGTCAATTTTAACATTCTTTTTTCAAATTTTGAGTTCCAAATTTTCTCCCTCATCTCCCCCCTCCCACAGACAGTAAGTAATTTGATGTAGATTATATGTGTTCAATCACCACAGATAAGTTTTTAAAAATAAATTCCTTGTTCATTTACTTCAGTCTTTTTCAGCAACTTCCCTTTTTTCTACTCTTGAGAATATTTCTCTACCTGTCATAGAAATTTCAATTCTTCAGACTTTCCTACCCCTCCTGGACTGACTTCCCCAAGTAGGCCATGGGAGTTTCCCTATCCTTTCCTTAAACCCTTTGAAATCTGCTCTCCAAAAATCTAGGATCCCATCCAGGTCCTACTTTCCTCTCCTCTAACACAAACTCTAAAATGAAGTGGTCACTTCCTCCAAGGTTCTCATCACTTCCACCTCAGCATCCAGTTCCTCTTCATTGGTGAAAACCAGGTTCTTCTGAATAACAGTTCCCCTCATTGTTTCTTCCACCTTTTGGAAAATGATTATTAAGGGAAGTCAAGAGTCTGTCCCAGCTGCCCCACTTTGGGTAGAAAGAACTCCCTCAGTGTCTTCTGTCTCTACCTTCCTACCGAGATGTAGAGACACCTAAGAGACAAAATTTGCCTCCTGCTGTTAGGAGCTTCAGTTCTTTGCTTTTGGTCCCATACTTTGTGAATTTGTGCATAGACATCTGAGCCCTTGGCTCTTTTCTTGGCTTTTGCCACCTATAAATTCCTGGATGTCTTTACTGCTGTTCTTCCTACGCTGTAGTTACTATTGTCTATAGCATCTAATTGGGTGGACATGCTCAGAGTATTCTCTCTCTGACTTCCTTTCTAGTTTAAAGCTTTTTTGATTAGATATGCAAGACTCCAGGCAAATCTATATTTTTACCAGACCTTGTTAGATGCACTCCACCACTGGCCAGAAGCCCATCATTCCCACATTTTAAGCCACAGCTCCCAGTTACGACTCCTGAAGGGGAATGGGTAAGGAAGAAAGAGAAGTTGAATAGAACCAAGAGACCATGGAATTCTACTTTCTCCGATTTTTTTTTTTTGGTCAAGTTCTCCTTCTTCACTAAGGCTTCATTTTCTTCTTGAAGGTGTCCCTCCTGAAAATCATAGCAATACTGGGGATGATCAGAGACCAGTGGAAGGGGAAGGCAGTGATTTACAGAGAAGGTAGAGCTGGAAAAAAGAAATGCAGATTCTCCAGAGAGAACTAGATGTTGGAGGAATGGAAGTTTGAGAAAGGATTGTGAAAGGGTTTATGCTGCTTCCACAAAAGAGTTAACCTTCTCATCCAACCTCCAACAGGGAGAGAGGGAAGGAGGAAAAGGAGAATGTTTCCAGGTAGTTTTGAGTTAAATTAAGGGGTATATAACCTTTCTTGTGTCATGGACCGCTCTGACAGTCTGGAAACCTATGAACCTCCCTTCTCAGAATAATGTTTGCTGCCTACATTCAAAATCAAAGGAAATGCTAAATTTCTGTTAGAGGTTAAGGAAAATAAAGATGTCATTTTTCCCCCCTCCAAGTTCAAGGACCCTCTAAAATCTATCTACAGACTACTCTGCTCTAGAATAGAAAATGGGGGAGAGAGAAGAGGGGTATCTATCAGACTGTTTAGCCACCGAAGGATACTGGGCTTCTTTTTTCAGGACACTAGGGACTGGGGAAGGTGTAACGGGTCAGGCACTAGTCCACTTCATGCACTCACCCCTTGGTTCTATCAGGTGCTCAGGAGTGGACTCAATACCTCCCCCCTCCTCAGGACAAACATTGTGATCCTCTGGAGAAAACAAGCCCAAAGAGGGGGAGGGGCTGAGCTGGAGCCCTGAAGCCAGAGAACTCAGGAGCCCAGGTTCCCAGTGGGATGGGAGAAGGGGGAAGGGTTGCAGATTCCCTGGAGTCCTCTCTCACTGAGGAATGGCACAGGTTAGCAAGGGCCAGGAGAGCCTTGGGCAGCTTCTAAAGGCTACAGAAAGCACACCCCTGAAGGAATCCCCCAGTCCTTGGGGAGAACAAGGTAGTAGAAAGTGAGTCGGTCTCTGTCGCTCTCTCCCTTGTCTCGGGGATGGGGTGGCCTTCAGACCTTCGCCCATCCCCCTCCCCTATATTATCCTGCACCAGCCCCCAATCCCAGCCATTCAGACAAGGTAAAAAAGATGAAGTAGGGAACAGGCAAGGGAGAGGGGATGCTGCTCCTGGCTTCTGGGAGCTGCAGTGTGCCCATCCCCCAACCCCCTCCCAGCAATTTCTTGCCAATGTCTCTGGCAGTCCTGGGGGGGAGGGGGGATGTAGATCTGTGGGGGGATGGGAAGCTCAGGGGATACCCGAGGATGGAAGGAAGAGGAGACGGTAGAGTCTGAAACCATAAAGCCGCCCAGGAGGGGCAGGGATGAGGGGTGGAAAAGAGATCCCCCCAAAGATGAGGGCCTAGGACACCAGGCAGCGGGGGGAGGGGAAGAGGGAGCAGCTTCTGCAAGGAGACAGAGTCTGCAAAGATTCTTCTCCCGGCCAGCAATCTGGAGGCTGGTGCTGGACAGATGGGGGTTTTGGACACGGTGGCAAATGGACATGTGTTCCCCCAAAACGGGAGCTGGGTGTAGCCCTGCCTTGGCCCACAGCAGTTCCTTCTATCCTTGGGAATGACCCGGCCAGGTTCGGTCCTCTCCCAACCCCACCTTTCTCACTGCCACCTCTAGCCTCCATAAAAGCCCCAAAAGGGGGAAGTCCTTGCACTAGGGGAGCCACTGCTTTCTATTATGAGGGTACTGAACTCAAAGTTGTCTTTGGAGGGGTACTGCCTTCTATAGTTCCAGGGTCCATAGGTACCCTGAGCACTCCTGCCCCCCTCCCTCCTGGGGCAGGTGGCCACCAGGCTGAGCAGCTTTAAGCATTTAAATGGTTTACCTACACGGGGGCAAATAATTTCCGGAGATCCCTTTAAGGGGAGGGGGGAATCCAACCCCTTTAAGAGGGAGGGGTCAGAGCCATAAGGGTTATAAAAAAATCCAGCTTTCCTACTCTACCCGCCCTTAGGGCTTTTCTTTGAAGGGAGTTAGGGGAGAGGACTAAGGTGTTAGAGCCCCTTGTTTAGCAATCCTTAAAGAGGGGGACACGTAACAGCCTTCCACTCCCACATTTTCTCCCCCACAAGTACAGTTGTTCTACTCAGTAACCCCTGGGACTTGCTGGGGTTCCAGGGTTTGCCACTGAGACTGGGTGACCTTGGGGGCTCTTGGACAATCCCTTCTTGTCCAGAGTCTCAGGAGGAAAATTGGGGAAGGAGCAGCAGCCCCACTGGGTGGACTTCCAGGTGGGAGGGAGGATAGAGTGGGGATGGAGGGCAGGAGAGGAGAGGTGAGATCCTCCTGTGGTGGACGTGTGTGCGTTGCATGGTCTGAACACCCAGCAGAGCTCCGTGGGCACCCACAAACCACTCACTGCCAGGGAGCAGCTGGGGGGAGGTGCCTGCCGGACCTGCATCTACCATAGGCTGCATGCAGAGCAGCCTGTCTCTTCTGGCTGCCAGTTCAGTTGGGAGGGGCGGGGGAGGGGTGTTCACTGTGTTCCCCCAGCACTCCATGTTTTTTTTCCTTTCTGCATCTTCCCTTCCCTGCTCTTCTAGCCCTTTTCGTTGGCAGGGAGAGGAATGCTGGGAGTACTCTTTATCCCACCCTGGAGCCCACAGTGAATCCAACATAGGGGAGGGGGGGTTAACCCCCAGGGAAATCGAGGGGAGGAGGGAAAGTTAACCCTCAGGGAAATCTAGTTGGTACCAGTTTTCCTTTCTGACAGCCCCTGAAGTCCTTCTCTGCTTTGGTCTTGGGGGCTTTGGACTGGGAGGGGGAATTGGAGCCAAGAATCACTCCCCGTCATGCACCCTATGGTCCAGCCAATTTCATCCTTAGTCACTGGTGCTTTTGTACATACCGTCCCCCATGCATGGAATGCCTTTCTTCCTCTTCTCTTCCTCTCAGAATCCCTAGTTTCCTTTAAAACTCAGCTCAAATTCTATCTCCTACATGAGGTCTTTCCTGATCCTCCCCTCCCTGCCCCCACAACTAGGGAATCTCACCAAAAAAAAAAATTACCCCCTATTTATTTAACACATTTTTGTGTATAGGTGTCCTCTCCCCAACAGAATGTAAACTCCTTGAAGGCAGGACCAGTTTTATTTTTATTTTGCTCAGCAAATAATAGGTGCTTATTGATTAGTGGAGTGATTGATCTTTTAAGGTCTAAAGGGAGCTTTGGGATGGACGAAAAGTCTGTGAGGACTCCAGAGGCCAAGGGATTCAGGGAGAGAAGGAAGGCCTTGAAAGGAGGGGCTGCTGAATTTAGATTCTCTGTTCCCCCAAGTGTTTGCTGTCCTGGAAGTCAATTTCCACAAGCCTCTTTTAGGGACAAAGGATAGAGCGGGAAAGGAAAGATGGGTCTGCTTTCCTGCAGTGAACAAGGACAGCAACAGAGTTCGTGTGTTTATGTTTGAATACAGTGGCACAGGTTTTGGGGGGCATTTGCTTTCAACTGCTGGGGGGTTGAGATAACAGGTGCTCTTGGGGATTTTAATTATTTCCTCAGGCTTCAGGGTTTTAGGCCATTAAGGATTTAGGAGAGGGGGAGAGTCGGAGTAACTAACTTATGTGGGTGGAATGTCCTGGGCCTTACCTCTAAGGTTCAAAACTGTTCCCCATCAGATGAAGCCTCCAGTAGGTTTGAAGGTTCACCATCTACATCACCGCAGCGACATGGGGGCGAGTTCCTGCAGTGGACATTCTCTAGCTGAGCGGGCAGACAGTCTGGAGTGGATTGCCATGCCTCCTCTGTCTCCCAAAAGGACCACTGCGGCTCTATTCATTCTCCCTCAATACGCCACAGAAAGGGGCATTGAAAACTTCACTGTCCGACAGAAGAGGGGGGAAAAAATCCATCCCACCTAGCCCCTGCCACCATTGCTTGCGCATAACCTGATCTTCCTGCAGCCAGGACTGAGCATTCAGATACCAAACCCCTCTAGCCCGTACCTCATTTCAGATCCCTTCCCTTTCCCCTTCCCTTTCCCCTTCCCCTTCCCCGCCCCCTCCCAAGTGAGAGCAGCTGCTGACAGGGAGCCTGTGTGTCTCCGAATTTTCCCTTCCCTTCCCCTCTCCTTCTCTCCTGGTTCAGTTAAAGGCACAGGGGCACAAGGCTCTGCTGACTGCTGCTGTTTCTTCACCAACAATCCCTAACTGGGTGGGGGCAGGACTGGGGTTATCAGCCTACTCCCTTAGTCCCCTGGGATGGGAGTAAGGGAGGGGCAGGGGAGTAGGCACAGCCTGTAGCTCAGCAAGTGTTAAGAAAGCTTGCCTCTGGTTCAGAGGAGGACTTAATTTGGGACCTCGCCCTGAGGGGCAAATAGTGAGGAAAGGGAGAAATGCCTTAGTTTGCTTTGTCGAGGTAGGGGTGTGTGTGTATATTTCTATTCACGGTTTGGGGGAGGGGCTCAGTAGTCACTTAGTAGTGCTCCGGAGAGGATCCCAAAGGCTAAGGGATTAAGAATAACTCTGTCCCCTCTCAGAGATCTCTAATGCCACATTCTTATCTCTCCAACCATACACTTCCCCTAGTGAACTAACCCCTCCTTAAACCTGTCGGGCTAGGGATGGCAAGGACCCCAGTGTAGGCTCCGGAAGAAGATGGGATGGGTAAGCATTTGGGGGGGGGGGAAAGGAAGGCTGGGAAGAGGTGGCTGCTTTGATCTTTTTGGAGCTACCTTTGGGTGTCAGGAAAGGCAGTAATAAGAGGGGGGAAAACTGGAAGAAAGGGCACAGAATTTGTAGTCAGAGGACCTGGGTTCCAATCCCCACTTTCATTGCCTATGTGACTTTGCACAAATCACTTTCTTTACTTCAATTTCCTTAACTGTAAAAATTAGGGGGTTCAGCTAGATGACCTCTAAGGTCCTTTTCAGCGCCCCAAAAGCACTTGAAAATGGGCTCAAAACACCTTTTTCCAAATCCTAGCTTGTGTGACTTTTCTGGGCCTCAGTTTCCTCACCTGAATAATGAGGGGGCTGGGTCTTTAAGATTCCTTCCAGTTCAAAATCTATGCTCCTATGATCCCGCAGCCTTCGAGAGGGTTGCTTAGGTTACTAGGAGGCTTGGTTTCTTCTGACCGAGTTCTCTTCGGGTGTTACTCCCTCCCATGCCTGGGGCCCAGCGCATATTGCTCCCAGACCCGGGTCTTCAGACTGTCAGTGGATCTAGATTGTTCTTTGCCTCTCCCCTCCGCCTCGGCGTCCGGACTCCCCTCCCGATCTGGGTAAGAGCGGGTGTTGGAGGTTAGAGACCTCGGCCATGCATAGTCTGAGCTCTGCCTCCTGTGCCCACCGGGTTGACTAGTCATGCTCAGGCTCCTAGGGACGTGTCTGTGTGTGAGGGGGGAGGGGAGCCAGGAATGTGTCTACACAGCTCTGACTCCCACCTGCCAAAATAACTGCATCTCGGCTCGAGGACTCTGAGGTAGCCCCTCTGAGACTGTCACACTACCCACCCCTTGCTCCGGGAGCTCTCCTGACGACTCCCCTAATGGGCTGATGGCGGGTGGGGGGTGGGAAGGGTGGCGGTGTCGCGGAACGCACATTTGCCTTTGCCGCGAGATGGAAATAGGTGAAAGCTAAGCAAAAAAAAAAAAAAAAAAAAAAAAAAAAAAAAAAAGCATCGGAAGAGGGAGAATTACGATCTGGGAGGGAGGGGGCCGGTAGGGGAGGGGTCAAGAGGAGAAGATTGGAGGGGGGGGGAAATGAGCTTAGAAGGGGAGGGGGGAGCGGCGTGGCCAGGGGCTGACCTCACTGCAAAGGAAAGGAGACTTGTGCTAGGGGACGATGGAAGGGTGAGGCAGAGACTCGGCTCCCTGCAAAGGGGGCTCCTCTCACTGGGGTCTGGGGTATCTAATGCAGAAAGGGGCGTCCAAGCTTGTTTCATTTCTTGCTGGGTTCTCTCTAGCTTAACCTCGGGCAGCAGGAGCCTGCGAGGGTGGGGTGTGTCCGTGCCTCCTGCAGTTTCCCTGGATGGGTGGCTGGGCGGGAGGG
>CM053598.1:153602288-153617986 GCA_028646575.1 Pseudocheirus occidentalis | reverse complement strand
GAGGGGGGGGAGAGAGAGAGTATTAACAGTAATGATGCCCAAAAAGGCCATTGAAATGTTGTTGATTTTTTTTTAATATACAGGATAACATAAGGAAATTCATAAGGACAGTTCTGAAAGTAATGTATAGAATCTTAAAAAGTAATCTTTGTGAAATAGAGACACGATTTCACATAGAATCTTTTTGTGTTCTGTTGTGTGTATGGAAAGTCTTCTTTTTGGTGTTTAAATTCAGAATAAAAAAATAAAGGAGCATGTACATTTCTTACCACACCCTGGATTATTTGATATTTTACTTTTATGGTCAAATTGAAGGATATGAAATAATAACTTGGTGTTGTTTTAATCAGCATTTCTCTGATTATCAGTGGGGGAAAATGGCCCTTTTGACCTTGAAATGTCTTCAGAGTTCCATTAGGGCTGCTAGAATGGAGCAAAATCAAGGTTTCCCCTACATGTCAGCAAAAGTTGGCAAGGGTCTGCATTTGCTTTGGGGCTCCCTAACCCCGGATGGAGGAAACATGAGGTTTCACAGGTTTCATAGCTCTTGACTGACCTTGCTTCTCTGAAGCTGCTGGATGAAGCTGGGGAGATGCTGATGGCCTCCAAATGGCATTTAACCTTGTAATTCACTTCAGAGCCCTGAACATTTAGAACTATTTGAGAAAAGTTGCTAAACTGTTCATACCCTTCTATCCATCAATTCTGCCACAGAATTTATATCTGAAGGAGGTCACTGACTACTCTAGAAAGCAAGGATCCACGTGTACCAAAATATTCTCAGCAGTACTTCTTTTTTTGTAAGAGCAAAAAGCTGGAAACACACTCTGACTGTAGCTTTTGGTGAACAGCTAAACAAATGGTGGTATATACACGTAATGGAATATTACTGTATTTATTTGGGGCAAGAGAGGAAACTGTAGGGGTCAGAGAGCTGGTCTTGGAGTCAGGATGACCCTGGGTTCAAGTCTGCCTCTGGCATGCTTTGTGACCAAGGAAGTCTCTTATAACCTCTCAATGCCCCCAAATGAGCCTCTAAGACATTAAATAACAGATAAGTTACCAATTCACATTTGCCCTGGGAATTCTTTATAAAAATGAAATCACTGGTCAGGGAAGAAAAAAGGGGGAAGGCAGGTATGGTATAATGAATAGAGTACTGAACTTAGAATCTGGAAGTCGTAGGTTCAAATCTCACCCTTGATATAAGTCAACTTAAACTCATTTGGGCACAAGGCAACTCTCTAAGATATTGGTTCTAAGTTGGGAATCTGTATAGGTGGAGGGATTTTCCCTAACATCAAAATCAGCTGATCAATCAAAAACTCTGATGTATGGATTGATGGTACTACAAGGTCATGGGGTTCAAAGACTGGTGTGACACAGAGCAGACTGTTCTCTGGGGACTTAATAAGAGAATAGAAGGAAATGGCACACCCCCAAATAATTATGATACAGGATAATGTGTGATAAGAGCACGGGAGAAGTCCACAAAGTTCTGTGGGGAATTGGAGGAGGGAAAGTTCATTTTTATATGGGGTGTGGAAGAGGAGAGGCAAAGGAGGGCTTCCTGGAGGAGGTGGCTCCTAGATTGAGCCTTGAAGAAAGAGAGAATCTTTAATGGATCTGAATGTGGAGGAGTCCAATGTAGGCAGAGCTGTAATTAGAGTATAACTGGAGTGTTTGGAGCTTTCTCTCAGGGTGCCAGCCTGGGAAGGGGGTGTTTGTTCCCAGTCACACACTGGCAAGTATCAGTAGGATGGCTTTCCCATTATTCTTTCTCTCTTTGGTTACTCTCTTCTTCTGCTGGGGGGATCAGCCTCCACCCTGAGGCTCTCTCCTTTCCCTCTGAGGGATTAGAGAGGGTATTGCTCATGAAATTGCCCCATCTTTGATTTCTCCCACGAATTACCTGGGTACAAGGATGTCATGGACTTCTCCCTGAGATTGTACCATGAGGCTTCCATACCTTCTGGGTCTTCTGGTGAGCCTCTACTGACCACCTCCCTTCCTGCCCACCTTCTTTAAGGAGCTGTCTACAGAACTTCACCCAAAGGGATGGATGGTCCTCCTCTGACTCTTCCCTGGGGTTGCCTCCAGGGACCTTAGCATGGTATATTAGGAAAGAGTGCTGGATTTAGAATCAGAGAACCTCCCAGTTCTAGAATCTAGGTTCAGGGATGGAGAACCTATAGCCTCAAGGCCACATCTGGCCTTCTAGGTCCTTGGGTGCAGCCTTTTGACTTGAGTCTGAGTTCTAAAGAACAAATCCTTTTATTAAGGGGATCTGTTCTATGAAGTTTGGATTCAGTCAAAGGGCCACACTTGAAGACCTAGAGGGCCACATGTGGCCTCCGGGTCCCAGTTTCCCCACCCCTGTAACATTCTAAGGCTGCACTGTGATTCCACTCCAGGCCCCATCCCCTGCCTTTTGCTTTAAGATTTTGACTGTTCCAGAGGGTTGCCTAGGGAGAACAGGTTCTATGGGGCAAACTCTCTTGGGTGCTGCCTGTCTACTCCACCTCCCATCAATCCTTGCCTGATTTGCCCCTAGGGGTGATTTTCCTCAGTCTCTTCCTCCCAGGGGGTCGTGGGAGGAATGCACTTGACCCATTGGGGAGAACTGCGCTCAGTACCTCCCCATCCACCGTGCCAGCTTTGCTCCAGGCTCCAAATTGCCTAGTCAAAGCAAGGGGGACAGCGAGTGAAGATGTAGATGTGAGAGAGCAGGAGAACAGAGGAAGAATTCTGTGTGGCTGGTGTAACTCATGACCTATGAAGGAGGGGAGGCCAGAAAGGTAGGTCGAGGGCCAGAGTGGAAAGAAAGTTCCGAGCAGGAATCTTGGGCAAGAGCCTGCATTTGGCCAGCTTGGTGACCTTAAAAAGAGTCCCTCAGCAAAGTGAGGACCACTGTTATTTTCCATGATTGTTGCAAAGAAAACACTTTGTAAAACCTTAAATAGTTAAATAATTAGATAAGACTGAGTCAGTTGTTCCAATGATCCAAGAAGAACTCTCTGCATCCCGAAGAAATAGGAAAGAATACCTCAGAAACCTGAAATCCAACAGCTGAGTGCTTATAACCACTGTTCCTCATTTGTACAAAGGAATATGCTCGTTGTTTGCTCAAACCTGAATTCCAAGCTTTTTTGAAAGTTAGATTATTTGAATGAAATCAACTCCTCTTAATTCCAGTAATTCTTTTTCTTTTTGGAGGGGGGAGGGCAGGGCAGTTGAGGTTAAGTGACTTGCCCAAAGTCACACAGCTAGTAAATATTAAGTATCTGAGGCTGGATTTGAACTCAGGTCCTCCCGACTCCAGGGCCAGTACTCTATTCACTGAGCCACCTAGCCGCCCCAATTCCAGTAATTCTTAATTCCAAAATAATTCTTTTAACTATTTGCTATTTATGCTTGTGTATGGCTTGCTTTGTATATATTTGTTTATATGTTGTCTCCTCCATTAAACTATAAGCTCCCTGAGGGCAGGGGCTGTCTTTTGCCTCTTTTTGTATCCCCAGCCCTTAGCATGCCTGGCACATAGTAGGTGCTCAATAAATCTTAGGGCAGCTAGGTGGCGCCATAGTGCACAGAGTGCTGGGCCTAGAGTCAGGAAGACTCATCTTGAGTTCAAATATGACATGTTTCATCTCCCCTGGGAAGCTAGGGGGCGCCATAGAGCACTGGGCCTGGAGTCTGGAAGACATCTCGCTGAGTTCAAACCCAGCCTCAGACACTTATTAGCTATGTGACCCTGGGCAAGTCACTTCACCCTGTTTGCGTCAGTTTCCTCATCTGTGAAATGATCTGGAGAAGGATATAGCAAACCACTCAGTATTTTTGCCAAGAAAACCCTAAATGGGGTCACAAACAGTCGTGTGTGACTGAAAGGACCAAACAAGAACAACAAATAAATATTGGTTGATTGTATTTGAATGAATTCAAATTTGTATGAATGTGAACTATTAAAAAGTCAGTTTGTAGAAGGCACTGAACGCCAGCATGAAGAGTTTTATTTACTTGACATTAGAAAGCCACTCACTGAAGGCTTTTGGGTAGAGGAATGATTGAATCAGAGTCTTAAACTGGGAAGACTCCAAATGTGACTGTGTGAGGGATGGATTAGGACTAGCAGGAAGACCACTTCAGAGGTTATTTATTGCAAGAGCTAAAGAGAAGGAAGTGGTTGAGAGGAGATGAATTGGAGAGATAGTGTCAAAGCTGCTTCTGTTAGGTGGCAGGTCCACATATGTGAATGTGAACTATGGGCTTTATTCTCCCGTTAGAATGTGAACTACAGGAGGGCAGGGGCTTTATCCTGTCTTATTATTTTATATCTCCCTCAGTGGCTTCAGAAATATTTGTTAGACTTCTATTGAACTTAACTGCAGATTCTTAGTGGGGCGAAGGGGGGAGGAGCTAATGATGGAATTCTTTTATATTCCTCCCCTTCCTCCTTCGTTCTTGGGCTGTTCCCGGATACGGTAAAAGTGCTCAGGAAATAGAAGGGACTTATTTCTTAGGTCGAGTTAGTCCAACCCTCTTCTCTTACAGATGGGGAGCTTCAGCCCAGGGAGTGCCCAAGGTCACTCCCCTATATGTCTTGTCGCACCCTATTTGAATGGGAGCTCCTTGAGAATGTAAATAGGGACTGTCCTGTTTTTCCCTCTGTATTCCCAGCGCTTAGCACAAGGCTAAGACACAAGGTGCTTAATAAATACTTTTTCATTCGTTCACTTGTTCATTTATTCAAACAGATTAGTTGGGGGTAGCTAGGTGTCACAGTGGATAGAGCACCTGGTCCTGGAGTCAGGAGGACTTGAGTTCAAATCAAGCCTTAGTAGCTGTGTGACCCTGGGCAAGTCACTTAACCCTGATTGCCACCCAAAACAACAGCAAAAACAAACAAAAATCTAGATGGGTTTAAGTAAGAGAAGTCAAACCCAGGTCCTCTGACTCCCGATTTGAAACTCAGTTTCCTCATCTGTCTATAGGGATATATCTGTATATTTATATCTATCTATAGGGGTAGCTAATTCTAACTATACCTCATAGTGCTCCCTTAGGGAAAGCAATTTGTACATTTTAATGGGTTATATAAATGTGAATTATCAATCAGTATTATTGTCTCTGGGTCCTAAACTAGGGACAAGATGCATGTGAGAGTAGACTCTCAAAATCAAGAAGCCTTGAGGACACACCTCTACCATCGCGTTCCTCCTGGAGTTTATTCTCAGGCCTCTTCCTCACAACCAGAGCCCATTCTTTCTAACTGGAGCCCTTCATTATGAGAAGAGGAAGGAAATAAACATTTATATAGCACCCACCACGTGCCTGTACTAAGCACTTAGCTTTACAGATATTACCAACTTGAATCCAAAAAACCCCTGCAAGGTAGGTGCTGTTACGAATCTTCCCATTTTATGGTTGAGGGAACTGAGGCCAGTAGAGGTCAAGTGACTTGCCCAGGGTTATAGAGGTACTAAATGTCTGGGGTCCCATTTGAACTCAGGTCTTGCTGTCTCAGACCTGGCTCTCTGTCCTCTAGCTGTCTTGCCCAGCCACACTCCTAGCTAGATGCTGTCTCCACTTCATGCCTTCGTGACTGGGTCTTGGGTTACTGTCACAGCAGGTTCCAGTAGGGCCCATTCCTGACTTTCCCATTTTCTGGGTACAGAAAGATGGGTCTCAATTTATCCCCATACCCTAAAGCTTCCTGTCTCCGTTCAGTCTCCCAAAGCCTGAGTTCTGAACTCTGCCCTGATCCAATCTGTTCTCTCCCCTTTTCTCCTCTCCCTCCACCTACTTCATTCATTCATTGCTCTAAAGAGGCAGTTCTTCCCGTCTTTCATTCTCTCAGTCCCTTTACCCCCTCACTTTTAGGAGTGGGATAGGGACCCATCCAAGCACTTTAGACAGTTTTGTCTCCATAGAAGGTGAGGATCTAGAACCAAGAGAAGGAATGGGGCAAGTCCAGGACTGACAAAGACACTTCTTTCTGTTTCCAAGAAAACACTAGGAGGTACTTGCAGCATGAATGAATAAATGAAAAAACATTAATATATCATACATAATATTTATTAAGCACTATGCTAAATGCTGGGGATACAAAAACAAAAAAGTCTCTGACTAGAGGAACTTACTTTTTTTGGAGGGGGAAAATGAGGCAATTGGAGTTAAGTGACTTGCCCAAGGTCACACAGCTAGTAAGTGTCAAGTGTCTGAGGGCTGATTTGAATTCAGGTCCTCCTGATTCCAAGGCCAGTGGTCTATTTACCTACCTGCTCTAGAACTTACATTTTAATGATAGAAATAACCCACATAAAGGAGTGGTGGCCAGGGAGGGGTATTCTGGTTTGGAAAGTTATAGGGGTAGTGAGTAGAGACCTGACACAATTTTTTGAGTAGCAATGGAAATACCGATTTGTTTGGGGTTCCAGACTAGATGCAGGAGAACATTAAACTGTGAGTTTTTTTAAGAGCAGATATTTTTTTTTTATTTTTTTTTTTGTATCTCTAGTACTTAGTACAGGGACTGGCATACAGTTGGTACTTAATAAATGCTTGCTGACTGAGTGATGGGTGAGGTGACCGGGCAGGTGGTGAGGAGAATTCACTTAGATTTGGGTCATAGATTAAGGAGTGAGGTGGGGTGCAGGGCTGAAGTTCCAGAGCTGAAAGGGTGACTGAGCAAACTGGGGGATGGCTGGATGAATATGATGAATAAATGTAATAGAATATTTATTGACCCTTAAGAAACAATGAATATGAGAAAGTCTTGTATGAACTGATGCAGAGTGAGGAAAACAGTACATACAATGACTATAATGTACACAGTAGGTGCTTAATAAATGCTTATTGAATGAATGACTATAAGTGGAAAGAATCATAAAACAAAGCTGGAAGCTATGTAATTATAAGTGACTGATTTTGGTCCCTGAATGAGCTGAGGAAATATACCTTTTTTATTTTGTTGAAAAGGCAGGGAGAACCACGGGCATGGAATGTCGCCTACTTCGTCAGACACAGTCATTGTTTCAGCTGATTTAATGTAGCTGTTTTTCTTTGTCACAAGAGATGACTCAGTGGCGGAGAAGAATATTTAGAAGTGATTGTGATATTTTTCAAACACACACGAATGAAACTTTTCTTTTTAAAAGGAGATGCTGGGGCAGGTAGGTGGCACAGTGGATAGAGCACCTGTCCTGGAGTCAAGTGGACCTGAGTTCAAATTCAGCCTCAGACTCTTGCTAGCTGTGTGGCCCTGGGCAAGTCACTTAACTCTGACTGTCTAAAAAAAATAAAGAAATAAAAGGAGATGCTGCAATGTTGGTTTGAAGCAGGCCAGTACACAAGATAGAGTTCAGTTATATAGGAAGGCCTCAGACTTCAGCATAGGACAAAAGGTAGCCTTTATTTTCCCTTCTTGGATGAGCAGCTTCATTAGGAAGAACTCTTGGGAATGGTTCCAGACCCCTCTGTGCCTAAAATTCCCAGATGTCATCAGAGATTTGAAATTTTGCTGACGCCGCTTATACATGGTACAGCCCCAGCTCAAGAGTCAGTCAGAAGACCTAGGCTAAAATCCCTCCTCAAAAACTGACTATATATGTATGACCCTGGGCAAGTCACCAACCCCCTGGCCCTCAGAGAGGGGATTAATCCTAGTGCTACTCTTCCGTGAAGGACAGAGCATGTATATGACTGACCTAGCTGGGCAAGTGTGCCAGGTATGCCAGAGTTTGGGGTGGGCAAAGTGAAATGGTGCTAGAGAGGGAGCTGAAAGATGAGGCATGGGAAATGGGACAGGAAAATTGGAAGGGGTGGGGAGATCTGAGAGAGTCTGAGATCACATTTGAACTCAGGTCTGCCTGACTCAAGCCCAGCACTTTATACACTGCGCCACCTAGAGGCCTCTAAAGGAAGAGAAGAGAATCTTCAGACTATGGGCTAGTAAATTTGAGTCTGATCCCCTGCAACATTCTAGAACAAATTATTAAAGAAATAGTGAGTGAATGTCTAGGAGGAGGCTCTGACGATCACAGAGAACCAGTACAGTTTTATAAAAAACTAACCTTATTCCTTTTATGACAGGGTCATATAGTTCACCTAGATTTTAGCAATGTATTTGATAAAGTTATCCACATTTTTTCTTTTATTTCTGACCTCATTTTCAAAAATTTTTATTTTATTTCATTTTTTGAAGCCCCGAATTGTTTCCCTTCCATGTCTCCTTCTCCCACTCATTGAGAAAGCAAGAAAAATGAAACTTGTTGTAAATCTTTATAGTCAAGGAAAACAAATTCACACATTAGTTGGATGCATGTCCACTTGTTGGATATTTTGTAGCAGTGGTTCTCGACCCTCCTAATGCCACAACCCTTTAATACAGCTCCTCATGTTGTGGTGACCCCCAACCATAAAATTAGTTTTGTTGCTACTTCATGACTGTAATTTTGCTGCTGTAATGAATCACAATATAAATATCTGATATGCAGGATGTATTTGAATTGAGCATAACCCACAGGTTGAGAACTGCTGTAGTAGAGATTCCTTTTGGATATGAGTCGGACTAGATGGTCACTGGAGCTGTGATTCTTTGAATCAAAGAACACTGGTCTTGGGATCAGGAAGACCTAGGTTCCAGTTCTACTTCTTACAATGACAAGTTTTATGCCTGTGGACAAGTCATTTAACCTCTGAGCATCAACTTTCTTATCTTGCAAAAGGGTGTCTGTAATAATTGTATTACTAACCATGCAGGGTTGCTGTAGGTAGCTGAATGGCGTAGTAGATGGAGCTCTAGGTCTGAGGTCTAATCCAGCCTCAGATGTTTGCTAGCCGTATAACCCTAGGCAAGTCACTTGTTTGTTGTTCATCCTTTGTTTTTGAAGAGGCCTACCTTATTTTGCAGATGAGGAACCTGAGGCAAACAGGGTTAAGTGACTTGCCTTGCTTAAATCCAATTCATTGGAAAGTCAAGACATCACCCCAGATGTCACCCGTCCTTTTCGAAATTAAGGACAAATAACAATTTACCCATATGTCACAAGATATTTTTATTTATCTATTTTATATATATAATATCTATTTATATATATAATTATATATGTAATCTATAATTTATTTATTATACCCATAATATCACAGGATATTATTTCACAGGATTGTCCTGAGGATAAAATGAAACAACACAGAATATTGCAAAAAACTTAGTAAAGTTTTCAGCTTAAAACTGCACTCACCCTGTATATACAAAGTAATTAAAACCCAAAGCACTATGTGAATGTTAACTGTAGCTGCTGCTACCACATCACTTCCCCCCCTCCAGGTTTTCCCCCCTCCTCTTTCCCAGTCTTCTCCTCCTTCTCTTTCCCTCTTCCTCCTTTGCATCCCCTTCCTCATTCTTTTCCTCCCCTTCCTCCCCTCTCTCTCCTTATCTTCTTCTTCCTCTCTTCCCGTCGCCCATCTCCTCTCCTCCTCCCCCTTTCTATTCCCTCCTTCCTTCTTATTCTGTTCCTCCTCCCTCTTGTCCTCCCCCTCCTCCTCCTATTACTGCACCCTTGCCAGATACCTTGTACCAGTTCCCATCAAACTTGATCTCAAAAGTTGTGATCTCACAGGGTTGGAGATATAGGCTTGGAAGGGCTCTGCGGTCATCCAGTCTAGTCCCCTCACTTTATAGAGGAAGAAGCTAAAGTCAGTCAGTTTATTTAATCATTTACTAAGCCCCTCTATGTACCAGGCTAAGGGTAGGGGGTAGAAAGAAAAGCAAAACCAGTTCCTGCCTTCAAGGAGCTAATGGGGGAGACAAGATGCCAACATCTACATGCAAACAGGTTACAGACAAGGTATTTTGGAGATCATCTCAGGGAAGACACTAAAATTAAGGAGGGCTGGGAAAAGCTTCTTGAGAAAGCAGTCTTTGGCTGAGATGGAAGGAAGCCAGAGAAGTCAGGAGACTGAGATGAGGAGAGAGAAAGAGCATTGCAGGTAAGGGGGGACAGTCAGTGACAAGGCGCAGTGAGCAGGCAGAGGGTCTAGTGAGAAGAGTAGCAAGGAAGCCAGTGCCACTGGGTTGCAGTCTGTGGAAAGCAGGAAGGTGTAAGAAGGCCGGAAAGATCTGGAAAGGGGTCAAGTTTTGAAGGATTTTGGAAGACAGATATTTGATCCATCCTGGAGGTAATAGGGAGCCACTGGAGTTTCTGGAGTAGGGGGGTGACATAGTGAGATAGTGTTTTAGGAAGATCAATTTGACAGCAGAGTGGAGGATGGACCAGAGTGGGGAGGGACTAGAGGCAGGGTGATCAACCGGCAGGCTGTTTCCATAGTCCAGATGTCAGGTGATGAAGGCCTGGACCAGACTGTCAGAGAAAAAAGGGGGAGCATGTAAAAAAGGTATTTTTTTGGAGGGAAGAAGGCAGGGCAATTGGAGTTAAGTGACTTGCCCAAGGTCACACAGCTAGTAAGTGTTAAGTATCTGAGACTAGATTTGAACTCAGGTCCTCCTGACTCCAGCGCCGGTGCTCTATTCACTGCGCCACCTTGCTGCCCCCAAAGAGGTATTTTTTAAGAAATAACAGAACTTGACCATTTGATGATATGGGGGTGGTGGTGGTAAGAGAGGTGAAGAATCCAGGATGACACTCACATTGTGAGCCAGGGTGCCTGGGAGAATGTCAGTACTCCCTACAATTATAGGGAAGTTAGGGGGGGATAAAGGAGTGTTTGAAAGGGAAGATAATGAATTCAGTTTTAGATATATTGAGTTTAAGATATCTATGGCACAATCATTTCAAAATGTCTAAACAGGCAGCTGGAGATATGAGACTGGAGGTCAGCAGAAAGGTTAAGGGTCAGGGTTGGACAAACAGGTCTGAGACCCATGTACATAGAGATGATAATTGAAAACATGAAAGCTGATGTTATCACCAAGCGAGTTAGAATAGAGGGAAAAGAGAAGAAACAGAGCTCTGGGGAAAACCCATTGTTAGTAGGGTGATATGGATGAAGACAGAGAAAAGGAAGCAGAGTATACACACATGTATACACGCATGTATATATGAATGTATATGTACATGTATGTTTATACATAAAACATGTTTATATACACCCATATATGTCTCTGTACACACCCATATACACATTGTGCATGTTCTATATAGTCATACATGTGTGTACATGCATATGTATGTATGAATGTGTGTATGTATATATACATATATGGGCACATGTGTATCTATCTATCACCTATCTATCTCTCTCTATCCATCTATCTATCTACCTATCTATCTATCATTTATCTATCTATCTACCTACCTATCTATCTACCTACCTATCTATCTATCTATCTATCTACCTATCTATCTATCTACCTATCTATCATCCATCCATCCATCCATCTATCTATCTATCATCTATCTAATCTCTATCATCTATCTATATCTATCCTCTATCTATCTATCTATCTAGCATCTCTCTCTCTCTCTCTAAAGAACTAGAAGAGAGGTGTCACAAAAACCTAGAGAGAAGAGAATATCAAGGAGAAGTGGGTGATTAACCATGTAAAAGGCTGCAGAGAAGTAAAAAAGTATGAGGATTGAGATAAGGCCATTAGATTTGACAATGAAGAGATCCTTAGTAACTTTAAAGAGAGTAGTTATTTTTGTTGAATGATAAAGTTGGAAGCTGGACTACAGAGTTAAGAGCAAGAGAGAGAAGGAAAGAGAGGTGCCATTTATACTCAATTTATAGCCAAACAAAAAGGGGCAGAGATGGACAATGGCTATTAGGGATGAATAGTTCACCTGAGGGTTTGTTGAGGATGGGGGAGAAACAGGAATGTTTTTAAGGCAGTAGAAAATCATCCAGGATACAGGGAGTGATTGAAGATTATCCAGAGAGTAGGGCTGATGAAGGAAGCAGTTCACTGGAGAAGACTGGATGGGATGGGGTCAGTGGTACAAGGAGAGAAGTTAGCCTTGGCAGGGAGAAGGGCCATCTCAATATATGAGCCAAGGGTGAAGGAGGGGATAGCAGCAGAAGGCTTGTGGGTGATGTGGGGGGAAGAAGAAGGGAGAATAGAGGGCTTTCTTAGGAATGGCCTCCTTTTTTTTTTAGTGAAAGATGAAGAGAGATTCTCAGCAGAGGCAGTTGTAGGGAAGGGAAGCCACGGGGAGTTTATGAAGGTATAAAGAGGTTTAGAAAGGCCTCTGCAGTGAGTGGGGTAGGGAATTGATTAGGAAGGCATTAAACTGCTTTGCCACATCAAGGGTTCAGCTGAGATTATATGATATAAAGTCAGTCCGGTATTATGACTTTTTCCAGAAGGTCAGAGAGAGTCAGTAGTGGAGATGGAATTTGAACTCAAAGCTTTTGAATCCCAATCCAACAATCTGTTCACTGCTCCTTGCTGCCTTTTATCTTTTAGAGGGTTACCCAGTCTTCATAGTCTGGGAGGGAACTTTAATGACTATTTTACATGAGTCCCATTTTACAGATGAGAGAACTTAAGCTTGACTTGCCCAGAGTTAATTCAATTACATTCAGAAAGTACTTGAATGTCTTTTATGTACCGGGTATTGGGAAATAGGAAACCAAAGCTAAAAGACCCCTGGTATTAGGGAGTTTACACTTTACTGGAGGAACATGTATATCAGGGGTGGGGAATCTGTGACCTTGAGGGCCTGATGTACATATAATATAATATAAATAAATATAAATCATGTACATATTGGGGTAGGAAAACAACTTGGGAGATTAAAATAACCCACATAAGAGGTGGCACTTGAGTTGAGCCTTGAAGGGAGCCAGGAGTTCTAAGATGCCTTCTAAGTGAGGAGGGCATTCTGGATGTGGGAAACAGCCCAGGCAAAGGAATGGAGTTAGGAAATGGGATGTTGCCAATGGTTATAAGACCAATTAAGCTGAAATATAGAATGAGTGAGCAGGATAATGTGTAATAAGCCTGGAAAGGTAGATTATAAGCAGATTGTGAAGGACTTTGCATTTTATATTATAGGCAACTAGGGAGATAACAGAAGTTTCATGAATGACATGGTCAGACCTGAGGTTTTGTTTTGCTTTTTGGAGGAGGAAAGGTAGGGCATTTGGGGTTAAGTGAGTTGCCCAAAGTCACACGGCTAGTTTTGTGTTAAGTGTCTGAGGTCGGATTTGAACTCAGGTCCTCCTGGCTCCAGGGCTGGTGCTCTATTCACTGTACCACCTAGCTGCCCCCAGACCTGTGTTTTAAGCATATCAATTTGGCAGTTGTCTGGAGGATAGTTTGGAGAGGATGGAAGTTGGATGCAGACTATTGTAGGAGGGTAGGGGTAGGAAAGAGAGAAGGGATTTGGAACTCAAAAGTTGTAATAACCAAATGTTAAAAATTGTTTTTACATGTAATTTAAAAATTTAAAAACATTCATTATAAAAAGAAAAGAAGAAAAAAAAGACTTTCAATTGTCTAGTCTTGATTTGTTGGGGGCCTGTGTTAGGGTAGTGGCTGTGTGTACATGCAGAGAAAGGGGCAGATAGAGAAGATATCATAGACATGCTGCCATCGGTGGGCAGTATGTGACTGACAACACGAGTGTGGCCAGAATCAGATTAAAATATGATTCTTATCTGATTTTAATGTCTTGATGTATTAATAAAAAATAAATACATGAACATGTGATTTTCTGAGTCAATATATGGCCCATAGTCTGTTTGGGGGTGTCTCCCTCTGCTCATTTCTATCCGAGTTTGACACCTCTGTTGTAAACAAGTCTTGGCAACTGGTTGGATATGACAGGGCGGGAGAGTAGTGAGTGAAGGTGAAGAACAGAACTCAGGAAGTTAGGAAGAGGGCTGGGTGCAAATAGAAAGATAACCTGTCTCAGAAATGATAAGTTTGGGATGCTCACAGCATCTTGTGACATGTTTATCAAACCTGCAGGCAAATATGAAGTTGAGAGAGAGACTTCATATGCTGCACAACGGAATCAGTATCTGAAAAGATCTTGGTCTGAAATGATGGATGAAGTCTAATAAGATGAAATTTAATGGAGGAAAAATGTAAAGTGCCACAGTGCCTTATAGTGGAGAGAACACTAGCTTTGAAATCAGGATACTAGGGTTCAGAGCCAGGCTCTCCTACTTACAAACTGAGTAATGCTGGGCAAGGCACTTAACCAATCCAGGCTTCAGTTACCTCACTCAGTAAAGTGGGGGCAGTCAGACCAAATGACCTCTAAGCTTCCTTGGGTTATTAAGATCACCTGCACCTGTATAGCATTGAGGAGGCAGATGGGATTAGACAATAGTGACAATTAGACAGTGAGTGACAATTAGGACTAGAACTTTGGTTCCCTGCCTCCCTCATCTTCTTTCTGCTACTTCATTAGTAAACATTTATGGAGACCTGCTAGACAAAAGAAAGGCCCAGACAGAGCTCGGCCAAGAAAGCAAAGAAAGGGCTAATTGTATTTTAAACCTTATTCTAAGTGTCTAGTGAAAGACTGTCCAGTTATAGGAATTTCCACTTCAAATGAGTAGAGAAGTTCTTTTTCTGAGACGAGGGCCCCTTCGTATTCACTCCTTTTTTTGAAGGACCACATAGAATCACAGAGCTGCAAGGGACCTTTGGGGTCACCTTTGAGGTCAATCCTTTGTTTTATAGATGGAGAAACTGAGTTCAGAGAAGGGGCTGTGTCACTCTGGCAGAACTGTGATTCAAACCCAGGGATTCTGACTTCAAAATCAATATTCTTTCCAGTAGAACAAGAGGCATTATCTAAACTTTAGGCAAGCCCCAGAGATGAAATTAAGTTATTAGGGTAAGCTGTTTGCCCTTCATTTTGAAGAGGACCAATGACATCATGGGGTGATGTCTTGACTTGAGCAAGTTGTGCAAAGTCATCGGTCTCAGTCTGTCTACCAGAATCATCGAAGTCCAGTGGCAAGAAAAAAGTCAAGATGACCAATGATGACCCAGGATATAGTGAATGATCTTGTTTTCAACGTCTGACCAAGCTCTGAGTGCTCCACAGTGCCTGCTGTAGCCACATGCGTGGCCTGGGGAAGTCTTTGCATGCTTGAAGTAGACATCCCCCTAACTCACCAATGGGTTTGCAGCTTGTTGGGTTACCCTCAACCTGGTTTAGCCCATCTGCCAAGATGGTTTTACTGGGGTGTGGCTTCTGTACATGCTACAGCTTCTTGGAGCCAAGGATGAGAGTTGAGTGACAGGGAGACACTGAAGCTGGATGAGGAGCCCTGAAAAGGGCTCAGCAAACCCTCACACCAGAGGTGCTAGTCCTCCCTGAACACTCCACATTTAGTGTTGGTATATGCAAGTATTTCTGAGATCTTTGGTAGATTCAGTAGTTTTTTATTCATATTCATGTCAGACAATTCCTGACCCTATTTGGGGTTTTTTTGACAAAGTTACTGGAGTGGTTGGCCATTTCCTTCTTCAGCTCATTTTATAGATGAGGAAACAGAGGCAAAGAGGGTTAAGTGACTTGCCCCGAATCACACTGCTATTAAGTGTCTAAGGTCAGATTCCTTCCTTCCTTCCTTTCATTCTTCCATCCATCTTCCTTCCTCCCTCCCTTTCTTCTTTCCTTCCATTCTTCCATCCATCTTCCTTCCTCCCTCCCTTTCTTCTTTCCTTCCATTCTTCCATCCATCTTCCTTCCTCCCTCCCTTTCTTC
>CM053598.1:153572532-153601788 GCA_028646575.1 Pseudocheirus occidentalis | reverse complement strand
GATTCAAGTTTTTACTTTGATTAGAACATTTAATTCCGGACTTTTCTTGGTCTGGGAGGGATTTAGAGGAGCCACTAAACTTTATTCCTCCATCTTGGCTTCTGGCAGTATGGGTGTATAAGTTTAAACATCCAGATTGCCCCCACAGAACTTGCTGCTGCTGCTGCTATGGAACCCAAGATTTTTCCTACCCGGTTAGATGATTCTCGGTCCTCTGGCTGGAAATCTCTCAGGCTGGGTGAGTCTGCTGGATGTCTGGCTGGACCTTTTTCTCTCAGTCTGCTCTTCTCTGCTTTCTGCTCCACGCTGGTGTGGCTTCCTTGAGTTCAGCGTTCTTCTTACCCCAACCTAAGTAGGCACTTTCCTGGGCTGGGAATCCGCCTTGCTCAGTCTCTCCGTGGGTTCTGTGGGTTCTGTCGCTCTTGAATTCATTCAGATTCACTTTTTAGTCTTTAGCGCTAGAATGGCTCTGGCTGCTGCAGCGGCTTCTCCCCACTGCCCTGGGGTCAGGCCGGGTTTGCTGGCCTTGGCTCCAGACCTGCTGACATGGGTTCCTCCTGCCGAACTGAACTTCAGCGGGGGACGTGTTTTCTGCAGTTCCGTGGATTTTGGAGCCGTAAAATTTATTGATTTTATGTGTATTTAAGGTGGTCGTGCAGGAGCTGCTGATCCTTGCTGCTTCTATGCCGCCATCTTAGCAGATTCCTTTCTTAAGGAGTTTGAGAAAGGGAGAAGAAAAATAAGCTGATAACCTTGTGTGGATGGTGGAACCTAGTGAGAAACACTTTAGGAAAGTTCTTTCCTTCCTCTAAGCTAAGGAAGTAGATAGTGCCCAGGAGGACATGGTCTTTAGTGGTGTTAAATACTGCAGAAAGGTATGGCTCCTCTTTGTAAGAAATAGAAAGACGGCTCTTTGAAGGAGCTGAGCTGAAGAGAAGAGGTAGAGGATGATGACATTCAGTAGAAGGCTTTTGAGAAAATCTTTGTATGTTTGCAGGTATCAAGGTATTGCAAGTGATGCTCCTTTGTTATCTGTAATCTCATGATACTTATGTTTCTCAGCACCAAACACTCAGGACAATGGCCATGCAGATGCAATTTGAAGCTAGTGCAGACACTTCAGTGGAGGAAGAAAACATTGGCCCACAGCCTATTTCACGACTGGAGGTATGTACTCAAGATCTAAGTCTGGAATTATATTGTTGGATTATATCATGTTTACCTGATGAGAAAATCACAGCTTTTATCTGTTCAACTGGCTGTCAACCTCAGGTCAGACCTGAGGATAGGTTAGGGTTGCTAAGGATCTACAGAAGGGATTTGAATGGTCTTCTGTAAAGACTTAAGGAGGGAGCCTCATCTGACCAGGGCAACATCCCGGACAAGCCAGGAGGAAGGGAGCCTGCATTGGACTGGCAGTGACTTCTCTTCTTAGACCATTTATTTATCTCTTTTTGGAGCAGCAGTATCAGCTGCAGAATCCTGAGAGCCAGAGGGGGAGAGAGGTCCTCATTACTGTTGCTAGGTGACCAAACTGCTAAAGTATTCCAGGAATGGGGTGTAGGTGGTGCAAAGGCACACAGAGATGGGCACATGCATGTGTTCACGTGTGTGTGTGTGTGTGTTTAAATGTCAGATAGGCATTTATGTTTGATGTTAGAAATAAGAGGGAGTCACTGGAGTTTATTGCTTAGACATAACTGCCACAGGATTTGACTCTATCTGAGGATGGAATTGGGATTTCCTATTTTGCAAAATTTGAAAACTGGTGGGAAGGCTCCCCTCCTACATAAAATATCCCTCCTCACCTCATATGCAAGTTTTAAAAACTAGAAATTACCAATTTTATTTTCCTTTTAGGATTTAGTATTAAAAAGCATTGTTTTGAGTAAGAACAAGAAAGGGTTACTGGCACAAACCCATAGTTTTGTTTTAAAAAATTATCCTTTCTTGATGATGCAGGCCTATCTCTGATGTCTAAATTTTGAATTTATTATCAATTGCCTGATAGGCTTTTTTAAAACCGAATGTGTTGTGATTGTGCTTATAAAACTGCAGAGGTTTACAGTTCATAATTTATGCTTTTTACATAAAGCTATAAAGCATTAGATCATCCCAGTAGACTTAGAGAAGAGGTAGGCCAGTTATGGGGTGTAGGTGGTGCAAAGGCACACCAGAATTACAGAATCGAATTTCAAAGGACTTCAGAGATCATCTAGGCTGACCTGTACTGCCTAGTAGCTGTCCCTGCAGCACTCCCAGTAAGTGGTTCTCTAGCCTTCACTTGAAGCCTCCAGTGAGGGACCATCCATAACTTTCTGAAGCATTCCCTTCTAGTTTTGAATAGCTCTAATTACTGGGGAAATGTTCTTAAATTGAGCCTAGATCTATCTTTTCATAATGTCCATTCATCTTCATTTTGCCCTCCAAGATTAAATAGATCAAGTCTAATGTTTCTTCTGCATGACAGCCCTTTAGGTAATGGAAGCCACCTGTCATGTCCCCCTCCCCCTCCCATGATTGCCTGTAATGATGTTTCCTGATTTCTAGGCTAAACACCCACAGTTCCTTTAACTGATCCTCATATCAGCATGCTGTCCAGCCCCTTTCACCATCCTCATCACTGCCATCTGCAGGGTGTTCCTAAAGTCTGGACACATAGGAAATCTTATTTATGCATATTTTCAAGAAATGAAATGAATGCAATTTTTAACAACATTTTTATTTAATTAGCATAAATTTGAGCCATGACAATTTAATATGGAATAAAAGCTTTCATTAGCTATTGGGGACTATTTTCCATATTAATGAGATTAATTTAATTAAATTAATGAGATTTCCTATGTGTTTCCTATGTCTTCTTCCTATGAAATCTCATTTATGCTAATTAAATAAAATGTTGGAAATTTCATTTCTTGAAAATATGCATAATTAATGAGATTTTCTATGTGTCCAGACTTTAGGAACACCCTGTATATCAGTAATCTCCAAACCTTTTTGGTCCCTATTAGTTTAAAAAAAAAAAAAGCACATTCTGCCATGTAAGTATATTTACTTATTTATATATATAAATAAATGTATGCATGTTGCAGGGGATGTGCTCAGGGTTTTTTGTTTGTTTTTTTCAATGTACTGGTAGTGTGACATAGTGGATAAAGAGGATCTTGAAAGACTTGGGTTCTAGTCCTGCCTCTGACTCATGCTGGAAATAGAACTCAGTGCTCTGAGCAGTAGGACTAAGGTACAGAGAATGTGCCAGACTGCATTGGTAAGAGGGAGTTTCTTCACCACGGTTCACCAGACCAATGAAAGCATTGGTCTAAGCCCAGTATCTACTTGTATCACTGTACTAATAATGGAGGACCTTATGAAACTTAGGCAGAATAGATGAGATAAAGGTAAAATAATTTTGATCAGAGTTGATAGGGAGCCACAAATTAATTGAGTAGATAAGTGAAATGGTCACATGTGCTTTAGGAAAATCACACACTGGCAGCCCAGTAGAGGGTAGATTGGGGAGAAGAAAGATCAGTGAGAAGGCTCCTACGATAGTCCAGGTGAGAGTGACCGTGGCAGGAGCAAGAAGGGGTCAGACGTGAGAGAGAACGGACCACAGAAATGATGACATTCGGTAGCTGATTGGGTATGTGGGCTAAAGAGGTAAAGATGGCTCCATGCTTATAAATCTAGGTGACCTGGGTAATGAAGACAGTTGTATTTTCTATAGTAATGTGAAAGTTTGGAAGAGGAGCAAGTTTAAAGATCTGCCATGAATATGACAGTCTGTCAGCAACTCTTCAACTCAGTTAGCCTCACCAAAAATCAAGGGGAAGGCTGGGCTCCTCTCAGTCCCTGCTTCTGGGGAAGCATCCCACCTCCTGGCTTGCTCCAACCCCCGGGTGACCTGGGGAGCAGAAGGTGAGTGTGCCCATGGAGATCCCTGTGACCCCCAAGAAGACGCTGCTGCGACTACTCGGCAGTCAGATTGTCACTGCTCTAGGGGGTTCATAATCCCTCTCTGAAGAGGGGCAGGGAAGACGTTGGAAATTGGCTCAGCTGATAGTCTACAGCTTGCGGATGTCCTTCCTAAGACGTGTGCAGAGCTCCAGAAATGTGCCCGAAACAGAGTAGAATAGTTAGATGGTCTGGTCCTTTGTCCTGTACACATGCCGGTGCTGTCAAACTCAAAAAGAAAACAAATCCCTGTGGGCCACATGTTGATTTAGGAAGTCACAGATTAACATTAGCTCTGTTGTATTGTATTTTTATTTGTTTTGTTAAACATTTCCCAGTTCCTTTTTCATCTAGTTCCAGTGACCTGGTTGCCACCACTGCTGTATACTAGGCCTCTGTTGATGAAGGCCAGGATTGTGTTCACTTTCTGACTTTCTTGTACTGCTTTCTCTTTGAACTTACTTAGCCCACTAAATCTTTCATATGGAAACTGTTACTTAGCTCCATATTCCCCATCTTGTATTTGTGAAATTGATCTTTTTCCATCCTAGTGTAGAATTTTACATTTCATTAAAGTTCATCTTACTTGATTTGGTCTTTCTAGATTTCTTTGGATACTGACTCCTTCATTCCAGTTGTTCAATAAGGAAACTAAAGCCCAGAGACTTTAGTGACTTGTGTGACACATCATTCTAACTCAGAGCTCTGGACTTCCAACTCTAGAGGTGTTTGGTTTGTTTTCTCACTTCTCCCACCACTTCTTTTGTAAACAAACAAATAAGCAGTTTAGTCATTAAGTACTATGATTGTAAATAACATTCTGAGTTTTACTGTGACCATATTGTTTATTCTCAACCATGATCAGTATCTAACTAGGATGTGCTTGTGGATCTACTTCTCATTTTTTAATTGCTAATACTCAGTCCTAGCTTTCTTTCTGTGGCTGTACTATGCTTTCTAAACTGGAAATAAGTGTTAAGTATTCGGTTTGCTTTGTAGAAGTCTCTGTTCTGAAGGGCTAATGATAAAGCCATTTTAAATGGTTCTCTTCCCTTTCAGCAATGTGGCATAAATGCCAATGACTTGAAGAAATTGGAAGAAGCTGGATACCACACAGTTGAGGCTGTTGCCTATGCACCAAAGAAGGAACTAATAAATATTAAAGGCATTAGTGAAGCCAAAGCTGATAAGATCCTGGTAAGCACTACTCAGTTGAACTAGGGAGGCATTAATGGGCTTTTCATTTGTAATTCACTGTTGAATTTGAGGGCTGAGTCAGTTGTTAAAGCTGTCAATGAGTAGATTGGTTAATTCTGACTTGTTATTAGTCCATGCAGGATAAGCTGTGCCCTCAGTCAAGTTCCCCATTAGGAATTCTGATGACCTTCTTATTACTTTCACATATCGGTTGATTTGGGTTCTGAAAAAGCTCTCTCCTCCCTTTGGGGCTCATTGTAATTTGCTTTCTAAGTATAATACTCTAAGGATTATAGGTTGAGTTTGGTGCCTGAGTTGTATAAAGCTCTCTAAGCCTCTAAGAGGGAAGAATACTACAAAATAATTATTAATTCTTGCTTCTAATCTTCCCAGTGGCAAATAAAACATCAAATATATCTTATCTTTCCGGGTATTGTGGCCTCATAGTTTAGAAAGCCATTTATTGATTTAATATCTGAATCTTGTATTTACCAAGCTCTGTATGGGTATAATTCAACAATCTGATCTTAGAGCCCACTTGGCTTCTTGACAGTGAAAGGGGAATGTGATTTAAATGTGCCTGGTTTCATTCACTTTTTAATAAACTATGACAAATGACAGTCTTCCATGACTTACTACATGGGATGTGGTGACTTAATAATCCTTAACATCATATGTAGTATACATTTTAAAAATTCCTTTCAACAAACCAGGATAGGACTTTCCTTTTTTTAATAGTGGAACCATAAACCACCAGGATTGAGTGGTTTACCCAAAGTCACAGTCAGTCAATAGCAGACAGAGGGCTTGAACTTGTCTCTTGGTTCTGTCCAGTACACCTTTCACAACATTCTGCTCTCTGCCACTGATCGTGCCTGTCACCATTTTTACCTCTCTGACACTTTCTAGTGTTTTAAAATTTCATTTCTAATAATGTATTTCAGTATTAAGTAAGATAACATAGAAGACAATGAAGAAGAAAGAAGAGCACAATAGAGGTGAAGCGGGCTGCAACAAATGACAAATATGAACATAAAAAAGAAATAGAATGAAAAAATATAGCAAATATGTGACAAAAAGAGAAAATGGTGTGCATGGTCCTATTGTGAGGGTAAAAGCTAATGGTGGACAACCTCGGTGTTCCACTGATATTTTGAGATGTCAAGAGTAATTGAAAAGGGCCCTGAGGATGTCAGTGCTTCTCCTCTCCACCTGATGGAGGGTGAGGGTGGGGGGTGGGGGGTGGAACATTGATAAAAGTCACCCAGGATGGGCAGGAATGGTAGGTTGAAATCTGCTTTGTGTAAGAGAATTCTAAGATCTGTGAGATCATAACTACATTTGAGTAATAATGAGCCCAAATAATTAAATTTTAGTTAAATGTATTTCTTTAATATTTTACATCTGTATAGCACAAAACATATCTTAAGTTTCAGTCTTATATTATGAAGTCATACTTTTCCATTGTCTACAGTTATAACTTGAGAAACATTTGACCTTTCCCCTTTCAGAAATTTCAGATACGTAATTTAAAAATCAAATCTTAAATTAATATTCACTTTAAGACCCTTTCCCCCTCAGCATGACATCTCTGCATTTAATTTCCTCACATAATCCTTGAAAGAATTTAGTTCACTTAATTATCACACTCATTTAAGAGTGCACATATATTTAAATTCGCTAGTAATTTTAGCAAATATTTATTAAGCATCAGATGTGTTCAGAGACTTGGGCCACATACCTGGGGAGGTTCAAGCTTTAGCTAAGGTCTTTTCCTTGATAGAGCTTGTATCCAGTAGGAGGATGTGATACACACATAAATAATTATTTTACATAAGTAAGGGCATAACAGAGGTATAAGCAAAGTTAAGTCCTACGTAGAGGCAAGGTAATTACTTATCTGAAAGACTTCAAGGAGGAGGTGTTATTTTAGTTGAGGTTTAAAGAGCAAGTAGAAATTCAATAGGACGAGTTAGGGGAAAACATTCCAGGCATAAGTAAAGTGCAGGAAAATGTATGTAGAATAATGCATAGTCCAGTTTGGCTTAAGCAAAGGGAGAGGAATGCTATGAGAAGAAAGCTAGAAAGGGCATTAGCCAAAAAAAAAGGTACCTGAACCCTAATGATAATGACTAATCCTTACTGTGAAGAAGAGGTGAGATAATACAGCTCCCTCCCATCTTTGGAGAAGTGGGGAACTGTGGGTGTTGAACATCACATATGCTATCAGACTTAGTTGATATATTGTTGAGTTTTGCAGAACTGGCCCTCCCCCCCTTTTTGTTATTGTTTAGTTGCTTTTCAATTGTGTCTGACTCTCTCTCACTCTAGAGTTTTCTTGGCAGAGATACTGGAGTGGTCTGCCATTTCCTCCTCCAACTTCTTAAAATTATTCTTTATTTTTAAAAAATGGCTCTCTGGTAGGAGAGGGAAATGATGGTGATGTAAAAACAAAAGATATCAGTAAAAATTAGTTTTAAAGTTTGAGGGTGCATTGCCAGGTTGTAATAGGCCCTTAAAGATACGTTGTTTGGATTTATTTGGTAAGCAGTAATGAGCCACTGAAGATATTTGAGCAGAAAGATGACACAACCAAATCAATATGTTAAAAAAAAAAAAAAAAAGCTTAGTCTGGCTGTGATGTGAAAGAAGAATTAGGAAGAAAAAGAGTAAGAGGTAGGAACCATTATTAGGATGCTATTGCAGTGGTCCAGGCTGGTGTCCAAGAGGGGCCACCCAAGTGGCTGCAGTAGAAATAGAGAAGAGGATGTGAGAGAGATTGCAAAGGCAGGACCAAATGGCCTTGGCAGCTCATTGTATAAGAGAAGGAAAAGTGAAAAAATAACCCCAAGGTTTTAAGCCTTGGGGACCTGGGTGAATGCCAGTGCCTCTGACCAGCATTAAGTCAAGGGGATGAGATTTAGAAAGATGATCAGCTCAGTTTAGGATTGTTGGATTTGAGGTTCTGCAGTCCATCTGGGTGAAGATGCTTAAATACTGTTGAGGCAGGGATAGAGCTCAGGAGAGGAATTTGGACCAGATGTGCAGGGTTAGAAGTAATCTGCATAGATGAGGCAGTAGGAGACATGGTAGCGAGTGAGGTTGTCAAAAAAAAAAAAAAGAAAGAGAAATGGGCCAAGGACAGAGCCTTAGTGATCACTTTACCTTAAGGAGCTAAAGAGGAAGAACTAGTAAAGGAGGAATTGAATGGGGAACGTGGGGTGGGGGTCAAGGGAGGAGAAGAGAGAACCTAATAGGGGACGTGCCATAGGATCCTGGGTTTAGAACGGAAGCTTCTAGAAACCACAAAGTCTACCCCCTCTGATTTTACATGTGAGGAGACTGAGGTCAAGAGAGGGGAAGCAATTTGCCCAAATTCACAGAGGTGTAGTAAATGACAGCGTTGGGATTTGATTCCAGGTTCATGACAGGTGGTGCAGTGGGTAGAGCGCTGGGCCCAGAGTCGGGAAGATTCATCTTCCTGGGCTCAAATCTGGCCTTAAGACACCAGTTTTGTGACCCTGGGCAAGTTACTTAACCCTGTTTGCCTCAGTTTCCTCATCTGTAAAACGAGCTGGAGAAGGCAGTGGCAAACCGCTCCAATATCTCTGCCAAGAAAACCCAAAATGGGGTCATGGAGAGTCTGACAGGACTGAACAATAACAGCAAGAAGAGTCATTGTGTCCCTGTTGCTTCTGATACCAAAGCCAGCACACACCTTCCCAGCAGTAGCAGGTAGACCATTTAATGCTGTAATGGTTTCAAAGAAAATGAAGACTGAACAAAGCTGATGAGGTTTTAGTGTCCTTCAAAAGAACAGTTTGCTACTTCGTGGGAATTTGTTTCTTGAGCCTTTAATATTGAAGCATTGTTCCAGCTCATACTCCAGTTACTGAATAAAACATGATAGCTGCAGATACTGAGACAAAGTATAGGCGGTGTAAACAATTTCTAATTTGAATTCTAAGTGTAAAGATGTTACTATCCCTTGAAATGTGGAGTTAGTACTGCTATCAAATAAATGTTTGTTGAAATAATGCTAATTGAAAATAAAAAGATTCTAAGTGCTTAGTGCCTCATTAAAAGAATATTTGTAGTATTGACTGGGCCAGCAGGGGTCTGTGAAATGCGTTTGCTCCTTCTCTTTGGGCACCAGCTTCTGTCAGTGAGCACATTTCAGCAGGGGAGCTTCGGATGTGCATCGTAAGACCTCAGATGTGCAAATCAGATCACTGCTATGCTTTATTAAATGCATAAATCCAAATCTCTACTAAATGAATGTGTGCAAAGTTATTGTGGTGTCAATATAGATTGACCTACATGTACTTTTAGATTTTTGTTTGCATTGATGTCAGCCATTTTATATTGTGGATGACTGAAAAGCAAGGTCCATGCTTGTTTTGTTTCCTTTTGGGTTGTGGTGATGGCTTATCCGTGAACAATTATGACATTTTCCTTCTTAGGATCTTGGGCCCCAATCTTTCAGAAGTAGCACTGTTAGTGTAATGTCAGTATGAAGAATGAATTAATATCCAAGAAATATTTTTTTTTGCTACTGCTTCCAAAATATAAAAACTTGAATTCAGAGTAGTTAAGAGGGATACATTAAAAACCTCATGGAATAGCTGCCAGATTCTTTCATGGAAATTTATCTCCAAAGTCTGACTCGAGTTAAATTAAATTTTCCTTAAATACTAATTTGCTAGCGCATCAGGTTTGTACTGATTGACTCAGCATAGTGAAATTTCATGTAGTATTTCAGCATGATTCTGTTCTGCTATTTACTTCTATCATGTCCAAGAGTTTGCAAGTCTTATTAAAACTCCTGCAACTTAAGTCTCAATACTTGTACTCTTCTTGCCTTGCAGAAGATAGGAAATAGATTTTGAAACTCAGACATAAATTAAGAAATTGGAGACATACACCCATGTGTATGTTCCATGTGGGTGTCTTCATTTTGAGCTTCTGTTTCGGGAGAGTATCTAGTTATTTGAAAGCTATCCAGAACATAGAGGTTGAAATTATAGGGAAGAAATAACTAAATTCCCTCTCTGAGATTTTAGTTTATCTTAAAATTAATCTCCTATGGTTCTGGAGATGAATTTGTGTTTCAGTTGCATGATTAATAGTTCTTTCTTGAAATCCTAATATTTGGGTAGTTTTTGGAGAAGATTCTGTATTTCTCTTCCCCACCCTGTTTGTCTGCTGTGCAGCTTTGGAATGCCTTAACTTCCCATCTCCTCCATTTTTGCCAGGCTGAGGCGGCTAAATTGGTCCCAATGGGTTTCACCACTGCAACTGAATTTCATCAGCGGCGGTCAGAAATGATACAGATCACCACTGGCTCCAAAGAGCTCGACAAACTACTGCAAGGTGGTAATCTCTTAGCAGTATAGCAGTATATTGTAGACTCTTGTGGGGGAGGGGAATGGCAGGTAGAGAAAAGGAGATACCGGAAAGTACACTTTGTGTTGTTTTCTGTTTTTCTGAGGACTAGGAAGAGGGCTTCTGTGGTGAAAGAGTAGGGAGGCTGGAAGCTAGAACCTGATATTCTACATGAAACACAAGAGCTATCTGTGATTATAGGGATTATTTGAAAATCGGTCTTATCCATCAACAATCATTTATTGAATACCTTCTCTGCATCAAGCACTGTAGTAGGCACTGGGGATGTGAAGACAAGATAAGAAAACTTAAAGAAATCAAGTGTTTAGTCTAATAGTTTAAGAAATTCAGATCTAATAAAGGTAAGAAGGGAAAGAAGGAGAATTTTTGTTGACTGAAATAAAGTTGAACAAAAATGTTTGAGTTACTTCCTTGTTTGAGTCAATATTTTCAATTAAAGCCTCTTACTATAATTTTAGTTCTAAGCCTGAAATATTGTGACTGGTTAAAATCTTACCCAGTTTTCCTGTCCTCATCTTGTCCTTTAGGGTACCAGGTATAGTCAGACACCTGGATTTGAATCCTGGCTGTTAGTTATGCTTACTTAGGCAAGCCATTTCTTCAATTTCCTCATTTTTGAGATGAGGAGGATTTCATTACATCACCTCTAAGGTCCCTTTCAGTATTCAGGCCTAGAACGGTTAAACCTAATCTCGGTCATCACATTTCCTCGAAGAGTGTGCTTATCCTGCATCTGTTCACTCTTGAAAAGAATGTTGTTTTTCTAAGCTGCTACCTGGTCAGGTATGACTTTTACCATTTCCTTATCTACTCCATCACTCCTTTTTTCATTTTTCACTTACATAATAATTGAGAGCTTCAACTGGATCTGTTGCATATCATTGTCCTAGAGGCTACAGTACTATCCTGGATGGATAGATAGATGGAGAACTTTCATTATCTCAATTCTGTACTTGTCATCCAGATAGACCCATAAGTAAATTTCTAACTTAACTTTTAATGTAGCATTTGTATATCTTTTATTGCCCTTTTAGGTGGAATTGAGACTGGTTCTATCACAGAGATATTTGGGGAATTTCGAACTGGAAAGACACAGATTTGTCACACACTGGCTGTAACCTGTCAGGTGAGTAGGTGGGATCCTGATAAGTCTTGCGTTCTAATCCTCAGGCTGGCTTTGTAATGTTTCTAGGCCTCTGTTTTCTTACTTGTAAAACAACAGTTGAACTGAGAATGATATCTAAGATCCCTTACAATTCTAAAATCCTATGGTCTTTCAACCTTAAATTATTGTTAGGAAAGAGTAATACAATACTTATTAATGGCATCACACTTGGAGATAGAAATTAATTATAAACCAATGAGTAAATTCAGTCCAAAGCAAGTAAAAGGATAGTCAGATTTGTTAGTATAAAAGTTGATTTTGATCTAAGGGAGCAAGGGTAGGCTTTGACTGCATGAAGATTGCCCTACAAGAGTACTGTGGAAAATTGGGTCAAAAATGGATTCAGCAGATTTGAAGTAAAAACCCATAAGACAGGGAGAAAGAGATAGCGTAAACTTGAGACTGGCATCTCCTGTACTAGGAGGTGCGGGATACGTCCGTCAGGCAAGCTGCAGGAAACAAGAAGAAACGTTCCTAAAAAAAAATAAAAACAAAAACAACCCCCCACCAAGAAGTCAGCCTGCCAAGATCAACAAATCTGCCAAGATACATTGCCTTAAAAATCTGCCTGCCCCTTCCTCACCAAACCAGTTTCCTCATTTGTAAAATGAAGGCTTTTCAGGAGAAATGATATCATTTTCAACTCCTATTTCTTTGGTCTCCCTCCATTCCTAACAATATTCTTGCATACAGACCACATGCATGCACAATGCTTAGCAGTGTGGAAGAGGAGCTACTAGCCTGTGGAGTTTGGGTTTCTTCTCTAAGGTTGTAGAAAGCCATTTTGAGGACAAGAGGGATATGATCAAAGTACTTTTCTTTCCCTTTTTTTTTTTGCCTTTTTTGGAAGGGGAAGGCAGGGCAGTTGGGATTAAGTTTATTTGCCCAAGGTCAGACAGCTAGTAAGTATTAAGTGTCTGAGGTCAGATTTGAACTCAGGTCCTTGTGACTCCAGGGCTGGTGCTCTGTTCACTGTGCCACCTCGCTGCCCCGAAAGTACGTTTTAAAAGAAAGCTGTGGTAGTGGTCAGTTCATTTCATTTCAACCATCATTCATTAATTGGTAATTTGCTAGGTATTGGGGCTGCAGAAAGCAAGAACAAAACACTTTTGGACTTTTGGAGTTTGCACTTTATTGGGAGGCTAGAGCATATTAATTATCAACAAGTGTTTATTAAGAGGCTGTCATGTGCCAGGCACTGCCGGGCACTGGGAATACAGATACAGAAAGGAAACGATCCTAGAGGAGACAAGTGCATAGGAAAACGTATACAGCATAAACATAACACTAATGAGTGCAGATGTGCACAGAGTAGCTAAATACAGAGTGTTTCAGGAGGAGGGCATGAGTACATAGACAAGTCATGGGAAGATGCAAAAGAGGCAGAATACAAAGCAGCCAGGGAAAGAGAGAGCATCCCAAAGCTGCAGCAGGCTTGGGCAGGTCTGGAGGAGGAGGTGGAGTGCTCGGGAAGCTGCAGGTGGCCAGATTTGGAAAGGGAACCAAGAGCCAGATCGTGAAGGGCTTTTGAAAAAAAAAATGATTTGGGGGGGGGGGGGAATTTATATCACAGTCACTTCCCAAGTAGAAGCCTCCTTCATTACAGCAAAAAAACCCATGCAACTGATCAGTGAGTCATTAAGCATTTATGAAGTGCTTACTCTGTGCTGGGCACTGTGCTAAGTGATGGCGATAAAAAGAGGGACAAGTCATCTCTGCCGTCAAGGATCTTGCATTCTAATGGGGGAAACAACAAGCAAAAAAAAAAATGTACATACTAAATATATGTACTGTGCCTATAAGGTAACCTTAGAAGGAATGCCCTAGCAGCTGGGGGAGGAGGGTAGGAAAGGGCTGCAGAAGGTGGAATTGGAACTGAGGCTTGCAGGAGGCCAGAGAATCCAGGGGGGGAGGTGAACACATCAGACATCAGGGAAAGCCAGTGGAAAGGCCGAGTCAAAGTGATAAGGTCCTATGCAAGGAGAACAGCAAGAAGGCCTCTGTCACTGGAGGAGAATAAAGGATGAGAAGACCAGAAAGGCTGGAAGAAGCCAGGTTGTGAAGGACTTTAATTGCCAAAAAATGAACTTGATCATTGATCCTGGAGTGAATAAACGGAACCACTGGAGTTTATTGAATAGGGGAGTCACAGGGTCACAGCTATGCTTTGGGAAGAGCAACTGAGTGGAGGTTAGGTTGGAGTGGGGAGACATTTGATGGGTGACAAACCAGAAGACTTGCAGTAGAGCTCCTAAGAGGTGGTGAGGGCCTTCACTAAGGGATGTTGCCTGTAGGAGTTGAAAGAATGGAACGTGTTGTGTTGTGAAGATAGAGAGCCGGCTTATAGAGGCCTTGGTGGAAGGCTTTAAATTGTAATCCTTGAAAAGTTTCTGTCATATCTTAAAGTAGATAAAGAGATTCATTTGATCCTTGTGAGGTAGGTGTGATTATTAATCCTTAAGAAACAGGAGCATGAAGCTTGTGTGTCACGGTTTCAGGACTGACAAATCTGAGCTCTGTCAGTAGTAACACCCTCACTCCCCACCCCAAACAAACTCCCAGCTGACACATCTTAATATTTTTTGGAGGGGTAGAAAAAAGAACAGTTAGGCAGGTCCTAGGCAGGGAGATGATGTAATCCAGGGCATAAGTGAGAGGGCTTGGCCTTGACAAAGAAGAGCAAAGGGGTAGAGACTGCGAATGTTCTGAGCCATAGGAATAGGAGTGAAAAAAATTCAAGATGTGTGTCCTCATTTTTTCTCAGTAAGTTAGAGGTGAGGTGCTCTAAAGGAAGAACTGCTCATAATTATGATACTGTAGTTAACAAAACATTTTTCTTGTGCCATTGTTACTTGGCATTAGAATTGGAATGTGCCAGGGAATAGAGAAACCAATGTGTTTCCATGAGTATCCTCTGTTTTCATAAAATCCACTTTTAATACAATGCACATCTGGGTGTGCCCAAAGTACAACGTGGCCAGGAAGCATAGGTGGCGTGACTGAGGAGATTGATCTCTACAAACCACAAGAAAAGTAAGTTGTCACATCTTAACTTAGCTGTTCTCAGCTTACTTAAAGGTCATTTTGAAACAGAAAATTTCCCCCCATTATTTTATTTGTTACATGGCAAAAGTTGTTATTGTCTCTGGGATGACAGCAAAATGAAGAATCTCGTGATAGTATGACCTTCACATTCAAACTTTTATTTCAGAATTAACTGCTGCTGCTCATTCAATGAGGAGGGCCAGGCCATTTTTATTTTCCCTCATATGTGATTCTGAGGAGGAAAGGGTTTGGGGAATGGAGGAAAGGAGAGCTGTAGAAAGCCTTGAAAATAATTTAGAGACTCTGGAGGAAAAGGAACAAAAGCAATAGACACTCTTGTCATTGCCCAGGTGCCATTTGGAAATTGGCAGCTGGGGGGAAATAAAGCCATTTAAAATGACACCCTTAATACCAGGGTACTGTTTATAGGTCTTCTGGCATTATATGTGACCTTTTAAATAGTAATGTTTTCCCCATGTTGTTTTGACAGGGATTCATGCAGAATAAATATTTAGAGTACAGTACACCCTGTCCATGGTTGCCATGGCAACCAAGCGTGTCATGCTGACGTTCTAAAGTTGTATAAACAGAATCCCAGGCTGGGAATGTTTACCGAATGGTCAGCTCATGTCTGCCAACAATAAAATGAAGCAAAATGCTTGTGTGAACATATCCTATCTATAAAAATAACAGAATACTCACAGACAACTGAATACCTAACTTGAGGCCTTTGGTTTTATCCAAAGAAGATGAATGCTGAGACCTTAGGCAAATAATAATGGCTATTCACAGTTTTGGAGTAGTGTAAGAAATGTTATCCCCGTTTTAAAAATGGGAAATGGAGCTCAGGTAGGGGAAGTGACCTGGCCATGGCCGTGCTGCTGGTTTTGTCTCCGGGCCAGGGAAGCAAAGCAGCACAGTGCTCTGGAGAGTCTGAGGACCTAGGTTCATGTCCTTCTCTACCACTTCCTCTGGGTCAATTTGAACAAATTGCTCTCCCCCCTCATCTCTAAATCTAAGGTGCTATGACTCCCAAACTACATTGCTCCTTTCTTTCTTTCTGTCATCCTGCCAATAATAGAGGGCGTGGATACTTGTCCCCAGATCTTTCGAGCATTTTTTAATGCTTTCTCAGTACCTTACTTTCATCAGCAACTTGGTAGCAGGAGAACCCTATGGGGTGATGGACCTCTCTCATATTGTGGAATTGGGTAAAAGCATTAAGGTCCAGTTGAGGTAAGAAAATGGACAGACTGTTCTTGTTTTTATCACTGAAGGGACTTCAGACTTCTCAGAGATACTATGGTATTTGGCACAACATGGTAAGGGAGGTGTAGAGAGTCAGAGAGATGCACCCTGAGTACCCCCAAGGCAGTGCTAGATGGCACCCTCTATGGCACCTTTTCTCCCTGTTCTCATCTTTCCTCCCCTCCCCACCTTTCTGCTCTGCCTATATTTTCACATGTTCTGTTACTATTTCTTAAGACGTTTCTAAACCCCCTACTGGGGACCATCCTTACCAAACTGCTCAGTGGAGTGGAAATAAACGTTGTAGGATTGGTGACATGCACTAGACACATTCCTAAGCTGCTCTGCATAAAACCAGTTACTCCGTGATTCAAGGGTCCTCAATTCCCCAGAATGAATTTTGGAGAAATGGTCTAGGAGTAGATCATGGCCTAACCCACTCTCCTGTTACATGGCCCCAAACTAGCCCAGCCCTAAATCAAACTGAGGAATTTTAACTTAATCTTCTTTGCAGTAACAACATTTATACTTTACAAGATTTGTGATTTCAATAAGCAAAAAAATCTATAATTGTGTTTATATGTTTTCCTTCCATTGACACAAAGTGTAACAAGCTCCTTAATGCCTTACAACAAGTGTGGGCAACCTGCAGCCTCAAGGTTATATGTGGCCCTCTTGGTCCTCAAGTGTGGCCCTTTGACTGAATCCAAACTTCACAGAACGAATTCTTTAGGGGATTTGTTCTGTGAAGTTTGGATTCAGAGGGCTGTATTTGAGGACCAAGAGGACGACACGTAGCCTGGAGGCTGCAAGTTCCCTACCCATACCTTACAAGATGGTTTATGAGTTACCATAGCCAACACAAATGCATCACCTGGTGGCCATATGGTTGATGAGTCTGTCGGAACTTCGCCAGCCACAGGTCCTTAGATGAGAGGGATCTGGACTCATTGGAGAAAAGCTCCACTGTCAGTCAGTCTTTAAGAACTCAAGTGTAGCTTCACCATGTGGTTCTTGACAATTGGTACAACATATTAATAAGCAGTAGTGGTTGGCTCCAGGCAATTTAGTCTCACATGAGAAGTACTTGGCTGTAGTTCATTCTTACTCTTGTTTACTTTTCATTTTCTTTAGCTCCCCATAGACCGAGGTGGTGGTGAAGGGAAGGCCATGTACATTGATACTGAGGGAACCTTCCGGCCAGAGCGATTACTGGCAGTGGCTGAAAGGTACGCTATTGTTCAGAAGGTGAGGACTGTCTGCCTGTGATATTTAGCGTCTCATTAATCACTGGGGTTAATTCAGCTCATCTAGATGGTTAGGTCCTGTGTCTTCCCTTAACTTCTTTAGGAGCATCCCTCCCAAAGTTTATATGTCATTCTTGTTATGAAAGGATGACTTTCCCTCTAAAATAGGTGGCTGGTTTTTTTTATTTGATCAGGGCAACTCTGCTTTTCAGCTAGAATCTTTAAGTCAGCTCACAAGCTTATTCCACCTGTCACCTAGAATCTAATTCGTGGTCACATCTAGGATCATTTTGTTTCTTGTCACCTCAAGTCTTGGGAGTGAATTGGAATTCCTGTTACATGGCTAAGAACCACACTTTCTCTAACCATAGCCCCACATTGATCCAAATTCAGCTGGTTACACCCTTGCAGCTGTGGGGTTTATGGAGAAAAGGTGACTGAAATTCCTTCTTTTTTAGGGAGGGTTTTTAAGGTTTTTTTGTTTGGTTGGTTGGTTTTGTATTCTCCCTCTTTATCCCTTAGTCTGAGCCTAAGGCACAAGGCAGTATCACTGAGGCACAAATGAACTGAGCTATGGTCATATCGTTGCAGACTCTTATCTCAAATCCCACAATTCTTTGCCAGGTCAAGAAACTAGGACAGATTTCCCCTTGGTGACTTGTTTTAGGGAGGTGTATATTTCTGCAGTGAATCATCCTTCCAAAGGTGACAGACAGCAGCACCCCTGCAGAACAGTTCTGCTCAGAGATCTGGGACTGCCCTTCAGCATATTGTGTCTTGTCGAATGTTCATAAATAGTGAATGAAGTTTAGGACGTTTGTTCATCAGGACCATTTTTGCAGTTCTCTTGCCTTATAAAATGATCCTTAATTATGAGGGGCAGCATGGTGCACTTGGCTTGGAGTAAGCCGGAGACTTGGATTTGAATCCTGGCTCAGACACTCTGATCATGGCTCTATGATTCCCTCCCCCCCCCCCCCCCAGCACCTCAATAGTCGGACATTTGTACTGTCCGCTCTCCCAGGGTGCTTGTGCTCACTCTGTCAACCTTAAAGTGCTATATAAATGTGAACTGGTGGTGGTCATTCATATTGGTGTTACTAGAGTCATTCCTACCTGTTAGGAAAATTGTTCCTGCTTGAATTTCACATGTATGTATTAACTGTATACATCTTACCTCTATCCGTAGTTCCCCAAATGGGCTTTGTAAAGTAAGGCCCAGGGTCTGCTTAAGTTAATACATGATTATTTTTCCCAGCAAAAGCACTGAGAGTGCCATAATTAATACGTTTGCCAACACTGCTTAAGTATAACCTGTTATTTATGAACATTAACCCAATTCAGACCATTATGGCATAATTTTCCTGTGTTGTATGACAACCCTTTCTTGTGGAACCATTGTGAGTTCTTTATCCAGAGAAAGAGCGCCCTCTTGTGGTGGTAGGGTATGCTTATTCCCAAGAAGCCACTCCCAGTTGAGGGATTTAAAAATCATAGGTACCTGATCCTACAGGGGGCTGGGGGGATGTGGGAGGGAGAGTAAGAAGAATGTTCTCCTTTCCCAGTAAACTGCTGTGGCTCCTATAAGGTAGAAACATTCTCCTTGTATTGATAGCAATTTATCTCAATATTTTCTGAGCAATAAAGATTGCTCATTGTTTTATAGTGAACAAGAAGGAAAAGTAGATGAATGAAAAGACATTTAATACCCACTGTGTGCCAGTGGGTATAAAAGTGATACAGTCCTTGTCCCTTAAAGGAGATTATATCTGAATTTCATGAACAGCAAAAAAAAGAGAGCGTTTTCATATACAAAATCAAACATTGAAAAAGAAGATTCTAGGTAAAAATGTGAATCTATTACATAAAACTTGTCTCTCCCCCACTTTGTTTTTTAGTTTTCAATATTTACTTTTATAAGATTTTGAGTTCTAAATCCCTCCCCAAGATGGTATGCAATCTGACATAGGCTATACATATATGATCATGTTAAACAGGTTTTCACAGTAGTCTTGTTGTGAAAGAAGAATCAAAACAAAAGGGAAAAACCATAAGCTAGAAAAGAGAAAATAGTATGCTTTAATCTGCATTCAGACTCCATATTTCTTTCTCTGGCTTGCCTTTTTAAAGAGTATTTAATAACTCTGACATCTTAAAACACAATCTTTAAAACAAATAAGCTTTGTCAAGCACAACAATCCAAACATTTGCTGTGTGTGGCATTTGCTAGAAATTATGTCTGATTTTGCCGCTTGAGTCCATCACCCTCTGTCAGGAGGAAGCCAGCACGCTTCCTCATCGATTCTCTGAAGTTGCTCTCAGCCAGTGCATCCAACAGAGTTCTTAAGTCTTTCCAAATTGTTTTTCTTCTCAGTGTTGACACTGTACAAGATCTTCTCCTTGTTCTGTTAGCTTCAAGTTCATACAAGTCCTCTCAGATTTCTATGAAACCATCCCTTTTGGCACAATAAAATTCCATTACATTCATATACCATAATTTAATTGACCATACCCTAATTGATGGACATCCCATTTATCCAGTTGTCTGCTTTAGCAAAAAGAGCTGCTGTAATTATTTTTGTACGCATGCATCCTTTTTCTCTTTGATCACTTTGGCTGCCTAAGTCTAGCCGCGGTGTCACTAGAGCAAAGGCCTTAATCATGGCTTAATCACTCTTAGAGGAAATGATGTTATAATTGATAGAATAACACATACAGGGAGTCACAGGAATGGTAAATAGAGCCAAAGGGCAGGTGACTGTTAGGCTTTGTTTCCTCATCATAACACAAGAGGTGGGAAGCCAGAGGCAGGTACATGCATGGTGGAGAATCGGAGCAACAGCCTGGGTGTGTGGGATAGTGGCGTGAGAGGGAGTCTGAGGCTGCCAAGATACACTGGTCTGGGCGAGTGTGCACTCAACGACCAAAGCGGTTATTAGCTTGTTGGTGTAGGTTGGAACAGCAGCTTGTTCATGTGTGCTTCTTGTCCTTGTCCTTCCGTAGAGGATCTGTCAGTGATTCTTTTCATATTTCGTGGATACCAGTGCCATGCTTAGGCTGCCCGTTTGTTACTAGTCACTCTCACTGCATGACCAAAGGAGGTAGCCATCTTCTTTTCATAAATGCCTTTGACATTTTTGTACCACTTTTAAACAAATCATAATTGGTGACCTCCCATTTATATCTGTCCACTGCCCTTTCACTCATCTGCTAGCTTGAGTCTTCTGGACTGTTTGTTGTTCTGTGATTGGCAGCAATAGCTTAAATAGAAGAATGTTGATGTTAAAAAGACATGCTTTGAAGCATCAGGGAGCAGTGTGTGAGGCACAGATTCCCAGATGTTATCTGACCCACTCTCTGTCCCTTGCTCTATCTGAACCAGCTTATTTGTCTTGTTCTACTGTCTGTCTAAGAACTCTGTAGTGAGTGATGAACTAATCACTCAACAGGTTTTCTCTCCAGTTGCACATGTCATAATCAGGGCAATAGGAATCTTCCTCTGCTTGTCAATCATAGCAATCAGTGTGAAATCCAGGCACTCAGTTTCCCCGTCATATCCCTTCCTCAGTATTGATAATCAGAGGATCGTTAAACAAAGAAACATTTACATGGTGTTAGCCATCATAGTTTTTGATTTCATTTTATTTTTGTTTACCTTGGTGGGTATGTTTCTGTAAATTTATTTTATTATTGTGAACTTGAAAAATCAACAAGTGTGTTTCCTTACACAAAGGAAAAACAAAAAGGCTTCTATGATACTTTGAATCTACAGTGTACTTACATCATGTTACATTTGATGTTCTTTTGTTTTCTTTTGTATCAGTGTCATTATTCATTTACCTTCCCCCAAGAAAAGCTTTCTTAACAAATGTCAAGCAAAATAAATGTATATATTTGAATGTCCGTCTGCCGATACGCATCTCATTCTGTCCCTTTAGTCCCTCACCCTTCTGCCAAGGAGGGGAAGCCTGCCCCATCACTCTTCTGCAGTCATGCTTGGTCATTGTGTAAATGATTTCCCTGGTTCCGCTCATTTCCATCAGTGGCATCTTGTAATTACCCTGCCTCTCCTATCAGCTGTATAACAAACCGGCTTGCTAAAGGGAATTGCATCTGAAAACCTGCCTGTTCTCACATTTTTCATCAAGGATACTGCCAGTGTATGTATAGGCTATTCCTTAAAAGAGTTCATAGAGATGAAAAAGGGTGTCAGTGGTGTTACTAATGTCATCATTCAGTCAGCAGGCATTTATTAATTGCCTACTATGTGCCAGCATCTGGAATTAAGCCGCCTCCTGGATGGTTCTGTGTTACTTTGCTAATTGATGATTTTAATTGGTGGTCTTAGGGTAAGGTACTGCTTCAGTGAATAAGATCTGTAAATTAGAATGATCTGCAAGGAAATGATTCTCACCAAGGCACCACATGTAAACGATCAGCTACTTCTATATCAGAAGAGAATTTGTTAGTTGTGACTCTTATGGCATTTTTTTTACTGTCTGAAGTGGACATGGTTATGGTGGAAAAGTTTATATGATTTTAAGAAACAGAATATGCCTCATTTTCCTTTGTGTTTAAATGGAAACAATGGTATGCATTACTATGATAACCATTTATTGAACCCCACACATGAACTTCAGTGTCAGGCTTATTCATCCAAATGCACACAGTGGGAGCCTTAGGTGTGATAGAAGTCACACTCAAAAATTGCAAAATATCAAGTGCTATTTGTGCTTCTGAAATGAGATAAAGTTGATCCATTCCCTCTGGTCACCCTCATCCTCTTTACTGATTATAGCTGGATTTCCTTCCCGGCTAGAATAGCTTTCATTTCTATCATGCTTAGGCTGTTCCTTTTCCCCTTTAGTTTGAGAGCACTCTAGTCTAAATTCTGAGAGGGTCCTTGGCTTCCATTGCTTTTGAGTGACTGCTTGGTGGAGCCTAAGGTGTAGAGCAATATCTCCCGATTCCCTTCTGGAGTAGTAGTTTAGGGATTTGGTCATGAATTTCAAAATTGTTTCTATTTCCATCTGTTGAAGGGAATTGGAATTTCCTGGCCTGAATTTCAAGCAAAATACAGCAGTACTTCTTGGCAGATCTGCCTGCTTTTGAAAGTATGCCTTTGGGTGTAATTAGTCCAGGAAAAATCTTTCCTCTGACCAGACAGAAGATGCAGCCTTTCAGAGCAGCTGTAGAGTCAAAGAATCCTTGGCTTCGAGAGCTCAAGCAGCCTCTAGCAGTACATACAGTGCTTTATGGGGGACAGAGTGCTTTTCTGCATAGCCCCTCCAGCCTAACCCCCAGAGAGAGAGATTAGAAGCATTGTTTCCATTCGTCAGGTAAGGAAACTAAGGTAGAGGAAGTAACTTGCCCAAGATAATAAGGCTAATGAGCAGCAGAAGCAGAACTAGAATCCAGGTCTTCTAACGACCGTTCCAGGGCACTTCCTCTACTTGGTTTAGAGTTTGTATTTTAAAAATGAGATCAAAAGCCAAAGGACTGAATTGTGAGCTTTTAAAATGAGCTTTTGTAAATCAGTTCGGCTGTATGAGGTACTCAAGATGAAAACTCCTTTTCTGGAAAGAAGCTTTAAAAAAAAAAGAAAAAGGAAGGAAAACCTGAATTCTTCTGGCTATTCAAGTCTGATTTTCTGAACTAATCGCTATCAGCAGTTTTTGCTTTTTCTGTTGCTCCATTTTGATCACCTTCATGGACTTTTGAAAATGGAAGATTTCTCTGGGTTGTAACCTCTGATAGACCAATTTCTTTTCTCATGCTGTAGGAAAGAAGCAAGGGATGGTAAAGATGCATTATGAAAAATGGCTTGACACAATATTGCAGATCTCAGGCGACATTCTTAGTTCAAATACCCGTGGGGGGTGGAAGCCTTCGCTCTGTAACATTTGAAAGGAGCTATTTCACAGCATCCCTGTGTGGATTATTTCTTTTATAATCAAGTCAAATGATGTAGCAGTGCCAGCAGCAGCACGGGGTCATGGAAAGACCATAGGACTGTGTAACATAAGATAGTTGACTAGATGATCTCCAAAGACCCTCAGGGTACAGGACCAGAAACAAAGATTGAGCAAGCAGCCGATCAATTCTGTCTCCGACCCAGGGCTAAAAGTCCTCGTTATTGCTGAAGCTGGTGCTTCAGAAATTTCTGGCTCATGACCAAAATCCTCTTGGTTCCCATTCACTAGATTTTTTAAGTTTTATTGGTACCTTTTGTTTTTGCATAACATTCATTTCTGAACATCCCCCAAAACTTTCTCTTGTCAAAAAGATTATATAAAAAGAAAGAGAACAGTAAGCCCATGGACACATTGTGTCTGATGCAGTTTGTGTAGCCATTCCTCAGGCTGTGGGCATTCCCACTGTGGCCACAGAAAGTACCATTTGAATATTTTGGTATTTATGAAAACGTTCTTTCTGACTTAAGGGGATCCATTGAATTTCTGTGCCTTTGGGGTTTTGTGCTGTAAGCACTGCCCAACTCCCATACCTTGTAATTAAGAAAAACAATGAAGCAAAATGTACTGACACAGCAACCACGTCTGATGGTACATGCAATATTCTGCATCCTTGGAGTCAACTACCTCTGCCCGGAAACTGGCAGTGTGTTTCACCATCTTCCCTGTGGAATCATGTTCTTTATAATTGTATGTATGATCTGGTTCTGCTTGACTCTAATATTAATTTACATTTAATAAAAGTCTTCTCATTTTTTCCCCTAGAATTCCCCACATTGTTGTTTCCTAGAGCTCTAAAATTCCATTCTGTCCCATTCATGTGCCATGGTTTATTCTGCTATTTCCCAATCACTTAGACACCTCTTTGTTGCCAGTTTTTTGCTATAAATGTCTGACCTATCAGTCAATAAACATTTAATGGCACCTACTACATGGTCTCAAGGAGATCACAGCTAATGGGGGCAACAGCATGCTACCTGTACAAGCAAGGTTGTAATCAAGATAAACTGGAAATATTCTCAGAGAGAAGGCGCTAAGGCTAAGGACTAGGAAGAGCTGCTCACTGAGGGTAGAACTTCAGCTGAGAATTAGAGGAAGCCAGAGAAGGCTTTTTTTTTTTTAACTTCCTGGGTTTATATATTTAGTAGTAGAATTACTGGCTTAAACAGTTTGAGGCAGCCAGGTAGTACAGTGGAGAGAGCATCAGGCCTGGAGTCAAGGAGACCTGAGTTCAAATCCAGCTTCATATGTGATCCTGGGCAAGTCATTAATTTGCCTCAGTTTCCTCAACTGTGAAATAGGTATCACATCTGCCTCATGAGCTTGTTAGGATCCAATACAATCATTGTTATGCTTAGCACAGTGCCAGACACAAATTAAGCACTATATAAAAGCTAGCTGTTATTATTATTATTCGGGAATTCTGAGTTCTTTTGTAGACTGCTTGTACCAATTCAGTCTGTAATTTATTAGTGTGCCTGTCTTTCCATAGCCCCTCCGACATTGATTTGCAATCTTTTGTTATCTTTGCCAGTTTAATGAGTTGAGGTAAAAGTCATTTTTTTATCTATCTTAATATTAGAAATTTGGAGCATTCTTCTGTGGTTAATAATTTGCATCTCTTCTTTTGGCAATGTTCTTATTGCTAGGTTTAATTTGATGCCTTCTGGTCAAATGATCCCAGAGGCAGAGCCTAGAGAGTCATCTCCAGTATCTGCTTAGTTTTTAAGCTTGTTCAAATGTTCTCACTAGGTATGGCCTGACTGGCAGCGATGTCCTGGATAACGTGGCATATGCTCGAGGCTTCAACACTGACCACCAGACCCAACTCCTCTATCAGGCTTCAGCCATGATGGTCGAGTCCAGGTACGTTTGGAAGCAGACAGCAGTGGTGCTCATGGACTTGAGGAGATCCGGCACTAAAACGTGTGCAGAGTGATCAGAAGCTGGGACTGAGGGCGGGAAGGAAGAGCTTGAGGCCCAACTCTGCTGCTGACTCACTGTGTGACCCACCAGAAACTGCTGTCTTTAAAAAGGAGACCAACACAGCTGAACTTATGGAGGGGGGGGGATAAGGAATTCAGGGAGCCGGGGGGTGCCGTGGGCAGAAAGACGCCGCTTCCTGACTTCCCATCTGGCCTCAGACACACACGAGCTGTGTGACCCTGGGCAAGTCACTTACCCCTGTCTGCCTCGGTTCTTCATCTATAAAATGAACTGGAGAAGGAAATGGGTCACAGAGAGCCAGAGAAGGCTGAAATGACTAAGCAGCTGAAAATGCTGTATGCTTACGCTCGGGAGCATCAGTTCAGCAGAGGGATCTTGCACCACAACAACAAAGGCTCTTTTTCTGAGCACGTTTTTCCCTTCAGTTGAATATTTATATAAATAACTGGACATGTGTTTGAGATTTTAGGTGATGAGGAAGAAGACTGAGCCAGACTTAAGCAAAAAGTGGGCTCCAGTGTGTGTCTCTCTCTCTCTTGGCCCCTAGGTATGCGCTGTTAATTGTGGACAGCGCCACGGCCCTCTATCGGACGGATTACTCTGGCCGAGGGGAGCTGTCAGCCAGACAGATGCACTTAGCCAGGTTCCTTCGGATGCTCCTGCGACTCGCTGATGAGGTAGAGCCGGCGGGGCAGCAGCGGGAATGCACCCTGGCTAAGAGGGCTGCTGCTGCAGCTAGTACTGAAATGCAGAATTCAGGCTCAATGTAAGGCAGTCAGCTCAGGCCCCACAAGAGAGGCGCGGTACGAACCCTGCTCCCAAGGAGTTGATGGTCTAATAGAGCTGAAAGATCAAATACACAAGTAACTGTGAACCTCTCTGTACTTTCATTTTCTTACCTGCTTTTTTTTGGAGGGAGGACCAGGGAATATTAGTTATCCATTTTTTCATAAAGGAGGGTTAAAGCTGCTAGAACTTTCTGGGAAGCATAGATGTCAAGGTGCCTGCTGATGTTTGTGGTAACAAAAGAGACTTTGTGTTTGTGTTTCCCCCATTAGTTTGGTGTGGCAGTGGTGATCACTAACCAGGTGGTAGCCCAAGTAGATGGGGCAGCCATGTTTGCTGCAGATCCCAAAAAACCCATTGGAGGAAACATCATTGCACATGCCTCAACAACCAGGTACAGTAATGACTTAGATGCATTCACATAGGGTGCCTTCTCTCTTTTTAAAATAATATTTTATTTTATCCGCAGTTACACGTAAAGATGATTTTTAACATTTCCTTTTTGGAAAAAATTTTGAGTTCTGAAGAATGCCTTTTAAAAAAATATGAACTTAGCAAACATTAACATGAAATTTTCCGGGGTGGCTAGGTGGTGCAGTGAATAGAGCACCAGCCCTGGAGTCAGGAGTACCTGAGTTCAAATCTGGTCTCAGACACTTTACACACACACACACACACACACACACACACACACACACACAAAAACTAGCTGTGTGACCTTGGGCAAGTCACTTAACCTCAACTGCCCTCCAAAAAAAAAAAAAACAAAAAAAAAAGAACTCAACATGAAATTTTCCCCAGTATCAAAGAACAGAAAAAGGGAATTGCATGTGAAATTGTGAATCTATTGTAGTTTGTTTTTAAATATATGTTAAATTTAACATCATAGTACCAAAACTGCCCTGCTTGTTTGTGGCCCCCTTCTGACCTCCCTTCTGTGTATTTTGTAAAATGTTCCGTCTATGCTCTTTTATTTTTACGTCACATGCCTCTCTCACAACTCTTTCCTCCCCATAGCCCTTCTAATAATTGTCATTTTCCCTTTCTGTCATCTTTTCCAGTCTGATGGGTATGATGGGTATGTAGAACCAGAGTTAGAATAATTTACGCTTCTTTTATTGGCTATTTCAAGTATTTTCTCATGGTTGTCAATAGCTTACGTTTCTTTTGAAAACTAGTTGTTTGTATGGAAAAAATTTTAATTTAAAAAAACTACTTGAGAGAAATGCAGAAATATGAAAGCTTACAAAAATGTTTTTTACCTTTTTTTTGTCTGTTGTTTAGGAGTATTTTGAATTTACTCCTACTGTTCCCAAGTCAGCAGTTAATTAATGGGTTTTAGTTGGTAGATACATACTTTTTAAAGAAAGGACAGTCCCTACAAATTCAAGAACATAAGTAGATCTTTTTTTGCCTTTCCTGGTCAAAAACTGTTTTGCTAACTTCAACATTTCACTGTCCTGATAATCTTACTCAGGAGTGACCAGAAATGGTTTTTTCCATGTGAGAAAGCCTTGCTGAGGAATTTTTAAAAAGTTCTCATTTTCTCCCCCAGAAAGTATGCAGACCTAGCAAAACTTGAACTTTAGAACTCAGACATGGCCTTTGAAATTTGGAATGCAAATAATATAAGAGATTTGTTTGTTTTTTCGATCAGGCTGTACCTAAGGAAAGGACGAGGAGAAACCAGGATTTGTAAGATCTATGACTCTCCCTGCCTTCCTGAGGCTGAAGCTGTGTTTGCCATTAATGCTGATGGAGTGGGAGATGCCAAAGACTGAGGCACTGCTTTGATTTCACTTATAAAACTCCAGTGTTTCCTTATGAAGAGGACTGTTCCCTGATGTCCTTCACAGGCCTTTTCCTGTTGTGACGACCTAAGCAGACTTTCAGGAGACTTCCATAAAAACAACCATTGTATTTGCCCATCTTAGCGTGTAAACAGGAGGCAGGTCAGCAGTCAGGAACCCTGATCTAAAATGTTGATTCCTTCTGAATTTACTGATCTCTGCATGATTTCTCTGGTCTTTAAGGGAGGTGAGAAGCAGCTCTTCCCATAACACTATCTTCAGGTGGGCATAAGATTCCCATTTATCTGGAATGTCTTTTTTTTTTAACATGTGGCCACAACTGGACTAAGAACTTGAAAAAAAAATTGGGCTCTCCCACCCCCCACCCCCTTTAATAATGAAAATTAAATGGCCCAGGACCATAACACAAAGGTGTCCAATAATCCTCTACTTATCCCAAGTTTCTCTCGGGGTCCTGTATTATTGACAGTAAAATTTACCTGGAAGTTGTTAGGTATCTGAGTTGGTGTTGGGTTTTTGTACATAAGTATTTGTTCCCATTGAGGGAAGTCTTTTTCTTTTAAGGAAATGAGTCTTGAGTAGAAGGCCTGGATTTATGAGGCCACTTGCTTGGTCCCAACTCAGCTCTTCCTTTACTGCTTGTGGTAAAGTTCTAGAGTCTTGGGCACTTCAGGAGCTGTTGCAAAGGGACTTGAGTGCAAAAATAGCAATACATGTTGGGGATTGGATTTTTGAGGCCATCTTATGGTAGATAAATTGAACATCCTATGTTGAGGCCTTATGTTAGCTAAGCATTGTAAAGGTAAGTTTTCTCTACCATCTCGCTATTGATGTTGTTTACTGCTTTGTTAAGTTCAGTGGAATAGGGTATATATTTAGGGTCTTGCTAGAAAATATAGATGATTGTCAGCAGCCATGAGGGTAATGGGAAAAGGGACAGAATCCCCATCTTTATTTGGTAAATTGCTAGGGGTGGGGTAAGGGAAGAATGGAACACGATCACAGAGTATGTGGCTTTTCATTAGCATGGTACGATGGCTGCCCCTTCTCCAAACTACAAAGCTTTTTCATTGTAGGTTCTGATGATATTTTGAAGCCACTTCTCTTTCACTTTCCTTCCAGCCAAAGTAGAACCCCAGTTTTCTGATCTTGGTTTTAAAAGGCTTGCAATATGTTCAGAAATGAACATGATGTAAAAACAAAATGCATCAATAAAATAACAGCTCCAACAACTACTTGGCTCTTGTCAAGCTTGGACTGGCCAGGTGGAATATCGGTGTTGGGAAGTGACAAGATACCTTCTCTCTAGAATGTAAGCCACCCATTTATATCAATATACCAGTAGACCTACACAATTGGACTGCCACGTTCATGAATCTTTTAAGATGTAACTTCTGCTCCCTGATCATGTACCTGAGAGGATTGTGCTGTATAAATAGGAAAACAAGCACACACACACGTGCGCGCGCACAGAGACC
>CM053598.1:153553129-153572032 GCA_028646575.1 Pseudocheirus occidentalis | reverse complement strand
TTAAAAAATACACAGAAGATAGAATCTAGTTCAGAAAGCGACACAGACAAGCAGGGCAGCGTTGGTACTATTATGTGTTGTGGTAAATTTAACATAAAGTACTAAGCTTAATGCTACACTAAGAATTTGGAAATATATATAAATATACATGTGTATATAGAAGATATGTATATACACACATATATGTAAATATGTATATATACACCCATGTATGCATGCATATACACACATTTATATTCTGTGGCTACACACAGATAGATGGATAGATGGACAGAATTTCTAAGAAATATTTAAGATGATTAGCAGGGTCTCACGTTAGAGCCAGTCCAAAAATAGGTCTCAGAGACTGTTCATGTAGGGGACAGTCAAAAATGTTATTGAAACTTGGGGTAAAGGACAAGATCTTAAGACAGGTTCTACCATAGAGCATGGAAAGATCTTATGAGTAAGGATTGAGATAGGTCTTTGAAGCTAGCACCTGAACTGAGCTTAGAAAGAAACTTGGAGGGGCAGCTAGGTGGCGCAGTGAACAGAGCACCAGCCCTGGAGTCAAGAGGACCTGAGTTCAAATCCGACCTCCGACACTTAACACAAAAACGAGCTGTGTGACCTTGGGCAAGTCACTTAACCCCCAACTGCCCTCCAAAAAGCAAAAAAACAAAAAAAGAAAGAAACTTGGACTTTTCAGAGGCAACTATAAGGATGAGTACATTCCAAGCATGAAGGATACAGATACAGAGAGATGGGGGATAGTGTATTTATGTGTGAGGACCAGAAATACTAATAAGCATTTACTTATCAGAACTTACTGGGAGCAGCTGGGCAAAGACCAAGGAAAATCATTACCCTGCAAACCACTTTGCTCTCCTCATAAAAAAAGGAGCAGGTAGGCCAAAGTGCCTGGTAACTGAGAACCAGAGTAGATGGATGTGGTGAAACCCTGTCTTCCTGTCCCCCTTCCCACACATGGAGACAGCCAGAAGGATGACAGGAAAAGCAAGGAACAAAAACAAAGACAGCAATATTCTCACTGAAACTAAGAACTCTGGCCCAGGACAGCTACCAGGGCTTTGCCTCATGAGGTCATAAACAGGGTTCATTGTTTTTTTAAATGCCAATAAAAGAATCTATCCTAATAACCATCGGACTTGGCAGTTCTCTTCACAGTGCACAAAGTTCAAGGGTCCCACCCAAGCTAAGCAAAAGCCAAAGTCCATCAGTTAGGACCTCACACTGGTATCAAGGTGTCTCACGGTAGCTTAGCCAAGCAGGTTCAGACATCACCACACCTTCTCTGCCTTCTTCAACCTACCCTCCCCCCAACTCCAAAATGACTCATTTCTCTGAACCTCATTTACTATGCTGAGTTTCTCTACTTCATTTCCAGGGTTGCTTCACTGGAAACAAACCAACACACAAACACAAAATCCAGGTACTGTCCTGCACAAATAGCCTTTGCTCCAAAAATGCAGATCCTTCTGTTTTTATAAGCCTAGGACTAAACAGGAAGACAAATCAGAGCTCTCCTAAAAACCTATAAGCACGGGGGCGGCTAGGTGGCGCAGTGAATAGAGCACCGGCCCTGGAGTCAGGAGTACCTGAGTTCAAATCCGGCCTCAGACACTTAACACAAAAAAACTAGCCGTGTGACCTTGGGCAAGTCACTTAACCCCAACTGCCCTCCAAAAAGCAAAAAAACATTAAAAAAATAAAAAACCTATAGGCAGAGCTGACTCTAACTGCCAAGGAAAAAAAATACAAGTCCCCAAATGCCTCTGGTCATGGTGCAGTGGAAGCTGGCAGAGCCAAGGCCCTAAATAAACCTCCTTCTGCACCCACGCTTGCTTTTTCCCCTCAGAGCCCACAGGACACCATTTACCACTGGTGAGACTCAGCACTCTCATCCCCTTTTTCCAGGGCAGCCTCTGCTTCTTCTTTTCCTAAGATAAAAGACAGTGCCAGAAGTTAGCAATATTTTGAAAAGGATTCTTTCCTACCCAAAGCCCACCAGGATCCTCTTTAAAAAAAGCAGGGGACGGAAAGACATCCTCACTTTTCAATACTCAGAGCCAGTTTAGAAGTGGCAGGTCATCTATACATTCCTTATTCCCCAAAAAGTTGTAAGATATCTTCTGTACTCTTCAGGCTCCTCCAAACCCCTAACACTTATCTATAGCCCCAACTCCTCTTCTCCTCAAGAGACTTGGTTGAGAAAATGCCTGTGGAGTGCTGGGCAAATTTTAATGCCCCATGTAAATGTTGGCTATTATTAGAATTAAAAGGGGAAAAAAATTCCAGTGATTTTTAAAGAGGTTTGGGGAATGTTTCTGAAACCAAAAGGTTAAATACACTGATTAATTAGAACAGGTAGGAAAAATTGGGATTTGTAATAGTATCTTCAAGAAGAGAAAAAAGGAAAGTTTTTTTTTAACTTAAAAAAACTTTTTAAACTTTAATTATAATTTTCACATTTTTTTTATCTGAGGGCAGTATAAATTCAGCCTAACCTCCCCATGCTACTTACAGAACAAGTCAAGAAAAATTAATGTTCAAAGTATTAACGCTGAGGTCCTATAAGGACTTAAGTTATCAGAGACAGACACCAAAAAGCCATTTTCTTCCTGTTATATACAAGCCTAGGTCTGTTTTCGGGGCAAGATAACAATGTGACCTCTCTCAGGTTCCTTTTAGTCCCAGGATTTAGAACAGTCTCATAAATGGCTGGTTTTGAAAGTCAACACCCCAACAAAGAGTAACTTGGACCCCTGATTCTGGATGTGGAAGCACTCTCTGCTCCCAAGAACAAAGGTTTTTGTGATAAGACTTGATGGATAGTTCATGGGAACACTGGGCCAGCAGCAGAGACTCACAGACCTTATAAACTGAAATAAGTGAAGAGGTCACCTAATCCACACTAAATCTGAATCCCTCCAGAACATCCTCAGCAGTGGCCATCTTGCCTTCACTTGCCTTCTCTTCCTCACCCCTTGCCCCATCTATGATAAGAGAAATGAATTCAATATCATTTAAGGCAATCAGTTCTACTTTGGGACAGGTATAATTACTAGAATGTTTTTTCTTATATTATATTGAGCCAAAATATCTTCCTACAGTTTCTACCCATAAATCCCAGTGCTGCCAGCTAGCAAGTCTACTAGTTCCAGGATTGAAGCACCAAGGCAACAGAGTGGATAATGTTGGACTTGGAATCAGGAAGACCCAAATTCAAATCCTGCTTCAGACACTAACTGGGCGAGTCACTTAACTGTCCCCAGCCTCAGTTTCCCCATCTGTAAAATGAGGGTTTGGATTTGACAGCCTCTAAGGTCCCTTTACGACTCTAAATCTGTGATCCTAGTGAGCACCCTCACAAGGAGGCCAAAATGGTTTCTAGAGGTTACTAGGAGAGTTACTTCCCTACCTCCTCTGTAAAAACAGGACAATATTTACACTAACCACTGTAACTCATGAGGTTGTAAGGAGAGCATTTCATAAACTATAAGCGAATTCAAAACTAATATTTATTAAACACCTACTTTGGGTACTGACCAAATGTAGTTTCAATAAGGACTGGCCCCACAGTCTGTTAGAAAGAGATAACTAACACATACCAAATAACTGTAACAGGCCAATATATTATACCAGAAACCTAAAGTACTTTAGTAAGTGACTTCTCTTGTGTCACATGCATCAGTGGGGAAGAAAGATATAGAAAGTACAAGGCGGGGTCGGGGTGGGAGGAATCAGAGAAGGTTTCATTAGAAGAGTAACAAACACTGGAACATGTTTAAATTCCATTCAGGTGGAATTTAAAGACCAGGAAGGGATTCAGTAAAGAGACCCGGAAGGATGGAGCAGGCTGGGATATGGGAGAAAGAGCACTCGGTATGGCTTCAGAGGCTGGCTCTGCAGCTCCCATTCGTTTCTTCAACTGTAAAACGACGGACTGCATGAGACCCATTCGAACTCTCAGCCTATGATCAGAGGCAAGCTAAATTTGTTTCTGAAATGGTATTCCGGAAATGTCTACCCTATGAGTACCATATCCAGACCCTGAAGACACCTACTCTAGATCTAATCACCACCACATAGGGATAAACAGGTCTCCCCCTGCCTACATCTCAGGTTGAGAAGCCAGGGTCCCCAGTGGTAACAATTCTGCCTTAAGCCAGTGGCCGAGGTAACTCCTTCCCAGCCTAGCATTGCCCCAGCATGCCAAGAGCGCCTCTGAATGCTAACCATGCTGTGCCGTTCAGTCCTTTAGGCCGGTGTACTCTAACAGAAAGCACACTGGTTTGGGGATCAGAAGATGTGGACCAAATTTTGGCTATGCTACTTCCCCTAGCTTAGCTGTGTGACCCTGGGCAAATGACTTCTGTGAGCTTTGTGGCCATTAGTTGGAAGATTCTTCTAGCTCTACAGCCACCATCCAAGGTTACCCTTCTTTCCCCTGTGAGTGCTCACCACTTTGGGCGTATGACTTTTTTTCATTCATCCCCTCGGAGAGGTCGCACATGTCACTGTAGGCCCGGGCCAGGCGCCACAGAAAGTCTTGTCGACTTCCATACTGTGGATGGAACAAAAGAGTTGAAAGCAGTTCTCACCCTGCTCTAGCCACTGTGAGATGCTCATGCTAGGGTGAGCAAGGTGGCCAAAGACCTCCCAAGCCTGTGCCACAACAACCCTTACCCAACGGGACAATCTTCAACAGGTAAATGATGAAAATGCTACTTAATGGGATGTATGCAGTACCCTAGGATGAAGTCACTTCCCCCCAATCACTAGGAGTCAAACCCAGGCAGGGATGATGAAATGGAGGAAGCTTCTAGTTAAACATTTTGCTAACAATCCCAAAAGGTCAGATCGAATTCTCATGTCTAGTCCAGCCCCCAATGGAAGTTCCCTCTTTCCAAACTTGTAGTGCTGCATGGTGTCCAAAGGCCTATGCAATATACAGGGGGAGATGGGGAATGAGGGTGGGGAGTCAGGACAAGGAAACCTGGATCACCCCCGGCATAACTGAAGAAGGGCTGCACCAGGGCGGAATTTTATCCTGGTTTTCTTGTAAAGGGTTTTGATTTCAACACTATTTTTGAACAGGTGGGAAGAATGATTCAGAACACGCTCTCTAGCGTGTATTTCAGTGCTCCTTCAAATGGGACAAAAAGGCTATAGCTTCAGCTCCAGGTGCTGTGGCAGGAGAGCAAACAGGATGGGCAGAGAACGAAGGGCAAAAGAAGCAGGCCTGGTTCTTTTACAATGTTCTCCACCCACTGAATGGCAGAAACTTTTCACTTATTTTTTCTCTTTTCCCCATTTTCAGTTTTTGGGTTTTTTTGAAAGTTATTTCCTTAGGCACCAAGTATTTAGCAGATGTGAAGGTGTGAGAATCTTCTCTTCCTTCAGAAAGCTAAGGAGAAAAGGACAGGTGGGCTCTGGGAGAAGGCAACATCAGACACAGGTGTGTCCCCACCTCCTCTACCCCATCCCAAGGTCAGCCACAGCAAAGCTCAGTCCACTGGCAGCAGGATTTTCTATTGTGCCTCATGTCTGATGTGGGGGACACTGCTTCAAGAGCGGGCCTGGCAACACCTGCCACAAGGCACACTCGCCTCGTGACCTAGCCATGCCTGGCTGCCCCTGCTCACGCTGGGGCAGCAGCGAGGGTGGGGAGGGGAGCATTACCGCCAGCTTGTTGTTGAGGAGCCGCTGGAAACCCTCCTGTTTGCTCTGCTGGTCGCCCTGGTGCAGCTCATCTGCCTGTCGAAGCAGCAGGAGCAGCTCCTCCCCACCCGCAGAATCCGCCGGCAGCAGGAGGGAATCCCTGTCACCTGCCAGGTCCTGGGAATCCCTGCGTCCCGTCTTCACTGTTTCACAGCTCACTTCGTCTTCATCCTCTTCACTCTCTTTTTCTGTCTCCCAGTCATAGTCAGACTCTGCGTTGGCTGTTGTATACCTTGGGTAGAAAGCACATTGGACAACATCCCTCAGACAGATGCTCTGGGTTCCATATGAATGGGGGCCCACTGATTCTCCCCCAACAAAAGGAGTAGCCAATGCACCCATGTCTAAGACCACCAAAGAGTCAGTCAATAAGCAAAGGCCCAGTGTGTGCCAGGCACTGGGGAAAAAACCAGTCTGTTTTCTGAAGGAGTTCACAGTATCATGGGAGACAATATGCAAAAACAATGGGATAATCAAGATATATACAGGATGAACTGGGGCTGGTTTCAGAGGCGAGACATGAAGATGAAGGAGGGCTGGGAAAGGCTTCCTGCAAAAGGCTGAGGCTTTAGCTGAGGCTTGAAGAAAGTCAGGAAGCGGAGAGGAGGAAGAATTCCAGGCATGGGGGACAGCCATAAAAAGGCCAGAGCTAGGAGATGGAATGTCAAGTGCATGGAACAACAAGGAGGCCAGTGTCACTGGACACTGGACAGTATTTGGAGAAGAGTGTGGTATAAGAAGGCTGAAAAGACAGGAAAAGGTCAGGTTGTGCAGGGCTTTAAGTCCTGGGAGCCACTGCAGTTCATGCAACAGTGGGCTGACACGGTGAGATCCACATTTTAGGAAGAAGGTTTGATAGCTGAGTGGGAGATGAACTGGAGGAGGAAGAGACTTGAGGCAAGCAGACTACTGCAGGAGCCTAGTCATGCACGATGGTCTGCACCAGAGGAGAGGAGCAGGAGCACTGGAAAGATGTAGAAATGACAGGTCTTGGGGTGGCTAGGTGACAGTGATTAGAGCACCAGCCCTGGAGTCAAGAGGAACTGAGTTCAAATCCAGACTTAGACACTTAACACTTACTAGCCATGTGACCTTGGGCAAGTCAGGTAACCCAAATTGCCCTGCCTTCTCCCCTCCAAAAAAAATTGTTTAAAAAAAATGACAGGTCTTGACAACTGATTGGATACAGGAAACAACCCAATGATAGCATACTCTCCTCAAAGGAGCTAACACCTTATTCAGCAGATCAGAGGCAGATATGCCTCTAAAATGAATACCTTGGCAGAAACAGGAATAGTTGAGTAAATGGCCAAGAGAAAATAAACCAGTCTCTCTCCCTATGGAGGCAAGTAGCTACATAAATATAATAGAAAGCACTGCATGAAGGCTACTAGCTATTACTCTGTGAGATTACCTGCAGAAGCACGACTAGTAGGTTTGTTCACCTGCTTCCTTAGTGGTCACCCCATAAACTAGGGCCATTCAATCCTGGAGTCTAGTCACTAAGACAATATACTTTCTGCTTAGCTCAGGGATCGAACCCTCCCAATGACAAGATGGTTCCACCCAGCTGATGCACATAAATTCATGTTTCCCGGTATGCCTGGGGAATGGAGTCACAGCCATTAACAGAATCTGAACAACTTTGACCCATGAGTTGACTTTTTCAAATTCAGGAAGTCACAAAATGCTACAATCTATTAGGCCCCTGCTTGCTTTGAAAATACAAGCTCCTGGAACGTAAGACTATCCAAGGAAAACAAGAGATCAAGAAAGGCTTTAAGGTTGTAACAATGCCAGAGACCTAAGAATATTCAGTTCTATTCAAAGCTAGAATTGAGAACACCGACCAGCCTGGGCTTAAACCTGAGTCAAAGCAATTCAAGAAATCTATAACCCATTTCTTTCATTAGAAAGAGGGACTTTTACAAAGTTTTGTTGGACAGCAAAGAGCTGATATCAATCTCCACGTGGACGCACAAACCAAGAACAGTACTAGCGTTCTTGGAACAACAATGACCATTGTCATTGTCTCTTACTACTCACTCAGCATCCTCTAAGTTTTTTATGATTGCTCTTGGGCCCTTGACTGATTACACAATACACCTTCCTTCATTCTCTCCTATGTCTGCCCTCTCCTTCAGAATTCTGTGACTACTTGGGAAATAAAGGGACTTTCTTTGGGACAAAGCAGCTTAATCTTAAGTGTCTAGTCATGTCAAAGCTGTGAAAACTAAAAGTCTTTCTGGACATAGTGCCCTATCTCTACAATTTACTTTCTTTGTGATGAAAACTACTAAAATCCATTTTTCTGAGGGCTGAAGAACTCTCAGCAACAGAAGAGTTCATTTAACAGATAATTACTAAGATTCTACTATGTGAGGGAATACTAGCACTACTATGTAGCCTTGTGAATGACAGATGACTAAGACATGGTCTCTGCCCTCAAGAAACTTCTAGTCTAATAGAGATAATAGAGTACAGAAATAACTAAATACAAGTCAGTATGTGGCTAGTGTCATAAGAACAGTCTAAAGAGCTACAAAAGTTCAAAGGTAGGAAAGCACTTTAGACTGGAATGATCTGGGAAGGCTTCATGGAAAATATGAAAAATCTGAGCTGAACCCTGAAGAGAGAGTAGAATTTCAACAGAGAGAAGGACTTAAGTTGTCTGTTTAGCAGTGCCCATGAATATGAATTTCCTGTCCACCACTAGAAAGCCTACCTCTCTCATATCTTACTGTTCATTTCTGGAACCCATCAAAGAATTGTTTTGAAGGAGCAGAACCAAGATAATCCAAATAAATCCTCTCAATTCCCTTACAAGAAAAATGATTCTAACATCTAAAGCATGATCTTCCCTTGGCTCTCATTATTCAGAGTCATTTATAAGTTTGTGGTCTGTCCCACGAAAGAAATTACTCATCAGTCTCCTTTCTGCTCAAGTACACTGACTGTGGTGGAACTACTCCCTGACCACTGACCTGGATATCAGGCCAAAAATCAAACCACGTGGCTTCAAATGACCAATTTATTTCGTAAGCCAAAGGGTCAGCCATCTTGCTGACAATTCAAACTAATTCCAAGAGAGCCACATCTTCCCTCAATAGAGGGACTACTGCCAATCTGTTCCCTTAGGGTAAATTTACTACCACAGAGTACACCAGTTAACTCACCTGGACAGCTACCAAGGGATAGGCCACTGTAAATATAAATATGTCTTTGGCTTTCAGTCATCTCTTTCCTATAATTCTAATTTGTAAACCACATTGACTTTTATTGACTTTAGAATAAGCAACTATTTGTAACACTCTTTACAATCATCATTAGGCATTCGAAGTTCTATTTTCTGAACTCTTGGCAAAGCTGTGCCCTCTTGGTATGGCTCCAGTTGTCAACAAAATATACAACATGAGCTCTCTGCTCCTCTAGCTCTGTATTATTCATAACAGTATGTTTCTTAGAGCTATCCCTCTGGTCATCAAACTTTGTGCCACTAATATCTGTGATACTGGAAGAAAAGGACTTTGTTCTTTAACAGCCAGTCTAACTCTGCCTACCTAGAAAGGACAATCTTTGACTATACCCAAATGGCTCAATTCTAGAGCCTGTCATCTAATTTCTGTCCCTAGGTTCTCCCTCTCATCATATTCTAGCTCCATTCTCATTAAGCCTCCTTTCCCACCAAAACCTTAATGGACCCTAAGAAAAGTTTGGAAATTCCCAGCACACATTACTGCTGCTCACCAACGGTTTTTAAATCTTCACTGTCAAATACATGACTTGACATAACAAAAATCAATACTGGTATTTGTATGCTATTTTATAGTTTGTAAGGTACTTAATACATTTTATCCCATTTGGTATGACAACCCTATGAAACAGGTAGTAGAATTATGATCCCGTTTTTCAGATGCGGAAATAGGGACAAAGAAAGATTAAGTGACTTGCCTAATGCTTCACAATTACACAGTAACAGAGCCATAATTCAAACCCAGAACTTCCAACTCTAAATCCATTACTCTTTGTATTAGATAGCCTGTGCTGGGGAGAAAAGTTTTCTAGCATAAAGGATCTTCTGGTCCAGAAATGTCAGGCAAACTACCAGAGCAAGTAGGACCACCTCTCTAAACCTTCGGGACACAGTCACAAGTATAGCTTGGCCAGTCATGGCAACAAAAGAAAATGGCAAGTGTCTGCCAAGACAGCAGCATATCAAGCAACTAAAAATATGTACTGTGAGCCTTTTTAAAAAATCACCACAAACACCAACAGCCACATGACATGAAAGGGGTCAAAAGCAAGCTGGCGTTTTCCTGCTGTCTCTTTTGTCCATCTGTGTGCTCCCCACAAATGGGTCCCAGGACACAGAAAACATGCTTTTCTATAGATGAGTCTCTTATCTATGTCTCAGAGAACAGTGGTCTCCGTCACAACTGCCTATTTTCTCCAACAGGGGACTAGTGAGATTTACTCCCCACAAGCCTTTTCCTTACCCACACAGGCTCCAAAGGGAAGAACTAGGAAATAATTAAAGGAGCCACAAACTCTAGTGATAGAGTCAAGCAAGTTAATGGGTAAGAATAAGCAAGGTCTAGTGCCTCGTTTAATTTTTATTTTACTCTTTCCACTAATTTCTTGGCAAAACATTTTAACCCTGAAGTTCAATTAAAGGCAGTAGGGTGTGCCACCCTCAGCCCAGAAAAGTCAAGTAAAGGACAAGTTTCTTCTTTTTCTAATTTATGTAGGATTGGGGGAGAATGAGGAAAGAAGAGAATTTAGGTATAGAGTAGTTCAAAAGAAAGAAAAAAGAGTCATTGAAGCACGTTTAAAACAGAGAAGTGAACAGAAAGTCAGAAAGAATCACAAACAGGACAGCTTTGAAAATTACATGTTGAATTTATTATATATTTTAAAAGAAAAGCAAACTACATAAGAGATTTATAATCTCATATGCATTCATTCCTTTTTCTATTCTATTATGTATGAAATGCCTATTTTACTTGGCATTTAAGTTCAAAAATGTTAAACGAAAAGGAATGAACAAAAATATTCTAAAGTGACTAAAATGTTACAATAGTTTATGTATCAGAATTTATTTAAATGTAAATAGTTACAAAGCAAGTATAACTGTTTGTACTTGATGTTTAATGTTAAATTCGAAACACAATTTAATCTTGATCATTAAAAGCCACTAAAGAAAAGGGGTTATTAGTCTCAAGACTAAACACAGGTCAGTGGGACTGTTAGATTTGGTGGGAGCCAAAGACAGATTCCACCATTAACCACAAAGAAAAGAGGACAGAAAATTCAGACCTGACCCCTGGCACCGAAGTGTCCAAATCACTGTCACCAATTTAAGGTTAAGGACAGAAAATTTAGACTTAGTTCTTTCAGCTGAAGTGTCCACATCATCATCATCATCATCATCTAATTAAGATTTTAAAACCTTTAAGGTTTTTAATGGCACAAAATCCAGGCCTGACCTTTAGGACTGAAGCATCCATATCATCCTCATCTTCATCATCACCACCTTAAGGTTTAAAAACACTTTACATGTGATCTTATTTGATCCTCACAACAACCCTGTGAGGTAGGTGTTGTTATGCCCATTTTACAGGTGAGGCTGAAAGAGGTTATGTGGCTTGCCCTGGTTCACACAGTAAATGTCTGAGACAGGATTTGAATTTGGGTCTTCCTGATTCCAAGGCTCTATTCTATCTACTATGACACCTAGCTGCACAAACCACATGGTGGTTTGCCTTTGAATTTTTAAAAGCCTTGAATGAGTCAGAAGAAAGAGCTGTTACACTCTGCTATTTCCCAATGTATGGTATTGGCTATAATTTGGCTCAACTGGAGCATGAGAACAGGCACTGCTGCTCCAGATTCCAAAGGAATAAATTTCTGTCACTTCTGTTGTTCAGCTGTATCTGATACTTCAAGACTCCATTTGGGGTTTTCTTGACAGAGATACTGGGGTGGTTTGCCATTTCCTTCTCCAGCTCATTTTACAGATGAGGAAACTGAGGCAAGCAGGGTTAAGTTAAGACTTAAGTAGGGTAATACTGCTAGTGAATGTCTGAGGTCCCATTTGAACTCAGGTCTGCCTGACTCCAGGCCAGGAAGTTTCTGTCACTACAAAGTGTTAGCAATAATATAAAATTCTTTTATGAGAAGAAGTTTCTACTCACATTAAAAGGAAGCACGTACGGTGTTAAAAAGGTAACCTACAATATTGCTGCACCATAGGAAATTATAAATACAAAGAATTCACAGAAATTTGGGAAGATCTGTATGTGAACTGAAATGGAAAAAAGGACTAGGAGAAAATTTAAACCATGGCTAAAACAACATAAAGAAAAAACACTGAAAGACTTCAGATCAACTCAATGACCAATATGTCTGCCTCCTCTAGGTAGAGGGGTGCAGAGTAAGGTCCAGGATACACTTTCAGAAATGGCCAATGTGTTGATTTGTTTTGCTTAACTAATTGTACTCTTTTGTCACAAAGGAGGTTTTGATGAGAGGGAATGTGAGGTGAGGAGTCACTAGGAAGTGACAACAAGGTTTTAAAAAAAACATCAATTAAACTTTTCTCCAAAAAAAGTAACCTGAGAATTGTTATTTTCTTATTTGGTCCCACAAAATCCTGTTTTGTGACTAAAATCACTGGTAGCCCACAGCTAGGGTGCCAGGGGCTCTCCTAACTGTCTGAGAGCAAAGGACTCACCCTCCCTCACTCTCTCCTTCTGTCAGAGGCGCTCCGGAGTTCGCACTGAAGTAGATGGAGCTGGAGCCAGTAGAGTCTCTTCTTTCCCTGCTGAATGGATACCTTCTTCTCCGAGTCACTCTTTGGTTCTCTTCTATCTGAGACCTGAAAAGCAGGACCCATTCCAGAGGGTCAAACTAGATCCCACTCATATTTATTATACTTTTACTACCACTCTTGAAGAGTAAGAGAAGAGCACAATCCATGTATGCTGAGAGTCTGTCCCAAAGGCCCCTCTTAATAAGAGAATGAGTTCAACAGCTACGTTGTTCTCAAGAATGATCTATTCTAATGACTCAAAATTTATTAAGGACTAATATAGGGCTTGGTAGGTAGAACAGGATTTTTGCCAAATGCCCTTTGGAGATTCAGTATAAATAGCTCAACTGGTGTAAAAAGAAAACTTAACCTAGGTCCCCAAATGTCCCAACCTAATCCTGGATTAGAAGTTCTTTGAGAAAAAAAAATAATGAAAAAAATACGGCCTAGAACAGGCAACAAAAGCTAAAGGAGCTACCCGGTGCCGGTCATCCAGTACTCACTTGACCTCCCCCACAATCTCCCCAGCAAGACCCCGAAGGCTATTTCTCAGTTCTTCCACCTCCTGCCGGAGCTCAGTGAGGCTGCTCAAAACAAAGTCCAGGCGATCCAGCACCTCTTCTTGCTTCTCCCTTGGCATGCTGGGAACAGACATAGCATCACCAGCCTCCCCTGGCGCTGCCCGCAAGAGCATCACTAAAGCATGAGAGACAGAAGACAACGTTTGCAGTCTAGAATGAGACAAGGAGGCCTTCACATTTTCTTGCCCAAGTAAGACAACTTTGCTCCAACAAATCATTGTCCTTCATCAGACTGAGCCTAACTACTGTCCTTTTTTTAATAGCAGTGACATAGATCCATGCTAGAATCAAGTCTTTTGATGATCTGACAAGTGCTTTGCAAGAGAAATATATTTTCTCAGAGTACCAATAACCTGTCCTGCATTTCTCTAGTATCACATCAGCCTTGGTCTACTTTCACAGCTAAAAGTCTAGTGAAACTAGCAAGAGGATGCCTTAGGCTGCAAATTCTCACCACTACTTTGCATAATGAGAACTGAACTTCTAAGCCAAGAAAATCAAAAGCCCTATTCCTTCTCACCATGATAGAGGCCAAACAAGCCACCAAAAAGGTGGCAGCTACTGAAAGATGTACTGAAGATAAGCCTTGACAACCCTATGGGTTAAGATGGTATCACAGAGCCCCACCAAATTAATTTCTGGATTACACAAGAGACTGATGTCAATTCCAAACTACTTGACACACACTTGGATGAGTAAACTTATTGCCCTAACTACTGAGATGCCAGATGCTAAAACAGGAAAGAAACCAGTATGGCAGGCACAACAGAGCTGGAAATAAACCCTCTGTGTTACTAGCAATCCAGGAAGCTTATAGGTTACACAACATGCTCAGCAATGCTCAGGAATGTTGGGCGACAAAGATATCTTGGCTATCAGCCACTGTTCCCCAAACCACAGTACAGAAACAGCCCTCCTAATGGTCAGCCACAGGCTGCTGTGAGAGTTCTAAAATCCTGTCTAAAATTCTAAAATCCTTAAGTCTAAGATTACCACCCTGTGATAATCTGCCACCAAATGTGTTGCAAGACTATACTCTGAGAGCTTGTAATGCTTTTTCCCACTTGAGCCACCTAAAACAGACCTGCTTTTGTTAATCAGGGCTGACACTTTTCCCTAGTTACGTGTTATGAGGTACTCTGAAAACTTAACTCTGTTACACCAGTATCAAGAAGAGTAGCTACTTGGACTTTACCTGCCTTGATGCTTTGCTAAATGAAGAGCATTAACCTTTGACTTGGAATGTAATACTCTCAAACCCCAGCAGAGGGAAGAGCATCCCAATCCTTCCTATGCAAACAAGGAACCCTGTCACCAACAGAGAATGAATTTGCTGACAATGGAAAGCAAGCAATCTGGGAGAGAGTTCTAACACTCACATGTCAGGGTTCCATTTACCAAAGTCAATCAGGGCAGAATACTACCTAAACTTCATCAAAAAAACCGAGGTAGAAAACTAGTCCTAATGTCGAAAAAGTCAAAATGACTCCCAGTGAAACCTTAGGAAGTTTATAAGAAAAGGTGCCTTATAAATCATCTTGACCAGTCCAAACTTTTTGTAAGAAATAATTTTTAACGAGAAAACTGGGATCTAGAGAGAAGGAACACATCTAAGGCTATGCAGCTAACGAGCTAGGATTTCAACATTGGTGTCCTCTGACTCCAAGGTCAGTGTTCTTTCCTAACTATACAGTTTCTCTGTCTGCCAAGTGGATCAACCTACCAAACCTCAAAATGAGATTAGAGCCAAAATTAGTAAGAGAATAATTACTTTAAAAATACTTTAATTCACCTTAAATAAAGAAATAGCATTGTGTAATAGAAAGACCATGGAATACCAGTCTAGGACCAGCTCTGTCACTAACCTGGCTAAGAAAGTCACAATCTCTAGGCCTCAAGAATCTCATTTGTAATAAAAGTTAGATTGGTGATCACCAAAGAATCTTCCAACAGTAACGTTCTGTGATAAATTAAATTATATAATCAGAATTGTTTTAATACATACAAAACCCACTATTCTTTTCACATTTTTCTGGGCTTCTTTTCTCCTGTGATATACACCCATACAGCATCATTCTGGGACTTGAAACACCTTAATACTTGTTGCCAAAACTAACAGTGAGATCTATGCAATCTTTTCAACACCTTCCTACTTTTCCAGGGTTATGAGAGAAAGGAGATAAAAGGTTAAAGTCTTTCATCACCCCTTTCCACCTGAACAAGAAGTCAGCAATTGTACATGGTTCTGAGGATAGGATTAAAAATCAGGAGACCAACACCTGACATCACCTTCAATACTGACAGTGACCTCAAGTGTGCTATATTCAATCTAAACCAATAAGCATGTATTTAGGACCAATTGTGTCAACCTCTTCCCCTTCCTGGCCTCTTTTTTATACTTGTAAAATGGGAATACATACAGGAATCCCTTTTCCTCTCCTTCATTTGTCAGGCCCCAACAACTCAATAAACAACAAATCATTTTAAATACATGAGTTCAATAATTATGGCGACTTTTTAGTTTTTATCTTCAGAAGATGAAAAATACTATCTACCTCCAGAGATAGAACTGATGGAGTCTGAATGCAGAATGAAGTCTAATTTTTCCCCTTTATTTTTCTTGCTTTTTTTGCAACATGGCTAATATGGAAATGTTTTGCATGATTTCACATGTATAACTGATATCATGATTCTTGCCTTCTTAATGGGTGAGGAGGAGGGGGAAGGGGAAGAATATTTAAAATAATTTTTAAGCATTAAAATAAAAAATAAAGTTGTAAAGGAAGGCTGAGTTCTGTTCTTGGGTCAACGAATAAACTTTTCAAGACTCCTCCTAAGTCAAGCATTCTGGACCTCCTGTCCTCCCTCGGCCCTGAGGCTACGAGCAGCCAGTCATGGCTGACCACAGGTGGAGCTGGAACACCAGGGCCAAGAGACCGGCTCCCTCAGGCCAAGCGCTCCGGGGGGTGAAGGGTGGGGGTGAAGCCTTGGCAGTGGTATGGGTGGGATGGGGCGCGCCTACCCTGGCGGCGAGGCTCCAGAGTGCGGGTGTAGCCCAAGGAGTTGGACGCGTTCCAGTTCCCGCCATGGCTCTGGGTCCGTTTCCTCCGATGGATGTAGAAGGCACAGAGGAGGCCGAGGCCCGCGGCGGCCCCGAGCACCAGCCCGAGACCGGAGCGAGCGCCCCCCAGGACCCCGGGTCTAGACATGCTGCACCTGCAGGGCGAGGGCGAGGCGGGGTGAGGGGCCCGGCCGCTGCCCCCAGCCCTGGAAACCTCACCTCCCTGCTCTGCAGCCCGGCCCGCTGCCTCCCGGGGGGCCCACCCCGCAACGACCCCGGTCCCGGCCCATCCTCCGGGAGTCCCTGGAGAAGACGGACGCAGACCCCTCCGGGGCCCCTCGAACCCCTTACCCAGTCTCCAGACACCATAACACCGCTGCAGTCTCCCTCCGGCCAAGGTCTCGAGGCGATGAAGTCTCGGAAACGGGTCGCCGCCTACCCCCACGCTCCCCTATCTACCTGTCCATCCACCTGCCGCGGCAGCAGCTGCGGCGGCGGCGGCGGCGGCGGTGGCGGTAACCACGGCGCAGAGAGATGACGTTTAGCGAGAAGCCCCGCCCAACTCCCTCCAGGGGAGGGGGCGCGAGGAGCACGCGAGGGGAAAGGAGGGGGAAGGAAGGAGGGAGCGGCGAAGAAGGGGAGGGCGAGAGAGAAAATGTAAATGAGCCAGGAGAAGTAAGGAGAAATAAGGAGGGAAGGGTCAGGGGATGGAGCTCTGTTTTGTCTGGGTAATGCTTTTTTTTTTCTTTTTAACATAATTTTTTTTACATTTTGAGTTTCCAAATTCCCTCCCTCCCTCACCCATTGAGAAGGCAAGTGACCTCGTATCAATTCCAGTGTAAAGACTCATCTCCTGTTCCTCCCTCTCTTTATTTTTACCCTGTCCCTCCTCAAAAGAATATTCTTACTGACTAATGCTTGGGAAACCTGGCAAACTCTCCCAGATCTTGGAGTCAGAAGAGCTGGTAGGTGGCAGAGCCAGGTCTGGTGACCAGGGACAAGGGCATTCTCCGATTTCTCCAAGCCTCAGTGTCCTCCCCTATAGAATGGGGGAGGGGGGGTGATAAAACTTGCTCTACTTGACTTTTAGGATTTAAAAAAACCTTTGTAAATGTCAGGTATAAATGTGGAACCTAGATCAGGAGCTGACCTGGAAGGGTCTCATTAAGAGGAGAGGGGATGGGCAGTGAAGCTGGCTCTTATCTCCTTGCCTCCCGGTGACCCCGCGTGGCCTTTCCCAGGCAGGTCCCTCCGATGGGCAGGATATGCCTAAAGCATCCCGATGCTGGCCCTCAGCCCAGGACTTCTGCCTGCCCCTGCCCCTCCCCAGGGCTTTGGTGAAATGAAATCTCATCCTTTACAGGAAGCTTTACTTTAGGAAATCTCATTTGATCCTTTTATGGCAAGAGTAATTGCAGTTTTTACACTTCTCCTAGATGGTGCTTGGCTCCTCCTGACCCTGGATGCCTCGGCAAGCACTTCAGATAACTGGAATACCCGGACTCAACTGGGGGGGGGGGGAGGAGGAGAGAGGCGCTCATAAGACTAGAAGAACAAAGGAAGAAATTAAAAAAAAAATTTTTTTTTTAAGTTTCTGGACCAGAAGAAAGTTGATAGAGGCAGCAAATGCCCTGCTGGGGCAGAAAGGGGAGCATCAAACTATAAATTTGCCCCAATCCAGCCTGGAGTTATTGAGGCAGAACTGTTCAAAGATGAATTTAGATTCCTGTTGCTAACAGTTGTATGATCTTTTGTGAGGCCAGGAACCTTAGCACAAGAGAGATTTCAGAGCTTGCTAAGTTTTGGCTTCTTGATGTTTATACTACAATGTGACTGGCCTCTCTGCTCAGGAACAGAAATGCTTTTTCTTGGGTGGGGAGAGCGAGGGAAGGATCTAACAACCTCCACCAGCTGGATGTTGTGGAGAACTATAGGCAGAGAGGTAAGAATAACTGACTGACCCTGCCATCAGCGAGCAGCTGTGGACTTTCTAGAGGAAGATGGGAATACACCACCACCTGCTGGAAGTTGAGAGCTCTGGGAGGTACCACAGTGTGGTGGCAGAGGGTGGAACTGGCATGGGGAACTTGTGCCACAGTGAAGCTCTAGAAGGGGTATATTGCTTTTTGGAAGCCCTGCTCAGTGCAGGACTGTAAGAAGATGAGGCTGTTCAGGTCTCTGGGCAAAGGTTCACTCACTGGCAGCTGTCAATGTTTTCCATGAGTTCTCACTGCTCTATTTATTTATTTTTTTTTTAAACTTCTAAATAACCGTTTCATTCTCTGGATTTTGTCCTTGCAAGAGGAATAGGTGACAACCCAGTAGGTGTTACATATAATATAGCGAGGGTCCCTGATTTTCTGAGTGGGGGTGATGAACCAAACTGGAGAAGTGAGATTCTCTGACTTGTACCCAAGTCTTGTGTGTCATCTGAGAGCCTCTGACACAGGAATTTTGTGGAAGAACAAGAACCTTGCTTAGGTAAACAATATGGGACAATGGCTGAACAAATTGTGTGGTATACAATGAAATACTATCATGCTATAAGAAATGACAAGCAGGCTTATTTCAGAAAAGCCTGTAAAGACTTACATGAATTGATAGAAAGTGAAGTGAGCAGAACCATGAGAACATTGTACACAGTAACAGCAACATTGTACAATGATCAACTGTGAATGACAGCTATTCTCAGCAACAGAATGATCCAAGACAATCCCCAAGTACTC
>CM053598.1:153533843-153552629 GCA_028646575.1 Pseudocheirus occidentalis | reverse complement strand
CTGGGGGGGTAGCTGGGGCGAGCTTTTGGGGAGAGGGTCTTGGGGGTCGGCAGACTAGGGGGTTGGACCATTGGGGGTGAAGGCCCAGGTTGGGGGACGCTCCAGGGAAGAGAGAGGTACAAGGGGCTGGCGGAGGAAATCCACCCCTTGGATACGACCCCCCCTCCCCGCCACTCCCCGCACCTCCTCCCCCGGCAGCCTCGTGCTGCCCCCTGCGTTGGGACAGGCCGGCCGGTGGGGGCGGCTCTGATTGGTCCGGGGCGGGGAGGGGGAACAGAGGGCTGGGATTGGCTGGCGGGGGCCAGCCCTGGGCTTGTTGTTAATTGGTGGAGGTGGCGGAGGGCCATAATCCGATTGGCTGCGGACGAGGAAGCAGGAAGGAGGGCGGCGGAGGCTCCGCTCTCGGGGAGTTTGTGGGGGAACCGCGAGCGGCGTAGCGGATCCCGGAGCCCGGCCCCGCCGCCCGCCTGTCTGGACGCCCGCCCCGCCTGCACAGCCCCAGCAGCCCTCCCGCCCCGGCCCAGCCCGCCCGCTCCTCCGACGGCCCCGCCCGGTCGCGGCCCCCGCTCCGCCCGCCCGGCCCCGGCCCCCAGGAGGAGGCGCTGACGCAGCAGCGTGGAGCCCGGGAATTGAGCGCCCCCGGGGGGTTCCAGCCGCCGGATTCCAGCCCGGCCGGGGCCTGCGGGCGTCCTGGGCCCCGTTGTCCGCGCCACCAGTCGGGTGAGCCAAGGGTCTGGGGGCCGAAAGAAGGGAGGGAGAGAGGGAGGCGAAGGAGAGGGACCGTCCGCCTGCTCTCTATCGCTCGCCCCACCGAACGCGCCGCCGCCCCCGCTCGGGGATGAGGACAGACGGACGGACGCAGAGCAGGTGTTGACCGCCCGCGCGGGCCGCCTCTCCCGGGAGTTTTGGCGCCCGGGTGGGTCCCCGCCATCGGGGGAGCGCGACGCGCCTCGAGGTGACAGCCCCCGGGGGCCGCCGCGGCTGCCCGCGTCGGGAGGCTGGGGGGGGGGGGAAGCAATGGGGGGGTGGGGCGAGGGGCCGGCGGAGTGCATCCCGACCACGGGCGGGCGTCCTGGAGCCGCAGCGGAGGTAGGGGCATTGGCCGCTGCGCTTCAGGAGCCCGGGGTTGGCTCCTCGGGCGCGGGTGAGTGTCCCTGCTCCCCTCCCAGGGCCGCCGCGCCCCCCGAGCGGGTGTCCGAGGCCCGGGGCGGCCCCGCCGCTGCGGGAAGCGCCTGCCCCCAGAGGGCCCGCGATGGGGAGCGGAGCCGGTTCTAGAGTCAGTCTGGGGAGGGGGGGGCGGGGACCAAGGACCGGGCCGAGCAGAGGGGAGGCGTGGACCGCGGTGTGCAGCCAGGGAAGCTTGGGGCTGGGTACGCAATGGGACCAGGTTCCAATGGAGCGGGTAGGAGGGGCGGCGAAGGGGAGGACGAGCGGGACTGCGGCCACGGGTCCGAGGCGCTTCGGTGCTTGGCGGGGAGGTGGGTGGAATTGAAGTTGTCAGAGCCGCGTCCGAAGTGACAGCGGGCCCAGGCTTTGGAGCCCGGCCCTGCCCTTTCCGCCCCGCCGCCGTCTCTCGGCTGCGGCCTGGGGGGCTGGGTCAGCTCGGCTGGAGGGGCCAACGCGGCCGAGAAGCGCTGGACAAAGGCGGCGCCCGCGAGGGAGCGGGACGCAGGTGGTGTCGTCGGGTAGGGGCTCAAGGGTCTGGGGCGCCCACCCCCACCCTCTGGGATGGCCCGACAGCTCTGCCGACCCTGGGGACTGCGGGGCCGGAGGAGCGGGCCCCGGGCTCCAGGGGATCCGGCTGCAGGAGGAGCCGCGGTACTGTTGCCACGGCTCCCAGGATTGTCGGGCTCTTTCCCGGGAAGAGCTCTGGCTGTTGGGGTCAGGCCCCGGCGGGGCCATGGGGAGCGGGAGCGGGGGCGGGGTAACAGCAGGACGTCTTCGCTCCTCCAGGCAGGCAGGCCCCTCAGCCCGATTGGCGAGGGAGGCGCTCCTGGAGCCCCTGAAAGGGGCGGGAGTGGGGTGAAGATATAGGGTAGGGGGCCCTGCCCCATTTTTTGAAGGTCCCTTCCCTCCCGGGGGTGGCAGTGAGCATGTTCCCCAGCTAAGGAGGTCTCCTTTCAGTAGCAGAGACATCACCCTGTGGGGAGCAGCTCCAGAAAAAGGATACTGGAGAGGATGATGTATGTATACTGGGGTGATCGGGGAACAGGACTTGAGGTTCAGGTAAAAGACTTGCAAAATAAGCATTAGTTTCCTAATTGATTTCCCCTTGTTAGGGCCCTAAATTTGAGGGGAATAAATTGGATTAGGGGCACATTTCTGATACCCCCTCTTCCACAACCCCAGTCTGTATTAGGGCTCACAAAATGAGCTCCAGTGCCCCACACCAGTGTCTTCCTTTAATGAAAAATGCTCTCCTAGTTAGTGAAAAAATGCTCTCATTTTTGCTTTGGAGGTTATTAATAAAGCCCAGGGCCAGATTTTGATGATAAAAACGCGTAGTTACCTCAAGATGCCCCCCTGGGAGACTTTTCCTGCCCCCTTTCCCCCCCCCACCCCCTGTCATAAAACTTCCATTAAAAGGGAAGAAGGGGTCCCTATCAGACTAAACCTTGCCCTAGAGGGACATAGTGTCCTGCAGGGAAGAGTGCATCACTACCACAAGAGGACTCTGTGGACAGTGGGGGTGGGGTGGGAGCCATTGCTCTCTGTTCTTTTAAATTGTAGACACCTCCTCCAACATCAGTATTGGGCTTTAATCCGGTAGCTATCTTCCTGGTCATGTAAACACTCCCCGAAGTCCTTTTTTCCCTTCAGCTGCCATTTCTCTTAATAGAAGAGATGGAGATTTTGAGAATGAGAGGCTTAGGTGCTGTATAGGGTATGGGTTGAAAACTTGAGTTCAAATCCCACCTCAGGCAATGTTGAGTAAGAGCTACTACCAGCTGTTGGTTGGATCTAATCCCAGCTCATGGGAAGCTGCCGATGCTCAGCCTGTCAGTCTTCCCAGTGGTGCAGTGTGGGCTGCACTACCATCTCCCCTTGAGGGTGGAGCCTCTGGGCCAGAACATGAGCTGCTCTGAGTGCGGAAATTGAGGGAGATTTGGTGGACTGGAGAATGACTGAGAGGGTTTCAATGTATAAACACCCCAGAATGGTGGAGAATCCAGGTCCTCACGCCCTCAGGGGCCTCCACGGGCTGGAATTCCAAGGCACTCATCTGTTTTGGTAGCTGTGTATGAGACAATCTCTTCTAATAACTGGAATTCAGAATGGAACTGTAGGGTGGCCTTGCTCCTTCCCTAGTCGGGGTGTCTTTCGGGGAAACCACCAAAATCAGATGTAGCCAGTGTTGTAGAGGAGCTCTCTCTAGGAGAATTTGGCTGATGAAATTTCCCATGTGTGTTCTGTTGATTTTCCTTTTTCATTCTGAGTGTCACCCTTGTTCAGGCCCTCAGCACCTCATGGCTGGATTTGTCAGTTAGCATTTCACTAGTTCTCTGTTATCATTTCCAGCCTGCTCCCCAGAACCCTACACAACACAGTCAGAACAGTTGTCCTAAAATTTCACTTTGATCAGTCATTTCCCTGCCCCCAAACCTTATACTAGCTTTCACTTGCCTACAGAATATACCCAAATTCCTTAGCCTGACATTCAAGGCTTCTCCTATCCTGCTCCATATTGGAGACAGCGTGGTAAAAAGGAAAGCTTTAAGAGTCAGCTGTCCTGGGTTCGCATCCCAACTCTGATGCTTATTTCTGATGTGACATTAAGCAGATAAGATCAGTAACCCGCCTGCACCTCAGTTTTTCATCTGTAAAGGAGGGGTTGGACCAGATGACATCTGAGGTCTTTTTCAGCTCTGAATTTTAAGACCTTCCAACCTTTTCTCTTTACTACTTCCTTTTACTAGGAGCAGCTAGGTGGCGCAGTACTACCAGCACTGGGTCTGGTATCAGGTAGACCTGAGTTCAAATTCGACCTTAGACACTTATTAGCTGTCATCCTAAGGAAGTCACTTAATCTGTTTGCCTTAGTTTCCTCATCCATAAAATGGGGGTGACAATAGTATCTACCTTTTAGAGTTGTGAGGATCAAATGAGCTAATGCCATAGTAAATTCTGTATAAAATATTAACTGTTATCAGTATTATTATTATTATTATTCAGCCAAGCAGGTAGTCCTCCCTGGGCAGTCCTTTCTCTACCACTTTAGAGAAGAATTCTCCCCTAAAAGAATGTTGCCCCTACCTCAACCAAGTACCACCTGCCCATCTTTCATGAATGAGTTCCAGTTCTCCCTCCTTCCCTGGCTAATCCTGGCTTCCAGTTTTCTCTTTCTTTGAACTCCACAGTGCTGAAGTGCCTTCACCAATAAAACACTTGGTTTTATATTGTTTTCTGGTTGGTTCATGTATTTTTTAGTTTTGTCTCCATGGTTAGATTCTGGGCTTCTTGAGAGTAGGGATTGTATGCTTTCCCTTTTCATATTATACCTTAGCACACACAGGCATTCAGTCAAAATTTTTGTCATGAATGAATGAAGAATGCTATTGATGGTGGCTGGAGAAGCATTTGCCGCAAAATACCCCATATTTTGTATGCCCTTAAGGGGCTCTGACCTTTCCTCGCTGGAGGTAGACGTGCTGGGTCAGTTGAGGGGGGAGGAAATGAGGTTTTGCTATCTTCTTCTTTTACTGTTTTTCTTTTGTATTTTTGTTTGCTTTTAGCATTCTGTGATTTTGTGGACTCATGTATGTTAGTCTTCTGCACTTTTGGTGGTTACTGTCTAGTAGATTGGCCTCATGACACCATATAGAGATGGATCTGAAAATGTTGTAATCCTGTTTTCTTCCTACTCAACCAGACCATCTCCCCCCACCCACACACTTAGCTGTCGTTATGCAATTTTCCTTGTCGTCCATGCTAAATGAATCCATGTGTTTTATCTCTTCTCATTCTTGGGTGTAAATGAAGGGAAAAAAATACTTTGGAGGGGAGAATAGAGACTCCTAGATTTTGTAGATTCCTGTTTTCCAGTATGGCGTAGAGGGAGTACACACTCTGTCTCAGCTACTCTGGGACAGAGGTCCTTTGAAAAACATCTATCCATAATTAAGGCTAATTGAAAAGAAGTAATTAGGAATCCTATCAAAATCGGGACTTTGTTACAGCCCACCATTAACCAGTATAGAGAATGAGCTATAAGACTATTGACTGCATTGAGTCTAGATACTTAAAAATACATTCTTTAGCTCTCCTACTGCCCCCCTTCTCCCCTTTTGTGCCCCAGTTTGATGATAAATGGACTAGCATTTCCTTCCAGAAGGGAAAGATACCTCTTCTTGTTGCCATGGCAACAAAGCCCACTCCCCCATCAAAGAAACCACCACCTTTCCTTCTCATGTACTTAGTAGCTTAGAAGAGGTACTACAGCTTAGAACTGGGGTTCATTCCTAGCTCCAAGCTGCTTTGCTCTGTGGCCTTTAGACACAATTCTTCCCTTTACTGGGCATCAACATAATTTTTATTCATCTAAAGCAATGTCTTTATAACTTATTTTCCTCACAAGGACCAAGAAACCCTTAGTTCAAGGGGCATAGATAATCCTTTTTTAAATTACTCTTATCTGAAATTTAAAAGTCCCCAATACCGACTCCACCTTCTGCTTTAAAAAATCCCCTCCACACCCTCTGGCACCTGGAAGGATGAATGGGAAACTGGGAAGTTTTGTCATCTATAAAGGAAGTTTTGAGAAAATCTGTAAGGAATCTCCCTCACCTCTACATTCTCCTTTCTGCCCTTCTTCCCTGTTTACCTCCCTGTTCTCTCCCTCCCACTCCCATTCTGTACCCCTGACCCCCCCCCCCAAGTTGGACTTCTGTAGGAATTTTCAATTTATTTTCATTCCTTTCAGTATTGCTTTCTCAGGGCTTTGGGAGGATTTTTGTGTGGATTTTTTTATTCTTTCATTTTATCTTGTTCTTATTCTATTTGGCCTTGCTCTGGCAGCATCTGGCCTCAATGCCTCGTCGCAAGGTGAGCCATTAAGGAAAAAAAATCTTAAAAAAAAAATCTCTGGCGTTGAGAAGCAGGCTGGGTCTAAGACTGCCAGCTGAAGCTGCTGGGTTTATGGAGCGTTATACGAACAGCTCCGACTTTAAAAGGCCTCCTTTTTATGAATGGGGAGTGAGGAATGTAAATAAAGCAGCATCTCTCAATGGGGAAGCATTTTACATAAGCAGCGCTACCCCAGGCCCAAGTATTTATGGGAATTTGCTAGCACAGTCTGGCGAGGCTCACTTCCTTTGTGAACTTGCCATTGTGCTGGGGACACGAGGCCTTCAGTGGGGTGAGGGCAAAAGCTGGGGTGAAGAGCGATGGTTGCCACTCCTCCAGAAAGAACCAGGCCTGGGGTTTTGGGCAAGGAAGAGGGAACCCTGGCTTGGAATATACCAGCTTATAGTTATGATGTGCTGCCTGTTTAACTTGGAGGAGAGAGGTGAAATCTGGCCTGTCATGATTAGGAGTCAAATCACCAAAAAGTAGACTGTGCTCCTGGTATTCTCCAGCTACTGACCACGGAAGCCTGATGCCCATTCCCTGGGGGAGAGGGAGGTCCCAGGTAACTGAATTCTTTTCTTTTACCTGTAGTCAAACAGATTGGTTGGAATTTCAGCCCCGTTATGTCCTGGGCCCATCCGGTTCTCCACCTCTCTCCTAACCCCCTATCTCTATCTTATGATTAGAGATACCAAAAATAAATAAAATGGTTAAAAGGAAGGAGGAGGATTATATTTGGAAGACTGATCAGACCCTGAATAAATAAGAATTTACTGTTATAGCTTTTTAAAAAATCTGAACTCCAGAACCTCCCTCCAATTTTCCCTCAGGTTAGCTAAGGCATTGGAGCCATGACCCTGACAAAACTGGTTTGAGTCCATGGGCTCAATGAGCAGACTTGGGGGAGGAAGGTGTAGGTTCTCCAGGGAGAGTGACCATCCAAACCCCACCACTCTCCCAATGGAGAACACTTTCTAGAGTGGTTTTCAGCATGTCACAAAAATAACATTGCCCTTGAGCTCTTGTTTGAAGACCCTTCCACAAGGAGAAAAAGGAACCTCGGCCTAGATGGGGTTTATCCTAGGGAATACCTGCTTGAAGTAGCTACACTAGATGGCTTGAATGAAAGGACTTGCCAGTGAGTCTCCTCTTTTCTGTAGGATCAAAGTCAGGTGTGACTTTTTTCAAGCTCTTTCTTCTCTGTATGTTCTGGGAAAATGGGATTTAAATCTTGGACCCCACCCCTAAAGTTTAGAACAGATGTCCTTTTCACTGCTGTGATATATAGTTTGTTGTTTGCACACAATCGTGTTGTTCTGTTGTCTTGGTGGTCCTTCTGCCCTAGGTAGGTGCTGTTTTCAGTTTTCAGTTTCATAGAGAAAAAAAAATAGAGGTAGATTTTTGACCCTTCATCCAGTTGTCGATAACAGGAGCTATTGTTGTTTAATGGCAAGGGGGAGATTTTGTCGGTTAAAAATTCCACACATATTACTGTTCAGCTTTGAACTGTTAGCTTTGCAAATCTTTAAGTATATTTAATTATATTTTCACCTGAAAAAAATCTAAACTGAGCCCTGTGTAATTATAATGACCAAGGTCATAAGTATGACCCAGAGTAGAGTTTTAAAAAATGTATCTCCTTCCTTTGTTGCAAAAGTAAGGGGTACTTTGACTGTGGAAGAGTGTTTATACTTCCAGAAATGGTCACTTTCATAATTTTGGTGAGCTTCCCTTCTCCTCTTTGTATGAAAATCTTTATTACATAATTTACATATTACATAAATTATATGATTTATTACATAAATAAAAAATCTTTCTCCCTGCATCTGGGAAGAGACAGGAATATATTTGAAAATTATTTATTTTAAACTTTTTATATTCACACACACATATACACACAGAGCCGTAGATTTTAGACATGTAGATTGGATTCACATTCTAGGTAGAGATTGGACCAGTTGACTGGCATCAACTCTGATTCTTTATGAATTTTTGCATGCATTAGGGTAGTGGTTTTCAATCATTGTGGATCACAGCCCAGTTTTTATTGCCAAAGATTCTTCTAAAACCCTGTAAACTTAAAAACCAGATTGATTTTTCCTCCTCCTCCTCTGCTTATGATCCCAATTCCTTGGGCCCTGAGAGCTCTAGAGTTGATGCTGAAAGATCAGAAGAGTCTGTGGTAAAACATTTAGACCCTATAACGTTGTCCCGTATTATTTGAATTGACGAATGCTGTTTTGGGTGTCATTGTCATTCATAAGACATTGAGAAACACCATCAAGTAAGGAGTATAAGGATCTGGGTTCTGATCACAGTTCAGCTGTTTCAAACCTTTGTGACCCTGGTCATTACTTCCCTCTCTCTGGCCTCAGTTTTCTCATCTGTAAATTGAGAGGGTTGAACTAGATGGTCTTGAAGTTCCTGGCAGCTCTAATTTTGTGATTCCATGTGCCAATCACTGTAAGGCGTGGAAAGCTGCAGAGGTAGAAAAACAAACAAGCCCCCCCCCCCACACACACACACACACGAAGTTCCTTGCCTAGAGAAATTTATAATCTTGTTGAGTATAATACAAGTTAAAACCAATAAGTTAAGACTTAGTAAGACTAATCAGAGGTCAGACAGAGAGACACTAGAAATTCTAGGAGGAAGGGATCACTTCTTTAGGTAGAGATATTAGGGAAAGCCCTAATGGAAGAGGACAGTGCATATGACATGAAGGAAAGAAAAGATTTCAACTGGCAAAGACGTGGGTGGCTGTTGCAGGCATTGGGGTTATTAAAGGGGTTGGAGAGTCAGGGAGTTGGAATGATGTGCACAAATGGAGTGCCTCCTGGGAGGCAGGAAAGAGTAGGGTGAGGTGGGGAAAGGTTAATAGTCCAGTTTGACTGAAATGTAAATTGTGAAGGGAAAACAGTGTGAAACAACATTGCAAAGGTGGTTTGGAGTGATAACCAAGCGCAATTTCAGAGTGCCAATGATGAAATGCACTAGTACCAGCCTCTTGACAAAAAAGGTTGATGGACTCAGAATGAGACATCATTTTGGACATGGCTAGTGTGGGGAGTTGTTTTGGTCAACTCTGCCTATTTGTTACAAGGGTTTTGTTTTTCTTTTCCTTTCTTCTCCAGTGTCTGGGAGCAAAAGAGAAAATATATTTTTGTCCACTAAAAAATAAAACATTTTTTTAAAGGTAGATTGAAGCGAATGGATGAGAAGCCTTAAATGTCAGAATAAAGAGTTTCTATCTCATCCCGTAGAGAGTAGAGCACATCCTGAAGCAGACAAGTAATGAGATCAGACCTGCACCTCAGGGAGATTGCTTTGATATGGCTATAATATGTAGGACGGATTCCAGATTCCAGACTGTTACTACCTAGTAGGAGGCAATACTGTGGAGGTAGTAGGAGTGGGAAGGAAAGATTAAGATAGAACTTGGCCATTGATTGGATGTGGGGACAAATAAGATGGAACAACATAAGAAGACTATTTCGAACTTACATTGCTGGTAGAGTGGTGATACCATCTCCAGAAATAGTTTAGGTAGCAAGAGAATTGTGGTGGGTTTGGGGTTTTTTTGTTTTTTGGGGTTTTTTTGGAGGGGGAAGGAGAGATAATGAGTTCAGTTTAAATGTTAGCAAAACATCCAGGTAGAGATGCCCGCAAAGAAATGGTAAATATAGATTTAGATGTAATAAATTGAAGCCAAAGGAGAGAATGGTGAAATGAAGAAAGAATACAGGAAAACAGGACTAGGGGTCCTCACTACACATTTAGGGGTTGGAAGGAGGAGGAGGAAGAGCCGTAAGAGACCAAAAAGGAATTGTCAGGGGGGAGGAGGAGAAAGAACCTTGAGAGAACATTGTCATAGAAGCCAGCTGGTTAAGAGTATCAAGGGTAGATAGAGTAAGCGTGCGTGCGTGCGTGTGTGTGTGTGTGTGTGAGAGAGAGAGAGAGAGAGAGAGAGTACTGTTAGGTCGTGTCAAATGATACAGAAAGGTCAAAGAGGATGGGTCTTGCTTATAAACTCATGGAAAGATTGTTATTGGGGTACCAGCATGATACTAGGATGTGCTGGCACAAGGTTGGCATTTAAGAGCCATGAGGTCATCACCCAACTATATTCAAAATGGTTAGGCTCTTATTAGATCACTGTATCGGCTTCATGACTTGACAGGTGTGGAAAACTTAGACAGGAACCAGAAAAGAGCTAGAAAAATAATGGTGAAAAAAGTTAGAAGGTAATATCACCAAGGAAAAAAGAAAGGATTTGGAATTGCTGGATACAGAGAAAGAAAACTGAGAGATAATTTAATACAGTTTTATATAGTGGAAAGAATACTTAGTGAGTGTGCAATCAGTGTTTGAATCTAGGTTCTGACATTCCTGTGTAGGGGCAAGTCAGATGACCTCCTTGGGTCTCTCTGGATTGAATTATCTCAAAGGACCCTTCCAGTTTAAATCTATAATCTTATGCATTTTCAACTATCTGGGTTCTGTGGAAAAGAATGGTTAGCTGTTATCTATTTTCATGGAAGGCAGATGTTAAAGAAATGTTTTGGAATTAATTGACCACTTTGGGCCCTGGAGAGCAGATAACAAGACACAACCTTTTCTACTCCTGGTGCACACAGGTAGGAGTCCTATGGATTTGGTGTTGCATACACTATGGCAATTACCATGTCGGTTGGTTTTACCTAACCATATTTTCTGTGTTAAAGGGGCAGGAAAGGAGGAATGATGGATTATGGGGAAAGGAGTGAAATGTAAAATCAAAAGGTATCAATAAAACTTCTAAAAGGAAACGAAAGTTGATTGTAGCAAGAGAATTTTAGAGAAGTATAAAGAAAATTCCAAGGTTAGGAACGAAGTCGTAGCATCTCCTCCCCTCAGTATTTTAAAATAGGAGAACTCTCCAAGATATCTCTTCTTTTTCTTCTCCCCTTCCCCCCCAAAAAAACCTTTTCCTTATAATACAGTTGGTCCCCCACATTACAAACTAATTATATTACAAAAGTTCAATTAATTTTTTTTTTTAACTCAGAGCCTATTTGTTTTATTTGTTGAGGTTTTCTTCTGGAGAAAAAATTTTAGAAAGGGAGATTTCATTTTCAGATCAGCACCCAAAACCTATTTAATCTATAATGTAACTGAATACTGTATATTTATAACAAAAATTGGAAAACAATTTTGTTGTAAGACATGATAAAATTTGAAAGGTAATTTTCATTTCTCTTGAATGATGCATTTTGAGGAAAAGCATATTTAGAGAAGAATGAGAAAGCAGATAGAAACTTGTAGGGATTACGAAGATAGCATAATTTCAAGGGCTCAAGAGGTTGATGGGTACAAATTCTTTGTTTAATTTCACTTACAAATTTTCAGCTTTTTTCCCCTTTCTAATAGGTTGTAAGCTCCTTGGCATCAGGGGCATTAATTTTTGGCTTTCTGTCTACCATGCCAGAAAGGTAGCTGGTGCTTAATAAGTGCCTGTTGATTAATTGATTGTTTGCTAAAGGTAAATCAGCACTACCACTCTTAAACTTGTCACACATGATTAGGGTCAATTTTAGTTTACAAATGAAATGAGAGAGGGAGAAGTGTTTTTCTGAAGTAATTGGCAAGAGTTGAAAGAAAGGGGTAAAGAGGATGTCCCTACACATATAAGAGTGCTTGAGATGTGTGTAGTTACCTGCTGTCAGCAGTGAAAGAAAAGAACAGAGCTCATCTTGAACCCAAAAAAATGCGTGGTCCCAGAGAGGGAAGGAAGGAGGCAGTAAGATCATGGGATAAGGACAGCTGGGTGGTAGAGTGAATAGAGTGCCAAGTTTGGAATCAGGCAGACTCATCTTCCTCAGTTCAAATTTGTCCTCAGACATTTTAGCTGTGTGACCCTGGGCAAGTCACTTAACTGTCTCAATTTCCTCATCTGTAAAATGAGCTGTCGAAGGAAATGGCAAACACTCCAGTATCCTTGCCAAGAAAACCCCAAATGGGGTCATGAAGGGGGTCAGAAATAACTGAACAGTAATGAAGGCCTTAGGGTTCAGATCAGATGATACTCCCATGCTTCCCACTGTCTAGGACAGTTTGGGTCTTGCCACCTTTTGATGTATACGATATGAATACCTCAGGCATTTGTAACCTGCTTCCTGGAGGTAGAATTGTCGGAAGGTTTTTCTGGCTTCTCTCTATTCTCTGCATATATTTTTGTCTCGGTTGATTAGAATATTATACTAATAAGACCAGCCCCATATTCAGTCCCTGTATGGGCCAGGTAGCCTGGTCTTTTCCACAGCCAAAGATTATCCATAACTGGCAAGTCACCTTAGAAATTTGTGCCCTTAATTGTCAAATGTCTGGGCATAAAAGTTTGGCTATATGAACCAGAGATCCATCCCCATTCCTGAAACAAGGGAATGTATGGCATTCAGTGATGTCACCTCTGAATATGATGTACAGCAGATCACTAATATATTTTACATGAGTCTTCTTCCCCATCCTGAAGGCTTGTGATTGAAAATACATGAGGGGGGAGAAAAGATTTCCATTCATTTTGCTGTGAAATGTAGTTTGCAATCCAAAGAAGGGAGCTTAATGAGTGTGTGTTCATCTTAACTTTCCCTCCCTTTCTTGTGTCTCTCAAATTGTTCAATACTGTGGTGCAAATGGATTCCCAACTGGACTAGTCACTTTGTTCCTGGCCCAGCCTGGAAAGTGTGGGGACATTGAGAGACCAGAATGGTCATATGTAATTCAGAACTTCCTCCAAGTGGCCATTGCAATTGAGACCCTCCCAGGGATTTGGATCTGTCCAGTGATGTTCAGGTATGTAGAGTTGTCCTTCCTCACACCTGAAAACTTCCTTTTGCCAGTCTGCATCCCTTTGTGAAATGGCATAATGTGGACTTATTTATTTGTATAAATCGTTAAGGTTTATAGAATGCTTTCCACATGGCAATCCTCTGAGAGAAGTAGTACAAGTATTTTTACTCCCATTTTACAGATAAGAAAACTTAGGCTTTACCTAGGGTTCAAATAGCTAGGATCAGAGCTGGAATTTGAACTCAAATCTTCTGACTCTAAGCCCAAAACATTTTCTGCCACTTCACTTGGATGTTACAGGATGTTTGCTTTTTTTTGGAAAATTGCAAAGATGATCCTATTTTTTAAAATTACAAATAGAAGGTTCATCAAATACAAAATGACACCAAAAAGGAATGAAATATAATTGGAATTACTTCTGCCTAGATACTTAGATGATCTCAGCCATGGGGCTCCACCTTCCAGGAGGTACAAGTTGAAACCCTCTTGTTCATAAATCCTCCATAGGAGATTCCCCCTAATGTGTTTCATTATACATATATACATACATCATGCCATACATAGAAACGTGTGTGGGGTGTGTGTGTGTGTGTGTGTGTGTATAGACACATTCTGAATGAAATAACAATAGCAACTTCCTTGCTGCTCCATGTCCCTTTGTGATCTGTGTACTTATAAAGTTTTGTTGCTGTTTCTTATAGTGATTCACAAAATGTTAGGGCTGGAAGAGACCTTAGAAATCATTTAGTCCCGGGGTTCCTAATCTGAGGTCCATGAACTTGTTTTTTAATATTTTGATAACTGTTTCATTATAATCGCCTTCCTTTGTAAACTGACATATTTTATGTATTTAACACAATTATTCCAAGAAGGAGACTGCAGGTTTCCCCTGATTGCCAGAGAGGTTCTTAGTATTTAAAAAAAAAAAAAAAAAAGGTGAAGAACCTGTGCTTTATTTAGTCCATGCCCCTCCTTGTATGGATGTAGGAGATAAGAAGGCTGAGTTCTTGCCTAGGGGTCCCAGAGGAAGGTGTAGTGACTGACTTTGGACCAGAACCCGGCCTGGCCAGGTCACAGCCCAAGGCTTTTGCCTCGTGGCTACAATCCTGTATGCAGGTGTGCCTTCTTTCATGTAATAATGACCTACCTGGAAAAAAACTGTGTGTCAAGTTAAGTTGGAGAGTTTGCCATTTAAAAGAACCCTTTGAAGAATCCCTTTGTGATGCAAATGATCACTTCCTAATTTGTTTGTTCTCTTACTTTGTAGCTTCTTACAGAGAGGCACAAGTTATAAACGAAGTTATCTGCTTTGTGCAGTAAGAGGCATAGCTGGTTCTCCTGGTAACCTTCACTACCTAGGGCCCAGGGGCCATACACTTAGACTCCTCAGACTCCTCTCCTTAACTTAGTCACATCTTTCTCCCTGTGGGCAGACCCATTTGGGGAGAAGAGTTGTCTATGCTTTTTAACCTTCAGTGAAAATTCCACTACCTGCATAGGTAACACCCCATCATATCTACCTTTTTCCATTAGTGCTCATTTAGGAGAGGAGGGAGGGGGGGAAAAAGGCTTCAACATATTCACTTACGGCAAATTAGAACCCATTTCCCAACCACAAGATAGAAGTAGATCCCAGATTTGCTGGGTCAGTGTACCAAGATACTCAACTGGGCAAACTGGAGCTTGTGGTTAATGTAGTGGGACAGGGGTCTGGGCAGAGGTGCACTGAGGCCCAGCACCTTAGGAACATCACTTATAAGAGTGTTAAGAGGAGTGAAAAGTGAGGCCAGTCTATTTGCAGCAAGGCAGTGGCAGTAGTGAGGCAGACCTTCTAACAGGGTCAGGTAGTGGTGTTGTTCCCCAGAGCACCCCAAGGCTGTGCCCATGCCAGGATGGTGTCTAGGTTTCATTCATTCAGCAGCCCTATTTGGAGTGCCTCCTATGTACCAGACACTATGCTGGCTGCTAAAGGGGAATAAAAAGACAGTTTAACTTGTGCCCATTTAGGAGAAGCTGTTGCCTTCATTGCCTCTGCCACTTTTCCTCAGGGCAAAGCTTCCTTAGTGTGTGTACCCATCAGTGACCTAGCTAGGCTATGTTGAGACCAGTCTAACAGTATCCTTTCAGAAGGTGTTGAGATAGTGTTGAGATAGTTGATATGGGCAACATCCCACCATTCCTTCCTAACCAGGAGGGTTTGATTCTTAAGAACATGCTACTGTGGCACTCCTAAAACATTGACTGTAGAGAAGCTGTTCCTAAGTGTACTTTCCAAGGTACATGGAAAAGCCTGCTTCTAGGTTATGTCCGACCCCAGTTTGCATCTTCTGTCACGTGTCTTATCTGCCATTGTCTAGGGTTCTCTGTCCTAATGGATTGAATAGCTGAGGAAGCTTTTTACTAGACACCTAACAGGCTGAGGATGATTATCATATCAGGAGTAATACTTCTCTGTGGTTCTTGGACATGAGCTCACAGTGAAGTTGGGAGTAAAATCCACATTCCCTTACCCACAACCCCCACTCCTCTTCCCCCCCCCACCTCCTCAAAGAGGCTAAAAGTATTTCTCTGGGCTGGTTTTACCATGCTAAATTTGAAGTTCAATCTAGAAGTAGAGAGCAGGCTTTCAGGCTGTGTTGGAGTGAGAGATCCCTGACCCCAATTCACACCACACTCAGCACAAGTAGAAAGGAGTGAAGATCCCAATTTTCCCAAGGTATAAGACTTGGACTTTTAAAATGTAGAATTATAACAGTATGGCAGAGTTCAGCATGCAGGCAGAATTGCTTCATTTTCTAAATGAGAAGAAAGGGAGCTGGCCTCATTTAGAGATGCAGGCCCTTAATATAGAGAAGGGCTATAAGGAACAGACCCAGGGTGCTTCTGAAGTTAACCAGCTGCTGTCACTCATCTAGTGAGCTCCCAGGCTGTGAGGGAGCTCTCTGTCTTCCCAAACCCAGATGGTAGGAGGGACAGGAGGGAGAGACCCAAGCGGCCCTCCAAGATGGCTTTTGGATTGTCTGCTGTGAATCACAGAGTGATAGCTGAAAATTTATGATTGTCTTGAACCCCACCCTTGGTATAGTTGGTTAAGTAGTCTCACTTTTAGTACAATAAGCACAGCTGGGAGGATGTAGAGGAAACAAGGAATTCCCTGCCTATTTGTTCCTTACCTTTCCCCTCCCCCAGTCCCATGTCCTGTGGCCCTCACTCTAGGCCAGATTGAGAATCAGCCTAATAAGGACACCTCTCCTTTCTGTGCCCTTTTGCCATAACTCGGCAACCACCACTTGCTCCCACCCCCAGGGTTCCAGTCTTCTCATGTTTCCTTGTCCTTTCTGTTCAGTGGAAAAAGCTGAGGAACTGATAGGATTTAGCACTGGAAGGAATCATTTAGTCTAGCATGGTGTAGTGGATAGAGTGCTGGACTTGGAGGCAGGAAAAGGGAAGTTCAGATCCTTCCCTCAAACTATCACTAGCTGTGTGACTGTGGGCAATTCACCTAACTTCTTTCTGCCTCCAGTACCCCATCTGTAAAACGGGTCGGACTCCATGGCCTTCTAACTCTCTTTTTCAGCTCTATGTCTAAGATTTGGTGATGGTTTTCATTTTGCAAATGAGGAAAACTGAGGCCCTAGTTTGTCTAGAGACTTAGATAACTGTCTGTATATAGACCTGAGAGGACTTGGAAATGTGCATCCTCTAATGCTAAATGGAGTATTCTTTCCACTATCCCACACTGCCTAAAATTCACAGTTAGGAATGTATGTGCTACCCTTTGAGGGAATATTTACATTTTATAAGATGCTAGTAGGACTCAGCAAAGTTTAACTGCTAATGGCATTTCAGTCATCAGTGGGAAAGAATTTTTTGGATAGGAACCTTCCTGGGGCTTACTTAGGCAGCTCTGTGTTTGCCTCCTCTAAGGCTAACCCATTTGCATCAGCAACAAAAGTTTTGGCTCAAGGTGCCAAACTAGGCTGGAGTTCAGGTTAGCAGCCCGGGGTGGGGGGTGCTCTGTGTTGGCCCAGAAGCACTCTCTGTCTTACCTTTCTCCAGAGCCTCACCCCAAGACGTATGTACTTGCGTGTGATAAGAAATCTGCAAAGGTTCTAACGATGTCCCCTGGCTCAGCTTGTCCTTCCTCTGTAACCCCTTTAGCCCTCACCACCTTTGGTTTATGGTACTCGTTGCAGGGAGGAGGAAAGAGCCATGTGTCAGTTCCCTTTTTAGTTAGAGATATCCTGAGACAGTGTGAGGGGAAGGCCTGGAAAGAACCATTTCTAGACCAGCCTGCAGCTTTAGGGTATAGAAGTTGACTTCTCAGGTCTTTTGAGTGGTCTGTGGGCTTCAATTTGCTCATCTATAAAAGGAGGGGAGGGGGGGGTTAAACTCATTCTAACTCCAGATCTATGATCCTGATCTCTTCTTTCCAGTTTGTCCACAAGACAAACAAAATTGAGGCCCGGAACCCTAGTAAAGAGCATACTTTGACTTTGGAAGAGAGCTGGCTCTTGTTCTCTACCATCTTGATTTCAACCTTTCTGCCCCTAATAACTGGAGACTTTTTTTTTACTTTTAGTTTAAAAGATTCAGTTCCATAATCTCTTGAGTTTCAAATGTTCTCCCCTGCCCCCATGACAGCATACAGTCAAGTACTAGATCTGCAAATATTTTCAAATTGGACATTAGTCTGGTTGTATAGAAGGGTTGTAACCAGTGGAGTTAACAATGGGAAAAAAGAAACAAATCCAAACATGGAAAAGAACAATAGCATGTAGATTGCTTCAGTCTCCATTTAAACTCTGTTCTTTCTAGATCTTTCTCTGAATGTAGATACCTCCTTCCATCCTGAGACTTGTAGAGTTGTCTTATAATTGTGTGTTGCTGAGAAGAGTCCAGTTTATCAAAGTTGGTCGTCACACATGTGGTGTGTCTGTGATTGTGTACAGATTTTTCCTGGTTCTGCTCTTCTCACTTAGCATCAGTTTGTATAAGGCTCTCCAGGTGAATATAAAGACCATCTCCTCCCCGTCATATACCACAACTTGTGTAGCCATTCCCCAATTGATGGGCATCCCCTTAATTTTAACTAGAGACTTTTGGCTTGCTCTGTCTCTGGGGTGACCTCAGGTTGAATGTTCCTTGAGGGAAAAGACTGTTCTTTAAATATATATATAGGATCTGTGTTTTCACAGATACAGGGGATTCCTTTTTTCAAAGACTCCCTTTGCCAGTGTAGATATGCTCCTGCTCTACAACTCACAGTCTTATTTGCCTAGAGTATTGAGAAGTTAAGGGATTCAGCAAGGGGATGTGTTTCAGAGACAGGACTTGAACCCCGGTCTTTTCTGACTGATAGATTTGCCAGGATGACACTTGCCTGGCCCATCTTAGCCTCTTAAAATCCTTGTTCATTGATTGAAAACACTGTAGTATAGTGATAAGAGCACTGGATTTAGAATGAAGAAATGGAGTTTGATTTTTGGTTTTGCCATTAGCTACTTGTCTTTGAATAAGTCATTTTTCTGAGATTAAGTTTCCTAAAATAGAAAATAAGAGCAGTAATTTTTGTACTAGTTTCCTAATAAGCATAAACTGTACATATTATTTACTATATCTCCTGTAAGTCTTGGCCTTCTGCTTGGTCTTCTCAGGGTTTCTCACTACCTGGATGTTTGATGAAAGGGGGAAAACACCAAGGAAAGAACTGCTGGGCTGGTTTTCTCCAGTGTTCACAGGCTAGACATTACCCTAGGGCATAAGAAATATCTTAGATTGTAGAATCAGGTTCCCCAGCATCACTTTCCTTGGAATTTCTTATTGGGAGTGGCAATTAGGGTCTAGCCAATGACCACATCCTTAGAAGGAGAGAGAACCCAGAGAGTTAGC
>CM053598.1:153504221-153533743 GCA_028646575.1 Pseudocheirus occidentalis | reverse complement strand
TTTAACCCAACTAGGTTAGACCCTTTAGGAGGTTGGGGGGGGGGTACGTCCAAAGAACTGTGAGATGCTTCTGCCTTGCCCAGCTCCACCCCAGGGAAAAGTTGCTGCGGTAGTTCCCACGTCAAGCTTCAAAGTGTGACTCACTCCACTCTTTCTTCAGCGTGCCTCGAAAGCCCACAGCTCAGCATGCTCAAGGGAAGCTGGAGCCAAATCACCCAGCCTCTACTTGAAAGATTCTGGGGTGAGGGAGGGGACAGTTCACAGTCTGGGTCCTACATAAGATCTGGGGTGGTTTTGCAGGGTGTTTTGGATGGCTTAAGAGTTTTCTCAATGAGCTAAATGGGATTTGATAACGTCACTGAAGGGGGATGGGGGAGCAGGGAGAACCTCCCCCATACTCACCCAAGCTCAGAAGTGTTTATCCTGCTGCAGGGTCAAGCAATTGAGAGACATCTCTGCCTCACCAGACAGTGTAGGTACATGACTTTGGGAGATATGAATGTTGATGCTCTGGAGCTGACTGTTCAAATGAAAAAGAATTCACATGTTCAGGCCTAGAGAAGAGCTTTTGAGGAAGAAGAGAAACATAACGCTGAGACCCTTACTCCCTCTTTGCTAATTCACTGGTGATTTCATGTTTACATGATGGAAAGGATTCCTAAGTTAGGGCCCTGAGGTCACCTACCCATTCAGTTAATTGACAAGTGTCCAGTCCCTTCTGTGTTTGCCTCTGTCCTCTGCTGTTTCATTGGTCTGCTTCATAGCACGGGCCAAGCCTTCCTGCTTTTGGTCAGTTGGATCTCTGCATGACGGCTGTCTACCAGCTTAGTGGCTATGTTCTCAGCTTGGCTTTGACTCTCAGTATGCATACATATCTGCGAAAGCCACCAGTCTGGGTGAGCTTGGCTTCATAGCCTTGGGCCATCCCCTGCCTCTCTGTTCAGGTGGGCTCTCTGCCTAGACCTTGAAGAGGGAAGGGGGAAGGGAGCCACCGCCACCACCCTAGCTCAGCTGTCTGTCTTAATTCCATTTCTTTCCCCACCTCCTGGGGTCCCTTGAGCTTTCTGGGGAAAAGGGTCTTGGTTTTGACCTGCCCCTCTCCTTTCCCCACTCCACCCTCTCTCTGCCCCAGTGTCTTGCTCTTGGCCCTATCCTGGGGCCAGGGCAGGTCAGCACATGAAGCCACAGCTTTCTCTCTGGCACACTGCCTCCCCTTTCCAGTTTGCCGAGTCAGGGCTCTGGGGTGGGGGTCGCCCACGCTGATCAAACTGGTTTATGGCAGGGAGGGGAGTCCTTCTGAGAGTTCCCAAAGCCCTTCCACCCTCGGTCCCCCCCCCCCCAGTTAGCCTAGTTCTCCCCAGAAGAAAGATCGGGGCCGAAAGTGAGTAGCTCAGGGCTGTGCTGGCCTGGCTGGCCAGTACTCACCTTGCACCCTGTTCCTAATCCTCTCAAATGGACATTTGGCGTAATCACTGGGGAAGGGAGGCTTCAGGAAGCCTGAGCCCAACTCCCGTTTGGGAATCTCAGGGTTAAATCGCAGCCCAGCAGGGACTCTAACTCTGTGTTCTTTAGAGTGGAGTGTATGTGAATAACAATGGCAGTGGGGGAAATCTAGAAGGAAAGGGTGGGAAGTGGGGCTGGGCCAGCCTGGAGGGCAGGCAGAGAGGAGCGGAGCAGCCTAGGGGGCCAGGCTTGGGTTTTTGTGCCTAGCTTGTTGGAGAAGCTGGGCCCCTGTGGGCTACCCACCAAGACCTAGGGTCTGCCGAATTGGGCCTTAAGCTAGAAACTCACCTTGTGTCTTGACTGCAGCTGCTACTTGAGTTTCTTGGAGAGCAGATATGGTCTGACAGGGAACAGGCATTTCAAGACTCCCTGTGACCAGTTAGGTTCACCTTATCCATTGGCTGTCCAGGTCCTTGCAGCCTCTTGCTGGGGTAAATTTCCTGCCCAGTGCTCCTTCCCCAGTGTGCCTGGCCCTCTTAAGTACAAGAGCAGGGTCCTGCACTACCTGTCCCATGTGCATGCTCTGGCCCGAGCACACTGTTAAGGAAGAATTTCCTACATCTGGTTTGTTCTTCTGTGAGGTCTGTGGTCTCAAATGTCTTCTGATTTAAGAAGCAGCATGATTTTGTGGTAAACTATGGACATGGGAGTCTGGAGGACCCCTATGTTCAGTTCTAGTTTTGACGCTTATGGTTTTGGGCAGGTCACTTGGCCTTATTGTCATCGTGTATGAAGTAGTCACAGTAATTCTAACACTGTTCGCCTCACAAGTTAAAGCACCATATGAATAAGTTGTTATTAAGCTGGAATAATACCAAATCACTGGACTTGCCAGGAGAGGGGAAAGGCTCCAGCCCCTTAACTTTTATTTGACTTGTTCTTTGCTTCTTCCTTTTCCTGAATCCCTTTGTGTTTAAACAGGGATTTAAGGCATCTGCTTCTGGGTCTATGACTTGGACTATGACTTGGACCTGCTTCCACATGTACATGTACCCACACAAGAGCTGAAGGGTCCCAGACTGCCAGCTTTCTAACCTTCCCTTCCCCAAGCACAGACTGTTAGCTGCCCTTCCCAGGGAAATTGGAGCTTCTGGGGCCACATTTGGCGATGGCTCCACAGGATTAGGTGACAGCTTCCTGGCCTGTGGGAGCCCTTAAAGAGCCAGCTTGAGGTGGTGACTTAGGCCTGGGTGCTGGATAGGGAGCAAACTTCTGATTCCCTGAAGCCTTTTTCTTCATAGAATCTAGACCTTGGAATGTCTGGTTTGAGGATTGTTTGTACTATGACTAGAACCTTTGGAGTGGAGGAGGGTAGATAAAACAAGGAGGCAGAAAGGACCAGGTTGTCCTTTACCCAGAAATGCCCAACACTTCTTACTTATGCCAACAGGGACCCTCTCCCCATTCATGAGAAGAGAGTGACTTTCTTCTTACAGAATTTTTTAACTTGAAGGATCCTTCAAGGTCATCTAGTTCAACCCCTTTATAGGTGAAGAAACTAAAGCCCAGAAGTACCATCCCTGTCCATTTCTCTTTTACTCTTAAACTGGCTTATTGCTGTATAACCTTAATAGGAACCTTTCTGTTCCCATGGGAACAGGGAGTGCTTGTCACCCATAACCACACAGCTTTTGCTTAGTCCTTAGTATACAATTCCCAAATCACATGAATTAGAACAGGGTAGAGTACCAGGCTGGGATATTTTTTTCTCAGATTTCCTTTTTACTTTTCCTTGGCCCCTGGATCTGCTTCTCTTCCATTTCTGAATGGATATTCCTTTCCCTTTCCTTCCATGAACATGAACAAGACGGGCAGGAGCCTTGGGTTAGAAATGGGTTTGGGTGGTGAGAATTCTTTTCTTTAGTTGAGACAGAACACAGGCCTTTTGGACCATCAGTCACTTAAAAAGAGGAGAGTTGGAGGGGGGAAATCTCAGCTTGGAAAAACTGGGGACCAGGTGGTGCATTGGAGTTCTGGTAGTGAGCAGAATGGAGTTGGCAGGGAGAATTAAAATTGGAAAATGACTTTGAGGAGGAGTTGATGAATATGGGAGTGGGCTTTGAGTGGGGGGAGCTGTGGGCTTAGGCTGGGTCAGAGAGAGGCATAGTGTGCCAGGGAAACCTCTTCTCCAGTCCTCTGTCTCAGCAGCTGTGTGATCATGGGCAAGCTGGCTAACCTTTTAGCACCTCAGTTTCCCTGTCATACCCATGTACCACCTACTTCACAAGGTTGTTGAGTATCAAATACAATAGTCGATGTCAAGTGCTGCATAGAATTGTCAGTTATTACTATTACTGTCTCTCCTGTAGGTCCAGAAGCTGCTCTATGACGCATGCTCGGAGGAAATCTCTGTCCCTGCTGAGCTCTCTCCCCACTGGCCGGGAGCCACTTCGAGTGGAAGGCAAAAGGATGGAACGGCAGGAGGGCAATGAACCAGGGGCTATTCCAGAGGTTCCAAGCCTGCCCAGTCTACAAGATCTTAGAAAAAACTATCCCCTTCGCAAGCGGCTCCTGGGCCCAGGCAAGCCCAAGACCTGCAAAGTGCTGTTGACCCGCCTGGAGCATGTGGCCAGCCCCCGAGGCAAGGAGGCCTCAGGTTGGGTTGAGGAGCTGCAGCCACTTGCACCTGGCTTGCCCGAGACTCCTATCCCAGGCAAGGGTGAGACAGGTGGGGAGCAGGATGCTGGGACTGATAACACCCTTCCTGAGGAACCACGAAAGAGGCGTCTGGCTTCACTCAATGCTGAAGCCCTTAATAACCTGCTCCTAGAGCGGGATGATGGGGCTGGGCTTGCTGCTACCCGGCGATGTCGAGGGGAAACTAGGAGGGCTCGAGATAAAGTGAGTGGGAGTTGGGCCTCTCCAGAGAAGCCAGTCCCCAAAAGCTTTAAGGGACGGAGCCGAACTCGGGCAGGAAGACTCAAGGGTAGTAGCCAGGACATTCTGCCTGAGGAAGTATTTGAAGACAGTGCCCGCCGGGAAGGTGATACTGCTCCCAAGAGACTGGCCAGCCTGAATGCAGCAGCCTTCCTCAAGCTGAGCCAGGAGCGGGAACTGCCACATCGTGCCCCCCGAAACCACACTGATGGAGATGTCCGGCCTGACTCTATAGGCCCTAAGACGCTGAGGCTTAAATGGGCCAAAGCCAATCGGAAAAACTGCGTGAAGGCTGCTAAGCAGGAAGCTGGCCTAGTAGGGAGCGAGGGACTGCCCAGCTGGCAAATACCCCCTGAGGGAACCTGGCCGCCAGCTGCCTCTTCTGGCTCCCCTAGGTTATGTGGCAAAGCAGAGCCCCTACCATATGAACCCTTGAGCCACTCTTACGAGAGCCCTGGGGACCTATACCACCGGCTGCCCCTGCTGATGGGCGGGCAGGCTGCCATGAAGCCAGAGTATGGGCGCCCAGGAGAGAAGTCCCCCACTCCCAAACAAGACCTACACCAGCCCTCGTTCCCTCTCCCCCAGCTGCCCCCACTGCCTGTGCCCGGCAACCACTCTGACTTCGGCTGCTTCTATGGTGGCCCTGAGCTTACCACCCTGAGTGGGGTCTACTTGTACTACGGTCAAAGCGGACTACAGTGTGGGGGCTACTCGCCCTGTCCTGTGTTCCCAGAGGGGGGAGAGTTGTCCCCTTCTGCTCCCTGTGATGGGCTCCTGGTGGCCCCCAGCTCCCTGTCCACAGGGACCCCCTTCCAGCACCCTCCCTGGTGTTCCTCACGCTACTGCTGTGGAGAGGGAGAAGGAGTGAACAGCTTCAGCCTCTGCGGGGTTCTCCCCATGTCCCTTAGCAGAGTTGGCAGCCTCCATGCCACTCATGGCAGCTGTCACTACAAAATGCCTTTTGCAGCAGGTAAGATGTTCCTGGGAAAGTCTTTTGTCTTGGAGTGAAGGATTTCTGTGGTGATCTGTGCCTTTCCAGTCTTTGCTTATGGCATCGTGTCCTGAGAATTCACTTTAGGGTCAAAGCAGATGACAGTCAGGTCATCAGGGAGCCTTCTGCTGGTGTTAGAAGAGCCTGGCCTTGAGAAGTGGGGACAGTTTTGGTTCTGGCATTTTCAGGCAAGGTCCAGTCTCTCTAAGGCAGAGAACCTCAGTTTTATTCTTTCTCTGTTGGTGGGCATCAGACAGCTTAGGCATGTCTGACAGCTGAAGCTGTGCCCAGCTAATCTTCCAGGACTTTACGAAGAATAGCACGATATGATAGCTGGGTAGTCTTGTCTGCAGTCAGCAAGCATTTAAAATTGCTTACTCTGTGTCTGCCACTATTCTGCACAGTGGGCTTATAAAGATAGGCCAGAAACTGTGCCAGCCCTCAAGGAGTTTACATTCTAATGGGAGAGACAGCTTGTGAACACCTAAGTTCACAAAAGATATATAGGTTTGTGTGTGTGTGTGTATGTGTGTATGTACGTGTACACATGTGTGCGTGTGTGTATTTGTAATGAATGGAAGGTAATGTAAGAGGAGAAGGCACTACCAGCTGGGGGATCAGGAAAGGCCTCCTTTAGAAAGTACTAGTACTATGGTCAAAGCTTTTAGGTATCCCAAAATTCAGTGTAGTATGACTGAGACCTAGAGCGGGTTTAATTCCATGTGTCCCCTGAGATGCTCATTGGAGGGTCCTGTCTACCAGTAGATCCAGAAGAAGATGCATGTAGTTTTGTAACATATGTTTTTGATAACCTGACTGTGTAACCAAATGTTGCCATAACAATTCAGAACTCTGCTGTAACATTGACTGATGAGGGGCAGGGCCTCTCTGGCAGCCTAGCACACTGCCCTCCTAAAGCTGCTTTCGGCTGTTTTCTCACAGGCAGTTGAGAATGTGGAGTGGGCTATGCTGGTGCTTTTTCGGATATAGCTTTGCTTTCTGAGCATCTTGGTCTTGTCAAGTTGTGTCCTTGTCATTTCTGCTTTTCCACTTTGGAACTGAATCCTTTGACTTTTTCTGTTGCAGAAAGCCCCGAGTATGCGTTGACTAGTGTGTGTTATGGAAGCATTCCTATGGAGTGCTGATGAGCCCTGGGCAGGAAAGATGGCTGGGGCACAGGACTGGGAGTCTTGATAGAGGCCTTAAAGTGAAGGCGGCTGTAACCTCAAGCATACTGGTCTTCATGCCAAGGACCATTTGCCCTCCCTTATCTGCCCCCTTAGTGTGTGGACTCAGGTAGGATCACTCCCTTTGTGAAGTCAGGAAGTCAGAATCAAGTGATTCCCACAACTTAGGCATCTAAGCCCACAGCCTTGGTTCTTCTTGTCTTCGTGTTACACAGACACCTCAGGAAAATGTGTTCCAGGCTTGATGAATTTTGTCTCTATTATATCTCTTTTTCCTCCGAATCCTCAAATAAGAAAGAATGGGGAGTTCTTGTTGGTTTCAGGGTTTACAGGCCCTTTTTCTAAGAAGACAAAAATCACCAATCTCCCCCTGAAGCTAAGCCCAGGGTAGTTTGCTTGGGTGTAGAGTCAGTGTTCTCAGCGGGTTAGGGAAGCTGCCTTGTCTCAATAGCAGACTTGTGGGCAGACCCCTCACAGGGGTCCACTTGGGCAGCCTTACTGTGCTCTAGGAAGCATATCAGTCCAGTAGCATTTGGACTTGCTATCTCTGGTGTGTTCTGTTTTGGTCCAGGGACAAAACAAGGAGCAGTTGGTAGTAGTTAAAGGAAACAAATTTTGGCATGACTTGGGGGAAAATGTCTTGTAAGAGCTATCTGAAAGTGCAGTGAGCTGCCTTAGGATGCAGTGGGCTCCCTTTCATGAAGGTCTTCTAGCCTTTGCTAGACCTTTGCATGAGCCTTTGTTATTTATGTTGTAACAGATTCTTTTCTGGGTATTGGTTGGACTAAGTGGCTATTGAGTTCCATTCTAACTCTGAAATTTTGTGATTTTGCTTGCCAAAAGAAGTCTAGACAGAAAGTGGGCACCATGACTTTTGGGGTCTCTTCTTCCCAGCTCAGACACTGACAACTTGTAACTCCTTCTCCCTCCTTCCTAGGGAGGTGACCAAATGAGCTGGGGCAATAACTCAGTCATGATTCCAGGTGGCTCTGCCCTGCTTTTAGGAGCCTGAGTTGTCAAGGAGGCACTGGGTTGTTGGGCCTTTCCAGTGGCTCCCTCTCCACCCTCTCTATAGGAGGCTATAAAACAACTTTATAGACCAGTGGGCTCCAACCAGACTGGTTGTTCCAGGTCCCATGTCGGACTAGAGCTCTAAAAAATGAGGGCAGGGTTCTTCCTGACTCTTCTGGTATCTTTCCTTCCTCTCCTCCCCACCCAAGGCAGGAAATATATGGCTTCTCTTGTCTCACCCACCTTTTTCTATGCACAGTTACCTTGATGTAGTACTTCCTTAACTAATAACCTAAAACTCTTTCACTCTTTGTAAAGCTCCAATGGCCCTCCTGTGATTGTGATCCCCAAATTTCTCTTTTAGATCAGGGAAATTAGATTAGCCTTTGGAAACGTCGGTGAAAGAGACTACAGATTTTTCCCTGACATTTTTCCCTTCCTCTCCCATTAGAGAGTTGCAGGTCTCTGGACCAGCTGGACCTCACAATCCCTGTGGCTGGCCATCCAGCTTCACCTGCCCACCCCCTCTCAGGATGTCCTGTGCCCAATGTGCCGCCTGCAGCTGAGCCCGTCCCCCATCTGCAGACACCCAATTCGGAGCCGCAGACAATGGCCCGAGCATGCCCACAAAGTGCAAAACCTCCTAGTGGCTCTAAGTCTGGCCTGCGTACGCAACCCAGCTGCCTGCACCCCTCTGAAACCAAGGCAGTGAGTGGACACAGCCACCCAAAGCAGCAACGCATCCAGCGTCGTCGGGCCACCAATGGCTGGGTGCCTGTTGGGACTGCCTGTGAAAAGGCTGTATATGTTGTGGTGAGTACCTAACACCTGGTGAAGGGAGGCAAGGGATAGAGGGCAGAGCTCTTGGGGACATCATACTACTCTTTGGGGCATTAAGCTGCAAAAGGTGAAGGAGAGACTAAATGCTTCTCGCCTCCTATTCCCATGGTTCCTGCCAGGAACTCATGGGAGCTGGTAAGTTCTAGAATGGAACTATACAAGCACCTGATACGGTTGTAGTGTAGCAGAATGAATGCTGGGTGTGAAGTCAGAAGATAGGTTATAATCATAATTCTGCCACTGAATGACCTTGGGCAAGTCACTTAATTTTTCTGAGCAAAGCCTGAGTAATCATCGGTAGTAGATTCTGTCTGCCTGCCACTAATTCTCTAGACATTCTTGAATATGTAGTCTTCCACAGAACTTCTGCTTTTTCCTGTTTCCTACTTCATAAAATGGGAACCACTCCAAGAAACTTTTTGGTTCTTCTCTAGGAAAATGGATATTAGACGTCTAGTAAACATGGCTACTTGAAAGCCTCCAGCCAAGTTAGTAGCCTCCATAAGCTACATAGTAAAGATGTTTACTTTACTGAAGGAAATATTCATTAAACTCAAAGGAAAACACCAGGAAGCTCCTCTGTCCAGTCCAGAATTTCACAAGGAGATGACCAGAAGTCTGTGGGCACTCTGGTCAGGGTGGCTCCAGGGGAACCTATAGCCAGCATGAAATCTAGTAAACATGACTGAAGCCAGTGGGATTTCAGGAGCCACAGTATGGGACAGAGCCAACTCCCTGTGGGTGACTTCCCAAGGAAACAGAGACAGAATAGAAGTGCCTTAGCAGACAGAGCTATGGGTCCCTCCACGACACTTGAAGCCAGTGGAATCACTGATTTTCAATAGCCACACTAGAGGATCAAGGAAATGAATTTGGAACCAAATCCAGTAGACTATTACAAGTTAGAAACCGAAGCCAGGGATTGAGCCCTAAAACCCTGTCACATGCCTGGAAAAATGGCATGAAGGACCTACCTACCTCATCTAAGAGTTAAGAAGAGTGGACTATCACAAAGTCTTGGTCTAGGAACTGAGGCTAGAGATATGAGCAAACAGAAGAGAACCTCTGATACGCTGAAGAATACCATAGGTTAGAAGAAACTCAGGAAGTAAATCTGGGAGAGTAATTCCATGATAAATATATAAGAGGGAAAATGACAAGGCAACGTGGACTCTAGGAATGTATGAAAGAAGTGAAGCAAGAGACCAAAAAAAAAAATGGAATTAGAACTCTTGAGGAAAAAAATAGGAGAATAAACAGGTTGGAATAGAAGGTAAAAAACATGACTCAAGTCAGAAACAACGTAGAAAGCAGAATGGAGCATACTGAACTCAGATATTGAAAGAGACATGAAATATTAGAACAGTGTCCAAAGACTGAAAAACTAGAATGTGAGGTATCTACCATCAAAAATAAATGACTTGGAAAAAAAGGCAAGAAAGGGTAATTTAAGGATCATTAGACCTCCTGAAAAGCATGACCAAGCAAAAAATCTGCATACCATGACTCAAGAAATCACAAGAAAACTATTCAAAATTATTAGAACCAAAGATGAAAATGAAACTAAAGTTCACTCATCACTTCCTAAAAGAAACCCCAAATTAAAATTGCCCAGAAATGCCATCATCCCAAACCAGAAGGGATATGCTGGAAAGATGAGATGATGGAACGTCATGGGACAAATAGGAGAATGAGGCACTAAATGGCAGTGAAGTAGGATAATTAATGGCCTGAGCCCATAGGGTTGGCCCCATAAAGTTTCCTACTTCATTTCCTAACCTCTCCTATCCTAATCCTTGAAAAGGAAATATGCAAGGTAAAATGTACCCCTTTGACCCCCCCTCTCCTTGGGTGGGGGTGGAGTGTATATGTCAAAAGGGTTATAATTTGTTTCTTCTCCTATTATAAGACTGCAAAATCTGAAACCCACTTATATCATTGCCTAGAACGAACCAGCACCAGCTATCCGAAAGAGCTACCAGGCGGTGGAGCGTGATGGAGAGATGATCCGGGTCCGAGATACAGTCCTGCTGAAGTCAGGACCACGAAAGAAATCCATGCCCTATGTGGCCAAGATCTCTGCCCTTTGGGAGGACCCTAAAACAGGTATAAACCCAGGGAGAGGAAGCAAATGATACCTGGAATTTGACACTGGGTTAAGGTTCTCTTAGTAAAGTCTCAAGCTTTGGAAGATATCACCTCAGGGCCTGAATGCCTCATTAAGTTCTTTCTTCGGGTTCTGTCCAAGTACCTTCAGGCCCAAGCATCTCTCCTGTCTGCTGTGAAGGTACTTTCATGGCATAAATTCATCCAAGCTCGGATTAGGGAGAGAGGTCAGGTGCTCTGGGCAGCATTGGAATCATGAGAAATTGTTACCAAAATCTAATCTGGGCAAAGAGCTCTAGCCAGAGTTGACAGCAGCTTGAGAACTTAAGTCCAGTCTTTCTAGGATTGCTAACTCCATACCTGAGCCCTTCTGTTATCTCTTCCTAGGAGAGCTGATGATGAGCCTACTGTGGTATTATAGACCAGAACATACTCAGGGAGGCCGAAATCCCAGCATGCATCAGGTGAGCACCTGAAAAACAAAAAAAAGTAAACAGAGTGAGGCTGTCCTGAGGATCTCTGGGGTGGACAGAAAGAAAATGTGGATGCAAGGAGGGTGGGATGGAACTGGGGAGAGGGGGCAGCACCTGTCTCTTCTTAGCCAGGCCTTCTCCAGGGCCCCCCAGAAAGCATGTTCTGTACAAGACTGGAGATTATTCTTACCAATCTCCACCAACCCTCTCCTGTTAGGCCTTTCTGGTTCTTAGGGGAATGGGAGCAGCAGTAGCACCTTATTTAAAGAGAGAAGAGTGTCACTGAAGACATTGCAGGACCCTGCAAGAGTCTAGAACTTATGTATAGAACCTGCTGGAATCTTAGTTTCCTATTGACAGCTTCCAACCTAAAGAGTGTAGAGTGGGTTTTTTGGCTAAAATTGCGCAGGTGGAAGGATCTGCTTAGCTACACAGTAAGAGAGTTGGGGCAGGATGAGTAATCCTTCTCTCCTGAAGATTGAGTTGATGTGAAAGGTAGTTTGGAAGGAATGCATGGTCCCTTTTGTTAATCAGATTGCTTGAGCACCCCCAAATTCCCCTCAGTAAACTTAAGTTCTTCAGGAAGAAGATTGAGCAAGTGAAAAAGACCCTTAACTAAGTATTAGGATGCCTAGATTCTATTCTTGACGCTGCTCCCATTCTCTCTGGTCTCCTAGGACCAGCCTGTTTCAGATAGAATGGGGCTTTGAGAAGATGTGGAGCCTGTCCCCCTCTCTAGGCTCCTCCACTGACTAGCTTGAAAGGGACTGTTTCCTTTCTCCCACCTCAGTAAAACCCCAGTGCTGGAACCAGGGCTATGAGATAAAATGGCAGGAACACTTTGCAAATTCCCTACAGAGTCTCTGGAAAGGAAGCTATTGGTGGAGGCCTCATTTGTAATTCCTCTGTGGAATGGAAGATAGAGTAGGGCTCAGGAGGTAGGAGTGGATTCAGGGTTGGTCTGGAGGAATGGTTAGGAGAAGATGGCTACCTGGTATTGTCAGCGATTGTAGGAACATCAGCTTAAACTTTCTCCAGGGGAGAAAGGGAGAATAATGATTCCTCTTTAGTCTGCTTGGCTTGAGCTATGACTACAGAATGCACTTCTCAATGCCTAAACCTTTTATTTCCCTCTTTCTTTCCTCCTCTGGCAGAATGAGATCTTTGCATCCCGCCACCAGGATGAGAACAGTGTGGCCTGCATTGAGGAGAAGTGCTATGTCCTGACTTTTGCAGAGTACTGCAGGTAGGTGGTTCTTTCTGCAGCCTAACTCCTCAAACAAGGTCTAGAGGGAGCTACAGTCAGCCCTTTCCTCCTCCTGCCCCACAGAGGCCTGAGGGGTACCTGTGAGGCCCAAGAGAACTTTCTGACACTCCACCTGGCTCTCCTGGGGGCTCTTGCCCTCTCTCACCACTGACTGGACCTGGTGGGATGGGTTGAGACAGGGTGGGTGTAACCTGCAAAACTGGAGAGTGACCCTGTCCAAAATATTTCCCTAGGAAGAAGAAAACTCCACTGGGGTCTTCAAGCACAGTTGATTTCCAGTAGGGTAGTGGAGAACCTAGAAGATGTTTGTTGTGGGAAGGCTTCAGAGGTGGTAGTGTTCCCATGAGGGGAGGGAAGGAGGATTGGAGAGGAGGGCTCAAGGGATGAAACCCCAAATCATGGCCTTACTGTTTCCCACAGATTCTGTGCCTTGGCAAAACGTCGGGGTGAAGGTCTCCCTGGCCAGAGAGCAGCGCTGGTGCCCCCCTCGGTAGAGTACTCTACCCCACCCCACCGCACAGTGCCGGAAGACACAGACCCTGAACTGGTGTTTCTTTGCCGCCATGTCTATGACTTCCGACATGGCCGCATCCTCAAGAACCCACAGTAGCTGCCCAATCCCGAGCTCAAGGGGAAGAGCTGGCAGGGGGCATCTGGGGTGGGGGGGTTCCCCATATGCCAGCGTAGCTTCCCCAGGGCAAGGGTGGCAGCAGCTCAAAGCACAGCACTTGGTTAGAAAGAGCAAAAGGGACCTGGGGGAGGTGTTGTCTGCTTTGGCCAAGGGTGGGTGGAGCTGAGCAGGTCATCTCTGTTCTGGCCTGGCAGAAGCCAGGGTCCAAGGAAGGTACCAGTCTCCCCCAGGAAATCTTTCCAGTGGTCCCATGGGAGGAAATCCCTGTCCCAGAAAGGGGTGGGGTAAAACAGGGCAGGGGAGAGCTCCTGGCACTGCAACCTGCCCTCAGTGGGAAAAGGGGAGTGGGAGACCAGCTTTACCTCGCCACACTGTGACCAGCTGCTGCCCACTCCTAGGGGCTCCCTCCCCACCACCCAGGCTCTGAGCAGACCCCTGAGCTCACGCCTCAGAAGGCCAGAGCCTGTCTTCTTGAGCACTTGACTCCCTGGCCCTAAGCTAGGGGCCTGCCTCCCACCCCAGGCCCCGGCCCCTGGAGCATCCCCCCTCTACTTGTCATCCACCCCATAGTATACTGCTGCCATGGGGTGAGGGCGGGAGTGAGGTCAGCATGGGCCCTGCCTAGCTGAAGATGTCCAGCTTCCCGTCCTCCTGGCACAGAGAAGGTGCCCAGGGGCTCCCAGAAGGAAACTGCCCAACGAAGGGTGTGTGTCGTTTCGGGGAGGGTGGGTATTTGGGAGGGGGGTGGGGTCAGGGAGAGAGAAAATACTACCTGATTTGCTGGAGACTTTTCCCTCTTGCCTTACACGTTGCGGTTCTACAGAGCCTCCTGCAGACCTCCAACACCCAGCTCTCGAGCCCAGTCCTAAAACAAACCAAAGGAGAGTGGGGCAGCCCACCACTCCCCCCCTCCCTCGCCTGCCCATCCGTCCGTCAGTCCCCCCCGGAAGCCCTTTGTAGATTGCACTAATTTAAACCAGAATGAGAATCAACACTGTATCAGTCCGAAGACCTGCTGAGAGCCTGAGCCACTCGCTCCTGGAGTTAGGGAGGAACCTGGGTTTTCCAGTTTGTTCCTTTCTAACCTGAGCTGAGGGCCTGGCTCTGACCTCACCTTTTTTTCATAGGGATGACCCCAAGAAAAGAGCAGGTTAGGAGCCCCCACTCCCTACCCCACCCCTTTCTCACTTGGGCCTGTCCAGGGTAGGGGTGGGGGGTGAGGTGGCAGCAGTGAGCAGGCCCTGTTTATTTTCTATTCATACCAAAGAGGGACCGTGATGGGGGAGGGAAAGGCTGAGACCATGGGTCTTGCCTCTAGCTGGGCTGCCAGCTGCCCACCCCACACCAATGTGTTTGCCCTCCTCACCCTCACTCCCAGGGAAGCTGTGGATTCATGGGGAGTTGAAGGGATCAGGCTAAGAGGCAGAGAGCCTCTTGATCTGGGGATAGCCTGTGCAAGGCCGGACCTTCTCAAGGCCTTTGTGGCACCCCTGCTTTGTCCTTGTCCTCTCTGTGTCCCTTCATATTGAGGCTTCTGGGGGGGAAGGGAGAGGGACAGTTCATATCCACTAAAGAGTGGATGAGGTCCCTAGGGTACAGAGGAGAAGTTATAAGAGGGGAGCCCAGACCCAATTAAGGAGGAGAGGAATCTGAGGGCCCCTCAAATTAATAAGCTGATTAGGGGAAAAAATCAGTCTGGGAGGGATGGGGATCCTGGGGTGCTTAGGGCACCTTGCCCATAGCAGGCAGTAGGGGAATAATGGATGAGGGAGGCTTGGGATTGGAGCTCTTCGTGCTGCCCGGCAGCTGGGGTATCCTCACCCGCTCCATCCCGAAGGATCCTCAGTGATCCTGCTAGTGAGAAAAAGCTAAGCCTCCCTCAGCCCTCCGGAAGGAGGCCCACCTTCCCACCAGGGAGGGAAGAGACTTTACTCCTTTGGGCCCTTCTCCTCAAGGCAGGGCACCCCGCTGCCACCCAGGACTCTTTCATGCTTTTTTAATCTCTTAGATATGGAAATATTTTTTGAAACTGAAAATGCAGCTGGTAGAATTTCAATGGAAGTGTAATCCATGTAAAATATATTTTAGTTGATAATTTTGTAAAATGCACTTTTTTTGTGTCTCCCCTGGTTTCCCAGATCTGTATTTCAGTGTTTACAAGGGGGGATAAACCTTCCCTCTCACCCCCTTCTGACAGAGAAATTAGAAGTAATTCTTTAAGAAAAAAAATAAATTTGAGAAATTGTATTGATTTAGAAAAGGTTCACTTCTTTAGTGTCTTGTCATCTTTTGCCCATGAGTCTGTTTCATGTGTCTGTGTGTTAATCCTTGAAGTGGGACTTTTTCAGTACAGAGGACTTTCCTCCCTTGCTCCCAGCAAAAATTGTGGGGTAAATTGGAGAGCAGTTGGGGCAAGGACTGAACTCTTATGGGCATGGAATGGAGGGACTGGAACTTGAAGATCTGTAAGATGGTGGAATGAATAAGCGATTAAATGCTTGCTTATGACCCCAAGCATTGTGGATGAAGTCCCTGCCCTCAAGGGAAGACACTTGAAGGATAGCAGTAGCCAAGGAAGCTGATAGAGGCCGTTGGACATCTTGTGGTTGATGTGCCCACCCCAAAAGCAACGGTAGTATTGATTAGATTAGTGTTCAACTCAAAGAAAAGGGGGTAGGTCAGATGAATCATGGATCATCACTAAGGTGAATTTTCTACCTTCCATCCTTTTCCAGTAACTTACCTTAGCATAGGGATGGGAAGAAATGCCTCTTAAAAATTGTCCTAGCTCAGACCTAAGTAGTGCTCTGGCTCCATCTGAAGATGGGGGTGCTCCAAGGAATGCATCACTGATGCAGGGTGACTAAATTGGTTGGTTTGGCTTGGTGTGATCTTCACCTCCCACTCTCAGCTTACCAATGACCAAAGTCTGCTCTGGGGAGGTAGCAGCATAACAGCAACAACAACTAATCCACACATGGGGCTTTCAGGTTTGCAGAGTGTTTCATGTATATTGTCAGAACAACCTGTAAGGTAGGTGCCTTATTATACCTATTTTACAGACAAAGAAACTATAGTAAGTGTTTAAATGCCATGGATGTAGAACCTTTTAAAGGTAATACTCTGTCAACTGTTTCTCTCTCCCCCAACCCTAAGAATTTCTTTATCTGAAGAGGAAGGGGTTGTACTGAGGTTGTATTCCCCCAGGAAGCAGGGAGAACAGTCCCAGGAGCATCACCCCCAACTGTGTACTTTGGGGAGTGTATGCCTGGGAGGGAGCAAGAACCAGAGATACATTTGGTGCCAGCCTTGGAAAGATAATGGGCACAAATTTTGCCCATGGAGCATTGATGGGAAAGGTAATCTAACAATGAGCTTGTGAATGGAACAAAGATCCTGGACAAAGGATATACTGACAGAAGACTCATCTGCTCTTAGGGATTTTACCTGCAGGCAGCATGAGGAAGATGTTGGGAGACACCAATGTATGATAGAAGCTGGCATATGCAATCACCTAAACTAATTTGTACTGCTGGAGAAGTAAAAATGGTGCAAAGACTGTATATTAAACTTTCACACTTGGTAGATGTTGACTGATATGAGAATCACTTGGCAATAATATAAATCTTACCCCTCAGCTCCAACCTAACCCTGTGAAGAACCAACAGGAAAAATCTGGATAGACAATTTATCCCACCTCCTTCTTACCAACTCATTGCCACTCTTGGAATGGACTGCATTGCTTTCCAGACACTTCCTCCCACATCCTTTTGATGGCATTCCGTATTATCAGTCTATCTAGGGCCAATCTTGGAGTCACTCTTGGCTCTTCTTCTTCATGTGGTCCCTTCCCACCCCCCACTTTGCAGTCAAACAGTTAGTTACTCCAGAGATCCATGTGCCAAAGTGGATATACCAAGGTAGGGGATTTCATTACTTTGGGGTTTCATTGCAGGGTCTTTCCCCACCGCAAATCAAATATATGAGTGATTACTACTGTAGTGAATGAGCAAGGCATGCCGTTCTGTTACTCTCTCAGTGAATCCTCCAAGCGAGCCAAGCTGGGGGATAAGGCTGGTCAGTACCTGAGGGTCATAGTTCTAGAGCTGGAAACGATCTTAGCCATCTAGTCTCATCCTCGAATGTTGAGGCGGAAACAGCCTTAGGGGAGGTTCAGTGATTTGGTCACAGAGGCAAAAAGAGGAAGAGGAAGGATCAGAAGCCCCCGGCCTGCAGACACCAAAGCCCATGTATGGCTTTTCTTTCCACCGGCTATACCAAACTGCAAATGTGCCTGATGGCGCAATTCCCCACGCTCTGGATGAAAAGTATGACCAACAGCTTGCAGCTGCAGGGACTTGAGAGGCTGAGTGGGGAGAGGCCTCCTGAGGGCGAAACTTCGAAATGGGAAGCCAAAACTTGAATCTGAATCCCAGTCCTGTCCTAGCCTGGCTGTGAGCTTGGACCAACAGCCCGTGTCTTTCTGGGATTCAGAGTGAATGAAGCTTGACAGCATAGAACCTAGGCCTCTGTGGAGGAAAGAATCCTAGATAGGAGTGCCCATCCTCCATCTTTGCCATGGCGGGCCCCCTCCATCCTCGGGCACACCAGAGTGTTCAGCTGTAGGAAGCTGGGGGTGATGAGGGACTAGGGTGAAAGGAAAGGAGAGTAGAGTGACTGCCAATGCCTGGAGGCCCTTGAGTAATCCTGGCTGCGCCCCCACCCCGCCCCAATTCACTTTAGAGGACTCGAGGGTTTCTTTTGTCCATGCAGCTGGTGGGGAGGTGCAGGGTGTCTGGGTTCCTCTCTTTAAGGACCGTTGCCAGGTTTACTGAGGACTGAGCTCACTCATAGCCTTGGTTGCTTCCTACTCTCTGGCCCATGAGGGGAGAGGGCTGTGACGCCCCAATCTTGGACCCGCGGTGCTCAGATGCACCCCCATCCCCTTCTGTAGGGGGCTGGGACCGAAGGCGCGGGATGTATCCAGAGCGGGAAGAGATGGTGGGAGCCCCCAACCTGAGCCCCGTCTGGGTGGGGGCGGAGCCCTTCCTCCCGCCCTCCGCTCGATGTCACAGCTGGGGCCGGGCCGAGCCCGAGAAGGGGGAGCTGGGCCAGGCGGGACATCCGGCCTCCGCTGCTTCCCTCCTCCTGCCCAGCCGGCCCGAACCGCGGCGTCTGCAGCTCCGTACTCGGTAAAGTACAGCTGCCCTCTTTGGGCTGCTCCGCCGAGCCGGAGTCGAGCGCCCTGCGCCCCTCCCGGGGCCGCCTCCCAGACCCCCCCGGCGCTTTCTGTAGTCTAGAGCCAGAACCAGCAGCCCTTACCCTTCCACTAGGCTAGGCCTTAAACTGGACTTGCTTTCGGTGTCTCCATCCCCTCCCTAGCTGCCCGAGATTCTGAGTTGTCTCCAAGTGACTGCCCCATCCCGTAAAAGCTAACACTTGAGTAGGTCCTTCTCCCTGGAGTGGGGAGCAAACCCCATGTTCCCCCGACCTCTCACCCCACTGACAGCCCCGAAGGGCACGGAGCCCCTGGGGCGGTCATCGAGGAGGACCCCCCTAGTTGCAGGAAGGGGTCGGGGTGGGTCAGGAGGGCCACCCCTGCTTCTCCCCTCCATGCTGATGTTTGGAGTGATAGTGGCCTCGAGTGGGCTGCTGCTCATGATTGAGAGGGGCATCCTGGCTGAGATGAAGCCTCCACCTTTGCACCCTCATGGCAGAATGGACCCTGTTTGGCGTAGGGTGGCAGCTGGTGGTCCAGATATACTGCTGGACCATGGAGACTCGGACCACCAGGTGCGACAAGATGTCCGGAATCGTACATTACGGGCTGTTTGTGGGCAGCCAGGCATGCCCCGTGACCCCTGGGACCTCCCAGCAGGGCAGCGTCGGACTCTTTTCCGGCACATCTTGGTGAGTGACCAGTATCACTTCCTCTACTGCTACGTCCCCAAAGTGGCCTGCTCCAACTGGAAGCGTGTCCTCAAGGTCCTGGCTGGTGCCCTGGACAGTGTGGATGTGAGGCTCAAGATGGACCATAGAAGTGACCTGGTATTCCTGGCTGACCTACGTCCAGAAGAGATCCGGTACCGCTTACAGCACTATTTCAAATTCTTATTCGTGCGTGACCCGATGGAGCGCCTCCTCTCTGCCTACCGAAACAAATTTGGTGAGATCAGGGAATACCAGCAGCGCTACGGTGCTGAGATTGTCCGTCGCTACCGCATGGGTGCAGGCCCTAGCCCGGCTGGTGATGACGTCACCTTCCCCGAGTTCCTTAGATACCTGGTGGATGAAGAGTCAGAGCGTATGAATGAGCACTGGATGCCCGTGTACCAGCTGTGCCAACCCTGTGCGGTGCATTATGACTTTGTGGGTTTCTATGAGCGGCTGGAGGCTGATGCCAACCAAGTGCTGGAGTGGGTGAGGGCACCACCCACAGTTCGATTCCCCTCCCGACAGGCCTGGTATCGACCAGCCAGCCCCGAGAGCCTTCACTACCATCTCTGCAATACTCCTAGGGCTTTGCTGCAGGAGCTTTTGCCCAAGTATATCCTGGACTTCTCTCTCTTTGCCTACCCATTGCCCAATGTCACCAGGGAGGCTTGTCGACAATGACCATTCCTCCAGCCCTGCTGACTGCCAGGAAAAGCCCTTTGGTAACCCCAAGGTCAATGGCTGCCTGGATCCCAGAGTGTCCCCACAGTGGGAAAAAAGATCAGAATTCTCATGTAACTGGGAAATTATACTTCCTGTCAGCTGCAGCAGGACACTAGAGCTGAGAGATGGGGTCATCCTTCTAGGGTTCTTTCTGAAGGCTTTTAGACTTTCTCCAGCTGCTGACCCAGAAGGTCCAAATGCTGGTCTGTGAGCCACCTATGCCTTGGAGCAGGACAAGGTGGGAATTTTTTGCCCTGGAGAAGCATTCTGAGATCCACTGCTACTTCTATTGGGTGCTGGGTAGTGGGGGCTGGGGGGTTCCAACTAGAAAACAGACTTTTCCATCCAGTATTAACTAAAGGGGCATTTCCCACAGTCTCCACTCCCTATGTCCACAGAAAAATGGACCACATTGGAAAAAAGGTTTGGGCCCTCACCCTACCAGGAGAGAAAATGGTAAATAGTGGGGAACTTGGAGTCTGAAAGATCTAGATTCAAATTTCCCTGAGATACATGCCAACTTTGTTACCCTAAGCAAGAAATTTAACCTCTCTGGGCCTCCATGACCTCTAAGGTCCCTTGTAGATCCAAATCTATGAGCCTATGGACATGAGCCCCCACTTCCCAGTAGCTGACAGCTGCCCACACCTGCTGCACTTTTTCCCATGACCAGAACTAGAGGTAGCATTAATCCTCTTTTAAGGCCAGCCACAAAACCATGCAAAGCATAATGGCAGACCGTGGTGTTGGCTGCCCCCTCCACCACCTCTGTGCTATGCTTTCTAAGTGCCTTCTATGGCCTCTCCAATGCCAGATTCAGTCTATTTTCTATATCAGCTGGGTTCTTCCCATCTTCCAGGGAAAGAAACTGAGCTATGAGAACTCAATTGGGCAGTTTAGTTCTGCACAAGGAAGAGAACCAGGTAATCCCTATTAAAACTTCATCCCCCATCACTCTTTCTCTATTCTTAGCCAAAGAAATGGCCTGAAAAGGACTGAGAGCCGCATGATTCTTCAAACTTGCAGGCAATCAAAACAAACTGGCAAATTGGTGGATTTTTTTCTTTATTGTGTTCTTTTATTTGGGGAGGGAAGAACTTTTTTCTTTTTTAAAAAAGAAAAAATGTATTTGCATGTGCCTATCCTGATGAGTTTATTTAAGATTTGTACTTCTCAGTGCCAGCCACTGTCTGCGTCAGACATCCCCTCGGAGGGTTTTTCTAACAGCTGCATTTTTAATAAAGTTGTTCTGTCTGCATATGGCAGGGTTCCGATGTGTCTCTCATCTGTGTTTTTGTAGACTCCCTGTGGCTGTATCTCCCAAGTCCTCTGTAGGCGAGGAGGGAATATGGGGATCAAAGCCAGAGAAAGCAAGAAAGAGCAGGACAGGCTTGTGCATTGGGAAGCAGGCCGGACTTGGAAACTGAGAACCGAGATTCCCATCCTGGTTCTACTGTCAATAAGCTATATCATCCCTCCCAGACTCATTTTATTCATCTGCATTGAGCAGAATGATCCCTAAGCCTTTTTATAGCTCTGGATTCTTTGGTTGTCTGACAGACACTTATTCCAGGCCAACCAATGGATCATCCCTACACAGCCCTGGAGATTTACAAGAAATGACAGCAGATTGTACAGGTATAATGGCACCAAAAAGGAGTTAGTCTCCAGTCATCCCAGAGTAGACTTGCCTTAGTTCAATAAGCATTCATAGTGAGCCTTCCTTCTCTGTACAAGGCTTCTGCTAAAGACCTTCTCCAATGCCTCATTGTGGTGTTGAGGTCCTGGAAAGCTATGTCAGTGGAATGTGAGTTCTGGCTGGCCCTACAATGCTGGCAAAGCCTCGAATACTGTGTGTGTCTGAGTACTGGCCGGTGCATCTGTCATCAAAGGATGGCTTAGCTAAGTTTAGAGTAATGCATCACCAGAATGGTGGAATGGGGGGCCTCAGGTCTAGTTGAGGGAGAGGGGAGGAGCAAAGCAGGTGATATGTGTGTATATATTTTATTATGTTGTTATTATATTACTTATTACATATTATTGTATTACTGCCAACAATAATTCAAGAAGATATTCTATTAAGGTATAGTAGAAATTACTATCTATATGGGTGGAGGCAGTACCTGCTGACAAAATTTAAAGTCTTTGAATTATGGGCAAAACACTCATGGGATCATAGGGTTTTGAAATGTAAGGGGACCTAAAGATCATCCAGTTCAATCCTTTTACACTCCACCCTGGTAAGGAAACTCTCTCCTGGTTAGATTGGCAGCTGTTCTGAAACGGACATTCATAGAAAGTTGCCTAAGTAACTGAGAAGGGAAGTCACTTTACCCAGGGTTACAGAGACTATGTCAGAATTGGAGCTTGACCCAGGTTTTCTTGTCTCCAGGGGCAGATTTCTATCTGCCATGTCTTGCTGTCTTCTCTTGTTTCCTCAGTGTAAATAATAAGAATAATAAGTCAGCAAGCATTTATTAAGTTCCTATTATGTGCTATACACTGCGCTGAGTGCTGGGAATACAAAGAAAGGAGAAATAAATAGTCCCTCAAGAAGCTTATAATCTAATGGAGAGAGGCAAGAAGTAAACAACTGTGCATGAGCAAGATATAGACAGGATAAATTGGAGATAATCTCAAAGGGAAGGTGGTAGGATTGAGAGGGATCAGAAAAGGCTTCTTGCAGAAGGTGGGGCTTTAGTTGAGACTTGAAGGCAATCAAGGATGTCAGGAGGAGTTGAGGGAGGAGAGAATTACAGGCATGGGAGACAGCCAATGAAAATGGGTAGAGTCAAGAGACGTGAGGAACAGCAAGAAAGTCAGCATCACTGGATTGAAGAATACTAGTGAGAGGTTGAGCAGTAAGGTGTAAGAAGCCTGGAAAGGTAAAAAGGGGCCAGGTGATGAAGGCCTTTGAACACCAAACAGAGGATTTGTTTTGTTTTGTTTTATAGTAATAGGAAGACACTGGAGTTTATTGAATTGGAGTGGGGAAGGGGGAATGTGACATGTCAGATCTGAGCTTTAGGAAGATTAATTTTGACATCCAGATGGAAGATATACTGCAATAATGAGGAGGAACTTGAGGCAAGGAGACCAATCTACAGGCTATTACAATAGCCAAAGTATGAAGTGTTGAGAGCCTGAAGTAGGGTGATAGTGTCAAAGGAGAGAACAATTGATTGGAGATGGGGAATAAGGGGATGTGTGTGAGAATGATAGCTAGGATGTAAGCCTGGGTCAGTGGTCAATAATAGCAATGGTCAGTGATAACAATAACAAAGTTCACACGGCACTTGTATTATCACAATTGTTTTAGGCAGTATGTATAATATGATTCCTTTTGGTAAACACAGATTACTTCTTGTGAATAGAAAATATAGTTAGGTAGATTCAGAACTGGTTGAAGGAGCAGGCCCAAAGAGTAGTTAATGGTTCAGTGTCAATGCCATTTTGGGAAGGAAGTCACTAGAGGAGCTCCCAGAAGATCTGTGCTTAACCCTGGACTACTTAATATTTTTGTCCTTGACTTGGATAAAGACACATTAAATTTGTAGACAACACAAGGCTGAAGGATAGCTACCATTCTGGATGAAGAAATCAGTATGTAAAAAGATTGTGATAAAACGTTGGGCTAAGACTTCAATATTCTAATGGAAATGGAATCACTTTGTTGTAGGAATGTCCTTCAACAATGGAGATGGAAATCTATTCATACCTGCCCAAGCATACAGTTTGGAAGTTCCACAAAAGGGTTCCACCCAACAGTGTGGGATTAGGGAGTTTCCTCCAATTCTCAATGCCACAACAACCTCAATATATAGTTATCCGTGTAATCAGCTCACCTTTTTTTGATCATATATTTCTTTGATTATAACTTTACATTGCTTATACTGTATACTACTTCTTTTTCTTACCATTTTGCAACCTAATTGCACCCATCATACATTCAATGAGATAAAATTTAATACGAAGAAATATAAAGTCCCATATCTGTGTCCAAAAAAAAAATCACTTTCACAAATATATGATGAGAGGTGTGGCTCAATAATGGTGTTATTTGGCAGCTAAAATTAAATAAATAAATACTATATGATCTTAGTATTATTAATATTATCTTATTAATAATAATAATAATATATGACATTTTATTTCAAGACGAGTTCAATGAGTTGACTATCATATTATATTCTGACTCAGACAAGCTATATCTGAAGTATTTTGTCTGGCTCTGGTGCCACATTTTAGGATGGATGTTGATAAGATGGAGATGAGTAGAACAGAGAATGGTACCCACTTAAAGTAACTGGGGATATTTATCCTGGGGAAGAGAAGGCTCAGAAGAGATATGATATGTGTCTTCAAGTGTTTGAAAGACCACCACGGAAGAGAGGGAAGGATCAGTCTAGTACAGCTTGGCTTGGGGATCAAACCAAGGAAGGAGCCTAGAAGCAGATTCAGATTTGATTTCAGGCAAATCTTGCTAAGATCTTGGAGTTTGGAGATTTCCCAAAATGGAATAAACCACCTAAGGAGATAGTGACCACAAGCAGGGTGACCACTTATCAAATATATTATAGAAGAGATTCTTGTTTAGGTTTGGTTGTTCCCCAAGCCTGGGGTTTTCTCCCTTCTCACCCCATCCTTCTGGATTCTCTGGCTCAGTTTAGATCAGTAAATTCCAGTGATTCTCTATCAACTCTGAGATCTAACAGAAAATCTTCTGCTTGGGGTTCAGAGTTTTTAACCTAGCCCTTCCCCCCACCAGTCTTTCCAGTCTTCTTACATCTTATGTCCCGTTTTCCCCTTAGCCGACATGTGCATTCTTTATTCCAGTGACACTGCTCTACAAGATACCCCATCTTTTGGTTCTAGGCATTTTTACTGGCTGTCCCCGTGCCTAAAATGTTCTTTCTCCTTAGCTCTGCCTCCTGGCTTCCTTCAAGTCCCAGCTAAAATCCCACCTTCTATAGGAAGCCTTTGCCACTCCCACCCCCCTAATTCTAGCACCTTGCTTCTGTTGATCATCTTCTATTTATCCTCTCCTCTACATAGCATGTTTGCCCTGATTGTTTACATGTCATCTCCCCATTAGACTTTGAACTCCTTGAGAGTCTCTTGCCTTTCTTTTTTTATCCCCAGAGCTAGTGTCTGGCACAGAGCAGATACTTAATCAATATTATCAATCTGACTGAGGTAGGAGCTAGAGTAGATGATTTTTGAGGTCCCTTCCAGCCCAGATATATATGATTCTAATTCTTCTGTAAGGCAGAAAGTAGTTTTAAGCAACCAAAACCTTTCCCATGAAGGCATCCAGGAGGAAGCAGGCTTTTAGATACTTGGTTGTATCAGGAAGAAGCCAAATAGATGTGCAAGGGAAGGCTATTCCTGGCAGGGGAATTCCTTCCCATAGAGAGAAGGAAAGGGGGGACCTTCCAATTCAAGGGGAATCATCTCCCATTTCTAGACAACATCATGATATCACAGATCAAGAGCTGGAAAGGACCACAGAGACTAGATGGTCCAATCCCTTCATTTTACAGGTTAGGAAACTGAGGCCCAGAGAGGTTAAGTGACTATTTCCCCAGGGTCACATGGGTTGTAAAGTCTGAGGCAAGATGTGAACTCAGATCCCCTGAGTCTAGAGTTGGCATTCTTTTAATTGTAGCACACTGCTTGAAAAATGGCGCAGGCAAAAGCAACAAGTGCAGGCCTCAGAGTGAGCCCCTCTTGCCTTCCTGGCATTGGAGATCCAACAACAGATGTGATATAAACATTGCTCTCAAAAAACTCACCTTCTAGAAAGGAAAAGACTCAAGCAATTAAGGAGGCCAGTGGGTCATGATCATGGAAGCACTTGAAGTTGTTTCTGATGAACAATTTAAGTGAGGCAGAACCTTGCAAAGTCATCAATCAGCCTCACTCAACCTCCCACCTTTACCCTTCAATCCAGTGACACTAACTTCCTAGCAGGGCTTCAAATCCTTGCATGACTCTGGAGGACAGAGTGAGGCTGATGACTTTGCAAAGTTCTGCATCACTTAAATCAGTTCACTAGCCAGTCAAGCCATTGCCCTCATGAAGTCATTTGACTTTGAGAATGGAGGACACACACAACATACACAAATACAACACCCTGTCTCTTTAAATATTTTCACCAACTGTCCCCCATGCCTGGAATGCTCTCCCTTTTCATCTCCATCTCCTGGCTTCCTTGGCTTCCTTCAAGCCTCAGTTAAAGTTCCACCTCCTACCAGAAGGCTTTTTCAGTCTCCCTTAATCTTCATGCTTTCCCTCTGTGATTATCTCCAATTTATCCTATCCATATCTTGTGTGTACATAGCTATGTTCATGTTGTGTCTCCCATGAGACTGTGACCTCCTTGAGAACAGGGATTCTTCTCTTTCTTTATATCCTCAGCTCTTAGCATGGCACCAAGCAAATAGTAGCATCTTAAATGCTAGTTGACTGACTGACTGACTGACTCCTATCCCTGTTGACTTTTGAGCTTCTTTATTTAATTTGGAGATTCCAGTATCTCCCCCCAAAGACACTTTTTTCATTTTTATTATTGTATTCCCAGCTCCTACCTGTCATTTAGTAGTCACTATTAATTTCTTATGTTAAAACCACATACTATATACCAATAAATGCTTGCACCATTGATTGATTAATTGATTAGTCCTCTCTAAGTCTGGAGCATTATTTCAAATACATGAGTCAGCCCAAGGGAAAAAGATGCAAGTTTAACCAAAAAGTCACACCAAGATTAGAAGGGAATTCAGGGATTTTGAATGAAAAAGCATTACTTTCGGTGTGCAAAGCACTGGGGATCCAGATACAAAAGATGTTAGTGAGATAGCCCCAAGCAATGTGAAAAGCTGCAGAGACCAAGCTTTTAGGGATTTAAAAACTTTCTTGATGGATCTGACATCAGGACCACCTTGCCACCTAAGTCCAGTATCTGAACACAGTCAGTTCAATAAAGCCTTTAATCCTTCACTGCAGGGAAATGCTAGCCCCAAACCTTCTGATGATTACTCCCTCAAATAGGGACTTTTGATAACAAGTTTTCTTTGTTTTCTTCTTTTAGTTAGTTATCTCTCCAAAAGTATGGAACCCCATCATTAATGGAGGACAAAGTCTTCTAGGAAGACAGGTGAGAGGAATTAGTGTGAGGACAGGATACCTAAGGTCTAGGAATGCATTTTCTCCCAGTTGACCACTTCTTTTCTCATCCTGGGTGCATTAATTTTGTTTGTGCAAAAGCTTTTTAGTTTCTTGTAATCAAAATAAGCGATCTTATCTTCTGTAATTGCCTCCCCCTAGCTTAAGAATATATCTACTACCCATATCTGTGAAGGATATATGATCTACTTATCTTTTCATTTTTAATATTAAAGTCAGGTATTCATTTAGAATGCATTGTGGAATATGGTGCAAAGAGTTGGCCTAAGCCTAATTTCTTCCAGATTGCTTTTCCGTTTTCTCAACAGATTTTCAAAAAATCAAATAAGTTCTTTCCTCAGTAATTTATGTTCTCTGGTGTATCAAACATTGAGTTATTGAGTTCCATTGTTTCTTATTCTCCCTTGTCTAGCCTGTTCCATTGATCTGCCTTTCTGTTTTTTAACCAATACCAGATGGTTTTGATGACTGCTGCTTTATAATATAGTTTGAGGTCTGGAAGTGCTATTTCCCCTCTACCCCTACATCTTTTCATAATTTCCCTTGATATTATGGATATTTTATTTTTCCAAATAAATTTAATTATCATTTTATTGAGTTCTGTAAAACATCCTTTTGATAATTTGATGATATAGCATTAAGATTGTAAATTAACTTTTGTAGTATTATCACTTTTATAGTATTGGCACAGCCCAGCCATGGGCACTGAATATTCCTTCAGCTATTTAATTTTTTTTAAATTTCTTTAAAGCAGAATTTTGTAATTGAAACTTTACTAGTATTTTGTATACTTGGGGTAAATTTGATTCCCAGATATTTTGTGCATTTTGTAGCTATTTGAAATAAGGTTTCCCTTCCTATTATTGTCTCTTGATTTTTGTTATTATTATATAGAAGAAGTGCTGTTGACTTTTGAGGGTTTATTTTGTACCCTGCAATTCTGCTAATGCTATTGTCTCAGCATCTGTGCTGATTGCCAAGGGTTTTCTAAATAAACTATCATCTCAGAAGCAAAAGGAGATAGTTTTATCTCTTCTTTACCTATATTTACACCTTCAATTTCTTTTTCTTCTCTTATTGCTATTGTTATTTCTTGTTATTTAAATAAAATAAATATTGTTATTTCTTGAATTATATAAAACTGTAGTGGGGAAAGTGGGCATCTTTGATTTCAATCTTGTATTTATTGGGAAAGGTTGTCCAAAGTCACACAGCTAATCAGTGTCTAAGGTTTGTCTTAGACGACTGGTTGGAGTCTGTCAGACAGGATTTTCTTTAAAATTTTTGAATCCCGATATTCATTAATGACATTGGTCTACAGTTCTCCTGTGTTTTATCCCTCCCTGACTTGGGTATTGTGACTGTATTTGTCCCATAAAAAATATCTGGCAGTTTCTTTCTCAATTTTTGAGAATACTTCGAATAGCATTGGTACTAATTATTCTTGAAATAGTTGACAGAATTTTCCTGTAAATCCATCAGGACCAGACATTTTCTTTTCCCCTTTCCATATTTCCTTTATAGCTAGTTCTATTTCCTTTCTTGAGATTGGTTTACTTATGATGTCTTTATGATCTTTTATTAGTTTGAATATTTTATGGTTTTGAAAGTATTCCTCTATTTCTTTTGCGTTCTCAGTTTTGTTCACATGCAATTGTGCATGTTAGGTTCTGATCAGTCTTTTTATTTCTTCTAGTTTTGTTGAGCTTTCACTTTTCCCATTTGCTATTTTGATTTGATTTTTCTGCCCTCCTCTTTTTAATCAGATTGTCTAAAGGTCTGTCATTTTGTTTAGTCTTTTCAAACAAACAGTTTTTAGTTCTATTTATCATTTCTATAATTTTTTATTTCCAATTGACTTATTTCTCCTGTAATTTTTAACATATCTCTTTTTGTACTTATTTTAGGTTAGTTTATTTATTGGTTTTCTCATTTTTAAATGAACAATCAGTTCACCAATCCTTTCTTTTTCTCTTTTGTTCATGTATGTTTGTAGGAATATACTTTTCCCCCTGAGGATTTCTCTAACTACATCTCAGAAATTTTGCTATATTGTTTCATCATTATCATTTTCTTTCCCATAATTGTTTCTATGATTTGTTCTTTGACTCATTCATTTCTTAGGCTTTCATTGTTAAATCCTTTTGGGTCTGACTTGGCCTTTTTTTCTGTCATGGACCCTTTCGCCAGTCCAGTCCAGTCCAGTCCAGTCCAGTCCAGGTCTATGGATCCCTATGTTTTAAAATGATCAAAATAAAATACATAGGATTACAAAGGAAACCAATCATATTGAAATGCGATTATTAAAATATTTTTAAAAAAAACAAATAAGTTCACAGACCCCAGCCTGTACTCAATCATATTTCTTAAAGGACAATGGAATTAAAATATCTAACCAACCTAGTCGAAACAACAGTAAAGGAAGAGATAACTAAAGATAACTTCTGCCTACTTCACTGTTGTGTCATTCATCCCCCCCAATGTGGTCTTCTCTTCCTTCCCAGCGAAATGAGTGACAGAGTCAAGAAGATGCCAGATTGACACAGTGTGTACAGGTGTGTGTGTGTGTTGTGTGTGTGATAGAGGGGTAGGAGACTGACACAGTGTGTACAGGTGTGTGTGTGTGTTGTGATAGAGGAGTAGGAGACTGACACAGTGTGTACAGGGGTGTGTGTGTATGTGTGTGTGTGTGTGTGTGTGTGTGTGATAGAGGAGTAGGAGACTGATACAGTGTGTACAGGTGTGTGTGTGTGTGTGTGTGTGTGTGTGTGTGTGATAGAGGGGTAGG
>CM053598.1:153429663-153503721 GCA_028646575.1 Pseudocheirus occidentalis | reverse complement strand
GAGGAGTAGGAGACTGACACAGTGTGTACAGGGGTGTGTGTGTGTGTGTGTGTGTGTGTGTATGTGTGTGTGTGTGTGTGTGTGTGTGTGTGTGTGAGATAGAGGAGTAGGATTGCAAAAGGAGATGGCACTTTTCGAACACCTACTATATTCCAGGCACTGTGCTAAGTCCTTTTTACAAACACCATCTCAACTGGCCCTCATAACCCTGGGAGGTAAGTGCTGTTATTATGCACATTTTATTACATTTGAGGAAACTGAGGCAAACAGAGGTTAAGTGATTTGTCCAAAGTCACACAGCTAGTCAGTGTCTGAGGTTATATTTGAACTTCAGTCTTCCTGACTCCTGGCCCAGAGTTTTATCCATTAAACCTACTACCTGCCTCAACACGTCTCCATCAGGTGAAGCCTTCTCTGCTTTTCCAAATAAAGGCATATTTGCTAGTACCTCACCTTCACCTGATTGATGTTTTATCTTCCCTGTTCTGAAATCCAGAGAATTAAGGCCGCTGGGATAAGGGACTGAGGCACAGCCAGAGCTGGCAGACAGGGCTGGAGATGTCACCCCTCACCCACCTCCACGACCTTTTTACAGATTTTCTTCCACACTGCAGCCTTGTTCTTCTGTATATATGACCTGTCTATTTTCTTTCCTGACGCTGGCTCCAAGACAGAGTAGCTATTTAGTAGCCTTCTTGCCAGATTCTTTTATTTCTGATCTTCAGACCTCCACCCCTCTTTCCTGACCTACCAAAAATGAATGCATTTATAGGCAATGGTTTACAGCATTACAGTCCCCAAATCTCTCAGTTTTGTCCATTATAAGTTTGAATTCACCGAGCAGATCCTTCTTGAACTGTGAATCCGCTGGAAAGAAGGAAAGTATTTGTTTTCTGAACTGCTGGCAACTAATTGGCCTCGTTGGTATAAATGGTTTTTTAAACACTCGTCGAAACCATCCATGAGCAAAGTGATTCTTTAACAGCCGCGTGAAGGGCAGATAAGCTCACTCCCACATCAGTTATATCTAATCGATCCATTGATCAACAACTAAGTGCCTACAATAGACCAGGAACTGTACTAAGCATGGCCAGCAAGGATGAAATTGAGAGAGCCCCTGACCTCAAGGAGCTTAGTTTCCACTAAGAGGATGCTTACATGTTCACAAAGAAGTCAATTCAGGCTGTATACAAAATAAATACACCTTATTTTGGATGGGAAGGAACTGACAGCTGGAGGAATCAGAAAAGGCCTTTTGAAAGTGGTGGAAGCAGAGCAGAGCCTTGAAGGGACAATGTTATTCCAAGAGGCCATGTTGGAGAGGGAGTGAATTCTAGATCTAAGGTACATCATGCCAAAATACAGATGTAGAGGATGGGATGCTGTCTATAGGGAATGGGAAGACACATTGGCTAAGGAGAGAACACATGAAGGAAAGTAATGGATGATCAGCCTAGGAGAATGGGCTAGTCCCAGAGCATAAGGCACTTTAAAAATGCCAAGCAAAAAATTTCATATTTTATCCTAATGATCAAATGGGAGAACCACTGGCAGTTTTTGAGTGGAGGAGTGACATGGTCAGACCTGCATGTAGTATCTGTTTGGTAGCTAGCTATGGCTCAGGGGATGACTCAGAGGTAGGTGAGACTGGATGTAGAGAGGCCAATTAGGAGGCTATTGAAATTCTCCAAAAGAGAAATAGCTAGTTCCCGGACTAGAGAGATTGCAGTATTAGTGGAGAGAAAGGGACAGACATGAAACAGGTTGTGCAAGGAAAATCAATAAGACTTGGCTACTAATTGGACATAGGAGATAAGTGAGAATGAAGAGTAAAGAACAACTCCTATATTTGGAACCCAGATGACTGGAAGAACGGTGATATTCCTGTATACCAAGATAAGCTAGGGTTTGGGGAAAGATGTATGGTAAGAGGGCAGTGAGATTTCTGTGGGTTTTGAAAGACCTATGTTCAAATATTTCCTTAGGTACTAGCTGTATGACCATAGGCAAGTCTCAGCCTCATTTCTTTGTATATAAAATTATGGAATTAGACTCAGTGACCTCTGAGGCCCTTTCCAGCTCTAAATCTATAATCCTATGTCAAAGTTGAATTGATTAATCAAAGGATTGAGATTTTGAAGGGAGAAAAGGTAAAGTCAACAAATGGGATGGCTTAGAAAAGCACTGAGGTGGGGTAGAGTGATTGAAGGTTCTGCTTAGGAGAAAGAAAAGATTTAAGAGGGATGAGACACAATTATTTACAAATAAGATATATACACCCATGCGTGTATATAATATATAATATGTACATAAAAATAAATGTAATATCCATATAAATAAATGTAATATATGATATATAAATATATGATATATAAATATAATATATAATGTTGTAAATATTTTATATGTATGTATATATTACATGTATAGATATATAATATATATCTATATATTATATATACATATATGTGTATGTATACACACACACACACACACACACACATATATATAAAATTACAGAGTGAAAGTTCTTGCATTAAGGGAGATCAGGAAAGATTTATTTGATACTTGAAGGAAGGCAGGGAAACCAGGAGGTATAGATGAGAAGGAAGAAAATTCCAGGCTTTGAGACCAGTGAAAATGACCTGAGTCAGGAGGTAGAGCATTATATGTGAGGAACAACTGGGTTGGACATTGATTCTGAATTACAGAGTACATGGAGAAGAATAAGGTGTGACAATACTGGAAAGATAGGAAGGAACTTGGATATAAAGGTCTTGCAAATCCAAATGGAGAATTCTCTGAATCTGGATTTTATTGACTAGAAGGAGGGGCCTAGTCATAATCAGACCTGCCCTTCTGGAAGGTCATTGATAGCTGACTGAAAGAGGCACTGGAGCAGGAAGACAGTTGAGGCAGAAAGACCAAATGGCCACCTATTACAGTTGTCCAGATGGGAGGTGATGAAGGCCTGAGCCAAGCTAGTGGCAGCATCAGAGAAGGGGGGAGTCTAGAAAAGATGTTGCCAAGGTAGAATATGGGTAAGACATGATAAGAGATTGGCTATGGAGGGTACAAGAGCATGAGGAATCCAGGGTGATTCCTAGATTGCATGCCTGAGTGACTGAAAGCCAGGGAAGTTAGGAAGAGGGGAAGGTTTAGGGGGAAAAGATGATGAGTTCAGTTTTGGACATGCCAAGTTTAAGATGTCCAATAGGCAGTTGTGGATGAGAGACTGGAAGTCATCAGAGAGGTTAGGGGTGATAAGTGTGTGTGTGTGTGTGTGTGTGTGTGTGTGTGTGTGTGTGTGTGTGAGAGAGAGAGAGAGAGAGAGAGAGATGGATGGATGGATAGATAGCTGATAAGAATAGAGCTGATAAATATATGCTTTTCACTCATTTATTCATAAATGTTTGTTGAATTTAATGATCAGATTTAGTCTTGGAGCCAGAGATGGCCACAACTGCCCTTCTCTTCTTTCCTGGCTGACTCATGAGGCTCTCCCATCTCTTGGATAGAAGGGACCCTGACCCCAATGCAGACACTTTTAGCAAGAACCCAGCCCAGAAGCTCTGCAGCTGGGTTGACTGACATTCACTAGACAGGCCCTCTTAAAGGGGCAGGGGCCTGCCGTGGGTCCGATTGCACAGTAATAAAAAGGGAATTATCCAAGCAGATGGAAAGAAAGAGGGGGAGTGATCCAAACAAGGGAGGGAAAGTGAGGAGGGAACAAATGGCATCTGTTTGAATCATTTGGTCTCAGTCGCTTTTGTGGCAAACAGAGCCCCCGTGGGTTTCTGCCCATCAAGGCCAACAGCCATAGCCTGGCTTCCCTCACTCCCTCTACCTCAGCCCAGCCTACCCCCAGCTTCACCCGCATGCCACCTCTGGTCACCCTAGGAAGGTGGTGGGCCAAAGAGAAAATGAGGGCCAGCAGATCCCCGAGTCAGGGAAGGCTGCCCCTGCCTTGGTGCTGGCTGTGGCGTGACGGGAGGGAGCCTGGAGGGAGAGCAGGAACAGGAGGCCTCGAGGCGGAGGCTGTGGGCAGAAGGCCAAGGGGAGGGTTGGGGAAAGAGGAACAAATCAGCACTGAGTGATGGGGAGAGGGCTCAGGAGCGCATGCTGAACTTGAGAGAAGAAAAGCGGCAGGAAGAAGCTGAATGGGGCCAGGGGAGGGGGGTGGGGTTGGTTTGTGGCAGAGGCACTAGAGAGAAGGAAAGGTACTCTGAGTAATGGAGGAAATAGCAGCCAGGGAAAACGCCTGAGGGGAGAGCAGAGGGAGCCACTGGCCAGAGAGACCACCGGCTCTGGTGTGGGGGAGGCTGCGGGTGGGGGCAGGGAGAGAGAAAGATGGACTGAATGGAGGCATCCAGAGACATGGGGAGGAGAACTCTGGAAGCCAGTCAGGAAAGCCCACTGTCTGAGAACAAGCTCTAGGAAGGGCATTATTGTGGAAGGTGGCACAAGGGGGAAGGAACGGAGCCAGTAGGATGAATGGGGGAAATTCCCAAGTGGAGAACTGTTTCCTACTATCAAGTAGCTTCCCATGAGAAGGAATGAAAGGGGGCTGTGTTTATTTGAAAGGAAATCCATCCAGGGTTGGCGTTAGTGGAGGCAGCCATGGGGTAGTGGCCAGAGCACTGGATTTTGTAGGATTATAGGATTGAGGTCCAGACAGACCTTTAAGACTACTCCTTTTGGACCCTTCATTTGACAGATGAGGAAACTGAGGCTGGGAAAGATTAAATGATTTTCCTATGATGATAAAGTTGCAAAGATGGGATAAAAACCCAAATCTTCTGACATCAAATGTGTTACTACAGATCTGGAATCGTAAGACCTGCGATCAACCTCTCCGGATCTCACTTTTCTTATCTATAAATAATATGGGGGAAATAGGCTCAGGGTTGGGGAACCTGTAGCCTGGAGGCCATATGTGACCCTTTAGATCCTCAAATACAACCCTTTGACTGAATCCAATTTTCACAGACCAAATCCTAAAAGGATCCACCCCTTGTAGGTGATTGTAAGCATCCTTTCCTGCTCTGAATCCTATGAGCCCATCATTTTCAGAGTAAACTGTTTTCATCTCTGTCTCTGATTATAACGACGAATGCAATCTAAGACAGAAAAAAAAAATGAAGAGGGTTAGGAGACTTCTGGGTTCTTATCATGTTCCAGCTATTCACTTGCTGTGTGACCCTGGACAAGTCACTTAGCTGGCAGAGTGGATAGAACAGTAGATCAGCAGTCAGGAAATCTAGCCTCAGATGCTTCTTAGCTGAGTGAGCCTGAGCAAATCATCTAACCTCTATCTGCCTCAGTTTCATCAGCTGCAAAATAGGTCATTGTGAGGAAGGAATGAGATAATATTTGCAAAGGGTTGCACAAACCTTAAAGCGTTATGTAAATGTTAGTTACTGTTATTTTTCTGATACTCAATTTCCTCATATTCCAGAGGGAAACAGTAACACCCACCCTACGTACCAAGACTGATGTTCATCCTTTGGTCTCGAAGAGGACCAATGACAGCAACAGAGCCCTACCTACCTCACACATTGCAAAGGACAGTCAGGCAACCAAAGGTTAATAAGTGCTTACCGTGTGCCAGGTACCATGCCAACCTCTGGGAGTACAAAGAAAAATAAAAAACAGTGCCTGCCCGGAGGGAGCATACATTCTATCGGAGGAGACAACATATATAAATTAGAACAAACAAAATAAGTGCTGAGTACATAAAAACTAACCTTAGAAAGGATAGGACTAGTAGTTGGAGGGGAGAAGAGGGACCTAGAAAGGGCTCCTAGAAAAGGTGATACTTAAAGTAAGTGAGTCTTAAAGAAAATCAGATATTCTAAGAGGTGACGGTCAAAAAGAAAGAGCATTTCCAGCTAGGGCAATAGCCATCGAAAAAGTAGTAAGACAAGAGCATTGTATGATAGGAATTGCAAATTCGCCTATAGGACTAAAGTGAAGAATGAAGGGGAGTAAAGTGTAAAAAAAAAAACTGAAAAGATAGGAGAGGCAAGGTTATGAAGGACTTCAAATGTCAAACAGAATTTTATACTTTGTACTGGAGATAATAGGGAGCCACTGAAGTTTATTGAGGACAGGGAGTGACATGGTCACACTCACACTTTAGGAAACTCACTTTGGTAGCTAAGTGGAGGATGGATGGCACTGAAGAGAGACCAACCAGAAGACTATTGTAATAGTCCAGATGAGAAGTGATGAGGGTCTGTCCTAGGGTGGTAGTTTTGTGAGTATAGAGAAAAGGATCTATGTGAAAAACATTATGAATATAAAAACAACAGGATTTAGCAACAGATGGGATATAGGGACTAGGAGTTATGGATAAAACCCAAGGTGGTGAACCTGCCTGGCAGGAAGAATAGTGATACCCTAGAAAATTAATAGGCAAATTGAGAAAAGAGGAGGGTTTGGATATAAAGATGATAAGTCCTCTTTTGGACATGTGGACAGGTTGAGTTAGATATGTCTATGGGGCATCTCATTCAAAATGTCCAATAGGCAATTGGTGATGCAAGACCAGAGCACAGGAAAGAAATGAAGGCTAGATACAGAGATCTGGGAATCACCTTCATGGAGATGATCTGTAAACTCATAGGAGCTGAGGAGATTACCATAGAAGCCGAGGAGATTACCGACTATCAAGTGAGAGAATCTAGAGAGAAAACAGAAGGGTGTCCAGGACAGAACCTTGGAGGATACCCACAGTTAGTCAATCAATTGACAAGCATTCATTCATTAATCCATGACCATGAGCTAGGTACTATGTTAGGTTAAAAAGACACAAGGAAAACAATTCCTGTCCTCAAGGGGCTTACCTTCTGTTGGGGGAGAGAACATGTATATAGGTAGGTATATAAAATGAATTTAAAATAATTCTAAGGTGATTAGAGGGAGGACACTAGCACCTCTTACAATCAGAAAAGGACTGATGTTAAGAGATATTGCTTGAACTGAATCCTGAAAAAGGTTAGTGAAGCAGCTAGGTGGCCCAGTGGATAGAACACTGGCCACAGAGTCAGGAGGAACCAAGTTCAAATCCAGCCTCAGACACTCACTGTGAGACCCTGGGCAAGTTACTTAAACCCTGATTGCCTTCAAAAAAGAAGAAAAAAAGACAGGAATAGACTCAGAGAGGAGGAAATAATGCCTTGTATGAAGATCAGTAAGAAGGCCAGTTTGACTAGACCATATGAAACTTGAAAGGGAGTAATATAGCATAAGGCTGGATAATAATATATAATAAAATAATAAGGTAGGTTGGAGCCAGGTTGTAAAGAGTTTTAAATTCTAAGCAGAGAAGCTCACTGTTTATCCTAAAGGTAATAGGGAGTCACAGGAGTTTATTGAGAAGGGAAGTGATGAGGAGAGGCATGTAAAAGTGTTGTAAAAAAAAAAAATTAAAGCTATGTGAAAAAAAATGATTAGTATTGTTGACAGTCTCTCTATAATTTATTCTAGTCCTCATGGAGATGGGAATTCGGGTCCCTTGATCAGAGGACTATATCGATTTGGGTACTGGATTAAAACCCAACAGAACCAACGAAGTCATTACACTTGGTTTTCCCCACCCCAGATTGCTTCCTGATTCTTCAGCTGTAAGGGATTCTGCTTCCTCACCCCAGCTCGCAAGAGAAGGATGCCTTCTCCTTCCCACTCTCTCCCCACCCCCACGTCTCCTACATATACCCAAAGGAAATCAGCCTGAACAACGAAGAGGAGGAGGAGGGCTAAGGATGATGCAGCGCTGTGAGGGAAGGGACCATTTCCATCTGTTAGGTAGTGTACCCCAGCAGGCAATTAAAGTGGAACAATCCTGACTGTGATCTGAGAGCCAACAGGAAATAGCTGTTACAGCCTGTTCTTCCATTAGTAACGCTCCGTGTTCCCGTAATAAATGATACCTACATATGGGTAGCCCTTTGTGGCTGAGAGGCAACATGGTAAATGGTTACAGTGCTTCACTTGGAACCAGAAAGATTGGGGTTCGAATCTTGCGCCTGGCAATAGCCCTGGGCAAACCACATTACTTCCCCGAGGCTCAGAGAGTGCTTTTAGTAAGCCTGGTCCAGTGAAAAGATCACTGACTGGAGTCAGAGGAGCTGAGTTCGTGACCCTACTTCCGACACCTACCCCCTTAGTGAGCTTGGGCAACTCTGTGAAATGAGCCCTAGGTCCTCTCTGTGACCTACTAAGTCTTACATAGGTTGTGGTGACTTTGATGTTTTGAAAAGCGCTTTCACATACAGTGCTCTCATTTCATCTACACCGAGACCCTGACGGGTTGGAAGTGGGCAGGTTAGATATTATTATCCTCATTTAAAAGACGAGGCTTGAAGAGACTGGTCCAAAATCATAAAGCTAGTTAACTAGGAAGCTAGAGAACCTTCTCCCCGGCCCTGATTCCCAGTCCCGGGATCCTTCCACTGTGGCCACACTGGCCCGATGCTAAGGAGTCGATGACGGACGCAACTGCTTATATGTTGTGATCTGAAGGTCTTCTAGGAAGACTTGACATTCACAACTCCATTTCATACACTATCTGCTTCCAAATCTTCACTGCTGACCTATCATTAATGCTTGAAATTGAGCCATTAGAATTTCATATATGTGGGTTCAGGTTTTATCCCATTAAGATTCAAATTCCCCTTAGGAGGGAACTGACCTTTAAGTTGTTAGTCATTTACACAATAATTTGGTATTAGGCATTTACACTATGGTGTGAATCAGTTCAGCAACCCCATTCCGACTTCACAACTAGCTGAGAACAGGTTTTGCCAAGGCAGCTATAATATGCACCTTTAAGCAAGTATTTTAAGCCCTATTCCAGCCTCCCAAGTCAACTTGCCTCCGAAAATCCATGTCTCATCCAGATCTGACAAACTCCTTGTTCCCATCAGCTAATTCCAAATTCCATTTCTCTTCAACCCCTTAACATTCTGGACCATCCTGGAGGGCCTGAGAAAGAGCCCCAATGCCTAGTTGGGTCCCTTGCCTTTTAGGATACTCCAGGCCCTTTTCATTATGTCCAAGGGTATCGAACTATGGGGTCTTTGCTTCTGTAGGTCCAATACTCAGAGATTAGGGGGAACTTGGGGGAGGGTGGGGAAAAAGTAAAAAGGCCCAGGGGATTTCACTATAGCCACCTGCCAGTCACCTCAAAAGCAGGCAAAGGCAAGGCAGGAAATGAGTGTGTATGATCATGAGGAAGATTTTGGAATCTCATGGCCCCAGGCAACGTGGATCCAGGAGGAAGGAGTAATTGCCAAACAAAGGTAGCGAAAAAGTAATAATGTCCTAGTGAGTTCAAAGGAGAAAATTCAGGTAAAAGAAAGGAGAATTAAGGGGGAGCTTTTTTGGATTCTATTTAGTTCAGCAAACATTTATGGAATGCCTCCTGTGTGCAGAGCACTGTAAGTACAGGGTAGGGACAGGACATACAGTTCAAGCAAGATTGAGGCAGCTGTTCTATTCACCGTGTAGGACTAACACTGACTTGCAAGCAAGGGTGTTGAGTAAATGTTTAACAACAGGGTCTCTGGGGTGAGGGAGGTAGTGGGGGAAGGGATTGGATACAGGACAACACACTTTTAGGTTGAATCTGCAGCATTAATATTTTTTCTATCTCTTTCTTAAGTCTGGACAACCAGCAAAATAAATCAAGCCATGATTTTGTAGCCTTTGTTGATTTCTGAGGTGTAAATGTTCACCCATAAAATTTAGCAATGGCTCCAGAACACCCCTGCTGGCAAGTTATAAGCTCTGGGTTCTACTCTGAGCTCCAGCATCAAGGTCATAACTAGGAATCTTTGCACTGGGACAAACTACACTCAGAAACTGTCATGGGAGGCAAAGAGCAGGAAAGAGAAGTGGTACCCCCTCAGTTGAGGGTGGCAGATGGGTGAGAAAGGACTCATAATAATTATTCTTGCTCTTCTTTTTTCTATGCTGCTGAAGGACTACAAAAGAAGTCAGTGCCCTCTACATTCAGTACCCTGAGGCAAAGCCCAGAATAATATAACTAGTTAACCTCTGCAGTTAACCAGCCAGTGTAACCATGGACAGGTCTCTTCATTTCTTTAGGTCTTATTTTCTTCACCTGCAAAAACAGATAATTAGATCCTTAAATCCCCTTCCCATTTTGCAATTTGATGATGCTACAATTAATTTTCCTTCATCATATTGAGGAAACTTAGCTTGTAAAGTCTCCATCATGTACTACTGGTATTTAACCTCCAGATAAAAGTAGTCACTCTCAGATTATCAAAGTGACATGAACTTTAAAAAACAAAATTTGTGGGGGTAAGGAAGAGGTAGAAATCTATTGGCTCCAGTTTTTCTGGAAGTATTAACATTCAATTTCAAAATGGCAACAAGCCCTTGTATTACATCCTCTTGAATTGAGTGTAGGAACACCATAAACAATCCCAACAAACGCTGTGTTGAATGTGTGTGGCCTTTATCCTTTCTTTCCTTTGTGTTAAGATTGGATATGGTCTCTGCTCATACTGGTCTTTGGATAGCACATTTGTATCATCTTCTGCATTTTTTCTTCTTTTGTAGCATGTCTGAGGTAGGGTGACACTCTTTACAGTGGTTTCATTTCAAAAGCCTCACAGAGACAGAGCTTGATAGTAATTTTAATTAAATTATAACCACGACATAATTCCAGTGGAGGAACAGTGAGGACTCTCAGAGAGAGTGTTTTTTAACTGAATGCTTGCTACAATAAGCCTCCTTGAACTTGACCAACCCAACTCTTCTATTCTGTGAGGATCCATCCATGCTAAGGATGAATCATGCCATAGGTGATTTGTTTGATTGATTGGGGACAACTCAAAGTCACATCTTCAGTTTCACAAAATGTTGATGTGTCATATCTTGAGTTGGTCGGTCATGGGAAATCCAAGGGTCAAAGCCTCAATAAATTTCCTTAACTCATGGAAATGGGAAAGAAAAAACTCTCCCAGCCATGTTAACAGCCATAAGCCCTTTCATTTCTTAATCCATGGTGTAGCACCTTTGTAAGTATCATAAAGAGAATTTCAAGAGAAAGAGTAACAGGGGGCTCAACTTTTTGAATGGCTCTCAAAAAGTCAAAAGTAGTCATTAACCTTTAACCCCCTCAAAGATCAAAATACCTAGAATTCACACGCTTTTGAGAACAAAGATGTTATAATATAAAAATATGGATTTAGAAGTGAAAGGTAAATGAGAGTCACTGCAGGTATCTGGTTTGATTTAATAAATCAGACCGGTTTGAATACACTGGTTTATGAGAAACAAAAGGGAGTGAATGTAAGCTTCACATTGTCTACTTCCTAGACTATGTTCGTGCAGATGGGTGAAATATTTTACTCATCTGAGCCTCAGTCTCCTCATCTGCAAAATGGGGACAATAATAGCATCTTAACAGAACTGTTGTGATTGTCAGAAGAAATGATGTTTGCAGAGAGCTCTGTGCACCTTAAAGTATTATATAACTGTGTATTATTGTCATTGAGGGTTATTAGAATAACAATAAGAAAAAGATCTTAATTTCCGTGCTTGGATAGAGTGTAATAGCCTGACTATACAACACAAAGGACCACTCTCGACCTGCTGGGAGCTCTCTGTAACTACTATCCCCAGTGCACTAGCCTACAATTACATAGTGACATATTGGGATAGCTATTGCTATCCCAAATTTAGTCATCCCAAAATAGCTATCCCAAAAAATTGCACTTGGAATCAGGATCATAGGATCAGAGACTCAGATTTGGAAGGGACCTCAGAGGCCACTTAATCTGATCCCTTCACTTTACAGATAAGGAAACTGAGGGCCAGGGAGGTTAAGTGTTTGCCAAAGGTCACACAGACAGTGTCACTGGCAGGATTTGAAAGAGTAAGATGTAGCTGGTTTGTTTATTGTTTTTTGTAAAATGTTATGACCCTGAGGGGATCTCCATTTCTCTCAAACTGAAATTGTTAGCCAACTCAAATTATCATAGAAAGGAGGTAACTAGGTATGGTATTCTGGACTTTGCCTCAGGGTCCTGAACATAGAAGGCACTGACTTCTTTTGTAGTCCTCCAGCCGCACAGAAAAAAGAAAAGCTCACCATCAAAAGAGCAAGAATAATTATTTTAAATATTTCAAAAGAACCTTTTTTGAATGAACCAACACACAGGTATACAGGATAATAACAAGGGTAGTCCAAGACAAAATTGTGGTAAAGGTTAAGTTTACCTTAAACTAGGGGTGTACTGGAGTGAGCTGTAACTGGTTCTTTTTTTTTTTTTGGAGGGCAGTTGGGGTTAAGTGACTTGCCCAAGGTCACACGGCTAGTTTTTGTGTTAAGTGTCTGAGGTCAGATTTGAACTCAGGTCCTCCTGACTCCAGGGCTGGTGCTCTATTCACTGCACCACCTAGCTGCTCTGCTCTAACTGGCTCTTGATTGTCAAATGTTCAGTGTGAGCATTTACACCTAGGAAATTGGCAAATGTGACTAAAATCTCGGCTTGATTTATTGTTTCACTGATTGTCTAGAGTAGACTTAAGAAAATAATAAAGAAAATGTTAATAAAGCAAATTAAATTTTGAAATGTGCCCTCCTTGCATATCTTCTCCCACCCAAAAACTGGTTATTAAGCATTTACCAGCACACCCCAGCCAATTTCCTTTATTCTATTGTTGCTCCCACATGCTCTATCTGTATCATTGATAATGTATCAATCTTAGATCATAACCTCCATGAGGGCAGGAAAAATGTCTCCCTTTTATCCATGGATCTTAAGCCAAGTGCTTGATGATTTTATAATACATGAGGGCACATTGACTTGTAGCTTTCACACATTAGATAGAAGGTTTTTGGTTCCTCGTTGCTTATTTTCTCCTGTTTACAAATAACTATAGAAGAACAGTCTATTTCAATGAGAATCCATAATGACCATGCCATTCTAAACATATGCAGTAGATGAAGTGCTGGAATTGGAGACTGGAAGACAGGATACTTAGCTTTGGGACTCTGTAAAATCATATGACTTTTCCGAGGCCCAGTTCCCTCATCTGTAGAATGGGGGCAATAATAATACCTACTTCACAGTGTTGTTGTGAGCATCAGATAAGATGGTACGTGTACCGAGCTTTGCAAACATTAAAGCATTTTATAATAAATCCCAACTATCCATACCTAAAGAAAGTCTGATTGCCTGACTGTAGTCCTTCACTCAAAGGACCGTTGTCCACCTAGTAGGAACTACTTAAATTATAGTTATCATACCCAGGAAGATCTAAGGAGTCTATAGGGGGTGGGCCTTGCGAGTTCAACCCTGTTTTATCAAAGACAGATACAACATATGGACTAAAACATATGGATTAACTCTAAAACCATATATCGTTTCTATAATAATACATGCTCTTTTGGGGGGTAGGTCTGGACCTATAATTTTTATCACAAATCATGTCAGTAAAGGGAACTCCTGGAGAGGAGACATTCCCCACCCATGCATTATAGCATTTCTATTGTACCTATATAGTATAGTATAGTATAGTACCTTATAGTTTTAGAGAGTATGGGACACAGGGGCAGCTAGGTGGCGAAGTGGATAGAGTGCTGAAACCTGGAGCCTCAGACATTTAGTGGCCCTAAGCAAGTCACTTATCCCAATGAGAGAGAGAGAGAGAGAGAGAGAGAGAGAAAGAGAGAGAGAGAAAGAAAGAGATGGACAGATAGACAGAGACAGAGACAGAGAGAGACAGAGACAGAAACAGAGACAGAGACAGAGACAGAGAATGCGACAGGCTTGTCTACTTAGCTAGTATGTGTCAGACCAGGCCTTGAACCCTAAGCTTTCTGACTTAGAGACTTGCCCCTCTAAACACCATCCTATGCTACCCCTCTGGTATGTACTACTCAGGTGAAAATTATGTCTCTTTTTTTTTGCATTAATGTTAAGAATTACTTCTGTGATAATATATTTATAGTTCTTCATTTTCAAAATGGTGTCTACTGAAGTGTGTAGCTCAATGAATTTAAATAAAAAGATTGTAAACTTTCCAGTTTTTTAAAGCTTTGCAGTCTAGGGAGAGAAATGAGTTCCTGGTGTTATAAATTATAATTTAGGCAGTCTGCTTCACATAACGATTTAAAAAAATAAGTTTGTTCTCTTCTGAGTACTGACCTATACAACATTCTAAGCCAGTGTTTTTAAAACTGTGCATGAAGAACCGGCTATTGAGCTGTCTGTCTATAAATATCTTGTTGCTCAAAGGTATGTACCAGTACTGAAAAATAATCGTTTTGTTTCTATCATGTTGTACGTTCCATTTCTGTAAACATGTTGTTTTTTTACTTCCCCTTTAAGGTTCTTTACTGGATCTGTTACTAGGCCAGGCTCATGAGAGAGCAGATGACTGCCTAGGGGTACCAGGCAGGATGTACCAACCAAAATAAATCTCCCTGGTAGCTGATGTCAGAAATTCCATAATTGGGACTTCATTCTTTTGTCCCCTGTTAAAATGCAAATATTCCCTTGAGAGAGTTACACCTTAAGCCTTATCAATCAATGATATCTTAGTGTGAACGAATTTATCTGACACTTAAAAAACCCCACAAATGTTTTATTAATGATTTTTCTTTCCTTCTTCATTGTCACTTTCCCAATGATTCTTCCTCCTCTCTTAAATGGACCACATCCCTTGTAACATAAGTTCAAAACAAAATAACGTACTGGCCATATATGACAACCAATCCCTCATTTAACAACTATAATCCACCACCTCTCTTTTAGGGAAAGATCAGCTTACTCATCGGTCTTTTGAAAACAACATTGGTCAACAACATATATCTGAGTTCTTGTGTCTTTCAGTGGTATTTATCCTTGACCTCACTGAGGTCACCATGTTAAGTGATTTTCCTGCCCCTCTGCTCACTTCATTTTGTGTCAGTTCATACAAGTCTTCCCAGGGTTTTCTGAATTCTTCATAGTGGCCATATTTGGTGGTACAATAACATCCCATTATATTCACGTACCAGACTTTGTTTAGCATTCTCCAATCAATGGGCAATCTGCTTTACTTCTGATTCTTTGTCACTACAAAAATCAACACTGTAAAGAAATTTCTACTATATGTATATGTGTAGATAGATAGATAGATGATAGATGGATGGATGGATGGATAGATAGACAGATAGACAGACAGACAGATAGATAGACATATAGATAGATAAACAGGGACAGACGGACAGACGGATGGATGGACAGACAGACAGAGAGATAGATGATAGACAGACAGATAGATAGATAGATAGATAGATAGATAGATAGATAGACACACATATATGAGAACTTCACCCATGTCTTTGACCTCCATGGGGTATAGGCCTTGTCTGCTACTGCTAAGTCAAGGGCTATGAAGCAGATACTTTTTTGAAAGTCAGAAGGAATGGGTCAGAGGGAAGGAGAGGCATGAGGCCCAATATTATATCAAGTATGGAGGTGAATGAAGAACCAGGTACCACTGAAGGGGAAAAGGTCTTAGACTTGGAAGGTTAAGTATGTTGAAGATAAACTTAACTTTCATCATGATTTTGCTACAGACCAAGCTTGGCTGTTATTGTGTGTACCTAGGAACACTGGTCTGTCTAAAGTATGATTCTGTTGAAATAATCAAGTTCATTTAGTATAAACTTGAAGGTGCCAACCTGGGTCTATAATTTTGTTTCAAGGCATATAGGACTCGCTCAGGAGAGAAAACTGAGACTATAGACACCAGGAAACACTCAAAACTGCTCCCATCTCTCCACAAGCGGAAAATTGGGAGAAATTCCAAAGTGATCAACTTAGCAAAAATAAGACTCTGAAAGTAAAATCCTAATATATCAAAAGGGGTGCACTTAAAAGACTGATGACAGATAAACAACCTAGAACTTCAACAAAGATTGATCTTAAAATACTAGAAAAAAATAAATTGTGGCAAAAATCAACATTTAAAAAACTTTTAAAAAATTATTTGAAATACATAAAAATCATAAACACAAACACTGAATGTGATTTTTTTAAAGTTCATCAGGGAATCTACCCTGACCTCATTCACTCACTGTGTGTAACTAGGCAAGCCCCCAGGCACCCCTGCCAAGACCACGCTGGCTATATATACAGTACAGTTTGCCTTGGATGTCCCCAGATTCATTGTGGTGCTACATATGGTACGAGCAGTGATCTTAGTGTCTGAAAATATGGTTTCAAATCTCTGATTTGCCATTGATTACTTATGTGCCCTTTCTGGGGCTATTTCTTCATCTGTAAAACATGAGGAGTTTAGACTAGATAATTTCTGATGTCCTTCCAAGGCCAAATCCATGAATAAATGTCCCATACTCTCTCTGGGCCTCAGTTTCCTCATCTCATCTATACAATTAGTGTATATTCTCTAAGTTTCCTTCCAACTCTAAATTTATGATTTTATGTCCTTCCTGTCCTTTGATACCTTTCTCTTGTCAGTAGTCTACTCTTCAAGCACCTAGGGCCCTCCCACCATCAAAATCTTCTTTTAGGGAAGATCAGATAACAGCATGGTAGAAGATAGCACTGGGCCAAGGTCTGAAGATCTGGGTTCAAGTACTGGTTCTACCGCTTCCTAGCAGCATGACCTTGGGCAAGTCACATCATTTCTGTGAGCCTAAATTTCTTCATCTGTAAAATGGTAGTGATAGTGTAGATCCTGACATTTGACATCCCTTCAAATTTCCTGTCCTGTTCCCTTTAAGAAATAGGAAAGGAACATGTATCATACATAAACCCAAGATGGAGGGATCCCTGGCCTGGCTGATGGGGCACCAAGAAGGCCCAGCTGTCATTCAGTCATCATCTGCCCATTTGGGCTTACCTCCTGTTGTGTACCCTGACCCTTTAACTGGATCATGATTTGTCTTGTAGGACCTTGGCTACCATTTCTTGTACTTGGTCCATCTTTTACTGTCTTAACATTCCTCCCCTTCCACCTTCTATTACCGTAACTCTGCTCTGGGGTTTGTTCAATCTCAGCCTTCAGCTCCAGGGTCCACTTCCTTTGTTAGTGGATTCAGATGTTGGTCCCCCTTTCTATTTCAATGCACAATTGGTTCACATGTCTGAGAACACCAGCCCTGAATTCTAGCCTCTCTGATGTAGTAGTAGTACTAATAGTAGTAGTAGTAGTAGTAGTAGTAGTAGTAGTAGTAGTAGTAGTAGTAGTAGTAGTAGTAGTAATTTGGTGGTAGTAATTTGGTGATGGTGGTAGTAATAGTAGAGGTGGTGGTGGTAGTTGTTATAGTGGTGGTGGTTGTTATAGTAAGTGTAGTAGTAGTAGTTGTGGTGGTGGTGGTAGTAATGGTAGTGGTGGTGTTGGTGGTGGTGGTAGTTGTAGTAATAGTTGTCATAGTAATAGTAGCAGTAGTGTAGATAGTGGTGATAATTGGAGTAGTAGTAGTAGTAATAGTAGTATAGTAGTTGTTGTTATAGTAGTTGTAGTAGTAGAAGTAGAAGTACTCATAGTGATACTAGAGTGGTGGTGGCAATATTTGTGGTTATGGTGGTAATAGTAGTGGTGGTAATAGTAATGGTGGTAGGGGTGGTGGTAGTGACAGTAATGGTAATAGTGGTAGTAGAGGTTTTTGGTTTTTTTTTGTTTTTTTTTGCTGACAAAGGAACATTCCCTGAAATAATATCAGAAAGATAGAGTAGCTTAGTGCAAAGAATTCTGGACCAGAAATCAGAGAGAATTAGGTTCAAATCTCTACCTCCAACACAATAATTATGTGACCATGGGGACCCTCATTTACCAGCACTGAGTATCAGTTTGCTCATCTGAAAAATGGGAATCATAATACCTTCAGTACTTGCCTCACAGAGCAGTTGTAAGGACCAAGTTCTGTAACGCATGCAGAGTACTTTGCAAACTTTGGAGCCTAGAGAGACATCAGCTGTTCTTATGAAGGGTGAATAAAGCCTCCCTTGGTTTCTGCTAATAAGATTGGCTCCAGTGGAGGAGTTTTGAGCCAGCATGAGACCAACTCATATCCAAAAGACTCTGGAGAGAGACTAGTCATAAGCATCTCAGTTCTGCTATATACTGTGTAAACAAGTCACTTAATATCTCCATCTAAGTTTCTTCATATGTAAAATAGGGATAATCATAGCTGCCCTTCCTACCTCACAAAGTTATTATGAGGAATATACTTTGTCAAACTTATAATGTTGTCTAAAAGCAAGCTCTCAGATAGGCAGCCAGATCTCATTCTGCTGGTTATGCCTTGAGCTAGTAGTCCTAGGAACCTCCTACAGAACCCTCAGGTCTAGAGCAAGCCCAAAGACCCACTAGAGACTGGGGTGGCTAGTTTGCAAGCTTTGGCATTATTCTCAATTCTGGACTCTCCCTCACCCCACAAATCCAGCCAGGAGCCAGATCTTGCTGTTTCTACCACCACAATCACATCTATCCCTATCTCTCTATTACCACAGCTACCATCCCAGGCTCTCATCACCCCTTCTCTGGATTACTACAATGGCCTCATAATTGGTCTGCCTTCCTCAAGTCTCTCCCCAGTTCAATATATCCACCACATGGTTGCCAAAGTGATTTTTCTTAAGTGCGGGTCAGTCCATGTCATTCCCCTGGCTCAATAAATTCCAGTGGCTCCCTACTGTCCCTTCGATCAAATATAAATTCTTCTGTTTGGCTTTTAAAGCCCTTCAAGTCCTGGCTTTGGTTCATCTTTCCAGCCTTATTATATGTTACACCCATTGCTACCCTCTACAGTCTAGCCAAACTGGCTTTCTCTCTGTTCCTCACTCAGGGTTCACCACCTCCCATTTCTGTGTCTTTGTATTCCCCATCCCCCACAATAGGAATGTACTCCCTGCTAACTTCCCTCCTTGTAGAATCCCTTATAAACTTTAAGACTCAGTTCAAGCACTACTTTCTCCATGAAGCTTTTCCTGATCCCCTGATTGCTAGGGTCTCCCTAACTACCTTGCACTTGATCTGTATTTATTCTGTATACACATTACATAGGGGAGTTGATCTTTGACCACCCCACCCTCCAGCCCAGAAGGCAATCATAAAGGGTTAATGAACAGGGTCACATGAAAAATAAGACAGAGGACTAAACATTTTCTCTGATCCTCGTGATTTTTCAAACTTCTCCAAGACAGAAATTACGCACCAACAATAAAACAACTTCAGCTGTCTCTGTGGTCTAGGTCACCCAGAATCCATAAGCAGGTTTTAAAAAAAAAAGTACTGACCCTGAACTCACTCAGCACCCCTCCCCCACCTCCACTGCTACCAGCAGCAAGGCTGCATTAACCAGGATGTGACATAGGTTTACAAGAAAACCTGGTGTTCCCCCACTCCTGCCCCCTCCTTCCAGAGCCCTGGAGACCCTGGTTTCAGGCTGCAGAAGTTTACTTGGGCTAGGACAGCCAGCTTAGCCAAAGTCTGCCAGGTGCCACTAACCTGTAACACCAGAGCTGCAAAGCTTTGGACTTCTAGGGCTGAGCCAGAGAAATGAAGGACAGAGGGAGTAGGGCAAGTCACCAGGGCAGGATACCGTGTGTGTATTGGGTGTGGAGAGAGGAGACTGTACAACAAGCACTCCTTCCTCTAAGCCCCAGGGAAAGAACACAGCATCCAGCTGGGCCAGTTCTGACCACTCAAAAGTCATTTGGGGCAGAGATCTGGGTCTCTGTGAAATATGGCCTCCAGATTTAGTAAACAAGTTTAGGTATCTATGAATAAATACTGCAAAGCAGAGGGAAATGATCCAACATTTGATCAGGACCTCATGGAATTTGAAAACATGGAGATGCAACACACTGTTTCTTAGTGTGTTCTTTCTCAAAAAGAGAAATAATTATTTTTAGAGCAGAGTTTACATCCTGACCAGCAAAAATAATAAGCAGAATAGAAAAACTGGAATCTGCAATGGGACACCTCTACAAAGAAACAACAGAGAGAACAATAGACTGAGAAGGTAAATACACAGAAGTGAACGACAATCTAGAAGAAGAGAAGTAAAAAAAATTGATAATATTAAAAAGAAAATATGCTCAATATGAATGCAAAACATACAGATCCAGAAGACAGAATGTATAGAAACAACCTAAAGGATCATAGATATCCCAGGAGAACATGATAGGACAAAAAAACCTTAACACCACGATGAAGGAAATAATAGAAGAGAACGGGAAGAACTTCTGAAAATAGAAAATGCAATTCCAATAGAAAGAATTCATAGACCACCTCCAGAAAAAAAAACTCACTCCAAAACAGAAACAAAATAAAACTTCATTCTGTAATCTCTAAGACACGTAGTACTTAAATTTAACAGCTCAATTCATGAAACAAGTTCTGCAAGCCAGAAGAAGAAAGACCTTCAAATACAAAGAAAAAGACATTAAAATAACACAAGACGATTCTGCGCCCACTAGAAAATGTAGGAAGCAATAGGATAATGTGCTGTAAAGAGCATTAGAGCTCAGGACGCAGACAACAAAGGTGAACTACCTTGCAAATATGAGCTTAATCATATATGGAAAAAAATATGGAAGTCCATTTTTAAAAAAGAGTTTGTAACATTGTTAAGAAGAAAACACCAGAACTGAAGAGATGGTTTGCTTCTTGAAAACCCTAAAAAACAGAAATGCAGGAGTGAATAAATGTATAAGGCAAGGACAGCAACAGCAACACCGACAATAACCAGTGAGAGGTTTCTTTCTAAATGTGTATATATATATATATATATATATATATATATATAAACCAGGAGACAGGGGTGAAGGAGGAAATCTGATAGAGATACCAGTGAAGAGGCAGACAGGGCACTATGGACAGAACCTGGCAATGCTCTGCCTACAGGTAAATCGGGGTGTGTGTGTGTGTGTGTGTGAGAGAGAGAGAGAGAGAGAGAGAGAGAGAGAGAGAGAGAGAGAGAGAGAGAGAAGAGAGAGGAAGAGACAGAGACAGAGACAGAGACTGCATTACAATATGGAAGTGTATATGAAAGGCAGAGAGGGAAGCAGGGGATTTGGGAGAAGTCTATGATGGTCTGGTTCAAATCAAGGGCTAGAAATGAGGGGAAGGTGACTGCGCTCTCCTAAAGAGAAGAGTCTATAGGAGAATAGGCAGGGAGGATGGTGGGAGAGATTGAAAAGGGAGTAGGATGGGGAATAGGTGAAGGAACGAGACCTTATTTTGGTGCTGGGAAGAATTCCACTGCTAAATGCTCCTAACTCATGAAGAGTTGGTGAGGGGGGAGGGAGATGTGGACTTTACACTGTATGAGGCCTGGGAGTTGGTGCTTGAAAAGTCTACTTTTCCTACATTGAGAGGGGTGGGGTAGGAAACATTGGGGACAATTGATTCCTGGAGGTATAGAGAGCATGGACTTAGGGAGATTTCCAGGCAAATGGGAAAAAAAGGTAACCCAGGGAGGGTATTGATCAGTAATGGGCTGCATAATCACTCTTCCTTCTCTCCACCAAACCTGTTTATTCAAGTGCTAGTTGTAGGAGTAACCCTGAGGGTTTGTATATGTATATGTATATTTTTATGTTGTCCACCCCTCTCTCCCACCCGTCACCACTCCTGTCCCCTTCCCTGGTAGAATATAAGCACTTTGAAAACAGGGACTCTCATTTTCGCCTTTCTGAAAGATTCAGTGCCTGCCACACAATAAAAGCTTGTGGGTTTATTGATTGTGTAAGCAAACAGAGAGCCCAAGTGTAGAGAGGAACCCTTGTGGTGAGGACTCTCACTGTGGTGCTTGAAGGAAGCAGAATAGACCATCTCTAGCTTCTTCTCTCCCTACCCTTCTCTAGGGTGGGTTTTCTTTCCTACCAGGAGGGGCAAGAAGCTGAGGCTTGAGGTGTGTCTCTGATCTTCTCTGAGAGAGAAGCAAATATATCTGTCTACTCCCTTAAATATTGTTTGTTGAGGGGACGTGATTGGGTTCTCTCTAACTTCTGATCACTTTGTCATTATTATTGGGGAGAAGGACCCCAAGCTCTATATGTAAGACTTGACACTTTTCCCACCAGTTCCACCAAGAAGACAGCGGGGAGAGAATCAAGGTAGTAGAGAAAAGGGAACACCCTAGCCAAACCCTCCCCTCTGAACAACTTTAAAATAATGCGTCACGTTGAATTCTGAAGCCACATAGATTTGGATGGGACCCTTTTCCAGCGTTGGACAATTCAGGAGATCAAGAGAGGTCTGTGGCACTGGGCGAGGGTTGACTGGGAGCACAGAGGGTCTGTTATGTTAGCTCCACAACCTTGAATGTGGTGGTGGCTTTAGCAGCAGCTTTACCAGGAGCACTCACTATCCAGAGATGGTAAGTGGATTGAACATCTGGTCAGAAAGAGATTACAGGGGACCCCGTGCTAGCTTTGGGCACAGGACCAGGGGCCACTTGGCAACTCCATTGCTCATTATTCAGTTCCAGGGAGAAGAGAAGTACTTGTGGTTGGTAGGAAAGGGTCCTACCTGGCTCAGATGGAAGTTTCAAAGAGGAGAGAAACTATAGTCTCCAGAGAGCAGGGATCCTACTTAGGAAGGATAGGAAGCAGTTACCACGTCTCTCCCTGGATCATACCACTTTGGAAACAGTGAAAACTTAGAGACTACCCAAAACTAGCTGTGAAAATATCAGGGTGAAAAAGCCTGAAGCTTGGGACAGTGACCCTGATCCAACACCCGCAACTCTCCAGATAAGCAGAGTCCAACTCTACCATGAAGTTCAAAATCAAGAAATAGTCTGGGAAAATCAGCAAGGAGCAACAACAAAAAGAACCTGACTCTAAATAGTTACTATGGTGACAGGGAAGCTCTAAACACCAACTCAGGAAAAGACAAAGACATGAAAACCTCTAAAAGCAAAACCTTAAAGAAAAATGCAAGTTCAACAAGAATTCCTGGAAGAGTTAAAGAAAGGAATTTTTTAAAAGAGCTAAAAAATAAGATTTTAGAAATCAAATAAAAAGCAGTAAAGGAAAAATTGGGAAAAGGAATGAGAGCAACACAAGAAAATTATGAAAAAAGAAAGTTTAGTAAAAGAAATAAAAAAAATACCAAAGAAAATAACTCCTTAAAAATAGAACTAGTCAAATGATAAAAAGACGTACAAAATACCACTGAAGAAACTAATTCCTTAAAAAAGCAGAGTTATTTAGGCACCGCCTCACACCATCAGACTGACTGATATGACCAAAAGAGAAAATGATAAATATTGGAGGGGATATGGGAAAAGTGGGACACTAATGTACTATTGGCTGAAAGGTGAACTGATCCAAATATTCTGGAGACTAGTTTGGAACTATGCCCAAAGAGGTATAAAACTGTGCATACCTATGAATCCAACACCGTTGTATCCCAGAAAGACTTTTTTCAAAAGGGGGGGTGAAGGGTCAGAGGGAATGGACTTATTTGTACAAAAATATTTATAGTAGCTCTTTTGTGGTGGCTAAGAACTGGACCTTGAGGGGATTATCATCAATTGGGGGGGGTGACCAAACAAGCTATGATATATGATTGTGATGGAATATTATTGTGCTATAAGCAATGACAAGCAGGACGATTTCAGAAAAACATGGAAAGACTTACATGAACTGATGTAAAGAGAAGTGAGTAGAGAACCAAGAGAATGTTGCACACAGTAACAGTAATATTGTACAATGAAGAATTGTGAATGACTTAGCTATTCTCAACAATACAATGAACCAAGACAATCCCAAAGGACTCATTATAAAACATGCTACTCACCTCCAGAGAAAGAACTGATCAGTCTGACAGAAGAACATGATTTTTCACCTTCTATCTTTCTTTCATTTTTTGTTGTAGTTTTTAAAGTCTTCTTGTACAAAATGACTAATATGGAAATGTTTTGCATGATTGCACATGTATAACCTATAAGGGATTACTTACTGTCTCAGGGAAGGGAAATGAAGGAGGGATAGAATTTGGAATTCAAAACTTTAAAAAAATAAAAAACCCAAATGGTAAAAATTGTTGTGACATGTAATTGGGGGAAAATAAAATATTATTTTGGGGGAAAAAGCAGAATTGACCAAATAAAAAAAAGTACAAAAGTTCCCTAAAGAAAATAATTACTTAAAAATGAAAATTGGTCAAGTGGAGGTTAATGATTCCATAAGACATCAAGAAACAATAAAGTCAAAAGAATGAAAATATAGAAGAAAATGTGAACTACCTCATTAGAAAAACAACTGTCCTGAAAAATAAATATATCATTTAAGAATTATTGGATTACCTGAAAACCATGTTCAGAAAAACAGCCTAGATATCATATTTCAAAAAAAAATTATAAAGAAAAACTGTCCATACATCTTAGAAAACCAGGGGGCAAAATAGAAATAGAAAGAATCCACCAATCACCTCCTGAAAGAGATCCCAAAATGAAAATTCCCAAGAATATTATATTCAAATTCCAGAGCTCCCAGGTCAAGGAGAAAATATCACAAGCTGCCAGAAAGAAACAATTAAAATACCATGGATCCATTTTCAAGATCACACAAGATTTAGCAACTTCCACAAAAAAGGAGTAGAATAATACAATATTCCGAAAGGCAAAGGAGTTAGGATTGCAAACAAAAACAACACACCCAGCAAAACTGAGTATAATACCACAAGGGGGAAAATGGGTATTTAATGAAATAGAGGACTGCCAGTCATTCCTGATGAAAATTTGATAATCAGACATGAGGCATCAAAAAGTAAACATGAGTGAGAAATCATGAGGAACTTAACAAGGTTAAAACTGTTCATATTCCCAAATGGGAAGATGATACAGGTAACCCCCAAGAATGTTATCATCATTAGAGTAGTTAGTAGGCTCCTACTTAGACAAAGGGCATGGGTGTGAGTCTATTATGTTGAGATAGTCTTGAAATAAAAACGGGAGGATTAGAAAGAAAGATATACTAGGAGAAGGAGGACGGGAGAGGAAAAAATGGGAAAATTATCTCACATAAAAGAGGCTTATAAAGAGTTTTTACAGTAGAGAAGAAAATGGGAGTGACTGGGCACTGCTTGAATCTCATTGCCTTCCAAACTAGTTCAAAGAAGGAAAAATACAGACACACACACACACACACACACACTCAGATGGGCATCAAAAATTATTGCACTTAATAGGAAAACAGGAGAGGAAGGGGCTAAGAGAAAGGATGGGTGATAAGAAGAAAGGCAGATTAAAGGAGACAACAGTCACAAGCAGAACAGACTTTTGAGAAGAGACAGGATTGGGGAGAGAGAGACAGAGACAGAGACGGAGACTGAGAAACAGAAGATAATAAGGTAGAGGGGAATGCACAGTTAACAATCATAACTATGAATGAGAATAGGATAAATTCATCTATAAAATGGAAGCAGATAGCAGAATGTATTAGAAACCTGAAGCCAACGATATGTTGTTTACAAGAAACATGCTTGAAACAGAAAGAAACATACAGAATCAAAATGAGGAAATGAAGTGAAATCTATCATGCTTCAGCTGAAGTTAAAAAGGCAGGAGCAGTAATCATGATCTCAGACAAAACAAAAGCAAAATAGATCTAATTAAAAGAGATAATCAGGAAACTACATTTAGCTTAAATGCACTATAGACAATAAAAATAATATTAATTTTATGCACACACTCATAATATACGTGCGCCAAATGGCATAGCATCCAACTTCTTAAAGAAAAAGTTAAGTGAATTTCAGGAGGAAACAGAAGACACAATTATACTAATGGGGGTACCTCAACTTAGAACTGGATTAAATCTAACCATAAAATAAATAAGGAGATAAAATAGAATTTTAGAAAAGTTAGATAGGACAAACCTCTAGAAAACAGCTAAATGGGAATAGAAAGGAGCACACCTTTTTTTCTCAGCTATACATGGTACCTTCAAGAAAAAAATTACTATGTACAGTATAAAAACGTCACAAATGCAGAAAAGCAAAAATATTAAATGTACCCTTTTGGACCATACTGCAACAAAAATTACATTCAATAAAGGACATTAGAGACAGATTAAAAATTAATTGGGAACTAAATAATCTAATTCCAAAGAATGAGTGGGTGAAGGAACAAATCATAGAAACAATAATTTCATTAAAGATAATGACAACAATGAAACAATATACCAAAGTTTGTGAGATGCAGCCAAGCAAAACATAAAGGAAAATTTCCCCAAAAACTTTGATCAATAAAAGAGAAAACTGAACAGTGAATTGGGCATGCAACTTTAAAAAAAAAAAACAAAAACAAAACTAGCAAAATAACAAATTGAAAATCTTCAATTAAACATACCAAAGTAAAAATCCTGAAAATCAAAGAAGAGTTTAATAAAACTAAAAGTTAAAAAAAGAGCATTGAAGTAATAAAATTAAGAGCTTGTTTTATGGGGAAAAAAATAGATAAGTCATCAGTTAATTTAATTTTTAACAAGAAAGAAGTAAACCGAATTATCAATATCAAAAATAAAAAGGGTGAATTCACCACTAATGAAGATGAAACTAAAGCAATTATTAGGAGCTATTTTGTCCAATTTTATGCCAATAAAAATGACAATATAAATGAAAGGGACGAATATTTACAAAAATATAAAATGCCCAGCTTAATAGAAGAGGAAATTGAATGCTTAAATAACCTTATCTTAGAAATTGTACAAGTCTTAAATTAGTTCCCTAAAAGGGGGAGTGGGGACCCCCAAGACCAGCTGGATTTACTAGCAAATTCTACCAAACATTTAAAAAATAAATTCCAATAACATATAAACTACTTGAAAAAATAGATAAAAGAATCCTGCCAAATTCCTTTTATGACACAAATATGGTTTGATACCTAGACCAAGGAGAGTAAAAACAGAAAGCAAACTATAGATGAATTTTTCTAATGAGTATTGATGCAAAAATTACAAATAAAATATTAACAAGAAGACTATAGCAATATATCACAAAGATAATATACCATGACCAATTGGGATTTATACCAGAAACATAGATCTGATTCAACATTAGGAAAATTGTAAGCATAATTGATCCTATTAATAACAGTAACAAAGATCATGTGATTATATCAATAGATGCAGAACAAAACTTTGACAAAATATATGACATTCCTATTTAAAACACTAGAAAGCATAGAAATAAGTAGAGCTTTTATTTTTAAAAAATTTTTTATTCATTTTATTCATTTTTTTATTAAGTTTTCAGTTCCGAGTTGTCTCCTTCCCTCTCAAATGCACATTAGAGAAGGCCAATATTTGACATGTGGTATGTGTGTGTGCATATGACCATACAATACATACTTCCATATATCAGTTCTTTCTCTGGAGGTGCATTTTCCTTCATAGGAAGGAAAAGTCTTTTGTAGTTGATTTGACTGATTATATTACGCAGATTAGCTTAGTCAATCACAGTTATTCTTTGAGCAATATTGCTGCTACTGTATACACATTCTCTTGGTTCTGTTTCACTCTTTATAATTTCATTTAAGTCTTTCCATGTTTTTCTAAAACCAACGTGTTCATCATTCTTACAGCACAGTAATATTCCATCACAACCATATACCACAACTTATTCAGCCATTCCCCAATTGATGGATATCTCCTCACTTTCCGGTTCTTTGCCACCATAAAGAGAACTGCTATAAATATTTGAGAACATGTAGGTTCTCTCTGATCACCTTAGAAAACAGACCTAATAATGGTATTGCTGAGTCAAAGGGTACATATATACAATTTTATAACTCTTTGGGCATAATCCCAAATTACTCTCCAAAATGGTTGGATCTGTTCACAATTCTGCTAATGGTGTATTAGCGTCTCAATTTTTCCACATTACCTCCAATATTTGTCATTTTCCCCTCTTGCCATTTTAGCCAATCTGACAGATGTGAGATGGTACTTCAGAGTTGTTCTAATGTGCATTTCTCTAATCAACAATGATTTAGAGCATTTTTTCATATGACACATATAGGTTTGATTTCTTCTTCCAAAAAACTGCCCACTCATATCCTTTGACCATTTGTCAATTGGAGAATGACTCATATTCTTATAAATTTGATTCAGTTCTTTATATATGTGAGATGTGAGGCCTTTATCTGAGGAATTGGCTATAAAATTTCCCCCCAGTTTTCTACTTTCCTTCTGATCTTGGCTACATTAGTTTTATCTGTACAAAACCTTTTAAAATTGACGTAATCAAAATGATCCTTTTTAAATACCACAATGCATTTGGAGTTTTTTAAAAAATGATAATTAGTATCTACCTAAAACTAAGAGCAAACATTATCTATAATGGAAATAAACTAGAGGTCTTTCTAATAAAATTACAGGTAAAACCAGGATGCCCATTATTACCATCATTATTCAATATTGTACCAGAAAAGCTAGCTATAGCAATAAGAGAAGAAAAAGAAATGGAAAAAATAGACAAGAAGGAAACAAAACTATCACTCTGCAGAGGATATGAAGTAAAGTGAGAGAACCCTAGAGAATCAAATAAAAAACTAGTTGAAACAATGAACTTTAGCAGAATTGCAGGATACAAAATAAACCCACATAAATCATCATTATCAACAAAATCCAGCAGCAACTGATAGAAAGAAAAACTCCATTTGAAATAACTGAAGACAATATAAAATACTTGGAAGTCTATCTGCCAAAGCATATCCAGGAATTATATGAACATAATTACAAAATACTTTTCACACAAATAAAGATCAATCTAAACAACTGGAGCAAAATTAATTGCTCATGGGTAGGCAGAGCCAATGTAATGAAAATGACAATTCTACCTAAATTGATTTACTTATTTAGTGCCACATCAATCAAATTACCCCCAAAAAATTATTTTACAGAGTTAGAAAAATAATAACAAAATTCATCTGGAAGAACAAAAGGTCAAGAATATCAAGGGAATTTTTAAAAATGTGAAAGTAGGTGGTTTAGAAGTATGAGATTTCAAACTATATTACTAAGCAGTAATCATCAAAACAATCTGATAAAATTAAGAGATAGAGTAGTGGATCAGTGCAAGTCAAAATATATAGAGGTAAATGACCACAGTAATCTTGTGTTTGATAAACCCAAAGATCGGAGCTTTTGGGACTCACTATTTGACAAAAACTTCTGGGGAAACTTGAAAGCAGTTTGGCAGAAACTACGCATAGATCAACACCTCACACTGTATACCAAGATAAGATCAAAATAATTGCGTGATTTAGACATAAAAGGAAATATCATAAGCAAATTAGGGGAATGTGGAATAAATTACACATCAGATCTATGGATAAGGGAAGGGTTTATGACCAAACAAGAGATAGAGAGGATCATAAGAAGAAAATTGATAATTTTGATAACACGAAGTTTAAAAGGTTTTGCATAAACAAGCCAATGTAGATAAAATTAGAAGGTAAACAAGAAATTAGGAAAAAATTTATACAGCAAGTTTCTCTTGCTGTATTTTTCAAATATATAGGGAACTGAGCCAAATTTTTAAAAATACAAGCTATTCCCCAATTGATATATGGTCAAAGGATACGAACAGCAGTTTTCAGAAGAAGAAATCAAAGCTATCAAAAGTCTTACAAAAATACTCTAAATGGTTAATAATTAGAGAAGTGTAAATTAAAACAACTTTGAAGCATTACCTCCCACCTATCAGATTGGATAACAAGACTGAAAAGGAAAACGGCAAATGCCGGAGGGGATGTGGAACAATAGGGACGAGTACTGTTGGAGGTGTAAACTTGTCTGACCATTAAGGAGAACAATTTGCAACTACACCCAAAGGGCTATAAAACTTTGCATATCCTTTGACCCAACAATACCACTACTAAGTTTCTACCCTAAATTGGTCAAAGAAAAAAGAAAAGTACTCCTACACAAAAATATTTATAGAAGTTCTTTTTGTGGTGGCAAAGAATTGGAAACTGAGATGTTTATTAACTGGTGAATGGCTGTACAAGTTGTGGTATATGATTGTGATGGAATTTTGTTGTTCTGGAAGAAATGATGAAGGGGATGGTGTCAGAAAAGTCTAAGAAGACATGAAATGATGCAAAGTGAAGTGAGCAGAACCAGGAGATCATTATACCCAGTAACAGCAACACAGTAGCGCAGTAACAAAAATATTGTAACAATAATGCTCCACAACAATTCCAAAGTACTCATGATAAACATGCTATGTACTTCCAAGGAGAGAATTAATAAATTCTGAGTGCCATTTGAAGCATACTTTTTTCACCTACTTAATTTTTTTTTGGCAACAAACATGGCTAATATGGAAGTGTTTTGCACAATTCTACATGTATAATCAAAATCAAAGTGCTTGCCTTCTCGATGAGCGGTTTAAGGGAGAGAATTGGGAAATTAAATTTTTGAAAAGATCAATGTTGAAAATAAATTAAAAATTTAAAAGAAAAACATTTTGAAGAAAGAACATTTTAAAATGAACTTAAAAATAAAATGTATGAGAGAAAAAGTGAGAGAAAAAGAGAGAGAGAGAGAGAGAGAGAGAGAGAGAGAGAGAGAGAGAGAGAGAGAGAGAGACAAAGAAAACCAATTTATCGAAATTAAAAGCAAAACCAAGGAAGCCGCTGCAGATTCCAGGGACTCTTAGCTACTTCTTAGGTAGCAGCTGGCACAGCTACAGCAAACCTAGGCCAGGTGACTATAGCAGCATCATTGACCAGCTGAGAAGAGAGTGGACAAATGCTGGTCTCCCAAGACAAGGAGGAAACAGAAATCTGTGAGCTATGGCAGCCAAGCATAGACAGACTCCAAACCCATTGCTGGGTGGGAAGAGGGGAACAGAGGCTTTCCATGCCAGAGGACAATCAGCTTACTCAGATAAGGAAATGGAGTTCCAGAAAGAGAAATGACTTGCTCAAATTCATATGTGAGAGAATACATACTAGACAATATAGAATGAAGTGGTTCTCCCATGAGCAAGATAACTCAGCTCAACCAAGAGCATCCTGGATCTCACTCAACAGGAAACTCTCCAAAATCTTTAGAGTAGCAAGTTGGAGCCAAGAACATGATGGAGACTGCCAACTCCTCTAATGTCTTCTCAGAGCTTTGGTTGGTTTTCTTTTTTCCTTTAGCAGCCTGAAATGAAGTTGAGCTCTTCCATCTTCCTTCTCAAAGCTGGTAGCCAGAAGTGCCCTAAGCCCCTCAGTGCTCAAAGAACATTAAAGACTTAAAGCTTGAAGAATCCTGAAGAGACTAACAAAGGTTAGAGCTCTCTCCCTCTCACTAATTCCGACCTCCGTTTGTGCATAAAAGGAATTTTGAATTTTGCATTGCTTATGGGGTCATCAGATGGTAAGGGGGGGAAGGGGCGGGGAGGGAGGGAGATGTAGACAATCAGCATGTGAGAAGAGGAAACATCCAGCCAGACTAATGAAAAGTTCTTCCACAGAGAAGATGGATACAGTGAGAGTAACACTGACAGTAGCAGTACAGCAGTAGCAGCAGTAAGGGCAGTGCAATAGTAGCAGATGCAGGGCGGCAGCAGCGGCGGTAGACCAACAGTAGCAGCAGTAGCAGACCACTGGGAGAAGCGACAGAACAGAGATAGCAGTGGGTGGTGCCAGAACAGTAGCAACCACAGGGAGTGCCTGGGGCAGAACAGCAAAACAGCAGCTACAGAGCTGGGGAGAACCGCAGAACGCAATGGCAGACCGGCAGCTCGCGGGGGCAGATTGGCAGCGTGGGGAGGCAGAATGACCACGGCGGAGGCAGAACGGCCACGGCGGAGGCAGAACGGCCACGGCGGAGGCAGAACGGCCACGTCGGAGGCAGAGAGGTGGCGGCAGAACTGTGGAGAAGTGGTGGCAGAACGGTGGTGGTGGTTGCAGTAGTCCAGCCCAAGGGGCACTCTGCCTCATCTTGGCGTACCACCTTGGTGGAAACTGGCCAGAAACCATGGGGGGGGGGAGAGGAATCCTCTGGGCACCTCCCAGAAGAGTCTGTATCACTGGTCTGACATTCTCGGTCATTAGATAATATCATATATGCTCCTTGTGAGGCAGCGGCTAGCATTCTCTGAAACTGGGTGAACCGCATGCGAACCTCACGCGAACCCCCGCGGACCCCCACGAACCAGGCGAACCTGGCCGCGGCAGCTTTGTGTGGGACAAAATTTAGATTCCCACTTCCAACTTTCAGTTTTTCTCAAGGTAAAATGCAGTAGTTATTTATATTTTCTGGTGCAGAAGGAGCTATGACTGCTCTCCCTTTCCCAGCCTTTGCAGTGCTGAGAACCAGGGCAGTGGTGGCAGCGGCGGCGGCAGCAGCGGCAGTGGCAGCGGCTGCCCTGGAGGCAGTGCGGTCACCACTATTCATTGTCGTATTTATGTATTTCTTAACTATTTAACATGTACAAAATTGTGGTTTTGTTTTTATTCAGTTCCTAATTAAAAAAAAATTAATTAACGAAGTTTTTTAGTGTTTTGTCCCAAACCCATTTTCTTCAATAAGATTCTTATTCCATGATTTTTAGGAACTCATGTCACCTTCTAGCAGAACTAACTATACTTTTTCTCTTCATGACCCTGGGCAAAGGACTTCACTTTTCTGAGCCTCAGTTGCCTTAGCTATAAAGTGCAGATAATAATAATAGCTCCTTCTTCATAGGGTAGTGAGGATCAAATGAAATAATGTATATAAATAGATTTGCAGACCTAAAAGAATATATAAATGTCAGCTATCATTATTATCCAGGGTCCAGATTTAGCGGCAGGAGAAAAGTAACGAAAGGTTCTCAGCTTAAATTCAAACTATAGCTTAGGCACTGGGAGAAACAAGTTCTGTGTGCCTGAATTGAATTGATATTCAATTATTCAATTGAATAATTGAATATTTCATTAAAATTTTTAAAACTCGTTGTTTATTTACCATCTATAGAAAAAAACACATTTCAGCCTTGTTCCCTTGCAATTTTAAGGGGTTTCCCCTTCTTGGAATGTTCACTTTTCTACTGTCAAGCTGATGTTAAATTGAGGTATTTTCATTGAGTACCAATTTGAAAGGTTCAACCTACTCTTTTTCCTTATCTTTCAATCTTGTCTGTGATTCAAATCAACAAGAGAACAAAAGGAAAGGAGGTGTCCCCTACGGAGGAATTAATAGGAGAAATTAGCATCTCAAGGTTCTGATACACAGGAGTTAAGAAATACACTTATCTCTTGTTCATTTCCACTTGAAAGCGGCAGGTAGTTGTCCTAAAAAAAAACCAAAAAACAAAAAAAAACCCAGAAACCAAAATCCAAGTAACTGGGGTGTTTCTAATGTTTTTCTTGTAAACATCACATCATTGGATATAGCTTTCTAATCCATTCTGTTAACCTCCTCTGCTTTATGAGTGAGATTATCACATTCACACTCACCGTTTTGATAGTTAATCATCTATTTCTTTCCATCCAATTCTCTTATAATTTTTCTTCTCTAGACCCCTTTTGTTATTGTTCAGTCATAACTGTCTTGTCCAACTTTTCATGACCCCATTTGGGGTTTTCTTGGCAAAGTTACTGAAGTGGTTTGCCATTTCCTTCTCCATCTTATTTTATAAATGAGAAAACTTAGGCAAACAGGATTAAATGACCTGCCCAGGGTCACACAACTAGTCCAGGCTGGTGCTTTATCCACTGCGCCACCTAGCTGCCCCCTGCCTCATTTCCTGATCATTTGAAATTATCACCATCCTCCCTTTTCCCCCCTTTTAACCTTTTCTTCACTATCCCCTCTCCAAGCATAGGGTTTATTTTGTTCATGTTTTATTTTGTTCATATTCTCCCTGATTCTAACTTCTCTCTTTCCTCTTCATTTCTGTATCTTCATAGAGTTTAATGTCTTCCTATATCAAAAACTTTGTGTATGTTCTAACCTCTTTTTTAAATAAAATTTTTTAAAAAGAATTGCCTTCTTTCTCTCTCTCTCTCTGCTTCTCACTCTAGTACCATTGATAAAACAAGAAAAAGAAAATCTCAGTTACAAAACAAATTTTTTGCATTGATCTTGTCATTTATATGTAACACTGAAGTGTATGGGCATTCAAGGAAGACCTTTGGTGTGAGGGCTTTGCTGAGCCCTTTTCAGGGCTGGTCATCCACCTTTGGTGACCACCTCTCACCTAATTCTCACCTGTGACTCCAAGAAGTGGTAGCATGTGGGGCAGCCACACCCCAGTAAAAACCATCTAAGCAGAAAGGCTAAACCAGGTGGAGGGCAACGGATGGGCTATAAACCCATCAGTGAGTTAGGGGGATATCTGGATGTCTGTGCTAGGAGTGTGAAAACTTCCTTCAGCAGAATGGGTGGATGAGAACAATTTGTTCCAGTGGCTAGGAAGGTGGCTGAAGCAGTCACTGTGGTGGCTTACAGCCTGGTCAAACATCGAAGACATCCACTCCCTCCCAGGGCATCACCAATCAGCCTGACTTTTGTCTTGCCACCAGACTTCTATGACTCTCAAAGAGAGTTCGTCTGATGACTTTGCACAACTCTGCCTCACTTAAATACTGTCACAAATGAGTCAGGACATCAGCCTTCGATGTCCTTGATCTTCTTCAAAAACAAACAACATATAATATTATTCGTATAATAATATAATAAAATAGTATTATCAATATTAAATTGTAGCAAGCATATTAATATATGTACATATAAGTTATATGAAAGTAAATCCTGTGGTCAGTGTAGAAATTTGTTTATGTGTGTTTTAAATATCCATACACAGTGGTGGCTAGGTGGCTCAGTGAATAGAGCACTGGCCCTGGAATCAGGAGGACCTGAGTTCAAATGCAGTCTCAGACACTTAATTAACACTTACTAGCCATGTGACCTTGGGCAAGTCACTTAACCCCAATTGTCCTGCCTTCCTCCCTCCAAAAAAAAAATATATATATATAAAATACATAATATAATATATACATATATAATACACATATACACACACAATCTATAATATATACATATAATACATATATGTGTATATACACAATGAACATATTTCTTCCTGTGTGTTCTGTGTGTATGTGTTTGTATATGTTCTGGGCACATGCATGTATATATGTGTGTGTGCATATGTGCATATATAACATGTATATGTATATATGAATCTGCAGAGTCCCTCACCTCTGTATCTGAAGATAGAGAGTGAATCCTCTGTAATAACAATTAATGTCGACTAGAGTTCCTACGTCTTCCAAAGCTGTTTGATTTTACAATACTGTTTTTATTGTATAAATTATTCTTTTGGTTCTGCTCACTTCACTTTATATCATTTCATACAAGTCTCCCCAGATTTCTCTTAAACCATTTCCCTCATCATAATCTCTCAATCATAACATAACAGTATTCCATCCCAATGATATACTAACCTTACTGAGCCATTTCCTAATCGATTTCCCCATTTTCCAGTTATTTTTTTTGCCATAACAAAAAGAGCTACTATAAATATTTTTTGTATACGTGAGTCCTTTAATTTTTTCTTTGATCTCTCTGGGTTATGGATTTAGTAATGGTATAACGGGTCAGCGGAAATGCATCGTGTGATAGATTTTGGAGCATGCTTGCAAAATGTTTTCTAGAATGGCTGGACCAGGACATTTGTAAATCACGGGCGAGTCACCTTATCTCCCTCTGCCTCAGTTTCCTCATCTGTAAAATGGGGATAATAACATCATCTGCCTATAGGATTATGAGGACTAAAAGAAATAACTTAGAGAGCCAGTTGCCTGGGGACACTTAGTCGTTTAATCACCCATATGGTCACTATATAGGTACATATAGCGTCTAATAAATGCTTATGGATTAATTGATCAATACATGCATGCATTTATGTAATGCCACCAGATCATGTACGTTGGGAACTTTGCAAACTTTAAATCTCTATATAAATCAGAGCAATTAGGTCATGTAGACATATAGTCATCAATCTTGCATTTTTAAAACCACGATGTGCCAGCCATCGTGCTGATTGTCAGGGATGAAAAGACAAAAATGATGCAGTTAGCGCTCTGCTGGAAGGCACTTTCAGAGAGGCGGCAACCTCCCAAGATGACACAGTTTATTTACATGGTCAATAGTTATAGACATGGACCAAATGGACCATTTTAATAGCACTGTCCGTTCTCTTATGAGGTATTAGATGAGACAGTGTGATATGGTGGAGAGAACAATGAGACTAGGAGTCTGGAGGCCTGGCTGCCGAGTCCTGACAGTGCCGTTCATTAGCTCTGTAACTTTGGGCAGGTCACTTCACTGACCCAAGCCTTAGGTTCCTCGCTTATAAAAGGAAGATAGTAATCCCTTGGCCCAGCTGAGCGATGGGGCTATTTCAAGAATCAAATGGATAATATATGTGAAAGTGCTTTGTACAAACGAGAGAACTTTAGATGCAAGATGTTGTTATTAACTTACTGTTTATCCAACCTCTGTCTTTTACGGTGTGTTGTTGTCGTTTTTAACTGACCGTCCAGGGAGTTCAATCAAACAAATCACGTCGGTTTGTACACACAAACATAGCCGACACAGTGAGAGTTTCTGTTATGTAAACCCAGGTGCCAGTGTAATAAACTTCTGTTGTTTAAGAGAGCTGAAACTCAGTTTTCTCATCTGTAAAACTCATAATTGAGTCTCCCCTCCTGATACATTTCATATATTTATATATGATCTATTTATGTTAAATATATTTTACACGTGAAATACATATCTATATAGAGATATGAAAATACATGGAATATATGTATAAATGTATAGATTTATTTTATGTCTACATATAGGATATATCTATATTTTTGTAGAATATGTAGATATATCCCATATCCATGTCTAGGATATATCTGTATTTACACACACATACACATACATATATACATATATATTCCATGTATACTATGGCTACATATAGGATATATGTATATACTTGTAAAATACATAGATATATCCTATGTCTACATATAGGATATAGCTATGCATTTGTAAAATATATGTAAATATACTATATCTACATATAGGATATATCTATGTATTTACATATATTCCATGTATCCTGTGTCTACATATAGGATATATCTACATACTTGTAAAATACATAAATATATTCTATGTCTGCGTATAGGATATATCTATGTATTTTAGTTTCTCAGGGGCAACTCTTTTGGGGAATAGGTGGTACATGCCCAGAGAAGAAAGCCAAATCAGAATATTTAAACACTGGCTTCCATGCACCAGCTGTGTACCTTAAATCCCAAATTCACTCTGGTGTTGTTCCGCTTGGGAACTGCTGCAAGTCAGAAATCCTGAGTTGCCAAAGAGGCCTCAAGAGAGATTGCTGTTCATTTCAAATAGCTGTGAGAGCCACGTTGTCAAAGAGACGCACACTGTGATTCTGGGAAATTCTGGTACCTAGCTATGATTCATCTCATGATGTGTCATCCTTGCGAGAGTCTAAATTCAGTAAGGCCACAGCTCCTTGATAGAGATCAGAGGCCCTGGGGAGGTGTGGAGTGGGGGTGGAGAATGCCAGCCCGCATGAGTCAGACGCACTAGCAGCCCCTCGACTGGGAAATCAGATACGCCAGTGAAACGTTTTGGAAGCATATTTCTTTCAAATTAGTGGGAAAAAAAATGCTAGTGGGTGATCTTTGTGGATAATTAAGGCCATCTGTTGAGCCTGATCATTTATCAGACAAGTGTCCCCATTCAGACAGATGCCTGGGTATCTAAATCATAGGACTGTAGATTTAGAGTTAGTAAGGACTAATTAGAGGTCATGTAGTCGGACCCACTTGTTCTCCAGATGAAGAAACTGAGGCTCAGAGGCTTGTCCAAAGTCACACAGCTAGCAAGCAGTTGCCTGGAGCATTTGGAGATTAGGTGATTTATCCACTGGGTAAAGCTGGGATGTGTCAATAGCCGGACCTTGAACCTAGCTCCTCCCCTCTCAAGGCTGCCTTCTCTATATCCTCTATATCACAATGTGTCTCTACAAACAAAGATAGGGAAGAAAAAATACTGCAGCATTTCAATTCAACAAGCATTTCTTTAAGTACTTACTGTGTGTGAGGAACTATTCTAGGTTCAGAGAAAACAAAGACCCCCCAAAATGAAATGGTCCAATACAAAGTAATTGGGAGAGGGGGGTTCACTGACAATTGAGGAAATTGGGGCCTTTGAAGAAAAACTGAGCCTTGAGGAAAGAGGATGGAATGGGAGCATTTTGGTTTGTGCAGAGACACGAAGACGAGAAATAAATTGTGTAGGAGGAATAATATTAATAGCTAATACTTAGGCACCCAGCACCCTTTACAATTATTCTCATTTGAACTTCACAACAACCTTAGGAGGTAAGTGTTATTATGATCATCCTTATTTAACCGAGGCAAACACAAGTTAAGTGACTTGCTCAGGCTCACAGAGCTAGCAAGAGGCCGTCGTTGAATTCAGGTCTTCCTGACTCCAAGCCTGATGCTCTATTCACCGTGCCACCTAGTTGCACCAGAAAGACCCGGATTCAAATTTTACTTCTAATGCTTACTAGCTTTATGACTATGGACAGGTCATTTCACTGCTCAGAGAAGTTAATTTCCCCATCCTTAAAATGGGGGAAATATTCTCTGTAGTATTTAGTTCAGGGGGTTGCCATGAAGGAGGAACCAGGTCCTTCCTATAAAGCATTAGCTTTTTTGTATATCCAAAAGTGCTATAAAAACGTGTTATTATTTCCCATTTTCTTTTTGGGTGAAGTTCAGAGAGGAAAGGGGCCAAGACAAATCGATCGCTTGTTGTTTTCTATGGGAATGCTCTGTGGCCTCTTCCACAGATCGATAAAGTAACTGCTTCTTGTAATTGAATAAAATTACACTGAAAACGCCTTCAAGAAAACCCCAGAAAACAAACAAGCAGGCTCACTCATCTTGATTATGGAATGGAAGTGTCCAGAGGGCCGGACGGGGTGTTTTGGGGTTTTTTTTTTTTTTGGTCTCTGTTCCTAGCAACTAATCCAGTGACCAGTGCGTTGTAGGAGCTGAGCTAAATGCTCATTCAATTGAATTACTAGTAGTAGCATTAAAAGGTTGCCTATGAAGTCAGCAATGCCCCCAAATTATAACCATGCTTTGAAATACACCAGAGCAGAGGAGGGATATAAAACGAGGCAACTGGTACAGAGGTCCAATTACCAAAGATTTGTTGGCTCAGAAAAGAGTCTGCCAATTGAGAAGCTTCCTAGATCCCAGCGCGAGCACACACACACACACACACACACACACACACACACACACACACGCACACACACGCACACACACGCACACACACGCGCACACACACACACGCGCACAGACGCACACGCGCACACACGCAAACAGCCACATAAAGAGATGTTCATTCATGCATGCGCACGTACACATACAGTCCATGGTTACCAGTGAAGAGCTCACGTGTGATAGGAAAGGGGGTGGGGCTGCGGGGACAAGGAGCAGCTCAGCTTTTGTCGTCAGCAGCTTGTGCGTGTGTGTGTATGTGTGTGTGTGTGCTACTGCTGCTGATTGCATCTGCTTATTTCACTAGAGCCTTTCTTTCTTTTCTCTCCTCCCTCCTTTTCTTCCTCCGCTTCCTCCATCTCTTGCTTTTTTCCTTCCTTTCAATCTTTCTTTTCTTCCTTCCTTCCTTTTCTTTTTTCCTTCCTTTCTTCCTTTTTATTTTTCTTTCTTTTTCCTTTCTTCCTCCCTTCCTTTCTCTCTCCCTCCTTCCCTCTTTCTTCCTCCCTCTCATTTTTCCTTCTTTTCTTCCCTCCTTAACTCTTTTCTTTTTCTTTCTTTTCTTTCATTGCTTAATTTACCTTTCTTCCTTCCTCCCTTCACCTTCCTTCTTTTTCCTTCCTTCCTTTCTCCTTCCTTCTTTCTTCCTTCCTCCTTCTCACCTTTCCTTCTTTTCTTCCCTCCTTTGCTCTTTTCTTCTTCTTTCTTTCCTCTCATTCTTAATTTGCCTTCCTTCCTCCCTTCACCTTCCTTCTTTTTCCTTTTATTCTTCTTTTCTTTGTTCTGTTTTCTCCATTCTTCTTTCATTCCTTCTTTTCATTCTTCCTTTTCCTCATCTTCTTTCCCCTCTTTTTTGTTTCATTTTTTTCTTCCCTCTTTTCTTCCTTCCTTCCTTTAGAAAAAAAAGTCTCAGTGGACATGGTTTATCAGTCATTCAATAAGATTTATGAGCCATTGCAATCGGTCTGTCCCCTTCTTTAAATTTTCACCCTTCTTGTGTGTGATTCTCTGGGGATCGCCATTTTTTTCCCTGGTGTCCATCTTTGGTATAATAACGTTGACTGGTTAGCATCATAGGACTGGACCTAGGAATCTTAGAAGATATCTAGTCCAAGTCCCTCATTTTACAGATGAAGAACCTTAGGCAAGTGACTTGTCCATGGTCACACTGATAGTAAATACCAGAGGTTAGATTTGAACGCAAGGCTCCCTGATCTCAAATCCGACGCTCTAGGTACTATTCATTGCTTCTTCTTCTTCTCTGATAGCTGAGGGGAGGTCTTTTGTTTCTCTGCATTCTTTCCATGAGCCTCTCAGGTAACTGGGTGGATATCATAGGTAATTTCTACACATACCCCAAAATCCCAACAGCGAATATACACATGCTTCATTTTCAATAGGCTTAAGTCTAACTCAGTTTGATTCTTACACAGCAACCACAATAATACATCAGTTCCTTTGTGTTCTATGTCTTTTACATTCTAGTTATCAATGTTTCAATTACTAAGTTCTTTCTCAGGACAGAATTCTTTGAAAAGTTTAAAAATACCTACCTCCTAAGTTTCTTCTTGAGTTATGTCTCAAAATCTTATTCAATATTTCCCTTCGGGGAACTATGAAAAGCAAATAGAGGCCACAGAGCCTGCAAAAAAAAAAAGGCGGTGGAATATGGAAATATGTTTTGCATGACTTCACATGTATAATTGACATCATGTTGCTTGTCTACTCAAGGGTGGGGCAAGGGTAGAAAGAAGGGAGATTTGGGGACACCCAAAAATTTTTTTAATATTAAAAATGTTTTTAATGTAATTGGGAAAAACTTAATAAAATAAATAAAAATAAAGTTCTAAAAATAGCAGCATGGCACCAAACAGAAATATCGAACTGGAAGCTTCGGAACATTTGCAGGTGAGGCCAGAGTCAGATTAAAATATAATTGAGCAGATCCTATACATGATTGTATGCCACCATGGCGGGGGTGAGGGGTGGGGAGGAAGTGGAGAAAAATTTGAAACTCAAGTGACTCTAGAACTGAATCTTGTAACCTAAAAGTAAACAAACAAGTCAATAAAATAAAATTTAAAATATATATATATATATATATATAAAATTGAAATATTTAACAAAATAAATACAAATCCAATAGAACATAAATAATGGTCCTGTGTGGTTTTCTAAGTCAATTAACAGCCTGCAGAGATCCTTATGTACTGTCTAGCGGCCACCAGTTTCTTTCGGAGTTTGACACCACTGGGACTAGAGCAGCAGTTCTCAACCTGTGGGTTATGTTCAACTTAAATACATCCTGTATATCAGATATTTAAATTACGATTCATAACAGTAGCAAAATTGCAGTTATGAAGTAGCAACGAAAATAATCTTATGGTTGAGGAACCACAACATGAGGAACTGTATTAAAGGGTCGGCAGCATTAGGAAGGTTGAGAACCACTGAACTACAGCAACAAGCGCTGGCCTGACAATCAAAGCACCTAGTTTTGAGTCCCAACTCCATAACTTTAACACTTACCAGCTGAGTAATTTGGGGCAAATTATTTTGTTTCTTCAGGCCTTAGGATCATGGTAAATCTTATGTTCACAAGATGGAGAGAAACTTAAGAGATCAGTGTAACTTCATTTTATAGAGGAGGAAATGTAGATTTAGAGAGTTCGAAGAGACTCCGCCAAGGTCACAGAGGTGATCAACCAAAAACACGAGGATAAAAGGAAGTTTACCAGAGTAGCCTAGAAAGGCATTGTCAAACTCAAAAGGCGCTGGCTGCATTTCAACTTCAAAGACTACAAATTAACATTATCTATGTTGTATTCAATTTTTATTTATTTTGTTAAACATTTATGTTCGTATTTTAATTCTGTTCTGGCTACATTCCCTCTGGCTGTGAGTTTTGCACATCTAGCTTTGAGGATCCGACTCAGAGCAAAGTATATGTGGATCTGACTCCTGTCTCAGTAACTAACTTAATATATTATGGTGGGCAAATTCTGAACTTCACTTTCTTCCTCTATAAAAGGGGATGCTAATAGTCTTAGTATTATAAATCCAACATCATTTATTACGCACTTACTACGTACCAGATAAGATGGCTGACCCATCTTTTGACTAAAAGTCCCAGGACGTACATTCAATCCTTAAGTTGCAAAGAACAACACTGATTTGTTCCTCCAAGCAATGAGCTTAGTTTATACCTCTAAGGCCTGTGGTACCCAGACAGTAGCCTCCTCCTTACAGATGAATAGATGGAGAAAGTGACGTTTCCAAATGAAATGTTAAACTTTGTGAATACACACATGAAGGTTCTCATTCATTCAGACCTTCTGAAATGGGTTTTATAGTTGACTTTCCAATGAATAGGATTTCTATTTCTATTTATTTTTTATTTTTGCTTTGTTCAGTCATGTCTGACTCTCTGTGACTCCATTTGGGATTTTCTTGGCAAAGATATTGGAGTACTTTGCTATTTCCTTCTCCAGCTCATTTTACAGAGGAGGAAACTGAGTCAAACAGGGTTAAGTGATTTGCCCAGGGTCATACAGCTAGTAAGTGTCTGAGGCCGGATTTGAACCCTGGAAGATGAATCTTCCTGATTTCAGACCTTGTATTCTACCCACTGTGCCACCTAGCTACTGTGAATAGGGTTACACAAGTGCAAAGTGGTCTTGTCTCTGGAGAAGGGAACGTCAGGACATCATTGTTGTCGTTCAGTCTTTTCAGTCCTGTCCAACTCTTTGTGACCTCACCTGGGGTTTTCTCGGCAAAGACACTGGAGTGGTTGGCCATTTCCTTCTCCAGTTCATTTTACAGGTGAGCAAACTGAGGCAGGTTAAGTGACTTGCCCAGGGTCACACAGCTTTTAAGTGTCTGAGGCTGGCTTTGAACTCATGAATACAAATCTTCTTGATTCCAAGCCCCAGTGCTCTATCCGTCTAGCCACTAAAATGAGCTGGAAAAGGAAATGACAAACCACTCCAGTATCTTTGCCAAGAAAACCCCAAATGGGGTCACAAAGACTCGGACACGACTGAAACTACTGAACAGCAACCAGTCCTGGGACTTGGGTTCTAATTCTACTTTGATACAGTGTAATATTGACCAAATCACTTAATCTTCCTGAGTCTCAGTTTCCTTATCTGTAAAATGTTGGAATTCTATAAATTTTCATGATCATTCTGGAGAGTGGTAAGTGAGGTTTTGAGAACTGGTGGAGGAGAATACTTTCCCCATTTACACATTATCCAAAATAGCCATATTTTCCTTTCTATTACATGCCAAATGTTGCATATCAGTATTTATAGTAATATCTGGATCGATGCAGTTGTCTCAAACAGCTGGTTATTAAAATCATACTGTTTTAAGTTAGGCACAAAGATAATTAAATTCGTCTCTAATTGTTGTAATCACACATGTACCATTAAAGTTTGTATTGTGCCCACAGAGTTAGAGATCTACACAATAATACACAAAGGACTTTAGCTTGGGGAATTCCTGGAATGAGAACTCCCTTCACCCTCCATAGATCAAGGGATCTGTGATTTGGTAGGTAAGACCAAGGGAGTGGAAATCAAAGGTCTTACCCTGGGTCAGTTTTGTCATGTTGAGTCATTTTTCAGTCATGTCCCACTCTTTGAGATCCCATTTGGGGTTTTCTTGGCAGAGATACTGGACTGGTTTGCCATTTCCTTCTCTAGCTCATTTGTCAGATGAGGAACTGAGGCAAACAGGGTGAAATGACTTACCCAAGGTCACACAGTGAGCAAGTGACTGAGGTCAGATTTGGACTCAGGAAGATGAGCTTTCAGTGCCTGGCTCCCCGGGGTCACTTAGTCATTAAGTGTCGTAGGCATACTTAACCTAAGTCTTTTTTTATTTCAAACACAGCGCTCTGTAGAGGTATCAAACTTACAGCACTCTCCAGTTAGGCCTGAACCAGATTAAAATGTAATTGGGAAACATTTAACAAAATACGTAGAAATACAACAAAACCTAGATAACTACTTGAAAAGCCGAAGTTGATCTGCAGTCAGCGGGGGACAGGTGAGGAGGCCCTCATTGCTAGTCGGGTTTGATGCTACTGCTCCATAGCCCATGCCCTGCAGAGAGGCTAGATTCGGAGAATGTTAGAATTGGAAGGGACTTCAAAGGTCACCGTGGTTTTCTTGCTGTTCCTTTTGCAAAATGCCTCAGCTCCCAACTCCCTGAAGTCCCCCTGGCCTGAAATTCTTTCCCTCCTCATCTTTCTGCAGTTTCTCTGAGTCCCCTTGGATCCCAGTTTTTGCAAGAAGCCTTTGTCATCCTCCTTAAGGCCAGTGCCTCCCCTCTAAAATGATCTCCGATTTATCCTGCTAATATCTTTTCTCTTCCTGTGCGTTCCCAAGGCTTAGCACACTGCCTGGCACTTTTTTTTTTTTGTGATTTAGTTGGTTTCAGTCACATCTGAATCTTCGTGACCCCATTTGGGGTTTTCTTGGCAAAGATACTGGAATATTTTGACATTTCCTTCTCCAGATCATTTTACAGATGAGGAAACTAAGGCAAATAGGGTTAAGTGACTTGCCCAGGTTCACATAGCTAGTAAGCATCTGAGGTCAGATTTTAACTCAGGAAGACAAATCTATCTACTCTATCCACTGTACTACCTAGCTGTCCCACCTGGCACATCATAGGCACTTAAATTCTTGTTCACTGGCCTTGACATAACATGTGCTTCTCTAAAGCTGCCCAAGAAGACCTTCTGCTTGACCGCTTCTGGGGACAGAAAATTCACCACCTTACAAAGAACCCTCTGCCAGCAAAAACTTTAACTTTAAAAAAAGTGAAAATTTTTTTTCTGACTTCATCTAAAAAACTTTCATTAGAAACTTCTTTCCAATACTGCAGTACAATCTGTTTCCCTGGAAATCCCCTGCATTGGCCCTAGTTCTGCTTCTTGACAGAGCATGTCATCTGTCTCCCAGATGGTGTGCACCCTTCACACACGTAGAGACACCTATCATATTCCCTTCTGACTTCTCCCTTCCAAACTAAAGAACACTAAGAGGGTTTTGCCTCCTTCACGGGACATTAGTTTTCACGCCTTTCACCATCCAGATTCTCTTGCTCCAGATTGTCAACAACCCTCTTAAAAAGTGGTGCAAAGCACATAGCCCAAGGAAGGCAAAGTCGAAAAAAGATGTCACCAACACTGAAAGTATTCACAACAGCACTTTTCTGTGGTAGCAAAAAAATTAAAACAAGGTGGAAGTAAATCAGTTTGGGGAACAGCTAAATGAATGGAATGGAATATGTATCGTCATGTAATAAGAAACAAGGAGTATAAAGAAATCAGGGAAACATGGGAAAACTTATATGAACCGATTCGGAATCAAGTGGCCAGAACAGGAAGACAAGAAACATAATGACTACAATAGTGTAAATGGGAATTTAAAAAACAACCTGAAACTGAATATTGTTATACTTATAATGACCCTGAAGAAGGAGTAATAAAATGCACCTCCATCCCTTCTTTGCCCAGGTTAAGGAGTAGGTGGAGACTATGGGCATGGAATATTGAATATACTGTCAGTTTCAATTAATATGTTTGGTTAGGTTTACTAAACTGCTTTTTCTTTTAAAATTTTTGAGACAAAGAATGACTCTTTGTAGAAAGGGTTATATTAAAAAATGAAGGTGGTGTAAATACAAAAGATAGCCATGAAAAAATACTTAAATGTGGTGCCCAGAACTGAATAATAGTAAGAATCCTAACTAAGGAAGGAAGGAAACAAGAGTTTATTAAGCTCCTGTTGTTGTTCATTCTTTGTTTTAGAGAGGACCTATGACATCGGGCGGGGGGTGATGCTTTGACTTGTATTTTGTAGGGGAGAGGCAGGACAGTTGGGGTTAAGTGACTTGCCCACATTCACACGGCTAGTAAGGGTGTCAAGTGTCTGAGGCTGGATTTGAACTCAGGTCCTCCTGACTCCAGGGCCAGGGCTCTATTCACTGAGCTACCTAGTCACCCCTTGACTTGTTCTTGAATTGTATTTAAGTGAGACAGAGTTGTACAAAACCATCAGCTTCGCTCTCTCTTCCTTTGATCTCTCCTCAAATGTGCCAAGTATCCCCCTAAGCACCATACAAACAATATTGCATTTGATCCTCCAAACAAAACAGGGGTGTGGGAGCTATTATTATCTTCATTTAATAGCTGAGGAAACTGAGGCAAATAGGGATAAAATGAGGAGCCCCGAGTCACAAGGGCAGGAAGCATCTGAAGCCATATATGAGCTTAAGTCTAACTCCAGTCCTAGTGTTCTATCCACGCGGTTACCTACTTGCCTCTGGGGCACAGGTTTTGCCCTAAGTCATCAAAATTTAGAGGGTAACAGCATCAGTTGCTTTCTTTCAACAATATAGAAACAACTGAGCTTGGCATCTAGTTAGCAAGAGTAATTAATTAAAATAGGAAGCTTCCTAAAGATCGGTTTCCTGTTCCCCAAAACTGTCACCTAGTTGTGCTCCTGGACCTCATCCCAGTATGTTTGACTCCCCTCCTGCAGTGGCCTTTTGGTAACTTAGCTCTCCATTCACCTTCCCACCTGCTGTATCCCCCACCCCCAGCCCTACAGCTAAATTTGTTGTTGTTTTTTTTAAGTTGATCTGAATGATCCCTGTACTATTCGTTCCAGATGCATTTTGTGAAGCTTAGTCTTGGGCACTGAAATTGCTAGATATGGCTCTGACAGGACTCCAGATGGGGTCTACTAAGCCAAGTAAAATGAACTAATTATAATGCAGCCTAGGATAGTATTAGCACTTTGGTCTCATATTGAGCCTATGGTCAAAACCCAGCTTCACCCCTCCCCTTCCTCAGGCCTTCATCAAATGAGCTGCGATTATCAGGTCCTCACCACTCTGTACTTGTGAAATAATTTTTCTGAAATTACATGTAGGACTGCACATTTTTCCCCGCTGAATTTCAACTCGTTGGTTTCTGTCCATTATTCCAGCCTCTCAAATTATTTTGAATCTTGATTCTACCATCCATCATATTAGTTATCTGTCCTAGCTCCGCAACATCCGCAGATTTTGGCATCCCCTGCTTTGGGTTCATCCAAATCATTGGGAAAACAATAGCCGGCACAACTGGTCCAAGGCTGGAGCCACGCACTAGACCGTCAATGGCTTGAGGGGAGATACCCTGTCCTATTTTTTTCTGCATCTCCCACAGTATCTAATGCGGTTAAGTGTCTGGTACGAAGCTATTGTTTAATGAACACTCAGCTGCTGCCCGCTTGATTAAAGTAGTTCACAAGGTTTATCATGATTTATGTGCATGCTTCTCTTGGACATCCTGTTCTGGAGGACTGTGGAGAATGGAATCATTACAAATGATTACAAATTCAAGCTTCGTTTTGGTCGCTGAGCGGATCCTCGGTAGGGCATTCTTGCTTTTGCCTTTGCTCATGCAGTTACCAAGCCCCCCTCAATTTTACCTCTGCATGGTCTCTTTTCCCCTTCCGTTCCCCCGGCCACTGACCGATTACAAACCATCATAACTGTCCGTGTGGCCTGTTACACAACTCAATGGTACAGTGGGCCTGGGGTCAGGAAGAACTGGGTCAAAATCTGGCCAACAGTCACGTATTAGCTGTGTGACCCTGGGCAAGTCACTTAACCTTTTTGCCTCAGTTTCCTCAACTGGAATCCTCCCAGGATCGTTGTGAGGATAAGATAATATTTTAATTATAACAATTATAAATAATAAAGTTCTCAACACAGTGCCTGGCATATATTAGATACTGAATAAATGCTTATTCCCTTCCACCCTTCACTTCTCTCACCTCTTAACAAATTTATCTGCACTCTTTCCTGTTCCAGTTCATCCTTCATAACACTGCCAAACTAATCTTCCCACGGACTGATCACCTCGCTCTGCCTAACAACCTTCTTTGACTCCCTGTTGCCTACTGAATAAATTTCAGACTCCTTTGCCTGGTTTCCTGCAATTTGGTACCATCTTAACTTTGCAGACTTAGCTCATACTATTTTGCACCAGCCAGACGATACCACTCTGTCCACCATCCATGCCCCCTGCTTTTATACTTGTGAACCTTTGTCTACATTGTTCCTAAGTCTGGGTTGTCCTCTCGCCCACACCCGCCTGCTAAATTCTTACTCGTTCTCTAAGTCTTTGCCCCTTGCCTTGTCACCTCTCTTAATTGAAACTGCCTGCCATTCTCTACTTCACTAATGACTTGAATCATCTGACTTCTTTTCCTCTTCAGTTTCTTTGCTGCTTACAGGTATATTTCTCCCCTCTTTCCCCCTTTCCAGATCCGTTTTGTTGTTGTCTTGTACCTATTATAATGTAAGCTTCTTGAGGGCAGGAACTGTCTGGCTGACATATATTTATGTCCCAAGCTCTGACACATAAAGGCTTAATCAATTATCTATCTATCCATCTATCTGTCCACCCATGCATCCAACTATCCATCTCTGTCTATACCATCCATCAATCCATCCATTTACTACTTATTTATCTGCTTATCTATCTACTAATCTATCTAAAATGTCCCTTACACTAAGAAGCCCAATTTCCCCCTTCTCCCATCACCAAGTTGGTGACAACATTTTCTGACAACTCCCCTAATCCCCTCTGCTTTGGTGTCACAGAGCATTTTGTGTGCCCCTCTCTTTGCACACCTCTGGATTTGGTGCTATAGATTATTTGTATATAATACAAATATCTATATTCTGTACGGCAATTAAAATAGATTGCATTAAAGTGTCCTTTAAGAGGGGGCTAAAATGCCTATACTTCACAACTGGACATACTGGTCAGTTTTGTTCATATTATTTATCATATACCACTTGATATGTTAAGGTCCAACGTCTTTCTCTTGACATGTCAAAACATGTCTCAATCCTATTAAAGAGTGCATTTTACTGTTTTACATAAGGTACCAGTCAAGTTCTAATGCTCCTTTGAAGCTAATGATTGATTAGTGATAGTCTTGGGAAAATAATAAATTTTCATGAATGCTAACACAAAGCCAACTTGTAAGTCATTTGGTACAGAGGAAATAATTAAGTATTGAATGATATACTGCTTGTTTTAATAATGCTTTTATGTCTATAACACTTTACATATGTTCTCTCTTTTTTGGGGGGGAGGGCAATTTGGGTTAAGTGACTTGCTCAAGGTCACACGGCTAGTTTTTGTGTTAAGTGTCTGAGGTCGAACTTGAACTCAGGTCCTCCTGACTCCAGGGCCAGTGCTCTGTTCACTGCACCACCTAGCTGCCCCAGATAATATACTTCTTGGATTATTTTCTAATTGTTTCTTTTGACATGATTTTTTTTTTGGAAATTAAATACAAGATTTTCTACCTATCCCTAATAAATTTCATTTTGTTAGTTTTGGTCCAGCATTTCAGCTTTATTTACCTAACTAGACTGTAAACTCTTTGAAAGCAGGAACTTTTTTTAAATGAGTTTGTGAAATTCCCTTCCTATGAGTTTGGGGGTGGGGGGGAGGTGGGCTTCAGGGAAAGTGTCAGGGGAAGATACGGAAAATGAAGGTGGTAAAGGAAGGTAATAATATAGAAAGAAGAGGAGGAGGAAAAGGAGGAGAAGGAGGAGGAAGAGCTAGTAGGATTTATATACCATTTATATAGCACTTTAAGGCTTATGAAGTGCTTTATGAATAGTCTCATTTTTTTTTCACAACAACCCTGAACGATAGGTGCTATTATAGGAACTCATTCAACCCTGAGCAATAGGTGCCCATTCTACAGATGAAGAAACTGAGGAAACTGGTAAGAGTCTCAGGACAGCTTTGAAGTTAGATCTTCCCGACTCCAAGTCCAGTGCTCTAAGCTACCATGCCACCTAAATGTGGGGAGGGAGAGGAGAGGATGCTAAAAGTGTCAATGAAGCATTTTTTTAAGTGTACAAGATGGGACAGAAGGTAATTCAAAGAGAAACACAGACAAAAGGGACAACTTTGGAACTAATGGATGACCAGATTAATAGAGCAAAAAGTAGAGCATCTAAATAACTCATCACAGAAAAAGAAATTAAACAAGCCATAAATAAACTCCCAAAGTGTGTGTTTGGGGGAACCCAGGACCAGATGGATTTATAAGTCAATTGTATTAAACATTCAAAGAGCAATCAATTCTAATATTACATAAACTGTTGATTAAAAAATAGGAAAAAAGAGATCCTACTAAATCCCTAAGTTCCTTCTATGATAACAAATGTAGGCTTGATATGATCTAAGCCAGAGTCAAAACAGGGAAAACTATAGACCACCATCCCTACTGAACACTGGCATAAAATTTTTAAATAAAATTTTACTAAATGAGGTATAACATATCAAAAAGAGTATGTATTATGATCAAGTTAGAGTTATATCAGGAATGCAGGGTTGGTTCAATATCAAGAAAACTATACATATAGAGACCATATTAATAACTAAGACAACAATAATCCTACGATTATACCAATAGATGTAGAAAAACCTCTTGACAAAACAAAATACTTACACTAGAAAAACATGGAAAAAATGGACCTTTCTTTTGCATGGTAAATAATATCTATTTAAAACCAAGAGTCAGCACTCTATGTAATAAGGATAAACTAGGCATCCTTCTAATAAGATTACAGATAAAGCTAGGATGTCCATTATCACCATTATTACTCAGTATTACACTAGAAATGCTAACTATAACAATGAGAAAAGAAAAAGAAATTGAAGGAATAAGTGTAGATGAAAAAAATTGTCACTTTTTTCAGATGATACGAGGGTTTACTTAGAAAACAGTAACTTCAGCAAAATAACAGGTTTGAAAATAAAGCCACGTAAGTCATGAACATTTCTGTATTTTGCCAACGAAACTCAGAAGAAACAGATAGAATGAGAAATTCCATTTAAAATAACTACAGAATGGATAAAATACTTGGAAACCTACCTACAAAGTCACACAAAGAAAATACAGGAATAAAATTACAAAACACTTCTAATGGAAATAAGTACAGATTTAAATAATTGGGGGAATATAAATTGCTTACAGGTAGGCTGAGCCAATAAAATAAAATACAGCACTATCTAAATTAATTTACTTATTCGGTGCCATACCAATCAAACTACCAAAGGGTTACATTATAAACCTAGAAAAAATACTGATATTCATTTGAAAGCACAAAAGGTTAAGAACCTCAAGGCAAATAATGAACAAAAAGGAGAAAGAAGGGATCCCAGTACCAGATCTGAAACTATACTACAAAGTAGTAATCATCAAAATTATTTGTTACCAGTTAAAACAGGTGCATCAATGAAGCAGATCAGGTATACAACATGGGCAAATAAACTCAGTAGCCTAGTATTTGATGATTAAAAAAAAAAAACCTTTAGCTACCGGAGTCTTTATCCCAACATTAAATAAAACTGTTCAACAAAAACTGTGAGGAAAAACTGGAAAGCAATCTGGCAGAAATTAGATTTAGACAAACACCTGATACCATATGCCAATAAAAGTTCCAAATAGAGAAATGAATTAGACATAAAGAATATCTAAAATGAAAATTAAAGGTTGCATCATAAATTAGAGAAGAAAGAAATTGCCTTTTGGATCTATAAATAGCAGAAGAATATGGATAACTGATAGGATCACAGAAGATAAAACAGACAGTTTTGATTACATATCAATGTAATCAATGATCATATTAAAAAGTTTTTTGCACAAACAAAACTAACGTGGCCAAAATTATAAGGGAAACTGTTAACTGGGAAAAAGTCTTTGTAGCAAGTTTCTCTGATAAGGGTCTTATTTTCAAGATATATAAGAACTAATTCAAGTTTATAGGAAAACCATTAGCTAGTTTTTAAAGGAAGAAATTCAAGTTATGAACAACCATAAGAAAAAGTGCTCCAAATTATTAATTAGAAAAATACAAATTAAAGCAACTCTAAGACTTGATCTCACATCTCAGATTGGCAAAGCTGACAGAAAAAGGAAAATGATAAATTTTACAGAAGCTACAAGAAAACATTATTCCTGCAGATGTAAATTTGTTCAGTCATTCTGGAAATCAATTTGGAATTGTGTTCAAAAAAATCACTAAACTCTGCATACTTTTTGACCAAGCAATATCCTTTATAGGCCCATAACCCAAAGAAATCAAAGAAAAAGAAAAAAGGACCCATATATACAAAAAAGATTAATCACAGCTCTTTTTGGTGGCAGAGACCTGGAAACTAAGGAAATGTCCATCAACCAGGAAATGGCAGGACAAATTATGGTACATGAATATAAGCACTAGAAGGGAAAACAGTGAATGACTTAAGAACTTAAGTGACTTAAGAACTCTAATCAATGTAATGATGAACCACAGTTCTAGAGGGACACTTATGATACTTGCTACCAGCCTTCTAGAAGACAGAGTTGATAGTCTCAGGATATAGAAAGAGACACAAGTTTTTGGAAATGACCAATGTGTAAATTTATTTTGTTGGGCTATTCATATTTTTTTTTTACAAAGGCTTTATTCTTTTTTAAATTGTGGGGGGGATGGGGGAAGTAGAAGCAAGACAAGAGAAAAATAAACGTTTAATTGAAAAAGTAAATAATTTTTTGGGGGGGAAAGGCAGGGCATTTGGAGTTAAGTGACTTGCCCAAGGTCACACAGCTAGTAAGTGTTAACTGTCTGAGGCTGCATTTAAACTCAGGTCCTCCTGATTCCGGGACCAATGCTATCTAGCTGCCCCTAGAAAATAATTTTTAAAAATATGAACAAGAAGAATGTATTCTATACTTTTAAATTCTATATGTGATGAAGATTGATGGTTTCATGCACAATTGTTCATATTTTTTTTGTTCTTCTTTGCACGTAGAAATGTTCATATTTCTTGGTGTTTATCAGGTTATAAGGTAGTTAGGTGGTGTAGTGGACCAGAGCCTTTGGCCTGGAGTTGTCAGATCTGCCTTTGTGTGATCCTGAGCGAGTCACTTAACCTCTGTTTGTCTCAGTTACCTTAACTGTATAGTGGTGGATGATAATAGCAGTTATGTCAAAGGGTTGTTGTAAGAATAAAATGGGATAATATTCATAAAACTTTTAGCACAGTGCCTGGTATATAGTAGGTATCATATCAGTGCTTTTTATGGTCCTCTTCTCCCATCTGAATAACAATAATAAAACATTCATTTTTTTAATTAATAAATTCTTTCATCTACCCACAGTCCTTAATTTAAAAAAAACAACAACAACAAAGCAAAATAGTTGCCACCTGGTAAAGTGTAATAACTCATTTACGGATTTAAACATCTGACATTTTTTGTCTATTTCCATCATGGGCTTTTCCCATGAATTTGATCATCTATATTTCCCAGAAAAATAAATATTAGAAGGGCAGCTAGGTGGCACAGTGAATAGAGCACCAGTCCCAGAGTCAAGAGGATCTGAGTTCAAATTTGGCCTCAGACACTTCACACACACACATACACACACACACACACACACCTAATCATGTGACCTTGGGCAAGTCACTTAATCCTAACAGCCCTTCCTTCCCCCTCAAAAGAAAAGGCTAAAAAAATATATATTGGAGAGAAAGGTAGGGGGAAGATTGAAAAAGGAACCACTGAGACATTATGGTTCTGCTTTGTTTCATTGAAGAATACACATGATGTCTGTTCTATCAATTACCTATTGTGCACTTCATGTCATTGTCTGATTCAAAAGACTGTCTGCAAGCATAATATAGACACCAATACTGAAAAAATTAGATTTTCTTTCTATAAAATCCCATTCTATTACTACTTTAATGGAAATAAGTTTATTGTTAGAACTAGGGTATCTGTAGCCTTGGAACCAAGTGACATTTCTGCTGAGATATTTGATTTCATAATACAAATGTAAACTTACTTCTCCATATGAAGTTTCCTGAAAAAAAAACTTGCTTACTTGGGTAGGAGAAAGGAAAAAAGGGGGCCTAGGTTCTGGGTGGACTCCTCAAACTGTCCTCGATTGGCTGCTAAAATAGAGACTGTGCCTAAAATATCTCCTTCTCTTTCCTGGTGGCTCAGCCCTCTGTGGCTTGGCAAAGTTGAAATCCACCTGAATCTCATCCAGAAGGCTGCTCCGTTCACCCGGGCAGAGAGGGAGGAAACTCACTCTTTCCTGCCTTCAAGATTTTCTTAGGCAAACCAGTGTTGGATCTGCACCACCTGCCAGAGAATTGTCCAACTGCTGCAAAAGTTGGAAAAAGTCAGACTTACACATACATTTTCTGTGTGTAGATGTGAGTTCTAGGTGTGAACAGCATTCAAACAGCAAAATCCCTAGAAGCAACAGGCTCTTCGTTCTTCCTCCCTGTCCCTCTCCCCACCAACCAACCATCTCCTCCTTTCTCTCTAGTCTGAAGCAAAGTGGAGCCAGAGTTTCCGTGACTGTGCTCTGCACTGGTGGAGCGATTCTTCTCACAAGGGACTTAGAGGGAAGGAACTAACTTACCTTTCAACTGCCAGCTGACCTTCTCCAGCAGTTCACTAGTTTCTAATGGTCTATAAACATACTTATTTGAAATGAATGACCTGATAGGTTCTGAAAAGGGAGTGGTTGTGTGGCCCAGTTGAAGAAGGTTTTGGGAGTCTGTAGTTATTGATTACTCCTTGGGCTATAAAAGAGTGGTCAGGGCATTCTTCTGTTGCTGGAGAGTGAAAAGTAGTATGAATCTGTGATGATAGATGATAGATAGAGAGTGATGGGTTTGTGGAGGCTGAGAGAATGTTAGTGTGAATATAGTAATAGGGATGCATGGGTACAGGACCCTGGAGGGTTTGAGAAGTCAACTCAATAGGCATTTATAATCCCTGCTTTCAAGGAGTTCATGGGAGTGGGGATGGGGGAAGGACATGCAAACAACTCTGGGACAGAGAATACAGACAGGATAAATCAGGGAAGACACTAAAGCTAAGAGGACTGGGAAAAGGTTCTTGCAGAAGGTAAGATTTTTGAAGGAAGCCAGGGAGGTGGAGATGAGAAGGGAGAGCATTCTAGGCGTGGGCTACAGCCAATGAAAATCCACAGAGCTGAGAGATGGAGTGTCTTATTTAAGAAAGAGCAAAGAGACCAGTGTCACTGGATAGCGGAATACGTGAGGGTAAGGTTGAGAAGACTGGAAAAGGAGTAAGGGGCCAGGCCCCTAAAAGCCAAACAAAGGATTTCATATTTGATCCTGGAGGTAACAGGGAGTCAGTGGAGTTTATTGAACAGGGATATGGTTAGACCTGCCCTTTGGAACAATAAATTTGTTGGCTGAGTAGAGGATGGACCAGAATGGGGAGAAGTTTGAGACGGGGAAACTAATGGGAGAGGATTATTACAAACATGGAGAACAGGGGAAAGAAAGCAGGTAATGGTGCTAAATGGAAGTGGGGAGGCTGGTATACTTTGTGGGTTCCTTTGAACCCTGTGAACCCAGAGACAGTGTGTGATTCCAAGTCCCAGCGCCCTCCCATGGAGCAATTCTAACAATGAGACAGTGATGAAAGAAACCTAACAGATGCTATGAATGGCAAAGTGGTCAGATACCACCACCACCCCACTCCTGCAATGAGTCTATACATGGGAAAAGAGAGCAAGTTAAAAACAAGGGATGTAATGGGGGAGCTTTGATGTAAGATGACCCAGAGTGAGAGCGTCAGAATCCGAGTGTGGATCGGTCTGTGACATAACCTTCTGCTTCTCAGAGAAGATGTGGGCAACCAGGAATAAGAAGTAATCAGAGCATCAGTGAGAATGGTCCATGGACAGGGAATGGGGGGAAGGTTGATCAAAGGACTTCCTGTTTCCCCCCATCATACTGATGACCATTCCTCTTTCCCCATAGAATATGGACACACCCAATGATACCTTAAGAGGACAAAAACGCCTCCTGATTATTCTTCAGTGACTGAGGTTGACCCCATGATACTTGGGAGGATTGACATTCATGGGATGTCATTCCTCTTCCTTGACTGACAAAGATAAACCAGCAGACCTGCTCAGGTCTTCTTCTGCTTTTTCTCTTTCTTCTAAAGGATGAAGGGGGTGGGGAGAGTAGATTCCTCTGTCTCCTGTTTCCCCAGGAGTAGATAATGGTGAGATGTGTGGAATGCTGCATGTGCTCACCAAAGGCAGCCTGAAGGAGGGCGAGGCTCCTGGAGCTCACATTCCTGGTTATCTTCTGCTTTTCCATTGCCCTTTCTGAGTGCAGACCAGAGATCGGAGACTCGGGCTTTCCCAGCCAGAGAAATGACAGCAGCTAGGGCAGTGATGGAATTCTTATAGAAGAACATGGCCAGGGGGAGTTCATGGACATTATTCCTGAACCACAACAACTAGGTGCAGTGAATAATGCATTGATCCTAGAGTCAGGAGCACCAAGTTCAAATCTGCCCTTAGATAGTTACTAGTTGTCTGACCCTGGGCAAGTCACTTAACCCCAATTGCCTCAAAAAAAAGTTGAGTAAATTTTAAAGTAAATTTACTTAAGTAAATTAAGTTTAAGTTAACATGAAGAAGAGGAGATATTTTAGGTATGATTTCTATTGAAATAGACCGAAGTGAAGTCCTTTTCCTATCAGACATTACCTAGCATAGGCTACAAATGATGGCTATTAAATACTATCTTAACAAATGCTTGTTCATTGATTGATTGATTGATGTCTTCTATCTCCTATTCAAGTGTCTGTTGTCACAATCAGATAGAACAACTGTGTTGTTGAGTTGTTGGTTTTTGTTTTTTTAATAAAAATTATACATAGCATTAACTCAACATTTCAAGGATCTGGGATTTATTGGTTTGGGTATTTCCTCAACTAGTATAAACCACATCCCACTATGACTTACTAGACGGTCTTTTTTTTTTTTTTTTTGCTTTTTTTGAGGGGGAAGGGCAGGGCAATTAAGAGTTAAGTGACTTGCCCAAGGTTACACAGTTAGTAAGTGCTAAGTGTCTGAAGCTGGATTTGAACTCAGGTCCTCCTGACTCCAGGGCCGGTGCACTATTCACTGCGCCACCTAGCTGCTCCTAGATGGTCTTTTACAGTTGTTAGAGCTCTAAGTTTTATTCGATATGCCCCCAAATTTCATTTCCATGTAACAACCTGGTAATGAACCTCTTGGAGGCTAGAGTGCGGACAACAGACATACAAATCATCAATGGGCCAATATTCAGAATATTTCCAGTCGAATAGGACCTACTTTACCATGACTTTCAAGAATGCAGGATCATTTCCACACCAAAATGAAGCATCAAAGCAGGATTTTTAAATGGAAAATAAATACAGAGCATTATTCCAGATTCTAGCTTTCTGTTGATAACAACTATTCCACTCAGCTCTCACAGAGCTCTTCATTTTGTTGAATCATTAATGCATTTATCATGCAGCATTGCATTTTATAGTTGTATGTTTGTGTGTAGCAAGCCCCCATGTGTGGTGAGGCCCACATGTTTTTAGGGCTGTCCTCCAATGTGATATGGGAGTGTTGTGTGGCTGGAAAGGAGGGAGAATAGGCATCTCTACCCTCTTCTGCCCCCACCCTTCTCCAAGGAAGATTTTAAGTCATTCCAGAAAAGGAAGCAGAAGGTAGGGGCTGGAGGGCACTCTCCTCTCCTCTGAGAGAGGGTGTACCAAATTAGAGTTATATTTCTTTGCTCCCTTAAAATTATTAGTCTAGAGGATATGATTGACAGCTTCTGATTACTGTTTCAATATGAGGGAGGCAGATTCAGGAGGACCCCATTTTATATCCAAGATTTGATTCCCTTCCCACCAAATACCAGTTCCATAAAGAGAACACATAACAATTAGCCAAAAATCCATTTATCCAAATCAGTGGCAACATAGAAATGAAAGAAGGCATGCATAGGAGAATATATGTCAGACAATAAAGAGGAAAGGAGTTCTCCCATTGGGAGAGGGGGGAAAGGGAGAATGGAGAGGGAGGGAGAGAAAGAGAGAAAGAGGGAAAGAGAGAGAGGGGGGAGAGAGAGAGGGAGGAGGAGATGGAGGGGGGAGGAGAGAGAGAAAAAGACAGAAAGGAAGAGGGAGGGGGGAAAGGGAGAGAGAGGTGAATCTCTACTATAACAGAGTGAAGATAGGGATATAATGGAGACCAGTGCCTCCTCCCAAATCCACTTTTCCCCAAAGCCATATTCTCCCTTCAGCAACCTCAAATGGGGTTGGCATCTTCCATCCTCTCTGGAAACTAAAAGCCAGAAGCAACTGCAGAATCCAAAGATATTCTCAAGACCAGAGAAGACTGGAAGAAGATTCAAGAGATCCCCTCTCTTGCTCTAACCAACTCTGCCCCACCCTTCACACAGGCGGAAGGCATTGCTCTCCACCAATGAGGAGAGAGTCCCATACCAATGGGCTTTGGGACTGGGGTTGCATATGTGTTAAGACAAACTAGAAGTTCCATGGTCAGGGACTATGTCTTGTTTAAACTATGTACTCCCTCCAGTCCTAACACAAGGGTTGGCAGAGAGTAGTTATTTAATAAATGTTTGTTGAATGAATGAATTAATTAATTAATGAGTGAGTGAATAAATGAATGAATGAATGAATGATTGCTCATGGAGCCACCACCCTCATTCTGGCATTCATCACCTCTCACCTGGACCACTGCAATAGCCTGTTTCTTAATTGGTCATCCTACCTCGAGTCCCTCCCCAAGCTAATCCTTCACATAGCTTCCTAAGTGAATTTTCTAAATACCAGGGTTGACCGTGTTATGTCCCTATTCAATAAGCTCCATTCGATGACTCTCCGTTACACCTAGGATCAGAGATAACTTCCTCTGTTTGGCACTGAAATTCTTCCCATCCTGGCCTTTCCTACCTTTCCAGTTGTCTTACATGTTTCTCCCCTTCACATACTCTGCAGTCTAGACATAACCAGCCTACTTTCTGCTTCTCACACAAGAGGATTTGGGTTTGTTCTGGTGGCCTCCTGTGCCTGGAATGTTCTCCCCTTTTCCTCTCTACCTCCTAGAATTCTTAGCTTCCTTCAAGACTGAGCTCATTTCATTTACTGAAGGCCTTTCCAAGTTCTCTTTTCTCCTTTATGGTCACTTTGAATCTATTTTGCATATATCTTGTATATACCCACATATGTCAACATAATCTTCCTTGTTAGAATGTAAGCTCCTTGAGGGCAGACTGTTCTTGCTTTTGTTTTGACGTCCCCAGCTCTTAGCATAGTACCTGGCACATAGTAACTCTTAGTAAATTATTCTTAATTGGTTGATTGATCTAATATATGCACATATTCTTTATGAAATGAAAATTTTTTTGCCTTTTTTTTCTTGGAGGGCAATCAGGGTTAAGTGATTTGACCAAAGTTACACAGCTAGTAAGTGTTAAGGTATTAAGTATCTGAGGTCAAATTTGAACTCAGGTCCTCCTGACTCCAGGGCCAGTGCTCTATTCACCGTGCCACCTAGCAGCCCAAAAAGAAAATTTTTATTATACTTTTGAAGTAGGTAAGAAACTTAAGTGGTAGAAAATTGAACTTAGCATCGAAAGATAAGCTCTATGCTATAGCTTTGGTTCCACAGCATACTAACCAGAGAATCCTGGTCTCCTCACCTGTCTGAAGCCTCATTTTCCCCATTTATTTATTTATACCTGTATTTATATTATGTCTGTGTTTATATATATATATATAAATGTATATGTGTATATATATGTGTATATATATATATATTCACATACATATCCACACATATATATTTCCCCATACTGTTCCCAGTGGGATACACTAATACACTGTTGGTGGAGCTGTGGGCTGTCCCATCTGTTCTGGATATCAGTTTGGTAATGGGTAAGAAAAGTGAGTAAACTGTCCATGCGCTTTTGTCTTTGAAATTCCACTATCAAGCACATGAACAGACATTTCTAGCTGTGTTTTTTGTAGGAACGAAAAACTGGAAACAAGGTGTTTATCAATTGAGGGAGGGCTGCCCAAAAGACGGCCTAACTTGGAATTATTACCACATATTCCATGATATTACAAATCATGGAATATCGTTGCATTATGAGAAATGATGAAAGGAATGACTCAGACAAACCCGGGAGGACTTGTATGACCAGATGCAAAGTGAAGCAAGCTGAAAAATGCCAACCATTTACAAGATAATGACAAAATTATAAAGGAAAATCACTTAGAAAGGCTTAAGAACTCTGATAATGAAAGAAATGACCCCTGCTACTCTAGAGGAATGAGATGAAATGTGTTCACTGCCACCTGACAGAAAGGTGGGGGATACCAAAGACAGCCTGAGTTATACATTTTTAGATGTGGGCAATGTGGGCATTTATTTCAGCTGAGTATGTATGCTTATTTGTTACAAGGGAGGGTTTTTTAATTTGGGGAAAGGATTTGGGAGGGGGGAACTAGGGATAGGCATGCCCCAAAAAGAAGAAAATAAAAGAAGGCCATTGTAGCTTTTTTTTTTAATGCACAGAAGAGAGGTTTTCTTAGCCATAGCCATGGAAGGAAACTCAGAGCAGGAAAAGGATGTTCATCCAGGATAAAGCACTGATTCAGTTGAGCATAGCTTCCTTGTGTGGTTTAAGTTTCTGGTCTGTGGTCATAAGCCAGAGGGAAGAACACCAGCCCCTCATGTCCTGGTTATTTTGTACTCAGGAGACTAGCAAGCCGTGTCAATGGCCTGGGTTTTAGTTTCCTGAGCCAATTAAATCTGGAGGATAGTTTCCATAGCTTTTAAAGAAAAACTAATTTAAATTACAAGAGTGTAGGGGGAACTTAAGACATTGTTCTCACCCCAACTCACTCCTCGGTTGTAAGGTCCTAAAGGTCTTCTAGAGAACATTCAACTGATTAAGTGACTTTAAGGTTGTGGCTGGACAGCTCTGACCTTGGGATGCAAGAACTCTGACATCGGCAGTAGGACCCTGAAAACAAAGCAGCAGAACCTATCCTTGAAGGAGTAACCATATACAGAAGAGCAAAGATCAGAGAACCACCTACCTTCTTTAGAGGGACCAAGTCCTGAATCTAAATGATCTGATCCATGTGGGGGATGATGTCAAGTCTTTGAAGTTCACAGCAAGTCTCTTGATGTAAAGAGATGACCGTGAACATGAGCATTACCAGGAATATCAAGGCAAAGATAATGACACTTCCTGTACAGTCACCAATCATGATGGGTCAGGGCTATCTGTAGGGAGGTTGCTTAAAAACACACACACACACACACACACACACACACAAACAAAACATTGCCCTCTTATATAAAGCCAATTTTTCTGTACCATTATACACTTATACACTTCACCTTCCCTGGACTACCAGACAGGATCTCCGTCTATCAGAGAACTGAGTTCAAATCTTGTCTCAGGCGCTCACCAGCTTTATGACCCTGGACAAGTCACTGTGCCTTAGTTTCCTCAACTGTAAAATGGAAATAATAAAATCACCTGCCTCCCAGGATTGTTATAAGGATTAAATGAGATAATAATTGTAAAGCACAGTGCTTGGTACATAGTAAGTTAGCTATTGTTATTAAATGAGATAATATTTGTAAATCACCTAGTGCAGCACCTGACATATAATTGATGTTTAATGAATGCTTATTCTCTTTGTTCCCAATCATGCCCCAATGGAATATGGTATTTCTTCCATGGGACTCTTAGGGACCACTTTTCTTCTTGGGGAATGGATGAACACCTTTACCTCCCTCTTGTCACTGTTAAGTAAGTCATTTTCCAAAAGTGGCACTCCTTAGTCTTCCAAGCCCTCCCTCAAGGAAGAGTTGTTTAAACTAGCAGTGCTTTGAGACTACACTGGGCCTGCCCTTGTCACTGTCCACCAGTGTCCACTCTACTGGGGTCTTGGTCTCTGATTAACTGAAAAATCTAAATAACAATTGTGACAAGAGATCTCTTTCCTCACAGCAGAGAGGTGGGGGATGACCAAGACAGCATGCTGCACACAATGTCAGGTTCAGTCACCATCAGATATTCTTCATTTTTTCTTTTGGACACAAAGGAGGGCTCATTTTAAAGGCAAAATGGGAAAGGATTGTCATACAAAGACAAAGGATGTCAATAAAACTCTTTTTTAAATAGTGGATAGGAAAATGTTTTATGTAAATGAATGCATCATACAACCGTCAAGAGCTTTACTAACTTAGGCTTCTTAATTGAAATATTGGATTTAATGAATAAAAATATGAATATTTCAAGCTTTTACCTTTACTTTACTGACATATTTACCATTCATGAAACTACTTCTTTTAGAGTCTGAGTCCTAAGGAGGCAAAGAATGATGTAATCGACTTTGTATTCAACAACTTAAAAATCCTGATTAAGTGCTATTTGTTTTTGCTTCCCTTCCATTCCAAATATTGCTTATGGCTATTCTTAAATACATCTTGGGGGACACTATTTGAAATTCAATTATATAAAAATCATTTTCCATCAGATAGGTACTATGTTTGCCCCCTTATCTCTCTAGGCATCTTGCCCTCCTGTGAGTCCCACAACACCACAATGAGAGAATACATCCCCACTGCTTCTGGTAGGCATTTTGGCAGACTCTGAGTCAGAATCCAATACTTGCTATATGACCATGGGTAAACCACTTGAGCTCTCGGGCAATTATTTAAAACCATAAACTACAAATTAGTTCCAGCAAAGGAGCTGATCTGTATCAGTGGAGGCAGTTTTCATTCAGGAGGTTCCTACAAATGATAAAGAAAAATAAACATATACGTGTATACCCAAAATAATTAAAAGAGAGAAAATAATATTTGTACCACTACCTGACTGGTAGGGTATTTATTTGTAAACCTTTAAAGGATCTAGAAATGTGAGTTGTTATTATCATTGTTATGAAAATTCACCCAGTAACAGAGATAGAAAACATACTCTTCCTACTTTCAAAATTTTAAAACTGTTTTTACTGATGTTCATTTTTTTTTACAAGAATGTCATTTTCTATTGCCAGCCTCCCCAACCTCTGCATAGAGCCATCCTGTGTAACAAAGAAATACAATTAACCCAAAACAAGTCAATACATTGGCCATGTCTGAGAATGTAAGCCTCTCTGCTGGAGCCCACTCAGATTTTCAGTGTGAGCGTTGATACCTCAGAAATCAGCAAATTCTACAAATCAGGGCTTGAATTACTGTTCTGTTGTTTGTCTAGAGTTAAGAAAGTAATGGAGGAAAAGGTTACTAATGCAGCATAAACTTTCAAGTGTTAAATGAAAAAGCCAGTTATCAAGCACATTGACTGACTCATTCCATATCTATAATGCACCACGTCTCTGCTGAGAGGAGGGAGGCATACTTCTCTCCTCTCTTCTCCTCTCCATCAGTTATCTGAGGTCACGATTAGTCACCGCATTGATCAGAGCTCGGATGTCTCCCGACGGTGTTTTCTATTACGTTAGTGCCCTTCTAGATTCTCTTACGCAGTTTGCCTGGAGCCCATACCACTGCACAGAGAATTGCCCGGTTGTCCTAAGAGCTGGGAAAAATCGTCCTTGCACACCCACCCTTTTTTTCTGTGCGTAGACATGAGCTCTGGGAGTGGTACTAAAAAGGCAAAATCACCATAGCAACATGTTTCCTGCCCTTTCTCTGCCCTCCTCTTTCCCTTAACCCAATTCCTCCCTAGCCAGGAGCATAGCATCCCCCTACAGAGTTGCCATGGCCAGGTGCACATCCTACTTCCCAGGGTCATTGTGAGGAAGGTAATTTGCAAATCTTAAAATGCTATAGAAATGGGAATTGTGTTGACCAGTGTTGCGGCACTTGGGGATCACATCTTTGCTTGGTGAAATGCAGTGGTTCACCAACATTCCATTCAACTACATACAGCTTTCTCTTTTTACAAAATGCTCCTTATGAGATCCAATTAGCTCTATGGTAGCAGGTATATTTGCACCTGTTGGGCAGAGTAAACTGAGGAGTAGAGTGTACAGACGGGGAGAGGAAATGGCACTGAATTTGGAGTCAGAGGACTTCAGTTCAAATCTCCTCTTGACTACACATCACTGTTATAACCTTGAAGAGAGACAGTAAAAAGAAAACCAAAAACCAACCACTGGCTCTAGAGTTAGCAGCCCTAAGTTCAAATCCCAACTTTGATATTTCTGATCTTCTTAATCTTGGATAAGTCAGATCACTGCCCTGGGCCTTGGCTTCCACATCCATAAAAAAAAAAAGCAATTAGAACTGAGGTCTCTGAGGTCCTTTCCAGTTCCAGATCCATAATTCCATTCAACTTAATCTCTCTGGGGTTTCAGTTTCCTCATCTATAAAATGAATGAATTGAATTTAGGTGATTCTCTAAGGTGCCGTCTTGGTCTAAATTCCAACGATGCTAGTCTGATATACTAGGGAATCAGCAAGTATTTATTTAATACCTATTATATGCTAGAGATAGTAGTGGTGGTTATTGAGAATATAAAAACAAATGTGGGGACATGCTTGCCTTCAGGGGACTTGTGGACTTTACATGGGGGAGAATGGGAATAGTTCAAGGATCTACAATTTTGACAGCTTAGAGAACTACTGGTGTGGAAATTCTCTCCACCATTGTGAGGGGCATTTTTATGATTTATTCACTAAGTCCTGAGGAGTTGCTTGAAGCAATTGGGGTGGGGTGGAGTAAATAACTTACTCATGTCATAGAGCTAATGACTGTCAGACAGGAAGGGGATTTGAACCTGGATCTGACTTTCTCCCTACTGGTCTTCTATTTACTCTGCCAGGTGATCCCAATATAGACGTGTCAATCAGTCAGCCAGCCTGTCAGTCAGAGAGCCAGCTGGTCAGTCAGTCATTTTGACTGGTATGGAGAACCCATGGGAATATCATAAACAGTCTTCTTGTCACCTCATCAGAGGTAGTTAGGTGGTGCCATAGTGCACATTGTGAAAGAAAACACAGAAAAAAACAGCAAGAAAAATAAAGAAAGAAAAATAACAGCATGCTTTGATCTGTATTCAGACTCCATCAGTTCTTTTCTCTGGAGGTAGATAGCATTTTTCATCATAAATCCTTCAGAATTGTCTTGAATCTTTGTATTCCTGGGAATTGATAAGTCATTCACAATTGATCATTGCACAATATTAATATTACAGTGTATAATGTTATCCTGGTTCTGCTCATTTCACTTTTCATCAGTTCATGTAAGTCTTTCTAGGTTTTTCTAAAAGTATCCTGTTCATCATTTCTTATAGCACAAAAACATTCCATCACAATCCTATACCACAACTTGTTCAGCCATTCCCCAGTTGATGGGCATCTCCTCAGTTTCCAATTCTTTGCCACTGCCAAAAGAACTGCTATAAATATGTGTGTGTGTGTGTGTATGTCCTTCCTTTTTAAAAATCTCTTTGGGATACAGACCTCATGGTGGTATTACTGGGTCAAAGGGTAAGTTCAGTTTTATAGCCCTTTGGGCGTAGTTCTCAATTGCTCTCCAGAATGGTTGGATCAATTTATAATTCCACCAACAGTGCATTAGAGACATTTACTGTATATGTGTTGAATTGAATTTAACTGAAAAGTCATGGGGACTGGAAATCTGGAGATCTTGAACTAAATTGTCAGCTATGCAATCACAACTTCTCTGAGACTCAGTTTCTCCAGGGTTGGCTATAAGGAATGTGTTTTTCAACCATAAAGTGCCACATAAAATGAACTACATTTATTTAATTTATTTATTGATCTACATTTATTTCTTCATATACAAAATTCAGAGGTTGGGCTGAATAATCTCTCTAAGGTCCCTTCCAGTTCTAATTATATTTGATGGTCTAGCAAAGTCCTAATGTACAGTACAACTGAAGAAATGCCACTGGATCCGGGATACAAAGATAGATAAGCCATTTATTAAGCTCTAACTATGTGCCAAGCATTGTGCTAAACACTGGAAATACAAATAAAAGCAAGCAAGACAGTCCCTGTCCTCAAGAGGTTTACATTCTAATGGCAGAAGACAGAGCATAAAGGGGAGTTGGAAGGGCAGTAGAGAGATGCTAGAGAGATGGCAGAGACCTGGTTCCTGACAAGAAAAAAATGAATGTTTGCTTATCAGAGCCAGGGGACAGAGGGAGCAGAGTCCAGGGTATTGGTGGAGGGGAGATAAGGGTGATAGCCAGAGTGCAGACAATACCGTAAGGCTCCTGTACACAGGGTCTCTGCAGTGACAGCCAACATTGATGCAAGCAAAGGATCCTGGCAAGAAGACACTATAGAATCAAATGCTTTCTCAGTTCCAGTGCCTTCCTGAGCCACACCCAGAGCTGGAACTGGGTAGGGTGGTCAGAATTTTGTCCCAGGGTGCCGACATTTTGGGGCAATGGTCCTCTAATCTGCTGTACTGATATCTCATGGTATTTTGTTGTTCCTTTTGCCTCATTGTGCCAACTCTGGGGGGTCCATTTTCCAAGAATTAGAGGGCTGGAGGTCATCAACAGCACCTCAGGAAATGAACTGAACTCTGTGGGATAGAGTTACCCCCTTTCCTCTAGAAAATATGAACCTAATGTAGACAGACTATCTTCTGTGCTTCCTCTCCCATCCTACCTCAACTGAATTCACCCAATATTCACCAGAATATCTAGTTACAGCTCTGGTTAGATCCTCTTTTGGGGGTGTATGTTCAAACTCTGTACAGAAAACATGCATTGGCTCTACCTGTGTGGTTTTTTTCTTTGTTTGCTTTGGGGAGGCAATCAGGACTAGGTGACTTGCCAAGAATTACACCACTAGTAAGTGTCTGAGGCTGGATTTGAACTCAGATTCTCCTGACTCTATGGCCAGTGCTCTATCCACTGGCCTAGCTATACCTGTGTGTTGGCAGAAGCAAGCTCTCCATACGAAGCAGGAAGGGGTGGGGTGTCAATGGCTGTTGAGGGGATGGTTGCTAAAAGTAATCCATGTATGCACTCCACTCCAGAGCAAGAAATATCACTCTGGTACTTCAAGGTGATGTGTGTGCACCCATGACTACCCTTGGAATTGTTCCTTAGAAACTTGAGTCAGTGGACTCAAGACTGGATTTAACCCTCCTGACACAGATAACAATCCCTTTTGTCTTCAGCTGCTTCCTGGGGTGGGCAAAATGGTTGGTTGTAGCTGGGAGTTAAAGAATCATAGATCTAGAACTGAATGAAACCTCTGAGGCTGTCTCTTCCAACTTCTTTCTTATTATCCCCATATTGGCGACCCTAGATGAAACAGATAACTCTCCAAATGTTAATTGTCTTTATTCCCCTAATAGTAAACATGAAAAACCACATGGGAAATAGAGAAATCCAAACAGAAGTAACATAAACCCGTCAAAATTTGTAAACAGCACGGGTGACAAATAGTCCTACTGTGTAAAGTTTAGAATGTGGCAGGCAAATGTTAGGAAGTCAGTTAAATTCTCCCCTCTCTCCTATTCCAGTTTCTTCTCCTTGGGAATCTGGTTTCCACCATTTCAGGTTGTCTCTCAGCAATTGTGAGCTGTCTTTGCATACAATTCATCCCTTAATATAACATGTTCACAATGGCTTTCTTGAACACTGTCTTTGCAAGGGAACAAGTTTTCTCTAGATAGCTCAGGATCTCACAAAATACAGAGAGACAGAGAGATAGAGGGAGGGAGAGAGAGAGAGAAGAGAGGAGAAGGAGAAAAAGAAAAAGAAGAAAGAAGAAAAAGAAAAGGGACAGAGACAGAGAAGAGAGAGAAGGAGAGGAAGAAGTAATAGAAGTAGTGGTAGTAGTAGTAGTAGTAGTAGCAGTAGTAGCAGTAGTAGCAGTAGTAGTAGTAGTAGTAGTAGTAGTAGTAGTAGTAGTAGAGGTAGTGGTAGTAGTAGTAGTTGTTGTTGTTGTTCAGGGCTAGACCCAGTCTTATAGAATATATTGGTGGCCATTTTCTTTTTGCTTATTCCAAATGTTTCTGTATATGCTTTTTTTGATTGATCCACATTCCTTGTCATCTTGTCATCATGTGCAGAAACCTTGGCCAAATAAACATAGTGGTTTCCTTTCATTTTCAAATAGAAAACTTTGCTTTCTGCTTGTGAAACATTAGGAATCAAGAACTTTTCCTAGAGAGTCCATCACAATAGAATACATCATTGTCGATGTTTCTCAGCTCATTCAGAATTTTCTTTTTGTATTCTCTAACCATCTGCTGCGTTTTTCTCCCATCACCCTCCATCTTTCGCTCAATACTTGAAATGACCCTCCAAGATGACCTACAACATTTTTGTAAGCAACAGAGAAAAGATTCCCTATCTCAGTTACAGACCCCTTGCAGGCTTCCATCACATTATACAGCTCAGCCTGCTCAGTCACTTTGGCCTTCTGCACCAGTTCATTTTTATTCATGTTGGAGTATTCCATGCCTGGAGTGAGTGGTGGTGGTAGGATGGATGGACGGGTGTAAGCAGTCTCTGGGCAGGTGCACTGGCCTTCTGATTCCCTTCTACAGTCTGGCTTCTGACCTCATCATTCAATGGAAACTATTCTATCCCAAGTCACCAATGATCTCATAGCTTCCCAATCTAATGGCCTTTTCTTAATCCACATCCATTCTGACCTCTCTGTAGCCATTGATATTGCAAAGCTTATTTTATTTTATTTTATTTTTGCTTTTTGGAGGGAGGAAGGCAAGGCAATTGAGGTTAAGTGACTTGTCTGAGGTCACACAGCTAGTGTTAAATGGATTTAAACTCGGGTCCTCCTGACTCCAGGGACTGTGCTCTGTTCACTGCACCAACTAGCTGCCCCGAACCATTGTTGTTACTGCTAATTACCTTCTCAATTCTTTCTTCTCTCTAGATATCTGTGGCACTATTTTATCCCAATTCTCCTCCTACCTGTATTGTTGCTCCTTCTTAGTCTCCTTTGCAGGACCTTTATCCAGGTCATGTCTCCTAACCATGGGTGTCCCCCAGGACTTTGTCCTGGGTCCTCTTCTCTTCCCCCTCTATTCTATTTCACTAGATGATCTCTTCACCTCACATGATTCCAATTATCTTCTCCGTGCTGATGACTCTCAGATCTACTTTCCCCACCCCAACTTCTCTCCTAACCTCCAGTCTCTAATGTTAGATATCTCAAACTGGACATCCCACAGACATCTTAAGCTCAATGTTTCCAAAATGAACTCATCAGCTCCTCCCCAAACCCTCTCTATTACTGGTGAAGTCATCACCTATTCTCCCAGTCACGTAGACTCACAATCCAGGGGCCACCATTCTCTTATTCCTTCTCACCTTCCACGTCCAATCCTTTGCCAAGTTGTGTCCATCATCCCTCGGTTATATCTTTCTGTACACTCCAGTCTCTTTGATGCTAGGAGCACCACCCTGGCTCAGGCCTTCCTCACCCCATGCCAGGACTATTGCTACAGTCTGCTGGTTGGCCTCCCCACTTCTAGTCTCTTGCCACTCCAGTCCCTTTACCACTCCACTGTCAAACTGCTCTTCCTAAAGCATAAGTCTATGTCACTCCCCTATTCAATAAACTCCCCTGGCTCTCCTGATCCACCTCCTGGATCAAATATAAAATCCTCTGTTTGCTTTTTAAACCCCTTCATAAGCTTAACTTTCTCTTACCTTTCTAGTTTTCTTATACCTTACTCTCTCCCCACCCAGGGCCATCTGCCATCCAGGGGCACAGGTTATCTTGCTGTTCCTTCATCTCTCAGCTCCAGGCATTGCCACAGACTGTCCCCCTTGGCCGGAATGCTCTTCCTCCTCATTTCTACCACTCAGCTTCCCCGACTTTCTTCAAGTCCCAGTAAAAATCCCACTTTCTTTAAGAATCCTTACTAAAGGGGCGCCTAGGTGGTACAGTGAATAGAGCACTAGCCCTAAAGTCAGGAGGACTCAGATTCAAATCTGATCTCAGACACTTGACACTTACTAGCTGTGTGGCCTTGGGCAAGTCACTTAACCCCAACTGCCTTGCCTTCCCACCAAAAAATAAACAAACAAACAAAAAGGAATCCTTACTAAGACATCTTAATACTAGTGCCTTTCTTCTATTGATTATCTCTAGTTTATCCTGTATATACCTTATTTGTACATAGTTTCTTACATTGTCTCCTCCATTAGAGGCAGTTCCTAAAGGGTAGTGACTTTCATTTTGGTTTGCTTTTTTTTTTTCTTTTTCTTTTTCTTGGTATGCCCTGTGCTTAGCACAGTATCTGGCAAATAACAAGTACTTAATAAATGCTTGTTTACTTGACTCAGCTTGATTCCCTAATAGGGATGGGGAACCTATGAATCAAAGGGCTGCACTTGAGGACCTAGAGGGCCACATGTGGCCTTGAGGCTGCAGGTTCCGCACCCCTGCACCTAATAGAATATGGAATGGCGTCTGGCAAGTGTGCAGATACTGTCAGTTTGCTATGATTATGCCTTCACATGGACAATGCTGGGGAAGGGAGAATCATGATGAGATGGAAGGGAGGTATCTTGAAGAGACTGGGGCAGGTAGGGATGTTTCCTAACTGTTTGAGGTCTGCTAATTACAGGCCGAGGAGGAAGCTCTTTGCTTACATCTCATTAGTGGGATCTTGGTGACCAGGAAGCATATTCTGATCTTGGAAATTTCCAGGGATCAGGAAAACAAGCCACAGCAAGCCAGGAGTGAGAGTCCAGACCAGATATTAGAACAGATCTGACACCCTAGGGAATAAGGAGTAATGATCATAAGAGACCTTCAGGATTCCAGCCCAAGGGAAATATAATCTGGCAGTCAAATAGCACCTGAACATGAATTTGGTGGGACCAATGCTATGGAGGAACTGAGCTAAATTATGAAATTAATCCCCACCCCACTCTCAAATCCAGATAATAAGGTGGAGGAAGGGGATTGTGCCTTCTGAGATTGGGGGGGGGGAATGTTTGCACATTTATTCTTGCTACATCTTTTAAGTAAATATTCTTTTGTAAAAGCTATCTGGTAATTTTGTTAAATAGAACTGGGGTGCTAATTATAGGGGGAGAAATGAGGGGTAAACAGCCAATGGGGGCTTAAAGCTATTGAAGAGAAAAGAGACATCCCAGAGACAACCCATTTCAGGGTACCAGAGATCCCCAGGGGGTGAGGGTAATTTATATTAGGCCTGGACCTGAAGGAACAGGACCAAATTCAACCACCTGACAAATGTAAACTACTTGAAAGAAGGAACCATTTAATTTTTGCTTTTGTATTCCTAATGCCTCACATCTTTCCTAGCATTTAATAATTACTATTTGAGTGGAACTGAATTTATTCTTCCCTGATTGATTCTCTATTCCACTCCCCTTAACAACTACTTCAAACCTTTTCCCTCCTCAAGACCCTTATCTTGCCCCCAGTAAACACCACTGCCTCCCATTTCACTAAAGAAATCAATACCATCTATTGTAAGCTATGTGCTTGGTTCATAGGAAGCTCTTTTAAAATGTCTAGGATCATAGTGTGGTAGATTTGGTGCAGGAGGGGCATTAAAAGGCCTCTAGTCCAACTCCCTTGTTTTATAGAAAAGGAGTTAAATCCCGGAGAGACCTTGACTTGTCTATGGGCCCTAAGGTAGATAAAAGACAGAAGTAAAATTTCAAGGTTCCCTGTCTCTAAATTCAGTGCTCTTTCCAATGTACCATACATAGTGTCTCTAGGCTTGTTGGTTGATTGATATGTGAGCTATTATTATTCAGTTCATTAATAAACATGTACTGAATGCCTTCTATGTGACAGGCACTGTAGTAAGTATTATAACCACTAATCTTTGCCCCCAGCATAAGCCTCAACTCCTGTCTTAGCCATACACTCCTCACCAGGCTCTTGTCTCCACCTCCACCCCCCACCCCTGACTTTCTCATTCCTGGCTTGAGGCCTAGCTTTTCCTACTCCCCACACCCTAATCCCCTGGTCACTTTCCAAACTTTGACTCTAAAATAGTGTCCAGCTCCTTCCCTAACCAGCCAGAGTTTATTTGACTCATGAAACTGACCCCATGAGAGTCCATGGGTGAGATTCCCATCCCTGCTGGCTCATCTGGAGTGGTTTGGTACTGGAATTCCAGCCCCTACCACAACTTCTAGAAAAAAACCTCAATCCTCAGCTCAGCAGACTTTCTGTCCCAGTCTCTTTGGCATTCCAGGGAGTGTCCTTGATGATGATACTGTCCCCTCAAGTCCTTGCAGTGAGTTCTGGATCTGACTTTCTGCACCTCCCCCAGCAGAGCCCCTGATGTGGTTTCAGACTTTGACCCTCCAGCCTCTGTCATGTGGCCTGAAACCAGAACTATGAGCAGTTTCTTCCCTGATTCCTCACCACCAGCTACCTTATTCATGTTCTTGTTCTGGTAGTGCCTTGGAGGGGATGGCTTGCCATCCCCCCTCCAACAATTTACTTTCCCTTCTGGGGCTTTACGAAGCTGACAAGAAAACCTTCATATAAACTATGGAAGGGAGATTCACTGCAGACACAGTAAAAGCTGTGAGGTAAGGGTGGGCAAATGGAAGAGTCTCTCCCATCTGATCTCTCTCCTGAAGGCACATCAAGTGTGAATGCCCCTGTACAGTCAGCTGTTCCAATACCAGCTTCCAGTAACATCAGAGAACTGGTAAAGGGTAAAAGAAAACAGGGGAAAGTATTAGTTCTCAAAGTCACCCCTGAAACTGCCTGTTTTCAGAAATCAGTGATTCCGGACCCTGGCAACCACTATTTAAATCATTAGCAAGTGTTTCCTGAATGCCTCCCCTAGTCTCAGCACAGGGTAGCAATGGTCAGGCTCTGGAGCTTTAAAGAGATTAATTCCTCTTCCCTCTCCCCCACCCAAGCAAATCCTACCCAGCTTCAAGAGCCACCTCCCTGACTACCCTAGCTCTCACTGATCTCCCTCTCCTTGGAACTCCTGCAGCATTTATAGACTGTAACACATAATTTACACTGCATTAGTATTCTGGCTTGTTCAGCATGCTCATGTATCTTCAAACATTCATGAGATCCCTTTACAAAGGGACCTGGATTTTAGCGTTGCCCCTCTGGGTAGCACTGGACTGCTCCTTATCTGTCGATTAAATAGCCAGCCACCCACGAAGGTCAAAATGCACGAAGTTCTCTTTCAGCTATGACTCACCCTGTGCTGCAGATGTGTGTGTGTGTGTGTGTTTACAGATCTCTGGATGCAGGTCATTCTCACCTCCTCGTGACGGTAATGCTTTAACATGGTCATTTATGAATCATCACTGTGAAACTGCATGGAGTACTGCTGGAATAAAGGCAGGTGCCCATACTGTTGTTAGAGCCAAGTTATGCCGTAAATGCCAGTCAGATTCATGGGCCTCCTGAGAAATCAGATTTGTGAAATTAGCATTCAGTAACTGTAAGGGCTCCATTGTCCCTCGTTCTGTGGGAACTCCAATTCAATTCAATCCAACAAGTAATTATTAAACACCTTCTAGGTATGAGGCACTGTGCAAGCATTTATTAAGCTCCTACTATATCCAAGACATAATATGATAGAAAAGCAAATTTTAAAATAGTCCCTTCTACAGACTGCATTGCAGCCCCTGTGCTCTTGAACAGGCTACCTCCAGGTCCTGGAATGTTTTCCCTCCTCGATTCTGCCTCTTGAAATCTCAAACTCCTTTCAAGGCCCTGCTTAAGTGCTACCTTCTTCAAAGTCTTCCCTGTTA
>CM053598.1:153400201-153412711 GCA_028646575.1 Pseudocheirus occidentalis | reverse complement strand
TGGATTCCTTCTGAATGTTGTAGTGAGATAAAGTACGTCCATCTTCCAGTTGCTTGCCTGCAAAAATCAATCTTTGTTGATCAGGTGGAATACCTTCCTTATCTTGTATCTTGGCCTTAACATTTTCAATAGTATCAGACGGTTCGACCTCAAGGGTGATGGTCTTCCCCGTCAAAGTCTTCACAAAAATCTGCATCGTGGGACTGGGTCCACCCGTTGATGGCAGATCCGAAAGAGAGGTGGGCAGAGCTTTTTAGCATCTGAGTTGAGTCTGCTACAACCAGCAGAGATGGAGGGCGGGTTGACATTCCTGACAGAGGGAATATCGTAACAAAGAGAAAGGAAAACGTGTGGAAACAGCATATGGTTTAATTATGAGCCAGGGTTCTTTGTGTAGAGCTGCTGGGTAAGATTGGGGAGGGAATGAAGGAAGAGGGAGGAGATTGCAGTGACATCTGCCCCAAAAGCTTTGACCCTAGTCAGGGAAGGAACATGGGTCAGAGGTGGAAGATAGGAGTGGGGGTGGGGGTAAGGTTGTTTTCTAATATGCTATAGGGATTTGAGCATAGTAGGTATGAAACCCAGAAGCCATCTTTCTGATGGGTAGTTAGGAGAGTTCCCACTTCCCACCCCTGCCTAGAATAGCCTAATCCAGGACTTTGAAAACAGAAATTTCACAGTGCTTTCCCATGCTGTCTGCCTCAGATTTCCAAACCTGAGGATTTGTGAAACCCCTATATCTTAATGCTCTCTGGCCTTGGGTGCAGGAGGCATTCCTTTTGCCTTGTTCTCTATGTTTCCCAAGAGTGTGAGTGTCGCATTTAACTGGAGCGATGAGCCAAAGATAAACTCTTAGTCCTGGGCAAGCTAGGAGCCAGGGCATAGTTAGAGGCAGGTCTTGGTACTACACTTCTCTGACATTCTTATTTTTTTTTTTTTTTTGCTTTTTGGAGGGCAGTTGGGGTTAAGTGACTTGCCCAAGGTCACACGGCTAGTTTTTTGTGTTAAGTGTCTGAGGCCGGATTTGAACTCAGGTACTCCTGACTCCAGGGCCGGTGCTCTATTCACTGCGCCACCTAGCCGCTCCTCTGACATTCTTATTGATATACTCTTGCCCAGTGGCTGGGGCAGTGCTTTAAATACATGATTTTAAAGTGTTAAATGAACATACTCTTATTTCCCTTCTAAGGATCCTCACAATGAGGAAGTCTCCTGATGAGCTAACTTTAAATAAAAGAATGAAAAAAAATGTTATTGACTGCTTTTAAATGAGAGAGCTAGTTTTCCACCAGTCATCTCCATAGAGAATATGTTGAGTTAAAAAGTGTTTGATTTTTAATGTTAGAACTCAATAAAAATGCACCTGTGGAGTTGGGGGAACCTTTGAGCACTGTTTCCTAGAATAGCTTGGCAAATTCTCTAGCTTCTACAGTGCCCCAGCCTTGTTTTATTTTGTTTAAATTCGAAGGGCATGACAATTTTACTCCCTGAAAGACCCTAACATGGCCTTCCCTAAGAACTACTCTGCTTTTTCTACATAACTCTACTCATGTTTTTTTATCCATCTCAGACTCTTCCCACCCAAAATATGGCATCTCTGTCACCAACCCAGTTCCCTATTCTCTAGTTTTATAAATCTTTGCCGAGAAAACGTGTCACTTTAAGCCCATCTACCCTTGACCCCTGACCAGCATCTCTTGTGCTAACATCTCAAAATCCCTTTCTTCCCTATACTCCATATCTCCAAACTTAGTTATTATTTGAACTGACAATCTGCTATTTCTTCCTGTTCTTTCTGAAGTGATAAATATGGCCTGTGACCTCAGAAACTATTTATAATTGCCTTCTAGACAGCATCTTGGTAGAAAAGGAAAGGCAGACAGAACCAGTTGGGTAAGTTTTCAGATATAGTTCAGTACTATCCTGCCAGACTAGCTTGAAAATTATAAATGTTGAAGGGACTGTGGGAAAACAGATACATTAATTCACTGTTGGTGGAGCTATGAATTGGTCCTGCCATTTTGGAAAGCAATTTGGAACTCTACTCAAAAAATTGTTTAACTGTACATACTTTTTGACCCCGTGATATCACTAGTGGGTCTATACCACAAAAAAGTCAAAGAAAGAGGAAGGAACCCATATGTACACAAATAGTTATAGGGACTCTTTTTGTAGCAGCTAAGAACTAGAAACTAAGAGTATCCATCGATTGAGGAATGTGATAGAATACTGTTATACTATAAGAAATGATGAAGGGGACAGTTTCTGAGAAACTTGAAAGGACTTGTATGAACTGATACAGAGTGAAATGAGCAGAAACAAGAATAATTTATACAATAACATTCTAAAGACAACTTTGAAAGACTTTAGAACTCTGATCAATGCAATGACCAACAACTGTTCCAGAGCCTACCTTCTGAAAGAATTAATTAAATCTGCATTAGATGTTTTGGATATGGCCAACATGGGAATTTCTTTTACTTGACTGCATATTTGTTACAGCGATTTTGGTTTTGGTTTTTTTTTTTTCCAATGGAGAAGGAAGACAGAGGGAGAGAAAATAGATTTTTTTGTTTTTATTTTTTTCACTTAATAGTATTTTATTTTTTCTAATTATGTGTAAACATAGTTTTAAACATTCATTTTTGTAAGATTTTGAATCCCAAATTTTTCTCCCTCTCCCCTCCCCAAGACAGCAAGCAATCTGATACAGGTTATACATGTACAATCGTGTTAAACATATTTCTACGTTAGGCATGTTGCGAACGAAAAATCAGAACAAAAGAGAAAAACTACAAGAAAGGGAAAAAAAAACCAACAACAAAGTGAAAATCTGTTATCTGTGTTGTGACTCCATCGCTCTTTGTCTGGATAGCATTTTCCATCATGAGTCTTTTGGAATTGTCTTAGACCATTGTATTGCTGTCTGTCATAGCTGATCATCGTACAGTGTTGCTGTTACTGTGTACAATGTTCTCCTGGTTCTCCTCACTTCATTCAGCATCAATTCATGTAAGTCTTTCCAGGTGAGAAAATAGATGTTTAAAAAGAAAAGACCATGCTGGACACAAGTTGGAAGTTCCTACTTTTGTAATCCTGAAGGAGTAGGCCAGGGGGTTCTGGCATCTTGAAACCAAGACTACAGGTTAGGATGCCCTGGCTTGAAGAGACAAGACTCCTATAGCAGAACTGAAATGTTGAAAATTCCAGCTAGTTTAAATTTCATCCTTTGAAAATGAAATGCTGTAGCCAAACATCATAGTGTGGCATTGCAAACCATGAAACTCTTCTTTGCTAGGGTGCATTTTGGTAAGATTAATTTACTTTGTCATTATTTTTAATTCATTTCCATTTTGAAATGGATAATTAAAAGTGAGAAAGTTTTTCTTTTTTAAGACACTTTTCCAAATGAATTCTTTTTTTCAGTTATTGTATATGAACCAAGAAAGATAACTTAGTTTTAGTTTTTGCGAATGGATTTTCACTATTTCTGTTGCAGTTTAATATCTCAGTTTAACAGAAATATTTTAATTCACTAACTGCAGACTAGAATGACTTTTTAAAAACTCTCCTTATGGTAGAATATTAATGGGTGGGATAAAAACAGTGAAACATTGTGTCGGCTTTTTTTTTAAAGTTCAAATTTTTTTTGTACACACGTAGATTTTAAGTTTTCAAAATAAATGCCTTTAAAGATGGGGAAAAGACATACAACAGATTAACCAACTGTACAACCCAACTTGCTTTGACTTTCCCATTTAGAAAATGCCACTTTCCTCTGGGATTGGAGGAGACAGGTAGGTTTAAGTGGCTGAGGTTTTCTTAGCATAGACTAAAATAGAATATCTGCATCTCTCTCTTTTAAAAAAAATTTTTTTTTACTATTATTCCAAGAGTAAGTAAACAAGTATAATGGATATTGTTTTAACTACTATGTAACTAAACTCATATAGTAAACAAATTAAACGTCACTATACAAGGTCATTGCTAATACAAACAAATATTTTCCTCCAGACACAATATGAAAAATCCTCGAATTTAGGCAATTGTGTTTCCGTTTTTGGGTGGGGGAGGGTTGTCTATTTTAAATTTTTATATATTGCTTTTATTTTTATAGCTCTTTATTTTTTGGTTAAATCCCTCCCCACTTCCCTGTCCATCAAGTCACCTCTTCTAACAAAGACTGAAAGAGAAATGGGGAGTTGGGAAGCAAGTTCAACAAAATTAGCCAACCCTTTAGTCAGATCCTCCACCCCTTTAGGAAATGGAGGTACATTTTCTCATTTCTTTTCTGGACTGGCTGGATGAGTTTAAAAGTAAAAGTTACTTGAAAGTGTATAGTGGTAACTAACCTCTAATCTCATCTGACCTGACTAGAATCACTAATGGATTAAGCATTGAAGCATTATTACCAGGTGATGATTTTCTCCCTCCCTTCCCCCAGCTTCTCATCTAATACTTCATTAGGCATAGAGATGACCCTGGATTGTTGGAGGCTTTGCCAGATCTTGGGAAGCAGGAAAGGCTTTTTAAGAATGGTCTCAATGAGAGGCAGCTGGAGAACCCAAAAGCCAAGGGCTTATGGTTACACAGAAGTCTCATACAGATTCTCTTTCTGGGATTTAATGTTTTTGATACTCTTTTCTTTGTCGTAGTCACTTCCCACCACCAAGAAAATTTTCCAGTGCACCAAATAAGTACAGTCAAGCAGAACAAATGAACATATTGGCCATGTCAAAAAATGTATCGCTCACTGCATTTTTTTCCTAAAGCATTCAAAGCAGTTGTATTTTTGTGACTGCCATTATTATATCTTTGTTGTCTCTTCCTCCTCCTCCCCGTCCCCCAGCTCAATATGGTGGCTCAGGCCTGGGCTTTCTGGAGCATGTGATAGTAATGGAGGAAATATCCCGAGCCTCTGCATCTGTGGGGCTCAGTTATGGAGCCCACTCCAACCTCTGTGTCAATCAGCTTGTACGAAATGGAAATGAAGCCCAAAAGGAGAAATACCTCCCCAAGGTAAAGATATATGTGCAGCAGGGTAGGGAGAACTGATGTTAAAGTGGCACTTGGGAAGCACCTATCATTCAGAAACCTCCCCTGATGATTTGATCCAAGGACAATTTCATAACCATCCTGTCCTGGACCTGATATGATTGATATCAGGTATGATATGATAAAACTCAGCATTCCAGAGTAAATCTGTTGATAGTGGCAGTATGTGAGGTCTATGGAAACAGATTGGCATGATTCATCAGACCTTTAGGGACAAGAGAGAGGTTCTCTCTAGTTCTTGAGAAATGAACATTTCTTTTCCTGGGCCCTCACCAGTACTCAGACCCAAAAGGAAGGTGTTCAAGGTGGAAATCCAAAGAAGCCACAAAGAAAGTATTAGGACTTCGGTGTAAGAGGTAGCTGCTGGAAGATCCCCGGGTTTCCTCATGATGGTTTTGTGATGTCTCACACAGCTCATCAGTGGGGAACACATTGGAGCCTTGGCCATGAGTGAGCCCAATGCTGGTTCTGATGTTGTATCCATGAAGCTGAAAGCTGAAAAGAAAGGTATGATGACTCTTAGCTTTAATCCTGGATAACTGGCTACCATGACAGGGTCCATGGAAGGCTTTGGGCTGGGGTGGAGGTTGGGGGCAATGTGGAATATCAGGAGAATAGCATTTGGGCTGGGCTACACATAAATGTTCTAGTTACCTGTTTCTTGGATCAAAAGAGTGTCCTACTCTTAAAAGGATGTATGTTCTCTGACTGGTTGAGATAGAAACAAGGAATCTAGGTTAGTTATCCAGTTACATCTCCTTAGGGGATTACTACATCCTAAATGGCACAAAGTTTTGGATCACCAATGGACCAGATGCTGACGTCCTCATTGTCTATGCCAAGACAGACATGTCTGCTATTCCAGTTTCTCGGGGTATCACAGCCTTCATTGTGGAGAAGGTGAGCAGGGGCAAGTATGTGTCACAGAGCGATATGTTTCCTCTTGGCACTGAAGTCAAGAGATGGATTATATCTTGGCCAACTTTGATCCTGATAGCCCCCTCCTTCTTAATACTTTCTGGCCTCATATTACATTATACATCAAGTCTAATATACCTCATTTCCTATGTCTCTTCCTGTGCCTCTGGACTAACCTCTCCACCTATCTCAAACAAATTTGCTTCTGACTACTTTATACCTGTCTTTAAACTTTGCCCAACACTACACCCCATGCTTATAATTCCCTTGTTGCACAAAAAAAACAACTCTTCTTAAGCAGCATTTTAAATGCTACCCTTTCTTTGATGTCTTTTCTTTTTTTTCCTTTTTTATTTTATTTTTAAATATTTTTATTGATTTGTTTGTTTACTATTTTACAAGATTCAGTTCCACAATCCCTTGAGTTTCAAATTTTCTCCCCTGCCTTCCCTTCCCTACCCCCCCAGCCCTGCCATGGCAGCATGCAATCAAGTATAGGATCTACAGATACTTTCACATTAGACATTAGTCTGGTTGTAAAGAAGGGTTGTAACTGATGAAGCCTTTTCTCAATTAATTGAAAGAAACAGTTCATTCTCCCTGGGACCCTCGTTGTCAAAAAAAGAATGCAATTCCCAAAGTTTCTCCACCAGTGTTACTGTATTATATAATATTATCTTATCTTTTTGTTCATTTATCTCCTTGTATGTCAATGTGTGTTAAGCTCCAAGATGGCAGGAACTGTGTCTGGAGTTTTACTTGTATATAGCCCCTCATCCAGTACTCTATGAAGATAAAAAGCCTAGCTAAAATGTTTTGTGTCACTGGCCAAAGACCAATGTTTTTTTCCTTATCTTTTCCTAAATTAGTAATTTGGAGGATCTGAGTGGAATAGAAGCTATTTGCTAGAATGAGATCCCAAAGCATGTCTCAGGTCATGAGGCTCAGCAGTTTCTGCATTACCTGAATACAGAATCACCATTTCTCATTTCATGTGGTGTTAATTGGGTCTAATTGGTCTCTGTATTTGCTCTCTGCCTCCTTGTGAGGATCTTTGATGTTTTGTGAGGATCTAGCCTAGGAACATTTCTTGTTCTTCCACACAGGGCATGCCTGGGTTTAGCACATCCCAGAAACTGGACAAGCTGGGAATGAGGGGCTCTAACACCTGTGAACTGATCTTTGAAAACTGCAAGGTCCCTGGTAAGTATCCCTGAGCATGAGCCCCAGTTCTACCATTCTACCCAGAGATGGTGGAATCATAGGTTTAGAGCTAAAGAGGATCTTGGGGATCATCAAGTTCAACCCTCTCGTTTACCATCAAGAAAACGGACCCAGAAGCTTAATGACTTACCCAAGGTCACATAAGCATTGGAGCCAGGTTTCAGGCCCAGTTCCTCTGACTTAAAATCCATGGTTTTTTTTTTTCATTCCACCATGCTGCCTCGCATTCTTCCAACCCATTCTTCCTTGAAAAGTCCTGCTAAACTGTTCATCAGGGATCTGTAGTTAGACCCTAAACCTGTCACTGTTTTTATGGGTCCAGATATTGGGATATCACTCCTGACCAGGTAGTTTTACGCTGTCATGCCCACACACCAGAGTCTAAGGGGCTAAATTATAGTCCTTATGCAGAGAAGTAGGCAAAGTTTCTGGTTCATGTTAATCTTGGCAGAGGAATCGTATGGCGGGACACAAAAACAGAATCTATACTGAGCCAATAATTCCCATCCAAGTACATGGAATCTTTTTCTACACTGACAACTTGAATTATTCACTAGCAAGGGTGAAAAACCATCAGAACAGAACTATCAATGTAGACCAGTGGTCCTCAGCCTATGGGTCTTGACCCCTGTCACAGGGGTCGCCTAAGACCATTGGAAAACACATATTTCTAATGGTCTTAGGAACCAAGACGCTGCTCCTCTATCATCTCCAAGCAGGTCTGCCCCCATGCAGATACACCCACATATGACTATTAAAGGGTCCTGGCATTAGGAAGGTTGAGAACCACTGATGTACACCCAGCAGAGGGATGCTAATTTACCATCTGAATTCTCCCTCATATGTACCTGATCAAACATAGCATCTGTGACAAGGTGACAGTATGGAGAGACAGTACCTGAGGAGGGCCGGTGCTGGTCTGACCATCTCATGATCCAGGTGGCATTACTGTTAAGTTCTGAATTAGATTTCTCACCCAGACTGCCTGCCTCACAAAACACTGCTTTTGTCCCAAGGCAGTAAGTATGGATGGATCAGTGTCCACTGATTTTTTTTTAAGAGCTCAAAACTCTGTCAACTCAGGACTAAAGTGTATTTTTATTAACGGGACAGCCATATTGTCCTTAAGGATATCCTGATGGATTATCTAGAAGAATTTTCAGCAAAGCCCCTTTGTCACTGAGCAGAGAGGTGAGTGGCTTCTAGGGTCTAAAACCTGCCTTCCCCTGTCTGACCCTGGAGTGGTTCAAAATGACAATTCCATGATAGAACTGAGAGATGTCAAGATCGGAGTCTAGCCCTTCATTTTACAAATAAACAGAAACCTGGAGATGTGAAATGTTTTCATGTAACTAATAAGTATCAGAGCCAGGGTCATAAGCTAAGGACACTGGGGCCTATTCCAGTGCTCTTTCCACCACACTAGAAATCCTGTGGGATTTCCCAGCAGGAGATTTGGACCAGATCACAAGTCCCCAAGATCTCCCTAGTCTACACCCACTATAGGGCCCTAACCCAGGTGTGGTCCTGGGGACTGGTGTGTAAGAAGCATCACATCAGTGTGGAAGGTGGGTGTCAGAAAGAACACAAAGTGTTCTTTTATCATGACCCTAAATATCGCTGAAGGTGGCCATCCCAGTGACAGCTTTAGTGCTGGGAGGGCCCTTAAAGATTACTCTTCAGTCTATAGGTGAGCATATGGGCAGAGAAGTGACCCGACTTACCTCATCTCCAAGGTCTGCTAAAGGCCATGGGTGGGTGATCAGACCAGTGGATCACAAAAAGGAAGCAGATGTAACAATTTAATTCTTGTAGATTTAAGAGGATTTTAGTTCATCCGTGGTGTAGTGGAAAGAACAATGGACTTGGAGTCAAAAAACCTGAGTTCAAATTCCACCTCAGATACGTAATAGTTGTATGGCCCTGAGCAAATCACTCTTATCTCTCAGACATTCCCATTTTCTTGTCTGATAAACGTCAAATAATACTTGGAATTAATAACATCAAAAAGTTGTGAGCAACACATTTTGTTAAACCTTAAAAGAGCAGTTACCCTGCTGTGAACAACATATCTTCCAGTAAATATCTCCTGAAAAAGTTCAAGTCCTCCATCATGGGTCCTGTGTCTGATGCAACTTATTAAGCACTTTCATGTGTCTGGAACTGTGTGGGATAACATGTCCTTTGATAAAAGTCCATCCAAGATGAAGTGATGCTGTCTGTTTGCAGCTCTGAATAGTCCTCTGCTCCCGACTGACTAGACGCTTTCCCCAATAGTCTCCAATGTCCTGGGTCACCTGAATAAGGGTGTCTATGTACTGATGAGTGGACTGGATCTGGAGCGGTTGGTGCTGGCTGGTGGGCCCCTGGGGTAAGTATGCATCACCTAGACTTGAGTCTTGCTCCTTATCAGCTGCTGCCATCAGCAGTATCCCTTCAGGACTGTGGGTTCCTCACCTTTCACTTCAGTTTTTCCTTCTTTGGAACAAAAGTGATCTCTCCCTCCCCCCACCATCCCTCTCCCTCTCCCCTCCTCCTCCCCCTCCCCCTACCTCCCTCTCTCTCTCTGTCTCTTTCTCTTTTTCTCTCACTCACATGCTCACACACACACACACACACACATACACACAATTTAACATTTCTTACCATGGCAGTAGAATGTGCTTCAGAGCAAGATGAAAAGACCACAAGTTGTGTTGTTCAGCACACAGGCTAAAGCAAAAGGCCTGAGTTCTAAACTCAAGCCTACTGCCAAGGAATAGCAGGCATCACTACTTTTTTTCCTGATCTCAGTTTTCCCCTTAGAGAAAGAAAAGTTAATAAATCATAGTCATAGGACAGAGAAGCAGCCTGCACAGTGGAGAGAAGACTAGACTGAGGTCCTGAATTCAAGTACTGCCTCACATACAGACATTCATACCAACTGTGGGATTCTGGCAAATCACTTACCCTCCCAGTGCTTCCTGTCTCTCAGACTAAAAATTGTAGGTGAGTTCCTAGGCTGAATCTGTGAAGGCAGTTTTCACATGGAATATTTCTTGTGTGGATAAAGTCACAGATTCAGATACTTATTCCACCTCATCCCACCCTGCCCATCAAAATCAAAACTGGAACATCCTTTAGAGATCATCTGGTCTGGCCGGAGTTATTGAACAGAAGCTTCCTTTTTCAAATGAGAGAGCTGAGGCTCAACAGTATTGTTAGTGGTAAGAGATGGCCTGATAACCTAAGTCTTTTAACTCATCGTTCAGGGCTTTTTCATCTGTGATATATTACATATCAGCTGCTTTGTGATCAGAGAAAGAAAAGGATCAGAATATTATGGGATGTAATGCTCCTTTTTGTCCTTATGATTCTGCGACTTTGCCATCACTGACTCCTAACACCTGCTTTTATGAGACCACTAGTCCTACCCCATCTCTCCCACCTTGCTCCTTTGCCAGCTATCCTCATTCAGGGATGGGCAATGAAGGGTTCCCTTCCCTCTGGCAGGATCATGCAAGCCGTCCTGGATCACACCATCCCCTACCTGCATGTGAGGGAAGCCTTTGGCCAAAAGATCGGCCATTTTCAAGTGAGTAGGATCTGGCTGGGGAGGTGTGCCATGCTAGAGGAAGGAGCAAGCCTTGGGATGCAGATCTGGCTGCTTTTTCCCTGGCTGAGGTTCCCTGAGCACCCCAAGTGCTTTGTGGAAACATCAGCCCACTGGCCTTGGAAGTTGTTCTTTGATTATCTCCCTAGAACCAAACTCATGGCACAAGCTGTCCAAGAAGTGTCCATGGGACCCTCCATCCACTCCACTGATCTCTGGGTGCTTTCATGTAGGAAATGAGCTTTACTAAACATGCCTTTGCTCCCTTATGGTCTACATGCTTAGTTTTTAGGGAGCCTACACCATGCCAACTCAGGGCTTGTCTTCTGCCATTGGTTTGGGAACATTCAGTTATTGTTTGGGGCAAGGGTGGAAAAGGATATGGGGAAAGAAGGAACTATGTCCTATAAAGCATTCTTGTCTTAAATAGCACAGGAGAAGTTAATAACTCTCTTTAAAGGTTGTTTAGAAGGAAGTGATTTTAAGACAGCCAACTTTGGGGGTAGAATGATGGAGAATGTCACTTCCCAGTTTCAGCCAACACTGGCACCCTGAGCAAGTTCCACTCCTTCCCCAAGGACTCCTTCCCTACCTCCTGCTGTGCTGCTTCCCGTCCTGGAGCCTAGAACCACTCCTTTTCCTCTTGGAAGGGAAGGGACTAGATATATTAACCCTGGATACTTGTTTGTACCTAGCTGATGCAGGGGAAAATGGCAGATATGTACACTCGCCTCACAACCAGTCGGCAATACACCTATAATGTTGCCAAAGCTTGTGATGAGGGGCATAATAATCCCAAGGTAAGCACCTCCTCTGTCAAGGAAAGGGGGGGAAAGGTGGGCTTTCAAACCCAAAGGAAATGGGGAGGGGGAAGAAATGCTGAAGAAGGGGTTCTCTCTGCATACCAGCCTATGACAGAGAGCCTACCAAAAGGGCCCCCTGGCTTTTGAGGTGCTCCTTTCTGTCAGCATCCAGCAGGGGCCCTATCAGAGGTACAGGATAATGTTATCCTCCCACAGGACTGTGCAGGTGTGATCCTTTATGCAGCAGAGTCAGCCACACAAGTGGCTCTGGATGGCATCCAGTGCCTAGGTAAGTGTACCCTTGTACCACTCAGCTGCCTCATGGGAATAGCTGCTTCTGTTGAGGCTTTTTGCCTAAATTAGAGTCACTCACCCAGACCTTCTTATTGTTGGCTCCTGATACACTTGTAGTTCAGGCCACTCTAGGGGATGAGGAGCTGGTGAGGGCAATGACTCTGCTGAGGGAGTATACTAGTCTTTCTTCTATGCAGATGCATAAATTGAGCTACCTGTAATTACGGAAGAGTAAGAAGCATTATTACCACAGCCAGTCCTAATGTCCTTGCCTCCACCCTTCCCTATCATCCGCTCCCTATTTTAGGCCTAAAAGGAAATAGTAGCAAAAGACAGATATTTTCCCCACATCCTGTTCCCGCTAATGTCCTTGTCCCTTCTCGGCTGCAGGTGGCAATGGATACATTAATGATTTCCCCATGGGACGTTTTCTTCGCGATGCCAAGCTGTATGAAATCGGGGCTGGAACCAGTGAGATTCGGAGGCTGGTCATTGGTCGGGCCTTCAATGAGGCTTTCAAGTAACCCCTAAAAGTCTATGTGCCTCTTTAGCAGAGCCGCCAGAGGATGTTTCTGTGGGAAGCTGTTGCCTCTTTCCTATACCCCAGAGCAGAAGAAAGGCAGT
>CM053598.1:153371758-153399701 GCA_028646575.1 Pseudocheirus occidentalis | reverse complement strand
CAACTTTACTTTCATTTACTCTCATCGAATCTGGCTTAGGGAAGAAATGGCATAAACTCTAAAATGGGCATAATGCCACACAAGAGATTAGGGGGCGTGGGGATGAGAGGGGAGATGACGGAGGGGAGGGCAGGGTCTGGGGGAGGGATGCTGGATGCTCACACTTCAATAAAGGGACAGGGACAGGGTAGAGAACAGAACAAGTGGGGGAGGGATAGGAAAGAGGGACATATGATCACTGTCACAATAAGTCCACTATGAAGATATGCTGTATAATAACACCTACACAGCCTGTATTGAATTGGTTGTCCTTCCAGTGGGGGTGGGTGACAAGGGAGGAACTGAAAGAATCTAGGATATAAAGCTCTGCAATACCTGCAACTAGGAATAAAGATATACAGGGGCTGGGATAGGGAGACCCTCCCTGCCTTACCAGAAAGTTAGAGAGCAGACCAGGGGAGGGGCTCCACAGTGGGATTGCTATTTGGGGGGTGGGGGTGGGGTAGGGGAAAGATGGGGAAAAAATTTGTAACTCAAAAATCTCATGAAAATGAATGATGTAAACAAGAAAACAAATAGAATTTATTACATTAAAAAAAGTAGTCCAGAATCCATATGCATACCAGTTATCTCAGTAAGTAATTAGCAACAAAGATAATCATACTAAATAAATAATATTTTATGTCTGTGTGTGTATATATATGCATATATATATATATATAGATATAGATATAGTTATTTAGTCATTTTCAGTGTCCAACTCTATATGACCCTATTTAGGGTTGTCTTAGCAAAGATACTGGAGAGGTTTGCTGTTTTCTTCTCCAGCTCATTTTACAGACGAGGAGCTCAGGAAAACAGGGTTAAGTGACTTGCCCAGGGTCCCATGGCTAGTAAGTTTCTGAGGCCAGATTTGAACTAAAAAACAATGAGTCTTCCTGACTTCAGGCCCAGTACTCCATCCATTGCACCACCCAGCTGCATCAAAGGATATGAACTGACAATTTTCAGAAGAAGAAATCAAAGCTATTTTTAGTCATATGAAAAAATGCTCTAAATCATTATTGATTAAAGCAATACTAATTAAAATAACTGTGAGGTACCATCTCACACCTACCAGAAATGACAAACACTGGTGGGGATGAGGAAAAATAGGTACACTAATAAATTGTTGGTGGAGTTGTGAACTCATCCAACCATTCTGGAGAACTCTGCCCAAAGGGCTATAAAATTGTGCATACCCTTTGACCCAGCAATACCACCACTCAGTCTGTACCCCAAAGAGATCAAATTAAAAATGAAAAGGATATATATGTACAAAAATAATTACAGCAGTCCTTTTCTTGTGGTAGCAAAGAATTGAAAATTGAGGGGATGGTCAAAGGTTGGGGAATGACCAAGTTGTGGCATATAATTGCAATGGAGTAATATTGTGGTATAAGAAACAAGTGGGGTGGTTTCAAGAAAAAAAAAACCATGGCAAGACAGTGAAAAAGACTGGGAGATCATTATGCACAGTAATAGCAATGTTGTAAGAATGTAATTATGATCAACTGTGAAAGACATGGCTATGCTGATCAATACAGTGATCCAAGACAATTACAAGACACAAGATTAAAAAATGCTAGTCTGCCTCCAGAGAGAAAAATGATGAACGCTGAGTACAAATTTAAGAATACTTTTCTTGCTTTCTTTTTTGGGTGATATCCCTAACATGGAAATGACTTTTGCACGATTTCATATGTATAAACTAATTGATATCATTTAGCTTGCCTTCTCAGTGAGTGGAAGAAGCATGGGAGGGAGAGAATTTGGAACTCAAGATTTAAAAAGAAAGGAATGCTACAACAAATAATAAATTTAAAAATTAAAATTAAAAAACAACAACCACAAAGGAAGGGTTGGACTGGGCTGGCCTCTGGAGTGCCTCTAATCTAAGATATTGTTTTCAAGATATTAGGAGACACCCTGTTTTTCAGAGCTAAGGCCCAGAAAGTAAATTGTGTGTTGAGCTTGGCATAACAACAATCCTTTTCATTCACCCTTTGCCAAAATTATATAATTATTGTATTGCTTTGACCAGCACCAGGTGTTCTCTAAGCTTGTACAAGTGCCAGACAAGTACTCACGTTCTGGTTATGAAGCTCTGCTTTGAATTCAACTTGTCTCATTGTTGTTACCCCTTATTGTCAAGGCTACAGCTTACTGCAGTCGTTGGTATAACAATGAGATCTCCCCACACTGCCTTGGGTTCCCCTACTAGGGACAAGACCCTAGTATCTGTGTCTAATTTCCCTCCTTGCCTGCAAGCTATTTCCCTCACTTTGAAATGAAATTTCTGTTTGATTCCTGAGTCTCCTGTCTCTAGCTGCTCTGGTTGGCTCTGGACATCCACAAGTTAGAGGCGGGTTCCACCTAGTTGACATTGTGGAGGAGATTAACAGACCAAACTTCTCCTTCCCAACATTTGAAAGTAATCTGAGGGGACAAACAAATGAGGGTTGCAGAGTTGTGTGAATAAAGAGAGATCTTAGTCTTGAAAGACTAGGCTCTCTGGCACATTTATTAGATATGGCAACTCTTCTGTTAGAGTTTAATTGTGCATACCTACTGCTTTCTGTCTCCTTCTGTTTTCCCTTTCATGGTACCTTGCACGTGAAAATCACTTAAAGCATGAACTGTTGCCCAGAGGTGGGACTCTTTGAATTGAGTTCCTGCCCTTATTTCTTGACTTGCAACTTGCAGTGACTCAAAGATAGAAAACTAGGACTTAGTCAAATAATGCCAGCTCTGTGATGCAACAAAAGGGTCTCTTGTTTCTAACTGGCTACCTTGGCTAGGACTAAGTCTTAGTTCCAGCAGTTCTCAACCTGTGGGTTATGTTCAATTTGTAACAATGAAAATACACCCTGCATATTAGATAGATTAATAACAGCAGCAAAATTACAGTTATGAAGTAGCAACAAAAATAATTTTATGGTTGGGGGTCACCACAACATAAGGAACTGTATTAAAAGGTCACAACATTAGGAAGGTTGAGAACCACTGGACTAAGAGAAATCTGAGACTTGTGGCCCAACATCTGGCATTCCATATATTAATAAGAAATCTACAGACAGATTTCTGGGAGCCAAGATAGTGGAGTAAGCAGTAAGTCACTCTCACGCTCCCTTATTGATCTCTGAAAACCCAGAAAATATACCCCAGGAAATCCTGGAACAGTGGAGCTAGCAGAAAAAATGGGGAGAAACATTCTATTAACCCAGGAGACTTAGGGGTATCAGCAGGAAAGATCCCTTTCATTCTAGAAGGGGAGTGCATTCTAGGACTGGAGGTATCACAACAAACCCCAACTCAGCAGTGGGAGATCCTGAGCCCCAGGGTGATGGAGCAGGCACAAGCCAACACCAGGAACCCACCTCCCCCCCCCCCCACATGCCTTGGCACAGCCAGGGGAACCTGTAGACTCAAGATTGGAGAACCATCACATGCACTGACAGGGAGGCATCCTCCAGCATCTGAACCTCTCTGTGCTTCAGCACAGCTCCAGGAGGGCAGGCATCCTCCAGCAGTCGAACCCCCATGAGCTTCAGCACAGCCCCAGCCAAATAGGTGTCCTCCAGTGATAAGACCTCCATATGCTTCAGCACAGCCCTGTGTGAACAGGTGTCCTTCAGTGGCCAGACCTTCCTGCTCCACATTGAGCATGTGCAGGGTTTCAGTGTAGCCCTGGGGAAACACAGGAAAACCCCAGGTGGCCTCAGCATACTCCAGACACCAACACTAGAACCCCAGCTCAGCACCCAGTAAGCTTCCATACCCTTATAACCTCCAGTTGCCAGCACCCAAGGCCCCAGCACACAAAGCCCGTGACCAGGTCCCTGATCCCCAGCACAAGAAGCTTGGGACAGTGTCCCCTGTGCTCCAGCAGAGAGCTCAAATTTAAAAACCAAGAATTAGGCAAATATCATGGGCAAAAAATAGAACTTGACACTGACCATAGATTCTTTGTATGGGGACAGGGAAGATGAAAACACAAATTCAGAAGAGGACAGCATTGTTAATATACCTACATTTGAAACCTCAAAGGGAAATATGAACTTATCTCAAGACCAAAAAGCCTTCTTGGAAGAGCTCAAGAAGGATTTTAAAAGTCAAATAAGAGAGGAAGCAGAAAAATTGGGAATAGAAATGAGAGGTATGCAAGAGAGAGTTAACAGCTTAGAAAAGGAAGGACATAAATTGACTTTAGAAAACAACTTAAAAAATACAGTTGGCCAAATGGGAAAAAAATCCATTGAAGAAAACAACTCCTTAAAAAAGAGAAATGGTCAAATGGAAAAGAAGAATAAAAACTCACTGAAGAGAAGAACTCATTAAAAAGCAGAATTGGTCAAATGGAAAAGAAAATACAAAAGCTAACTGAAGAAAAAAATTGTTAAAAATTAGAATTGGGCAAATGGAAGCTAATGACTCTAGGAGACATCAAGAATCAATCAAACAAAATCAAAAGAATGAAAAAAATGAAATGTAAAATACCACATTGGAAAAACAACTGACCTGGAAAATAGATTCAGGAGAGAGAATTTAAGAATTGGTCTACCTGAAAGCCATGATAAAAAAAAGCCTACAGAGCCTACAGAAATTATCAAAGAAAGCTGTCCTGAGGTCCTAGAACCAGAGGGTAAAATAGTCATTGAAGGAACCCACCAATGACCTCCTGAAAGAGATCCCAAAGTGAAAATGCCAAGGAACATTGTAACCAAATTCAAGAATTATAAAGTCAAGGAGATAATACTGCAGACAGCCAGAAAGAAACAATTTAAATATCATGTAACCACACTCAGAATTATGCAGGACCTTGAACTTCTACATTAAAAGACTGGAAAGCTTGGAAGATGATATTCCATAAAGCAAAGGAGCTTGGATTTAAACCAAGGATCAACTACCCAACAAAACTGAGCATAATCTTTCAGGGGAGGAGATGGATATTTTTTCTTCAATTTTTTTTCTTTTTTTTTTTGGAAGGCAATTGGGGTTAAGTGACTTGCCCAAGGTTACATGGCTAGTTTTTGTGTTAAGTGTCTGAGGCTGTATTTGAACTCAGGTCCTCCTGACTCCAGCGCCGGTGCTCTATTCACTGCGCCACCTACCCTCCCCAGAGATGGATATTCAATGAAATAGGGGACTTCTAAATTTTTCTGATGAAAAATCCAGAGTTGAACAGAAAATTTAGTCTTCAAATTCAAGACTCAAGAGATGCATAAAAAAAGTAAACAGGAAAAGGAAAAAAAAACGTTATTCAACAAGGTTAAACTGTTTACATCCCTACAAGGGAAAACAGTACTTGTAACTCTTGAGAAATGTATCTTTATTATGACATTTAGAAGGGGTATACATAGAGAGAAGGTGTGAATATAAGTTGACTTTAATGTGATGATAAAAAAAAATCAGTTAAGAGGTGAAAAAAATGATTGTACTGGGAGAAGAGGAAAGGAGGAGGCAGAAAAAGGCAAATTACATCCCCATTCAATTTTCTCCAGAGGTCAGCCATGTCTAACTTTTCTAAAATTCTATTAATCTCCTTAACTTTTTTCTTGTTTCTTTTGTGGTTAGATTTATCTAGTTCTGAGGGAGGATATTGAGGTCCTCCACTAGTATGATTTTGTTGTCTATTTCTTCCTGTAACTTTCTCAATTTCTCCTGTAAGAATTTAGATGCTATACCACTTGGTGCATACATTTTCAGTAGTGATATCACTTCATTGTCTATGGTACCTTTGTAATGGTAATCAATTTGTTGGATATTGAGGGCTAAGTATGGAAGGTGTGAGCTCTGTCTGGAAGGTGTGAGCTCAGTATGGAAGGTGTGAGCCTTGTCTGGAAGGTGTGAATTCCCCTGGAATTGTCTGGAATTCGAGGGAGAATGCTATTGGCTGAGACACTCCCCTGTTGACTTGGGAGAAGGCCAGTGTTTATAAGCAGGAGAGTTTTGGAGACAGACAGATTGTGGATTTGGCTCCCCAGTGACTGACTGAAGACATGAACAGGATGGGACTTTGTTTGCTGGTGGCCTGGCTGATCCTTGAGTTCCAGGCAAGAGAAGTCCTGAAGGGTTTGAGGTGTGCTGAATCGGTCACTAAGGAACCTCATGAGCTCATCTGCCCTGCCCCCCTCCATCTCTCAAAGAGCTGTTGCAGAGAGGCAAGACCAGTGTGATGGATTATTTGCAGTGAAGTTTCCCCTTTCTGAAAAATCAAATCTAGAATGGCTTCAGCATCCACTAGACCTAGGTTTAGAGGTCACCTGACCTTACAGGAATCTAGGACTTAGAGCACTGGAGACCCTCCCCAGTGCCACCTCAGTACAAGATACACCAAATAAGGATAAAACTGTGTTCCTGGCCTTGCATTGGTTACCCACATGTTTCCGGGTCCTTTGTCTCAGAGAGACTCCTGTGCTTAGGTTGTGGGCCAGCCTCCCTACCAATGAGACTGAAGGTCAGTTTCAGGGTTGGATTTCTGCATTAGAAGATTATATAGCCATGGGCTGGCTTCTACCTGTTGCTCTCTCCCTGCAGATGCCATGTGAGTGACAGGGGCAGAGTTCTTTCTCATGAGAAAGAATGAAGACCTTTTCTGACCTCAGATTCAGACTCCAAACTCTTTCATTTCACACACCAGCTATGCTCAGCAACCAAGACCAGAAACTGCCTCTGCCACACTTGGAAATTGTAGGCTCTACTGAGGTGGGTTTTGCCTTCACCTAGAATTCCAAAAGCCTTGGTGTGTTAGCCCATGGAAGAGAGGGTGGGAAAATACATTGTAGACAAGGGCAAAAGACCAAGTGCCTAGTGGACATGGCAGAATTGGAAAGGACAGTATTTTTTTTTTTTGCTTTTTTTGGAGGGCAATTGGGGTTAAATGACTTGCCCAAAGTCACATGACTAGTTAGTATGTCAAGTGTCCGAGGCTGGATTTGAACTCAAGTCCTTCTGACTCCAGGGCCGGTGCTCTACTCACTTTGCCACCTAGCCACCCCAGGATAGTATTTTCCAAAGAAAATGAACAGTTCCCTGTCCTTCCCCAAGGCCACCAAAAAGGTGAAGCAGGGAAGAGAGAAAACAGGGAGCCCTGGTGGGGAGGGGACACAGAATTGATGGAACAAAGATCCAGCTCCAGCCAGGCCTTTACTTAGGATAGCAAGAGGTATGATCCAGATTTGAGAAGCCAGTTGTTAATAGAAGATTCCCAGGGACAGAGGGTCATTGCTCACCCTCCTCAAAGCTGCTCTCTAAGATATAGCCAGCCTTCTAAGGAAGTCCCTGCATATGTCCCTTAGTTCTCAGGTTCTGTGCCATGGCAGGTCTGGGCACCTCTCAGTTAAATTCCCAGCTTGATATGCTCTTTACCCAGGACTCTCAAGGTAACAGAGTCATCAAGCACTGCTTTTGAACTTCTGTTTTGGTGACAGGGCATTAGACCCTTAACCATCCAAGTGATAGAAAAACACTCTGATAATGTTGGTTTGTGTAGTCATTTGGTAAGGATGGGTGGTAGTCTCGATATTGGCTCTAATTCTGGATTTGAGGGAATGGAGGCAGTCCAGTGTTTACAGCTACCTCTTAATTTATGAGCCTTTTCATTGTGAGTGTCAATAAAACAGGCACTTTCACTTGTTGAGGAAGTAGTTTTGGAAGACATAGGTTGGAAGAGACACCCTTTCTGAGAGAATTATTGGTCTCTTAGCTCTTCTTGGAAGAGAACTACCATATTGATCTTAATATAGGCTACATCTCCTAAATCTAGTTAATATTAAAGGTGAGTGTGGCCGACTATTGGTGTTATTTTTCAGTATATGCCTACATGCCACTTCCTTTCAAAGAGATCTATGGAGCAATCCAACCACATCACATCTCTTTTCTGTTCCTTCTTTCTCTGACTTGCTGTACCAGGTGAAGGCCTTCCCTGCCCACCATCATTTGCCTTTCCTTGAGCTGGAGGCAGCATTCTGGTGATGGGATTGGATAATGAAGTCTAAGATGAAAAGCAAAGGAAAACAATCATCAGACCTGAACTTTCCACCTCTTCAGTGCCACTGTATCTAGCCACATGCTGAAGGCCTCAACAGGGCCTCTTCTTATGGTCACCAAGGGCCGGCAGTCTGGGCTGGGCTGGCCAGGGTGTCAGCCACATCTCCACACATACCTTCCCACCTAGGCTCCACAGCTGGATGCTTACAGCCATTTTGATCTTGATCCTGTGTGGTGGGCAGGGCTGCGGGCAGCCAGCACTGCTCACTCTTAAGCTAACAATAAATACTCCTGCTCTTTTTTCCACAAAGATTCCAACACTCCTACCTAGAATCCTGCTCCATTGGTCCCCAGGGATGAGTGTGCCCAGTGTCCTGAAGCTGCACCTGCTTCAGTCACTAAGGAACCTCATGAGCTCATCTGCCCCACCCCCCTCCATCTCTCAAAGTGCTGTTACAGAGAGGCAAGACCAGTGTGATGGATAATTTGCAGTGAAGTTTCCCCATTCTTAAAAATTATTCAAAGCAGAACACTTTAGTGTGCAGACTTCTCTTAATCTGCAGAAAAATTGCAAGGTTTAACTCGGACCTTTCAAGTACTTTGTGTCCAACTTCTGGCTTGGTCACACTTTGGTTTCACACCTGGCTGTAATTCCATCAATATATCCCTTGTCCATAGACTTAAAGTCTTGATCTCTTGAACTTTGTGTTTATTTCCATCTGGGGTGAGAACTGACTCAGGGCTTTGAGGATCAGTTGAAACTCAGGTAGAAAGTGTGGTCAGTGATTGTGTTGTCTTCCTCCCATTCCATGCTTTGATCCTTTTTGTCCCCAAAAAAGGAATCTAAGGTTTGATTGCTGTGCTTGCTTTTCTTCCTTTGCTTGCTCATGTTGCCACTCAATTACTTGACTTTCAAGCTCTTTGCCACAGTAGATCTCTGCTTCTAGAGAGGAGAGCTTTGTCCCAAATTGCTGGGGTTTTCTCAGCTGCCAGAGCTATTAGTTGGGTGCCCTGTCTACAGCCCCCCACAAGCTCTGGCTCACTGTTCACATACCCTAGGACCTCCACCCAAGACAGCAATCCAGATCTAAGCAGGTTAAAGCAAGAGTGATTACCCTCTAAATGGTTGCTTGGTCCCCCTATAATCTGCAGGCTAGGAGTTCTGAAGCAGCCACGTGGAGGTGGCTGTACGGTTGCAGCGCCTCCACCTCTTCTTGTCTTCTCACAGTTGGGGCAGAGGCCAACCATACTCCGTCCCCCCCAGTTCCAACAGGGTTCTTCACTGACCTTTTACTTCGTCTTTGGCATTTATGGATTATTTCTGGAAACCACCACAGCTGCTGGTGATCCACTCTCCCAAGTTCCATGCCAGTTGGGACTAGTTGGGGCCACCCTGGGACTAAAACCGCGGCTCAAGAGGTGCTGGGCTTGGCTCCCAGCATGCTGCAACGGACCCTTCCTGTCTGCCTGCTGGTCTGCCTTAAGCAAGAGATTTGTTTCTATCACTTTGTGGGTTCTATAGCTCTACAATTTGTTTAGAGTCATAAAATTTTATAGGTATTTTAGGTGGTTGTGGGGGGAGCTCATGGAGTTTTCTTGCTTTTACGCCACCATCTTGGCTCTGCCTCACTATCATCTAAAGGATTTATTTAGACACCAGAAAACCAAATATGAAAACCCGTAAGCCAATGCCATCATAGTACCAAAGATATTCAGAAACCATAATAATGTTGAGAGCCACAGCATCTTTCAGCCTTCCCACAAACCAACACAAGATCAATATTTACTTTCAAACCTCCCTGACTCTTTGCCTGAGCTCCTCCGTCCCCCACCTTCTGGCTAGCTCTGAGCAGCTTCCTGTGGGCTCTGCTTCCATTCAGCAAAACTCCTCCCACCACAGGCTCCATGTGACTACATTCAGCCTATTAGGGGGCAGTTTATTTTCTTTTTTATTAATTATTTTATTTTCTTGTTTACATCATTCAGTTCCATGAGATTTTGAGTTACAAATGTTCTCCACATCTTTCCCCTACCCCCAATCTGCTCTTTTTCATGTCCTCCTCCAATGCCCCTCTAACTTTCTGGTAGGGCAGGGTGGGTCTCCCTACCTCAGTGCCTGTATATCTTAATTCCCAGTTGCATGTAGTTAATAATAATAATAATAATAATATATATATGTATATATTTTTTAACATCTGATTGTAGGACTTAAAATTCTAGATTCTTTTGGTTCCTCCCTTGTCACCCACCCCTGCTGGAAGGACAAGCAATTCAATATAGGCTGTATATGTGTAATTACGCAGGACATCTCCACAGTGGACATATTGTGAGAGGCTGATTATATGTCCCTCCTTCCTATCTTGGCCCCGCCCCTTGTTCTATTCTCCACCCTGTTCCTGTCCCTTTACTGAAGTGTGTGCTTCCAGCAACCCTCCCCCCAATCCTGCCCTCCCTTCTGTCATCCCACCTCTCATCCTCGTCCCCGCTACTCTCCTGTGTGGCAAGATACCCAGTTTAGAGTTTATGACATTCCTTCCCTAAGCCAAATTCAATAAGAGTAAATGAAAGTAAAGTAACAGTTATCCCTTGCCTCTTCTATATGGGATGATTAACGCCATTTTGCCTCTCCCTGTTTCCTCTCATTCTAGTTCGCTCCCACCTCAGAATTTCACCTTTTACAAGTATCATCCGTTCATATTCAGTTGATCCTGTACCCTCTATGTACACATATACACACATGCTCAGACATGTATTCATATGCATATATATCCTCCTATATAGACGTATGTGTAGGTATACCATATACATTTGTATTCTCTTCACCTATCCTCATAATAAGTTTCATAAGTTACTATTATCGTTTTTCCATATTGGCATATTAATAGTTCAACTTTGATAAGTTCCTTATGATTTCTTTCCCATGTTTACCTTCTCATGCTTCTTGTGTTTGAATGTCAAATTTTCTGTTGAATTCTGTTTTTTTCAGCAAGAATGCTTGAAAGTCCTCCACCTCACTGAATGACCATATTTCCCCCTGGAACATTATACTCAGTTTTGCTGGGTAGGTGATTCTTGGTTTTAATCCTAGCTCCCTTGATCTCCGGAATATCATATTCCAGGCCCTTTTATCATTCAATGCAGAAGCTACCAGATCCTGGGTTATCCTAATTGTGTTTCCACAGTATTCAAATTGTTTCTTCCTGGCAGTCTGTAATATTTTCTCCTTGATGAGGGGGTTTGAGAACCTGGCTATAACATTTCTAGTTTTCTTTTGGGGATCTTTTTCAAGAGGTAATAGGTGAATTCTTTCAAGTTCTATTTTGCCCTCTGGTTCTAAAATATCAGTGCAATTTTCCTTGAGCATTTCTTGAAGGATGCTTTCTAAATTTTTTTTTTACATGGCTTTCATGTAGTTCAATAATTTTTAAATTGTCTCTCCTGGATCTATTTTCCAGGTCAGTGTTTAGTGGTTTTTTCAAGGAGATATTTCACATTCCTTTCTATTTTTTCATTTGTTTGTGTCTGTTTAATAGTATCTTGATTTCTCATAAAGTCATTTGCTTCCATTTGCTCCACTCTGATTCTGATGGAATCATTCTCTTCAGCATTCTTTTGAGATTCTTTTTCCATCTGGCAAATTTGACTTTTTAAAGCATTCTTCTCCTCATTGGTTTTTTGGGCCTCCTTTGCCATTTAAGTTAACTTGTTCTTTAAGGTGTTATTTTCTTCACTCAGGTTGTTGACTCTCTTCATGATTTTCTTGCATCATTTCTCTTCCCAATTGTTCCTCCACTTTTCTTATTTGGTTTTCAAAGTCCTTTTTAAGTCGATCTATGGCTTGTAGGCAATCTTCATGTTTCTTGGAAGCATTTGGTGTGGGAGTTCTAACTGTGTTGTCTTCCTCCTGTTCCATGCTTTGATCCTTTTTGTCCCCAAAAAAGGATTCTAGAGCTTTATTGCTGTTCTTAGTTTGCTTCCTTCTCCTCATGTTGGCCAGTAAATTAATTGCTTGATTTTTTAGCTCTGTGGAACTCTGCTTCCAAGGGGGAAAGCTCTGTCCCAAATCACTGGGGCTTTCACAGCTGCTGGAGCTATAAGGGGGGTGCTGCAGCCACCACCAGCTTTGGCTCGCTGAAAGTGCACTCCAGGACCACCACCCAAGACCACGATCTGGATCCAGGCCGCTCAATGCAAGAGATCTTGGCCTTTCATCAATTGCTTTGGCCCCCTTGTGGCCCACAGGCCAGGAGCTCTGAAGCAGCCAGTTTGGGTGACTTGCTTTCCCTGGGGGTAGTTCAGCCTGACTGCTTTTTCCCCCCAAAATTTAGCTTGAATTCCACTGACCTTTCTCTTAGCCTCATTTCTTCTGTTTTGATAAATGTGGAGATTGCACCAGGTGCCACCAATCCACTCTATTGTAGACTCCAGCTACAGCTTCTCCCGCCCATCCTGGGGCCAGCCCGGTTTCAGGCTGGGCGAACCTCGGCTCCTGGCCTGATTGTGATAAGCCCCACCTGCCAAGCTGCCTTTAGCCAGAGATGTGTTTTCTGCATTTTTGTGAGTTTTGGAGCCCTAAAATTTGTTTAGAGTCGTATTTTCTGGGTATTTAAGGTGGCTGTGTGGGAGCTGCAAAACTTTGATGGTTCTACTATGCCATCTTGGCTCTGCCCCCCCCTCCCATTCTTTAAATCAAAGCTCTTCTATTTGAAAAAAGAGACCAAGGTTCTCAGCTGCCTTGGGTACTGCCCTGGACAATTTGGGATGGGCATGGAACCTGAGCTGACTTCTTTAGTGTAGATACACGACCCTTTTTCTTCTTAAGGGACCTTCAACATGCTACCATCAGGTCTAAGAGTGGGTTTTGGATAGAGGCAGCAATGCTTGCACACATGTCTTCAAAGAATGTTAGTGGCAAGTGATAACAGCCCTGGGCAAGAGAAGGAAATACTACAGAGGGCTTACAAGAAGTATTAGAAATAATTCTTGGTTAGATTAATAGTCTATTAATAGCTCAGGGAAAAATAGCCAGAGACCAGTAAGGTCAACTCTGTGTAGAAGGACAAGTTGGGTTTTTTAAAAATTGTTTTTATTCCTTAATGTGAGAGAAACACCTTATAAAGGTGTTTTACTTCATCAAAGGTGGGCATCCCAGCCCAACCCTAAGTCCTCCCTAGAATACACCAACTTGAATCTGGTGGGTGGGGTGTTTGACCTACCCTGTCTCTTGCTCAGATTCTATAAGGAAATCCCCTTCCCAAGGGTCTGGACCTAGCTCCTCCAAATCTCCAGGTTGCTACACCACTTTGATTTACAATCCTTTTGGCAAAGTGGAAAACCACCAAATCTTTCCATCTGGCCTGATACTGAGCCCTAAGGACCTTTCCATCTGCCTGAGCTCTAATATATATTGTTTCTCTCAAGTAGAATGTGAGCTCTTTGATTTTCTATTTATATACTCAGTATGTATCACAGTGCTTGGCACACACAAAATGTTTAATAAATCCTTTTCCATTCTATTTTAGTCCAAAAGATATTTATTTATAAAAGTATTTTAGCCTGATAAAACAAAAAAACAAAACAAAACACCAGGTGATTTGGACCAAGATGATCATAGTATTGCATTCATTTCAAGTCTACTATTCTATTCAGTTATTTCAGGAAGATGTTAATCATCCATCTGTACACCTTTTTTCCTCATTTAGGAAATCTATGTTGACCCATTTCAAGTTTAGAAATTTGGCTGGGAACAGAAAGGAAGCAGCATAAGGTACAGTTCATGCCATAAAATATGCCTAAATCCCAACTAGGAAAATATAACAAAAAAAGATACGGCTCAAATTGGATTATGATAGCATGGGACTCAGCATTTCTTTCCTTTTAATTCACTTGACAGTTTTTAACATTTCAAATTTCCAATCCCCAATCTGATAATGATCCTTCTTGGTCCAGTTAACTTGTTTCAATTTCTGATGCTGCCCTTGAGCTGCATTACTACTTAATAATTAGAGCAAAGCAGCCCAAGGGGTCCAGTTTTCCTCATTAGATCTTAAGGCTATCCACCAACAGATGATTCACTTAACTGGCTACTTGGCCAACATAGGTTTATAAGACAGGAATGCTCCTCAATACAAACATGTATTATTCCAACTTTGTTTCTGAAGATATTTTAGTTGGGAGAATAAAAGAAGGCCTCTCCTAGGAAAACTTAAGAAAATGTTTTTATAGTTTGACCTTAGCTGAAGGAATGAACCCTCTTTCTTCTCAAAGTGATAGTAATTGTTCCATTTGCTCAAGAATGACTGTGAAATCATCTCTTTTGTTGTGAAATGCTGCTCGTTTCTCTAGGAAACCAGTTCTTTCCTCCTCTTCCATCTTCAACTTAACTTTCAATGCCTACAAAGAAGGCACCATTAGAAAAAAATTTCACTTGACTCACTGGAAAATATGGCAGACAAATTTATGAATTATCATTCTGTTCCACTAGGGAAGACACAAAGTGGCAGTTAGCAAATTATACACTGCTGTATTCTACAAAAACAATGCATGCTCTACCGTCTACAGAACATGTTTTTTAATGTCTTTATGTTAGATCATCTGTGTTCTATAGAGTTGGTATAGTGGTAATCTAGATGATTAAATTCTTAAAACCAAACCACACAGAACACAAAACAATGTAAATTCAACAAAGCATCTATTATAAGACCAGAAGGTATGCCATGAACAATCCAGAGCCCTAGGCTTCTCACTATAAGACTACTTCCTGCAAAATTCAAATGCTTTTTTGTTCAAGTCTCAAAGCAGAGAGTTTAAATCCGTTGCCAAAAGATCATCTTTGGTCAACACAATGAGCCACATACATCCTCTCATCCTATAGTCAATGGGATAGAACCTGAGACAAATGGTACTGGGATAAAAGGAATGTAGGGAGCTCAAAACCTCAAGAGAACACTCTTACCTGTAATTCCTTCATCTGCTTTGTAGCTGTCTGGTTAAAGAGCTTCAGCTCATCTTTCAGACTCTCCAAGAGCAACTAAAACACAATAAGATGGAGGGCACTCTTTGTATCAGAAACTTAATACTTACCTATTCTAGTCAAATAGTTTTACTGGTGTTATGAGCTATTTTACTCCAAGCAGGGCTTGGAAGGGCTTCCAAATAGAATAATTACCTTCTTCCTTCAGGGAAGAAGCAAGGAGAGAAGCTCAACACTAATTCAGCTGTTCCTTTGCATCATATAGTTCATCCCCAGTATGAGGGGAGAATTTTAATAAGGGACCTGAATGAAGAAACTAGATCATAGGACTTACTGATAAGAAATCAGTAAATAGCCACTTTCTGATTTTAAAGAGAAATTATTTTTGGATTAGACACCATTGTTCCTTTCCATAAACATGGATAAGCAAAGATCAATTTATACTCAGCAAGTATAACATTGTGCAAGCCCACTCCACTGAACTACTTTGACTATGATTAATATATATATAGTATAGAAAATTCTCTTCTTTACTTGCTTCCCACCCATTTAAACCCAGCCCCTCACCACAGACTTCGTTTGACATTTCATCGTTTCTTGCCAGTTTTCCAGGATCTGTTTGTCTGTAAGTAATAAACATGTCCCCAGTGAGTTGATTGCTAAAGCAGTTCCCTCTCATTTATCCTCCCCCTCACCCCACCCCACCCCACCCCTAATACACTGATCATCTACTATTTACAACAAACTATGTAAGATACTTTGGGGGATGAAAAGGATAAAATACGTTTCAATTGAGAAGAAAAAACATAGGAAGTCAGTAAACATCTTTTGAACACTTAAAAAAAAGTATATGCTATATGCTAAGTACCAAGTACAGGTATTCAATCCTACTAAGAATCTGCAAGAAATAAAGATATCCTTTTTAAAAAAATCACTATAACCAATAGGTATTTGCTATCTAGGCAATGAAGTAGTGCAGTGCATAGAGTACTGGACCTGGAATCAGGAAGACTCGAGTTGAAATCCTGCCTCAGACAGTTACTAGAAATGTGACCCTAGGGCAAGTCATATAATCTGTCTGCCTCAATTTCTTCATCTGAAAAATGGAGATAATAAAAAAAACTATCTCCCAGGGTTATTGTGATGATAAAATAGGAATATCTGCAAACTGCTTTGCAAATGTTGAAGCACTATATAAACGGTAATTATTTATGTATGTTAACACACAATTAAACAGAAGCAGGTGAGCAAAACTGAAGCTGCTAAAACCCCATCAGCCCAGCCTCCTCCCTCTTCTCTCTCATCTCTCCACACACGTATTTTGTACCTTTGATAGCAATAACTTTGTTGGAACCTTGACGAACAGTTGTTAGAGTTAATTACAAGAATTATGACAACGTGGGGTCCAACTCTTTCCAATGTAGAATATTGAGAAAACTCTGGAACCTTTTATAGAAAAGTTTGGGCATAGGCCTCTCACCTGGGTCGATACTGCCATTCTCCAAAATTGCCAAGTAGTTATCCTGAGATTTCTCCAGCAACTCTACTTTTTGAGTCAGCAACTTCAACTCTCCCTGTGAGATCACAGTTTCAAATCAGTCCTGCCTACCAGCCTTGGCCTCTATGATTTCTCCTTTTTGGGTAGGTATGGCAAAAGCTCAACTTCCTCCATCTCCGCTCTGAGAAAACTTGTGTCTTTGGGCTACATGAAGGGTCATCCCTTAGATTTCCAGATAATTTTTATTCCACATGACTGACTTCCTACCTGGCTTTCAGTCAGCTTCAGGTACAATTGCCTGTTAACTGCTTCTAACAGCTGGTTCTTCTCTTTGAGCTCTTCCTCAGCTTTCTGTCGATTTAACGGAGTGAAGCTGGAATGATAATTTGAATCTAAATTGCACTTTTTTTTTCCCCACTTTCTTTTTTACAAAAGCTAAAAACACCTTTCAGTTGGTAGAGATGACAGCACTGCTTAAGCAGTACTTTGTGACACTAGAATAAAAGGACACTAAACTTGAAGAGAAAAGCAGTTTTGTCTGCCCCAAGATTCACCTCTTTTTAATGTTCTTCTTAGCAATAGGATCCATAGTCTTCATCTGCCTAGAGAGACAGATACACAAATTAACCAGTAAACAACCTGAGTGTCATTTGCATTGAGAATTATTGACTGTTAAAGATGCAAGGGCCCTTAGCAATCATCTAACTCTTCTTACTATGAATATAATGGAAACAAAGACAGTCTGTAGGGAAGACTGGGGCCTACAAGCTACACCACTGTCATTAAAGGGACTTTCTCTGAGGTCCCCATACTTAATTCTAACCATCTTCAAATCTCAGGGCTAAAGTAAAGCCTCATTTATTTCAGTTCAGACTGTTAGAAGGCCTTTGTTAGTAGGAACTCTGGATTTCCTACTATTAAGGGAAATGGGCCAACGACAACAAAAAATCCATCCCACTACAATGAGTTTTACTTCAAAGTTATGATTCCTTTCAAACAAATAGTGGCCCACTAATTAGCTTGTTTCCAGTTCCTCTTATATCTACTTTTCCGTAGGGACATGTAAAAGGTTGTGATGAGAGAGGAAAAGAAAGCTTCAAAACACCTTCTGTTATAGACTTCAATTTGTCTTTTCCAGAATACATCATCTAAGGGGTTGGGAGATTGACTAAGGAACTGTATGCTGCTGAACAGCAGTGTACAATAATTCATTTGTCAAGTTCTGCTGAAAACCCTCTTTTCAGTTTTGGATCATCTGGAGTCACTTCTAACAAAATTACTTCTAACAAAATTATCCATTTAAGTGCAATTGTCTATTTCTATCCATGTTCTAACCTCTGCTTGGTGGTTTTGTACAATTCATTCTTTAGACCTGTTAAGCTGAGAGACTTGTAGAGTTCTACTTCTTTGCACCTCTGGGGTATCTGACTCTTGGAAGGAGCCCGAAAATGTGTCTCTGTGAAAGGAAAATTAAGAGGGTGAAAAACCCAACCAACATGACTCAATTCTAACCCAAATCATCACAGTCAGTGTTTTGATCCAAATATCCATGTAAACTTCATTTTGAGTCACTAAATTTGCTAAATTTTACTCTTTGGGGTAAAAAGGGTATATCTAACTAACACTACCTAAAATAGTACATGGGCTCTGTGAGTGTTCATTTATCTCCAAGACTGGAACTGATAGAGGATATAAATGTAACTTGGTGTTTAATATATGCAAAAGGAATAAGATGAAAAAAGGAATGGAAATAGGAAAAGGGAGAATACAGGCTTAAACACACAATATCTATATCTCATAATTTGCTGGGACTATTTAATGGGTCTTAATCACTTTATTTCATTCCTTTAAAAAATTTTTTTATTAATATCACTTTTAAAAAATTAATCTTTTTAAAGCAGAAACTTTTTTATTCTTTTATTTTCAGTCCCAAATTTTCTCCTTCTCCCTACCTACTCCCCCCTCCCCAATCCACTGAGAAGCCAAGAAAAACAAAACCCATTACAAATAAAATTATGCAAAAACAAATTTCCACACCGGCGTTGTTCCTAAAAAGCAAGAAAAATATGCTTCAGTCTGTACCCTGAGCTAACTGGTTATCTTTCTGGATAGCATTTTGTGATGAATCTTTGGAATTGTGGTGAGTTGTTGTGTCGATCAAAATTACTAAGTCTTTCAAAGTTGATTATCTTTACAATATTGCTGTTACTGTAGATCATTCTCCTTGTTCTGCTCATTTGGCTTTTCAGGTGTTAGAGGTGGGATTTGAATCTTTCTATTTGAGGGATCATGACCCTCATTCAAGCTCACACCATTTTTCACCTTCAGTGTAACAATAGCCTCCTAATTGGTCTCCCAGCACCCAGCCTCTCCCTTTTTCAAGCTCCCTAGCCTATAATCTGAAGGCTCTTCTTTCTTCCCATTTTTCAAAATGAGGACAATTTGTGCCTCCAATTCTATGGCAACTCTCCCATTCTCCAAAATTTTTCAAAGATATATCAGTTTAGCAACCAACTCTACCAATTTTTTCAAGTAGTGACTGTAGTGGTAATCCAGGCCTGGGAACTTGAAGGAAGCCAGATGCTTTCTTACAACCAAATGCCTTCCTTATCTTCAATTTCACTATTATCCATGTTAGTTCCATTCTGTCCCATGTATATTTGTACAGGTAGCAGAGGTGCCACTCTTCTGGATTTATCCCGATACCTACTTTCTCTTGCACCTTTAACATATATCTTTTAAAAGTCCAAGTTAGTAGGTTCTCAGTGTATCCACATTAGCTCCCCCTTTTTCTAGCCCTCTGCAAAGCACTGTACTAAGGACAAGAAGTATGAAGACAAAAAGAAAAACTGTTCTTGCTTTCTAGACACATGCTTCTGATGGGCAAGAGGCAGGAGGAGAACAAGTTATGAAAAGCTTTGCATGCCAAAAAGGATCGTGCCAAAGAGGATATTTGATCCTAGAAGTGATAAGGAGTCTCTGGAGTTTACTGAGTAATTATGTTTCCTACGTTTAGGAAGAGCACTGCCAGTTTGGTGGTGGATGGACTAGAATGGGGTGAAAATTGTGGCAGGGAGATCAATCAGTATGCTATGGCAATAATCCAGATGTAAGGAGAGGAGGGCCAGGCGTCAGAGGTGGTGTCAGATGAGAGAAGGTGGCATATGCAAGAGATGTTAAGAAGGGAAAAGCAAAATAGATTATATACCCTGAACAGATTGGACACGGGGGTGGGAGTGAGAATGAGGAGTAGGGGCTAATACTTAGGCTGTGAGCCTTGGTGACTAGAAGGCTGACAGCACCCTCCACACAGTCACAGCGAAGTTAGGAAGAGGGGAAGGTTTGATAGAAAAAAAGCATGGGTTCCATTTTGGACATGTTGAGTTTAAGCTGTCCACAGAACAATCGGTTGGAAATGTCACAAACAGGCAGCTGGTGATGTGAGGGTGGAGCTCAGCTGAGAGATTAGGGCGAGATAAGCAGGTCTGAGAGACAGGTACACAGGGGTGATAACTGAGTCCAGGAGAGCTAATAAGGTCACCCATCAAAAAGTGATAAAAGGAGAAGAGAGGCACCCAAATGCCAACTCCTTTAAAAGACCTTTCCTAACTCCTCTAGTTAATTAATATACTTTATTTTTCAAGACCCCAGTTCAAATTTGACCTCAGACACAGCAAATCACTTAACCTCTATTTTCCTCAGTTTCCTTATCTGTGAAATGGGGATAATAGGGTTGCTGTGAGGCTCAAATGAAGGAATAATCTTAAAGAGCTTAGCACAGTACCTGGAATATATTAGCGCTATGTAAATACTGGCTATTATTATTATAATTTACCTATGTACGGCAGCCAGCCCCCACCCCATTATAGCACCTTTTAAATTCCTCTGTATAATCCAAGTCCATCACAAGACCTAGAACAGAGGGTTTAAATTTCAGCTCACAAAGAGAGGGAATTCCTTCCCGGGTTTGTATCCCCAGGGCCCAGGGCATAGTAGGCGCTTTACCAAAGCTCGCAGAAGGGCGGGCTCCAAGCCCCGCCTGCAAGTACACGAAGCCACACCCACTCGAGCACAACTACTCACCTACCGGCGGACCTCCGCCCAGCGCCGCCGAGGGGGCCGAGCTGCTGAACGCAGACCTGGCAGTGCTGACTCTGTAAGCACGGCCGGGCTGGACCCTGGAGGGAAAGGGTTTCCATTGGACTAGGCTCTGGGTTCGCGCCCAGCTTTCTAAGGCCCCGGCCGGCTGCGGGTCCGAGAGCCCGGACCAGCTGGGGCAGGAGGAGCGGGGCCGGCTTCCCTTCGGGGATGGTCCACCTCAGGACCTCTCCGGAGAAGACCCACCCTCCTTGGGACTCAGCCTGCCTTCCACCGTCACCGCGCCTCCCACCCGGACTCCGGGCCCCCCGCTTCCATCCAACCCATCTCTTACCCTGGGCGCTCAACGGCCGAGGCCGGGTCCCCAGCTCCCAGTCTAGACCCGCTCTCCATCACCGTTCACTCGGGTACAGAAACCGCCAGCTGCACGCCCCTCCGTAATTTCAAACTGAAACTTCCGGGGGAAGGGGCGGGGCGGGGCGGGCTCTGAGTCCAGGCGGCAGCCATAGTGTACGGAGGGAGCCTATAGGAACGAGAGCGCAGGGAGCCGCCATGTTGTACGGCTGGGGAGGTCTGAGGCTTGGGAAATCAGCATAAGACCATAGGATTTTGAGTTGGAAGGGACAATAGCATCGTAGATTTATAGCTGGAAAAGGCCTTGTTGTACGGGAATAGTGACCTTTAGAAACCATGTGATTGTAATGACTTTTTTTTTTTAGGTACTGCATAATGCCTATCTTTAGTTTATAGGAGTTCAGGTGATGGTTTTTTGTTTGTTTTGTTTTTTCAAAATTTTATTTTAAACTCAAACACCAGAACACAAATAGAGAATACCAAAAAAAAAGACAAAAACATGTCATAGCTTAAATATTGGAACTTAAATACAAAGTTGGAAATAAAATCGTATTATGTGCATAGCAGAGGATGAGAGGATTCAAAATATGTAACAATAAATTTTCATTTCAAGAAAGCCTATATGATAAATAATACTCATTGTGTCGAGAACTGTCCATCTTTGCTTCCTTGTGAGTTTTCTTTTATTCTCTGTTGTATACTTTATTACTTTGTTCTTTTTCCCTATCCCCCACAAGTCCCCCCAGGCTACAATAAAGTTTAGATATGTTTTTCTGTAGCTATAAATACATACATATCCCTTCCCACCCCCAGAAGGCTATGATAAAGTTTAGATGTGTTTCTCCATAGCTATAGATATAAACATACACATATACATATATACATGTACATTCTCAAACCTATTCTACTCCTGATCTTTGTTTTTATGTATACGAATACCTCTTGTTTCCTATCTCTCCTGCCTCCTCTACCTACTACCTTTACCCTCCTATGACTTGCCTACTCCCCTCCAAGGATCCCTACCCTATCTTCCCATTCAGATAAACCTAAACACCCTTCTATACTCCTATTTTACCTGTTTTCCCCCTCCCCTATAAACATCCCTCCCTTGTCCTCTACCCCTTCCCTATGCCCCTACCATTTTATTTCTTCTGAATTTAAAAGACTTCTATACTCTTTTAAATATATATTGATAATCTTTTAATATCGTATTTTAGCTAAAGTCTGATTTAATCAAACAAACTGCTCTGATTAAAAATGCCTTCCCCTGTGTCTGCAGACCAGAGGTGAGATTCCCCTTATCTTGGGACTTACTCCACATGGGAACAAAACAGACATCCTGAGATTATAAAATGTAAATAGACCCTACTCTGGTCGTTGTCAATTTGCATTTGCAACTAAAGAACTCTGTATCACATGTAACAAATGGAAGTCATGAAGTTTTGTGACATAGTCATCCTGAACTGGGATGGTTCTGAAATGTATAAATAGTCTTATGATTTCTCTGTTGATCAGTTAGGACTTCAGTCCTGCACTCCTTGAGCAAGCCTTAAGGGAATAATAAGGAATAAATAGTGTAATTTTTTTTATTACTATCTGTTTGTCTCTTTAACCAAACCTTTTCTAGTGGTTGACAATATGTATTGTTCCCTCTTACACCCATTCTTGATGAAAGTAGGTTATAAGAACTACCAGCTCTCCTTCCCCATTTAATTCCTAAGTGTCAATTCTTCCTCTTGCTCCTCATTTATATAAAATAATTACTCTTCTTAGCTGTCCCTAAATGGTTTTACTTTTTAAATTCATATCATGCCCAGGTTTTCCCAATCTTTCTTATGAACTACCCAATTATTAATAAGAATATTAGACATAAGGGGCGGCTAGGTGGCGCAGTGAATAGAGCACCGGCCCTGGAATCAGGAGGACCTGTTCAAATCTGGCCTCAGACACTTAACACAAAAACTAGCTGTGTGACCTTGGGCAAGTCACTTAACCCCAACTGCCCTCCAAAAAAAAAAGCAAAAAAAAAAAAAGAATATTAGACATAAATTTTCTCTTTTTCTGCATCCCTTATAATCAAATCAGTCTTTGTTATGTACCTTATATTTATATTGATTCTTGTATGTCAAATCATCTGTTAAGTTCAGGATTTTTTTAAACAAAGTCTTGAAAATCTGAGAGTTTATCAAATGTCCATTTTTTTTCATTCAAGATAATAGTTAACTTTGCAGGGTATGACATTTTTTGCCAGAGCTCCAGTTCTTTTGCCCTTTTATATGTTATGTTCCAAGATCTGCAGTCCTTTAATGTTTCTGCTGCTGGGTCTTGTATAATTCTAATTGTGGCACCATCATATTTAAATTGTTTTAATCTTGATGCTTTTAATAGTTTTTCCTTGACCTATGGATTTTGGAATTTGACTATTGATGGAATCCTAATAAAGCTGCCCCCAGCCCCAGTATTCTAACTTCATTATAGGCCTGGCCCTATTGAACAGCAGGCACACTGCACCTACCTAAATCTCCCCTCTCCCCCGCCGGTGTCCTAATTTCTTCGTATATGCCTCACTGCTCACTGGAACAAGTGTGTCCCTGAACTCTTAGTTCCCACAGAAACAGCAGGTGTGTTCATGTGATGGGAACCTAGCTACTTCCTCTACCTGGTCACACCCCTTTCCCCCCCCCCCCCCCCATTCCCACAGAAATAGGTGTGTTCTTATATTCACCCACAATCACATCATCCATCTAACCCAAGATAGGACCACAATACCTAACTATCTGTCTTAACCAGACTGGACCACAATAGTTAGCTAACTGGAGGGCAGCACGACCAGAATGTTTAACCACCAAACCATAGATGGGACCCCTCCTCCATTACCTAATCCCTTAGCAAACACCTCCTGCCTTTTTAATATTAATGATATTCCTGTATTCTATGTAAATTTCTGTTATGTAAAGTCATATATATACATATAAAATTATATATATATATGACAAAAATACATCTTGCTTTCTCTAAAGTTGTTGGTTCCTCTTGGAACTTAACCTGCTTCATAAGAGGAGTCAATCTCAATAAATGCCTATACTTGGATTAGAGGTGGTCTGACACTGAATTCTTTGAGATGGTTCCACCACAACACATCATGAAACCTCAACAGTTTTAAGGTGGGCAGAGACCCCACCTCAACAGTTTTTGGTATCCCTAGTTTAAACCACAACAACTATGATATTCCTATGAGTTTTCCTCATGGCATCTCTTTTAAGTGGAGATTGCTGGATTTTTTCTATTTTTACTTTTCCCTTTTGTTCTAATGCTTCAGGACAATTTTCTTTACTTATTTCTTGTATTATTGTATAAAGATTTTTTTTTGATTATAACTTTCAGTTAGTTCAATTATTTTTAGATTTCCTCTTCTTTATCTATTCTCAAAATCTGTTGTTTTTCTTATAAGATATTTTACTTTCTCTTTTATTTTTTCATTATTCGTATTTTGTTTAATCATTTCTTAATCTCTTGTAATTTCACTGGCTTCATTTTACCCAATTCTAATTTTCAAGGTGTCATTTTCTTCCTTAAGATTCTGTATCTCCTTTTCTAATTGGTTGACTTTCCTTTCATACCCTTCTTGTTTTTCTTGGATTATTCTTATGTTCTTTTAAAATTTTTCCCCCATCTCTGTCATTTGATTTTTCAAAGTCTTTTTTAAGGTCTTGTATAAATTCTTTTTGAGCAGGTGACAATTTGACATTACTCTTTGGGAGTTTCTTTACTTCAGTATTGTGCTCTGAAGATGAATCCTTGTCATCTCTATTCCCATAGCAGGTTTCTATAGTTGGATTCTTTCTCCTTTCCCCATAGCCAGGGGCTTTCTGCCCCACTGTTTCTGCAATCACCAGGCTTGTGCTGGTTCGTGCTTGCCCCTGCTGCTCCTTCTTTGCAGCATAGCTGGCGTTTCTGGTTGACCGGGGTTCCCTTGATATTCCCAGGGCTCAGACACCCAACTACTCTCACTATGGTGGGAGGGGGAGGGTAAAAGTTCCAGTGGTTGAGGTGGAGGCAGCCTTTCAAACCAACTAACCTCAGGGCTTACTGCTTGTTGTTTAAGACACTTGCCTGTTTGCTTTTAAAACTGAACCTAGCCTGGAGGTATTTACTCTTCCCAGGGACCAAACCGTGTCCTGAGTTTTTTTCTTTTGATCTTCTCAAATTGTCCCAGTGAAGAGGGTACCCAAAGAGAGTTAGGGTTGTACCTACACCTCATCGCCAGGAGGAACCCAGGTTATGCCCTTGTTCTTATTTATCTATACCCACATTTTTTTTGCCCTAAGGTGCTGTTTTAAATCTTTAGTCAGAGAAGATCTTGAGAGCTTGGAATTTTCTGACCTACTCTGTCATCTTCCCAAAACCCTCCCCAGTTGTAGTGACTTTCAATATTTTAGGGTGGTAGAGTTCCATCTGAAAGGGACATCAACTGAGGTACTAAGAGGTTATTTAATTTTCCCAGGGACACAAACTAACTATAGTAAGTGTTGTTGACCATTAGAAAAGATTTGGTTAAAGAGACAGACAGTAATATAAAAATTGCATTATTTATTCCTTATTATTCCCTTAAGACTAGCATTACCTGCTTGAGGAGTGCAGGACTACAGTCCTGACTGACTGAACAGAGAAATCATAAGACTCTTTATACATTTCAGAACCATCCCAGTTCAGGATGACCATGTCAGAAAATTTATGATTTCCATTTGTTATCATCTTTACAGAGTTCCTCGGTTGTAAATGCAAATTGACAAGGACCAGAGCAGGATCTATTTACATTTTATGGTCTCAGGATGTCTGTTCTGCTCCCATGTGGAGCACATCCCAAGATAAGGGAAATTTCACCTCTGGTCTTTGAAGTTACAGACACAGAGAGAGGCATTTTTAATCAGAGCAGTTTGTTTGATCAAATCAGACTTTAGCTAAAATATAATATTAAAAGATTATAAGTGTCAAGGGTAGGATTTGAAGCCAAGATTTCCTGATTTCCAAGTCCAGCATCCTATTCACTATGCTAAAGTAGGTTTAATAAAGAATCTTATTTGATAAAGAACTGGAAGATCTACCTAGGTATATCTATGCCTTGTAATTTCTCAGTCATCAGTCATCTCAGACAACTCAGAACCAAATGAACTCATGTATATATAAAGACTTTGTAATCTAAAAGCAAGAATTCTTAAATTGGGTTCCATAGACCCTCAAAGGGTTCCATGACTAGATTTAATGAACTTCATAAACTTGGATGGAGAAAAAAATACAGCTTTATTTTTACTCACCTCTACCTGAAATTAAGGTTTTCCTTCAATTCTTTTAAAGCATCATTCTGAGAAAGGGTCCATAGGCTTCATCAGACTGCCAAAGAGGTTCATGACCCCCCAAAAGGTTAAAAACTATGCTAAGGTTATATAAAAGTGGTATGATGGAAAGAGTACTGAACTTGGAGTCATATGACCTTTTAACCTGAAAGTTTGGTTAAAGGAAGTGAACAGGCTAGGTGATATGCAAATTCATATTGTTTGTTCTCTTAAAGCTAGATTGAAGCTTAGCAAGGTTGTACCTACAAGGAACCAAAACCTAAGTTCTGACTGCCTGAACAAAAGAATGAGAAAGCTTAAATACATTTTAGAACTCTCCCGATTCAGGGTGGCTATCATTCAAACTTATGTTCTCCATTAATGTTAAATCATTGTATGAGAAAGGAATTTTCTTAATTCAATAGAAGATAAATACAATAAAATGGGAAAGCTGACAAAGTCTCAGTTGAACTTATGACTCAGGATAGCCAAGTTTTCTTTACCATTAACATGCCATAACATAGTCTATGTCCAAAAAATATTAAGATAAAGTTCCACGAAGATGGTAGTGTAGAAGCAGGAAAATGCCACTGCTCGCACATAGCCATCTCAAATACCCATAAAATATGACTCTAAACAAATTTTAGGGCTCCAAAACTCACGCAAAAATACAGAAAAACAAAGCCCCAGCTGAAAGTAGTTTGGCAGGAAGGGCTCATCACAGCATGCTGGGAGTTGAAACCAGCCCAGCCTGAAACTGTGGCTTGGCCCTGGGGCAGCCAGAACAAGCCACAGCTGGAGCCTTCAGGAGAGTGGATCAATAGCAGCTGTGGCAGTTTCCAGAATTATCAAGCCATAAGAAACAAGGATTAAGTGAGAGGTCGGGGGCGGCTAGGTAGCGTAGTGAATAGAGTGCCAACCCTGGAGTCAGGAGGACCTGAGTTCAAATCCGGCCTCAGACACTTGACACACAAACTAGCTGTGTGACCTTGGGCAAGTCACTTAACCCCAACTGTCCTCCAACAACAACAACAAAAAAGCAAAAAAAAAAAAAAGTGAGAGGTCAGTGAAACTCAGCTAAATTTGGGAGAGAAAAGCAGTCTGGCCAAACTACCTCCAGGGCAAGGAAGCGACAGAAGTGGTGGCCCTGCAGCTGCTTCCACATGGCTGCTCCAGAGCTCTCAGCCTGCAGCCTGCAGAGGGGCTAAGTTATCATGAGAGGTTAAGTGCTCTTGTGTTGAGCGGCCTGGATCCAGATCATGGTCTTGGGTGGTGGTCCTGGGGTGCATTTTCAGTGAGCCAAAGCTGGTGGAGGCTGCAGCAGCCTCCTAATAGTTCTGGCACCTACAAAACCCCCAGTGATTTGGGACAGAGCTTTGTCCCCTGGAAGCAGAGTTTCACAGATCTAAAAAATCAAGTAATTTACTGACAACATGAGCATGCAAAGGAAGCAAATTGAAAACAGCAATCAAATTCTAGAATCCTTTTTTGGGGACAAAAAGGATCAAAGCATGGAACAGGAGGAAGATAATACAGTCAGAACTTCCACATCAAAAGCTTCCAAGAAACATGAAGACTGCCTGCAAGCCATAGATCAGATTAAGAAGGATTCTGAAAACCAAATAAGAGAAGTGGAGGAACAATTGGGAAGAGAAA
>CM053598.1:153329038-153371258 GCA_028646575.1 Pseudocheirus occidentalis | reverse complement strand
TTTTTAAGGTGTTATTTTCTTCAGTCAGGTTGTTGACTCTCTTTTCATGATTTTCTTGCATCATTCTCATTTCTCTTCCCAATTGTTCCTCCACTTCTCTTATTTGGTTTTCAAAATCCTTCTTAAGTTGATCTATGGCTTGCAGGCAGTCTATGTTTCTTGGAAGCTTTTGGTGCAGGAGTTCTGACTGTGTTGTCTTCCTCCCATTCCATCCTTTGATCCTTTTTGTCCGCCCAAAAAGAATGTAGAATTGGATTGCTGAGCTTTGCTCCTTTGCTTCTGCTTATGTTGCCAGTCAGTTGCTTGACTTTTGGGCTTAGTAGAACTCTGCTTTCAGAGGGGAGAACTCTGTCCCAAATAGTTGAGGTTTTCACAGCTGCCAGAGCTATTAGGAGGCCACCACCATCTCTGCAGCCCCCTCCTGCTTTGGCTCACTGATAGTATACCTCAGGACCACTACCCAAGACCATGATCCCGATCCAGGTAGCTCAAGGCAAGAGCCTTTAGCCTCTGAATGATTGCTTGGCCCCCCCCCTGCAATCTGCAGGCCAAGAGCTCTGAAGCAACCATGTGGAGGTGACTGCAGGGCTGTCACTTCAGACTGTTTCTAGCTCTGGAGGCAGTCAGCCAGACCCTCTCCCTCAAATTTAGTCGAGTTCCATTGATCTTTTCCCTTTGTCTTTGGCTCTTATGGGTTGGTAATTCTGGAAACTACCACAGCTGATAGTGATCCACTCTCCTGAAAGCTCCATACGGGGCTTCTTCTGGATGGCCTGCGACTAAAACCAAATGGGGCTGCGCTCTGCTCCCAGCATGCTGTGATGAGCTGTTTCCATCTCTCTGCTGGGCTGCCTTCAGTGGGAGCCTTGTTTCTCTGTCATTTTGTGAGTTTTGGAGCTCTAAAATTTGTTTAGAGTCATATTTTATAGGCATTTGAGATGAGGTGAGATGAGATGAGGGGGGAGCTACAGAGTTCTCCTGTTTCTACGCTGCCATCTTGACTCCACACCCCCTCCTATCTGGGGTCTATCTTGTAAAGCAGTCTAGGCATAGTATGTACTCCACTAAGAACATGTAAGCAAAGACATACTCACTCAAGTTTCTTTCTTCTAGTCCTTTAGGATGTGAATCAGAGCATAAGCCAAATTTCCTTGTCTACTTTAAGTGACCCGACAGTCCAGGAATTCTTGGGGCATAGAAGATTTTGCCTTGGGTTATGAAGAATTTCACAAAAGGAACATTCCAGAAAATGAAATGAACTGGCCATCTCATAGATACCTCAAACTCAACATATGCAAAATTGAACTCATTATCTTTCTCCCCTTCCCCTCCCTGACCCCATCCTTCCCTCTTCCTTATTTTCCTATTAACTAACTGTCCAGGGTACCATCATCTTTCCAGTCACCAGAGCTTAAAACCTAGATGCCATCCTTGACTTTTCATTCTCACCCCCCATATCTAATTAATTAACAAATCCTGTTGTTTTCACTTTCGTAGTACCTCTTGTATATTCCTTTTCTCTCTTCTGATACTACCACTGCCCTAGTATAGGCCCTCATCACCTCCTGCCTGAACTATTTCCGTATCCTCCTGGTTGGTCTCCTTTCTTCCAGTTTCTTCCCACTCTGGTCCAGGCTCTATTCAGCAATCAAATGATCTTCCTAAAACACAGGTCTCACCATATCACCTCCTATTTAATGAACTGAAGTAGCCCCCTGTTGCCTCTAGGATCAAATATAAAATCCTCTTTTTGACTTTATTACTTTGACCCTTATATCTTACACTCCTCCTCAACCTCTAAAATCCAATGATGCTTGCATCCCCTGTGAGCACTTGCTAATCCCCCCATATCTGGAACTCTCTCTCTCTGTCCCATCTCCATGTACTACTTTCCCTGGCTTTTTTTAAGTCAGCTTCTTCTGCAAGAAGACTTCTTATCCTCTAAATCAGTGGTTCTCAACCTTCCTAATGCTACAACCCTTTAATACTTGTATGTGGGCGTATCTGGATGTGGGTGGACCTGCCAGGAGATGGACAGAGGAGCGTTCCTAAGACCATTGGAAATATGTGTTTTCTGATGTTCTTAGGCAACCTGTGTGAAAGGGTCATTCAACCCCCAAAGTGATTGTGACCCACAGGTTGAGAACTGCTGCTCTAAATAATATGAGTGCCTCCCTTGATTATCCTCAATTTATCCTGTAGATAGCTGACAAGTGCCTCATTTTGAGTCAGAATCAAACTTGACCTAATGATGGGGGAAAGGTATGTGTAGTTCTACCTGGAGACATGAGTGCCAGAACATGCTGAGAATGCAGATAAACATAAACACCATAAACAGAGGGACATGACCGAAGTGCTATGCCCCTGGTGTCCTGTTTGTTCTGCGTTTCACAGCCCAGAGGTTCTGTTGATATGCTCTGTACCAGGACATGAGCTCTGTCCTTCCTGTACATGTTTACTCAATCTTTCTTGCACTAGAGGCTGTCAAGAGGAAGGTAGACTATTTGTCTAAGGGCTCAAAAAGGGGAATATAAGAGGAAGCATGGGGAACTGGGGGAAAGAAGAAAAATAAAGCTGTCTGCTGATTACTCACTCTCCTGGCTTCTGACTGTTGTTGAATGTGCTGGACACATCCAGATGCGCACCAAAGACCTGACAAAGGTAAGGCTGGCTGCCCACTGATGAATAGGTCAGAACAAGTGGCGCCTGAACAGGGACCTGAGGGATTTGAACGGGTAGTTGGACCCCATGAAAGATGGGAAGACTTAGCAGAGTACCCTATAGGCAAGGGGAAGCCAAGTGAGAAGATGGGGAACATACCCATCTTAATTAAGCCAGAAGAGCCAGAGATCTGGGCAAAACAGCTTTATAAGGCAGTAAAAAAGCAGGGAGTCACACTGCCCCCTGAAGGACCTCGGTGCTTTAATACACAAAGTGCAAACTGTTTTGCCATGGATCAATTCCATGGGGGTAGACAGTCAGAAATGGGGTGTGGTAGGAGAACAAATGACTAGTTATGAGCAAACCACCCCTGGGTTCCTGGAAAACAAAGATTTTTATGCTTTATGGGTTGGTCAAAGCAGCTTTTTCTGGCCCCGACCGACCCAGTCAGAGTTTTTTGGCTGAATGTCAGACTGAAAGTAAGAGAGTCAAAAGCTGTGATGGTGGCTTTCCCGATCCTCCTTGGCTGCCTCCACTGGAAGAAACACCCTCCGCCCCAACATATAACAAATTATACTCCAATGTGCAGGAACTAGAAAAGGAGCTCCATGCCTTGTCCTTACCCAATGAAGTAAAAGAGATGCATACAGACAGGAAAACCTTAGAAAAATCAGGATTAGAACAAGCTATAAAGAAAGCACATTTACAGGGGGAAGACATACGCGGGTGGGGACTTTGCCCTTTAATAGAGGTTGATGATCCTCAGGTTCCTGGAGGTAAGAGGAGAGCTCATGTTGCTATAGAATGGAAGAGAATTTAAGAATTAAAAGATGGCATGGTAAAATACGGTTCCACCACTCCTTTTGTCCTCACTCAATTGGAAAATTTGTTCCTACAATATATATTAACACCCAGAGATTGGAAAGCCTTAGCTCAAGCTTGTTTAACACCTGGGCAAGGTGTGGTTTGGATGGCAAAATTCACAGAATTATGTAAAATGGAGGCTTGTTGGCATGGAGCTGGAGCCCCAAACATTTTTGCCGTGTTAATTGGAACAGTAGCTTATGAAGCAACTGATATCCAATTGAATTATTCTCCTGCTGACTGCGTTCTGGTGGCAGACTGTTCTTCTTGATCATGGAAGAAAATAGTGTCTGCTCAGGGTGACACCAGAGCTATGATCCAGATAAAGTGAGGTCCCCAAGAGCCTTTTGCAGACTTTGTAGCCAGAATGCAAGATTCTGTAGCTCACAGTACGAGCAATGTAGAAGGGGCTGATGTAGTCCTTAGACTTATGTTGAGAAAGAACGTTAATCATGACTGCAGAAAAGCTATGATAGGTTTGCCCAAGGACATGGGGATAGAAGAAATCATGCAAAGAAGTGAGTGGGTGGCTTCCCATACTTACCAAGTTGAATTGCTGGCTGGTGCTCTCTGACAGAGTATGACAGACAAGGTGTGTGACAATATGGAAGGAAAGGGCATTTAAAAAAGGAGTGTAGGAGTTCCCAACCTCAGTCCTGCTCCCCTCAGGCCTGTTTTAAATGTGGGAAAGTGGATCATTTTGCTAAACAATGCAGAAAGAACAAACTGCAGGGAAACTGGGTGAGGGGCCCCTCGTGGGCCCTGCAAACACAAACTTATCCAGTGCAGACTCTGGAAGGAGAATACAAACAGTTATGGGACAAGAGGTTTCCCCAGGGACCATTTTCAGTCTCCCCAATTTCCAGGTTCCTCCCCACACCACCGTAGAATTTCCTGTAAAAGAAATACCAACTTGCTCTTTGATTTTAGGACACCCTGATTATGTCCCCAGCATAGTCCATCCTCTCCTTGTTCCAGCAGGTACTAATACATTAGTCTTTACCAATACCCATTTGGAGGAAGCTTACATAGATAATGATTTTCCCATAGCAGTATATATCCCCTTGAATCAAGAGACTCCCACCGCGGTCCTCACACAAGAGACTCACACACCGTGACCCTCAAAAACCATGGGTAACACTGTACTTAAATAAATAGCCCTTTAGGGGAATTTTAAACATGGGAGAAGACTGAAGGGTTATAGCAGAATGTTTTTGGCCCCCTGATTGGCCTCTTGAACCTGCTTCCATGGCTGTGCATAGAGTAGGAGGAACTCAACTGGTCTCTCAATCAAATAACTGGCTGAAATGGTCACTAGATGGCAGATAGGGTTTTGTGAAACCCTTAGTGGTCCCTGGCCTCGGTTTAAATTTTATGGGGCCGAGAGATCATGGAAAGCTTAGACTTAAAACTAGCCAATGAGAATTTTTCTTAGGGGCCATTGCCAAGAGGAGCACATGCCCCCCCCTTTATGGTGGAAAACAAAGACCCCAATATGGAAGGACCAGTGGCCCCTTACTACAGAAAAGCTCCTCACTTTGCAAAGCCTAGTTCAAGAACAGTTAGACTAAGAACATATTGAAGAATCTTTTTCCCCATGGAACTCCCCAATCTTTGTGATAAAAAAGAAGACAAGGACATTCAGGTTTCTTGTTGACTTGCGGAGTGTCAGTTCTGTGTTGGAGCCCATGGGAGCTTTACCACCTGGGCTCCCGTACCCTGACGCCATTCCACAGGATTATCATGTTTGGGTGGCTGATATTAAAGGTTGCTTTCTCAGCATTCCCTTACACCTGACTGATAGAGAGAAGTTTGCTTTCTCGATCCCTCAGATCAATTTTAAAGCCCCAATGAAATGTTGCCAATGGAAGGTTCTACCTCAAGGCACGGCTAATAGTCCTACCCTTTGCCAGTGGTTTGTAGCCCAAGCCTTGGAAAAACCTCATTCCCTGTGGCCCCAGGCCTACATTTGTCATTACATGGATGACATCCTTATAATCCTGACCGACACACGCTGGCCTCCATAAGTAAGATGTTAATGGAAGAATTCCAGGATTTGGACTTGCAAGTTGCTCTAGAGAAAATACAAATACATTATCCTTTTCACGACTTAGGCTATATAATGCAAGGGGCCACAGTGTCACAAATACCCCCAAAGATAGATATTGATAAAGTAAAGACTCTTAATGATTTTCAGAAGTTAGTAGGTACTATACAGTGGGTACATGCCTGTGTCCCTATACCATCCCAATTGATGAAACCTTTATATTCTATCATGCAGAGTGATCCTGCCCTTCAGTCCCCTAGAAAATGGACCACCCTACAGTCCATAGAACAAATTTTGGCATTGTGTCACGGCTCCACTACCATTCAAGTGAGACTGTCCAAAGCAATAGAAATAACCCTTCTTAAGAATATATATCCTTATGCAGTCATTCATCAATCTGATTCCATTCTTGAGTGGGTCTATGGTGTCCGCAGCACTTGTACCCTACAAATGCAGAACAAACAGGACACACTAACCCAGGGGCATAGCGCTCTGGTCACGTCCCTGTGTTTATGGTGTTTATGTTCATCTGCGTTCTCAGCATGTTCTAGTGCTCATGTCTCCAGGCAGAACTACACATACCTTTCCCCCATCAACCTAAGACCCACCATCTTAGAGACCATTGCTAGATAAGAGTCATAGAACTAGAGCTAGAAGGACTTCAGAAATCCAAGCCTTTCATTTTACAAGTGAAGAAACTGACCCTGGGAATTGAAGTGACTTGTCCCAAGTTACACAAGTAATAAATAGACTCAGATCTTCTGGCCAGTGCCTTTGTCCCAACTCTCTTTTGGCTACATCAAGCTACTTCCTGTGTCCTGAACATAATGCTTTGCATACTTCATATTTGCTTATGATATTGGGGTGGCTAGGTGACATAGTGGATAAAGCACTGGGCCTGAATTCAGATCTGGCCTCAGGTGCTTCCTGGGAAAGTTATAACTTGTGTTTACCTCAGTTTCCTCATCTGTAAAATGGGGGTAATAATAGCCTCCACCTCCCAGAGTTGTTGTGACAATATTTGTAAAATGATTAGTGCAGTTCCTGTAACATAGCATCAGCAATCATGATAATAGTGATGATGATGATGATGATGATGATGATGACAGTAAAAATCCTTCATTGGCTCCTCAGTGCTGACAGAATAAAATCCAGACTCTAGCCTGGCATTCAAGGCCCTCTGCAGCCTGTTCCCTTGCTTATCTTTCCAACTTTTATGTCTCAGTATTTCCCTATAAAACCCGATGATCTTCCCAAATCAGGCTGCTCTTGGTCCCTGAACATAATCTGCCCGTTTCCACCTTCTTGTCTGGAATTCCCTTCCCCAATTTTCCCTTTTTATTTAAATCCTACCTTTTCTTCAAGGCCCGAATTAAATTCTCCTTGAGGTCAGTTTCTTAGCTGTCTCAGTCATTGGTGATTGAGCTTTCTTTTCCCTAAACTGTTAGAACATTTACCATCCATACCATTTATTGGGCATTTTCAGGGCTGGGTTGTTTCACAGGTTTCCATAAAAGAGTATATTTTTATTGATCTTTTAATGTGTACAACCTGTCTTCTCGACTAAGTTGCAACCTATTTGAAAGCAGAGACTGTGCCCGTCTTTATATTACCCACTCCTAACCTAACTGAATTCCCTGCCACTGCCAGAGGATTTATTTCTTCATTTTTTTTTTCATCAGGAGCTATGATTTTATTGGTGTTGGGGATTCCAGGTAATGAAGTTGCCTCTACCAAACAGCAGCTTATCAGCAACTCCATTTCAATGTACTCTTTAGGGAGTAGCCTGGGATACTGAGATGTTAAGTGATTTATCCAATGTCACCTAGCCAGCATATGCAAGAGACAAAACTTGAATCTGGGTCTTTCTGACTTGGAAGTTCCAAATGAATGAGAGTTAATTATTATACCATCCTAAATGTCAGACCTCATAGCAATCAAAAAATCTCTCAAGAATGTTCTTTGATGTCAATGGTAGAGTCAGAGGAGGCTAGCAAACATTGATAGACACCAGGGAGCAGAGAACCCATGCAGAGTGAAGCTCCTCTTTTCTGGTTTTAAAAAGTCCCCTACAGAGAACAAGAACAGCCCCAGGATAATGATTCCAGTCAAAACTCCAGCTTCCATCTTTATATCTTTTCGTAGGTGGTTCCCCCAAGCCTGCAAAACATATGCTGCCCACCTCTGCCTTTTAGTACCCTTAATACATAGTAGGTACTTAATAACTTACTGATTGACTTGTTCCGTCTCCATCTCCACGTGCTTGTCTCCAAAGGGCAGGATCTCCAAGATTTTGCCTTATTTATATTCTAATCACAAACCCTGCTGCCTGCCACTTGGTAACCTGAAGTGGGCCCACCTCATTTACCAGAGTGCTCTGAAAAGTACACATCTATTCCTCCCCTTGTGAAGCTCAAGAATCAGATCAGCCTGAATGCCCATTAGCTAATAAAATCCCCAACTAGATTCAGGAGACAGATGGCATTGAAGAATCAGTGAAGAAACTTTGGAGTTTGTCTTTAAGCTCACGGTTTCCTCTCAAGATTACTTCTAGTGACAATAAATACGAAGAGGCAACAGAGAGAAATCTGGAGCCTTGTGAATGGAATCCTAATAAAGCTGCCCTCAGCCCCAATATTCTAATTTCATTATGGGCCCCACTGTACTTACTTAGTCCCCCCTCCCCACCAATGTCCTAACTTCTTCATATATGCCTCACTGCTCACTAGAACAACAGTTGCCTCAATGAATACAGAGTTCTCACAAAAGAGCAGGCACATCCATGGGATCCCACTGCCTCTACCTAGTCACTACCCCTAGACCCATTCCCACAGGAACAGGTGCATTCTTGTATTCAATCACAATCACATCGTCCATCTAACCCAAGACAGGATCATAATATCTATCTATCTTGAACAGGCAGGACCATGATAGCTAGCCAATTGGAGGGCAGCATGACCAGAATGTTTAACCACCAAACCGTAGATGGGACCCCTCCTCCATTATCTAATCCCTTAACAACCCCCTCCTACCTTTTTAATATTCATGATTTCTGTTATGTAATTACATCTTTACCCTATACAAATCCATCTTGTTTTCTCTGAAGTTCCTGGTTTTTTTTGGAAGTTAGCCCACTTCATGAAAGGTGTCAATCTCAATAAATGCCTGTACTTGAATTAGAGGTGGTCTGACTCTGAATTCTTTGAGAGGTTCTACTACAACACATCATGAAACCGTAACAGTTTTTGCTTTGGCAGAGACCCCCCCCACAACAGTTTTTGGCATCCCTGGGTTTAAACCAAACACTTAGCCCTGGTAATTTTGAGAAGACCCTTGGTGGGTAAAGGGAAGGGGTGCCCACAGAGAAACGAGTAGGTACATAGCCCTGGGCTAGAGACAGCTAGAGCAACAATAGTGGAAGAACCTTAGGAGTAAGTAAGCAAAGGGGTTCAAGGATCCTCAGTCCCCCAAAGACCCTTTGTCCTCCAGGAATCCCTCCCTTCTCCTCACCCCAATGAAAGTTATCAATCCCTCTTCAGTTTTTCATAGGGCACTTTGTGTCCCTTTGCCCCATAACATTCCACCTAATGTTATATTTATCATCTACATGTTAGAGCCTCCTAAGTAGATCTTAAACTCCTTGAGGGTAGAAACCATGTCATTTATTACCTTTATACCCTGCCCCTCCCTCTAAGGTCTAGAATGTACTTATAGGGATGTGATGTATATTTGTTGAAATGTTGAACTGAATCCAAAACTCAGTGCTTCAGGGATAGAAGGTGCACTTTCCAACTCAAGGAACACAGAGTCGTTGTCAGAGCTGACTTTTCTTGTTCTCAACAAAGAAATCCACAAAACAGACTCTTTCCTCCCTCTCCCTGGTTATACACTTCTCGGGTCTCAGGAAACTTTCCGGTCAGACCCATAAAACTGAAGGGGCAAGAATGGCTGTAGTATGGAAACCCTAAGCCTCAACTTGGGACAAAAAAGTTATTTGAAAAAGGAGTATGAAACAGTTCTGAGGACACCCCCAAAGGAAGTGTGAATCTATGCTCCAGGAGACTGCTGGGAGGCCTTCATTATCTTTCTGGTCAATAAGAAGTCCTGGTAACCTTGGGAAGAGTTTTCTTGGTTAATTTCCAAGGCCTTGATGCCTGGTGCTAAAGGAGCTCCATGGGAATGCAGCTCTGGAAAGCATTTTTTTATTTGTTTCTTCTTCTCCAGCCAGGGCACAGAGTCTCCTGCTGGGGTTTGTCTTGCTATCCATTGATTTTCCCTTCCTGCCTTATCTTGGTAACACCTTCCACAGGAAGTGTCCCCTTTTCCTCTTGTAGGGACTGGAGGGGCCACACTCATCATAAAGACAGTCCAACTTTTTCCTCTGGAGAACCTTTTAGCTTGTTTCTACTCAAGTTGAGAGTAGAGTCAATACCATAACTAGACCCTCTGGCAGGGCTCTCTAAGCATCCCTAGCAGTTTGGTGCAACGTTTATATCTTGGTTCGTAGCAGCAACCTCAGGCTCCAATCTGGCCTTTTCGTTCTTCAGTTTCTGTTCTTCATTCTGTTCTAGGAGTCTCAACTGCTATAACCAGAATTTTGGGTGCTTGATCTACGGAGCCATACATCGGGCAAATTGGGCTGGCTGTTGGGCAGCACAACGGGGCTGCCCCCAGCACCACCACGGCCCTTCCAGGAAGAGCTGCTCTGGTGGGAAGCAGGTGAGGTTGGGGCATAGACAGTTTCCCGCAGGGCCAGCCAGAGAGTCTCACGTTTTCCATTCAGCTGACCCCTTTCTGGAGCTGGGGACCTAGCCACATCTTGAACCTCTGGGGAGGAGACAGCTGAATCAGGAACTGGAGCACTGGGCTCTGAGGCGCTGAGGCAGGTCTCGTCTGAGACACTGAGTCCCTCCAGAGAGCTGGCTGAGGAGCAGAGGCAGTGAGGGGGCTCCTCTACCTCAGCCTTGGAAGAATGAGTAGGCGTGACAGGCTGGCTTGTGGGATGTGGAGTCCCAGCATCCAAACTCTGAGAATCCCTGCCAGCCCAGACTTTGGGGGCTGGACTACTCTCCTTATAAGGGGAGGAGGTCTGTAGAGCTGGGCACTGACCAAAGACAACTTGATGGTCCAAAAGTGGCTCCTGAGGTTCAGGCCTCAGAGTTCCCTGGTGGGTGGGTGGTGGAGGGGCCCGGGGATAGCAATGACTTTCTTGGAGCTGCAGATCTTCAGACAGCATGGAGGGACGATGGGACAGCTTGCTGGTGGCTGTGCTGGTATCGAAGCTGTTGCTGCGGCGGCGGGCTAGGGGCTGGAGCTCATATTGTTCTATGAATGCAGCTGAAGAGACTCCAGCAGGTCCTGGGCGGTGGCGGGCAGTCTTCTCCCTACCGGGCTCATGGACTCCATAGTCCCGGGGCAGGCGGCCACAGGGCCAAAGGATTTGGCCACAATTCTTCTCAGGCCCAAAGAAACAGCAGAGGGACTGGAAGAAGAAGCTGGCAAAGCCACAGCTGAGGCACTTGACCATCATGAGGAAGATGCCCAACTTGCGGTAGAGCAAGACTGTGGCAGGCAGCATGAGCACACCTGCAGAAAAGAGGGCAGAGGCTCCCACAGCGGTGGCACAGCTCATCTGGCGTAGGGAGAATGCCACTCGGCTGAGCCGGTCTGGGTGGGGACAGAGGTGATAGGAGATGCAGTAGTTCACGGTGAAGTCCACGGAAAGGCCCACAGCAGCTGAAAGGAAGAGAGATTCAGCAGCATTGAGCTGCCACTCCAGAAGCACTAGCAGTCCCAGACTAAGCATCACAGTACCGGCAATGGCTGTCACAGAAAACAAACTGAGCAGCACGTTCCAGGTGCCCAGCAGGAGTATAGCAAAAGACAGGGCAACAGCCAGGCCCAGGACCATCACAGGCTCTGTGCTCAGGCTGTGCTGGAGGCTGTAGAGGTCTAGGCGGCTGGTGAACCAACCATTGCGCAGGCCACCAGGGGCTGTGCTCAGCTCTCCCTCGAGCCAGCGGCTCACTTCAAGGTAGAAGCGGTGAGTTTGGCTGTAATCCACACTATAGTGGAAATTAGTCTGAAACTGAAGAACCAGGGCCACCAGGTTGCCTTCAGCATCAAACCGAGGCCCCAAGTCCCTGCCTCCATCAAGGCTTTGTTCCAGGGCCATCATCTTGAGACAATGCAGGAAGAGCTGGGGACCAAAGGGGAAGTGGAAATGGCCACAGCAGAGACCAGGACCGTGGTAGGCACACCGATGGCCAGCCATCCACCGCTGCAGCTCTTCCACAAAACAGAGAGTGGGCTCCCCCTCCTGCTCAACGTAGTAGAAACTCTGATTGCGAGCCCGGTGGCAAAGTGTCAGTAGCCAACGCTGGGCCTGAGGACCACGGGCTGAGAAGGTTGGGTCACTTACCAGAGTGCCATTGCTGCGGGGATCCAAGGGATCACCTGTGTCTACAGGGAGGATGCCCCACACCATTGCCACAGGCATGTGCCCACCCTCTCCCTGAGGTAGGCGTTCAAACATGAATTGTTGACGGTATTCAGCATCAAAGCGCTCAAAGGGGTGGCTCGGTCGAAAGACTTGTCCCCTGGGCATTGTCAGAGTGGGAAGCCGCAGCCGTGGACTGAAGCCAGCAATGTAGGCCCCTCCTGCTGCCAGTGCAGCAAACCAGCAGATCCAAATGTAACGAAATTTAATGACGCTACAAGGCAGCAGACGCTGGAAGAGGAGATGTGAGGTTCCCGTTAGTGCCCGCTGCAGAGCACGAAGCTGCCGCTGCAGGGCCAAGGCTAACCTCCGGTGCCCACTGCCACCCCAGTAACCCCGAGGTCGATCTGCACAGGTAGGGGCTAGGTAACGCTCATACAGCACCATGGAGGAGGGCAACCATGTGAGCATGAGGACCAAATTGACCAGCACAGCAGTACCCATATAGATGGCAAAACATCGGATGGTAGTTAAATGACTCAAGTAGCTGGCATAGAATGCTGTACCTGTGGTGAGACCAGAGACTAAGAGCAAGTAACCAAAATGATGCATGGTATGGCTGACCCTTTGGGGGAGTCCAGAGGAGGGAAGCTGGCTCTTGCTGAGACTCCACAGGTCAAAGAAGACCAGGGTGTGATTGGCACAGATGCTGCTGAGCAAGACAATAGCAGTCAGATTAACAAAGGGAAAGTAGGCCAAGCGGAAAGCCACCCGGTACAAGAAGAAGGCAACTAGCAGGGATCCTACCACCACTAGCAACACCATAAGTGTGATAAACAGGGAGCGGAGATACAGGGAGATACTGAGAAAGATGGCACCAAGAGCCAGCACAGGGTACACTGTATCCCGAGCTAGGTAGTGCTGAAACAGCTGCTGCTTGAGGCCTAAGTCCATTCCTGTGATGGAGGTATAGTTGTCAAAAAGCTCCCAGGAGGAGGCCAAATTGTCCAGGTAGATGTCCATCATGGAGGCCCCCTTCTTAGTAGGCAAGAAGAGAAGACTGTACTTGAGGGAGGGCACCTGGTAGTCAGCAGTCTGGGGACTCAGGAAATCCCGATCCACCAGGAAGTGCAGGAGCTGATATATGGCACTGACTCGGGCACACTTTTCAGGCACATGGGTACAGAGTGGGTGCTTCTCCCGTTGGGTACCCAGGCAAGCTGGCACCAGGGCACCACGATGGTAATAAGGGGCACAGGCCCGTAGAAGAGCCAGTGTGCGGACAATGTCCCCCTGGGTGATGTCCAGGCATGAGGAGCGGTTATAGAGCACGGCAATGTAGTTGCCTAGGGACCAACTGGGGCAGCATTCGTCGGCTGAGGTGCGCTGACATAGGTCCCTAAAATGGGCATGGGAGCGAATCTGCAGAGGGACAGCAGTAGAAGGTCTCAGGAAACTCACAGATTAGATGCATCCCCTTGCTTTCCAGAAAGCTACAGAAGAGAAGGCTAGAGAGACTGGAGCAATGCTCTCAGCTCCCATCTGATGTTAATTCACCAAGTGAACACATGGCTTCTGGTTTAGAAAAGAAGCCTGTCCCTTTGCATAGTGGAAGTTATCAAGGACACTTTGGAGAAACCAATGAACAATAATAATAATAATAACAACAATAATAACCCCTTTTGGCCATTTAATTGAGAAGAGTGGAATGGGAGGGGAGTGGAGGGAAACAGGTAGACACAGTGAAGGGTAGGAGGGATAGAGGGTGAGAGTGAGGAGGACGCCAGGAGTACTTGCCATGGGATTTCACATTTAGAACAGGCTCAGCTGCCTCCTGGAAGCTTTTTCTTTCCAAACTGGCCATCCGTTATCTGGTCTAATCCTCCCCGCTTCTTGCTCCCTCTCTATCCTGGCCCTTCTGCACACACCCAGATGACTCACCTTCTCCTGCTCAATTCGACACATAGACTGAATGGCTTGCAGATTCCACAGGCTGCCAGCTGTGGTGGACATGAACACCAACTGCGAGTAACTCTTCTCTGCAACACAAACTCCAAGAATTTGATCCTTCAGTCTTATGGACCCCTCATGACCCCCCTCTTCAATCTGTGCTTCTGATCTCTTGCTGCTCAGGCTCTCTGCCTTGGATTTCCTAATCTCTTGAACTATATTTTTGACCCATGCTGACTACTGTCCCTGGACATCACTGACCCCTTGCTTTGCAAGTTGTTTTTTCTTCTTTACCTTAGCTAATCTTGATGAACTTGACCTATGGCTTACCTCATAGTACCTACTAGTCCTCCTTTGGTTTCTTCTTTTTGTTTTACTAAAATCTTGATCATATTCCTCCTGCCTAGCTTTCATTTGCCCCATCCTTCTATTGCTAAAGTTGGGGGTGGGGGAGGAGAATGTTTTGCTGCAGTGAAGGGGAGTCTGAGCCAGGGTGTGGAGGATGGGGGAGGAAGGAAGTAGGGAGCACACGGGGAAGCTGTATTCTGTCTAGATACCAAGTTGAGTGGGCAGAAAATAAAAAGTGAGTACATCTTCATAATAGGTAATTACGTAATAGGTAATAGGATGGGAAATAGCACTGGCCACAGAAAGCTTAGAGATAATGAGTGTCCTATTTGAGGAGGCGAGGGGGAGCAGAGCAAGGAGCTGGGTGGGCTAGACTAAGGCGTGGAGGGGTTGGCCAAGACACCACTCACCTGGGGGTCCACAGAAGAAGCCATCCTGTCCTCTATCCTCCCAGGACTCCACCATCCTACGAGGTCGGGCCAGCCCTTCCTGGGCACTGCCCCAGTCCAGGGGGCTCATAGTAATAGAACTGTCAGAACTGAGAGAGAGAGAGAAAGTTCCTATCCCAGGGAAGCCACCAGCAAGTCCGGGTAATGAGTGAGAGCTTAACTTATAGACAGTTAACTTAAAAGAGGATCCAAGGAGACAAGTCAGCAGGGATATGTGATCAAAGTTCCCTCAGTAGACCCAAAAGATAATGCGCTGCTGACCTTTGAGAAATTACCTGAGGCTGTGTGTGTGTGTATGTGTGTGTGTGTGTGTGTGTGTGTGTGTGTGTGTGTGTGTGTGTAACCATAGTAGGCATGTGGTCTTACAGGGACACAGATATCCCACCCTCCCTATGCCATGGCCCATACCTATTCAGGTCAGGGTCAGGGGTTAATGAGAACACCTTCTTGTGGCCAGTGAGTTCCTGCACGATTCTCCAGACTGCCAGTTTTCGCCCAATGTCTGTGTCCCGAGGCTCAAAGCCCTGCAGTGAGGTTCACAGGAAGGGCAGTATTGATGGGATGTGGGGATAAATCCTCCAGCTAGGACTCCCCTTTTCTTCCTAGTTCCACAAGCCATCAGCCTGTCTCCCATTTCCCATTCTCTGGATCCCTGCTACCCCTAATGCAGAGCCCAAAAGAGATGAAACCCATCTGGATTACCTGATCACTGAATAGCAATCTCTTTTTATCCTGAATGTTTCCCTTTCTCTGTAACTTTTGTCCATTCCCTCTGATGCTTCAAAACCCAACTCCTTACACAAGCACCATTTCTCCCCGGTTGACTCCACCCATCTCCCTCTGTCTTCTGGGAAGAAAAGCTGTGACCTCTGCCTTTCCCTCTTTATCCCTCTGTCACTCACCAATAAGGGCTCTGAGAAGTCAGGCATCTTTCCCCCCAGCAGCCCAGCTATCGTACAGAGCAAGACAGTGGCCAGGCACACCAGCAGCACAGCCAGGGGCCACTCAGCAATCAGCTGGGAGTAGCTGGAAGGGAGGGGAGCCAGGGCATGAGTGGGGGAGTTCGGTACCCACTGGTACTCTGGGACTCAGCAGAGAGTTCCTCAGGGGATTGGGCTGAGGACATTTCCTGGGTATGTTGCTTTAATGCATTTCCCAAAGGGTGTTCCATGCAACCCATGATGTGACTAGGGAATCCATGAAAACATTTTAATGCTAGTGAGTGCTTCAAATGGGGACCATTCATCCTACCAGCCCAGTAGAAGGCTCGCCTTCAGCCCTGAAGGAGACTGCTGAGCCATAGGCTACCCTTACTCTCCAGTTTCATTGGTGTTCAGGGGTCAGTGTCCATCAGGAAAAAGCACAGCCCTGGGCAAGAGACACCACCTGTCTCCCTCTCCATGGCACATATGAGCCATATCTGCACCCCACTTCCACCTCAAAATGTGAAAAACAGCACAAGTGATTCTTTAGCCTTGAGGTTGATTTTAAAAAAACATATATCTCCTACCTTTGGATAACTAAGCAAAACACTCATTGTAGAACTCTGCCCTTATATGTTTTGTCCATGTTGCCAATAATTTGGGAAATACTGTCATAGGGGAAAGCTGTAGCCAAGAAAGTGACAGGGAGAACATGAGGTAAAACCCAGCAGGGGAAGAACATGATGACAGATATGAAAGGGTAAAGGAAGACACAGTTCCTACCTCTTTGGCATCCGAAAAGCCTGCTCATGCCTGCAGATAAGAAAAATAGCTAATTGGAGAGTTATTTCTTTCATGGGAATGGGAAGCATGGCATTAACCCTTTCAGTTCATTACCAGATCTCCCAGTCTTTCTAGCTCCATTCAAGCCTGTGTGTTCTCCAGTCTGGAGCTCTATCCCCAAGCATCCTTGTGCCCCTAGAACTCCCATATTCAGGAGTTCTGAGACCTGGTCTCTCAATCTCTACTTTCATCTCATGGACAGAGGGTAGTCTATTTTCTTCTCTGTTTCCCTCCCCTACCCCAGCCTAATCTCCTTACCTGACGCTTACCACATGGTGCTGCACAGGTCTGGGCTTCCAAGAGCCATCCCTCTGTGAGGGCACAGGGGAAGGGCTGAGGCTTGAATGGTGGGAGCACAGGGCAGTTCTGTCCCCGGGCCCAGGCAAAATGTAGCCACCTCGGTACTCCTGCTGGGCCCGGGGATAAGGGAATCGGGGAGGACCTGAGGGACTGGATAAGTTTTGACCCTGGGGTTGGAGGGTACTTGAAACTGGTAATGGGCCTGAAGAGATGAGGGGTGTGGTAACTGGGCAGCGATGGAGAGGGCATCTTCTCTCCTGGCTTGGATCAGGCACTGGGCCCTCAGTCCTGGAACTGTTTGGAAAGAGAAAGTAAAGAAGAATCAGGATCAAAGGTAGGAGACAGGAGTCACTGTGGCCATATACAGCAGTATTGGAGAAGTAGGGGCCACCACCTTGTATGAGGTCTAGAGGCTCAGGTCCTTCTCAATGGCTAGTCACTGTGGCAAATGGAAGGTGGATAACATGGAGTGGTGGCAGGTGAGGGGTTCTGGTGTCTCTGTGTTCTACTTAGTTTCATACCACACCTTTTTGCTATCTAGGCAAAGGATTTGTTTTATTATGTGTTAGCTTGGGTGGCCTGGGTTTAGTTTTTAATTCTTTAAAATTATATTACTAAAACATACATTTGATCATGTCAAGCTCAAGAATTGTCAGTGACATCGTATTTGTCCGTAGGATAAACATAAAATCCTCAGGCTAGCATTTAGAGGCTCACCACAATCTGGCTCTTGCTTGACTTTCTGATCTAATTTCACTCATTCATTTATTTACCCACTCTCTAGTTCCAGTCAAATACAGGACATTCCATCTTCCTCCTCCTACTTCTGTAATGGTCATCTCCCTTGTCTGGAACACTTTCCCTTCTTTCCTCAGGCTCTTAGAGTTCCTAGTTTCCTTTAAAGCATAGTTTAGTAATCATGTCCAACAAGAATACTTTCATAACCACTCCTTCCCTCCTACCTCTTATTCTGTGTACATGTGTTGTGTCTCCTTATTAGACTATAAGCTCCTTGAGGGTGGGGATAGTTTCCCTGTTGTCCTCATATTCCATCTAGTAAATCATCCTTTGTTGAATTGAATTGAGTGGAGAATCTGCATGATGAACCTGAAAGCAGACCTCAGAATCAAAAGACTTGGGTTCAAGGCCCATCTCTAACATATACAAGTATTGTGATCCTGGGCTAATCACTTCATCTCTTAGTGTCCCCAGGCCATCTCCTAAAACACACACACACACACACACACACACACACACACAGAGTCAGAGATATCTTTGCAGACCCAAAGCCCATCAGCATTAGTAAAAGGATTTTCCTCACCAGTAGTTTCCTATACAAATGAAATCACAGATCTAGTCCAATACATTCATTAAACTGAGTGGACTCAGGGAGGTTCAGTAGAAGTAGCATCAAAAAATATCGTTTTTGTTTTTTTTTTTTGCTTTTTTGGAGGGCAGTTGGGGTTAAGTGACTTGCCCAAGGTCACACGGCAAGTTTTTTGTGTTAAAGGCCGGATTTGAACTCAGGTACTCCTGACTCCAGGGCCAGTGCTCTATTCACTGCGCCACCTAGCTGTCCCAACAAATATCGTTTTTACTGCCATGGGCAGAACTGCCCTAGAAACTGATGGGAGATAGCCCCTGCTTAACATTCGTGAGCAGAACTTTTCAACGTTAAGAGACAAGTGAACTGCTGAAAAGAAACACTGAGGGACTGCTTGATATATACTCTGATTGCAGGGATTGAAGTAAGCTTTACTCTTTGGAACTAGGCTGATGTGGAAGGATTTCTTTCCTAGCACTGCTGGGAGACTTCCCTGCCCTGTGGGGTGGCAAGACCCCTTGAATGAACTTGCTCTGGTTCTCATTCCCAAGCCAACACTGTTACTATACCAGAGAGACTCTGAATCAGGATTCTGGTTAGAATGGGATGTGAGAAGGGCAGGGGAAAGTGAGAGAATGAAGGAGGCGACACGTGGGGAGGCCATGTTCTGTCCAAATACCAAATAAATAGATAGAAAATAAAAGATGAACTCATTTTTGTCTTTCTGGTGAAAAGGCGACTAACATTGTTGGCCACAGAAGGCTTGGAGATTTGTTCTTTTCTTTAGGGAGGGATTGGAGTGCAGACCCCTCCCCCTCCTTCCCAGACTGTGATGGAAGACAACCAACATCTCCAAGATCAGAAATCTGACTGACACATAGGAAGTAATTATTGTTTGTTCTTCATTCTTGAAGAGTTCCAGTGATATCACTGGTAGGGAGCAAGTAAAAGAAAAAATGGAGAGTGATCGCTAAAGGATTTCTACTTAAGCTTTAGAGCCCCTGAGTTTGACTCTACCTAAGGATTGGCCTACAGTATGGGCCTCGGGTTCAGTCCCACGAAAACCAGGGTTATTGTTTCAATTTCAATGCCCTGAAAGAAGTGAAGAGAGCCCTCCCACAGAGTCAAAGCAGCTATGTGAGGAGGAGGAGGAGGAGATAAATTGCAATGTTATGTTTAGTTCACCGCAATAACCACTAGTAAGTAACCTATCTGGTTAAAAATAAACAAACAAACCAAAAACCTCTTTTGTTCTTTTTCTGTCAGGTCTTATCTAGATCAGTGGTTCTCAACCTTCCAAATGCCAACCATTTAATACTCACATGTGGGCGTATCTGCATGTGGTTGAACCTGCCTGGAGACAGATAGAGGAGTGGTATCTCGGTTCCTAAGACCATCAGAAATATGTGTTTTTCGATAGTCTTAGTCGTACCCTGTGACCCCTATGAAAGGGTTGTTTGACCCCCAAAGGGGTCACAACCCACAGGTTGAGAATCCTAACTTCAAAAAATATCCTTTACTCCCATTCCTGATATTCCTAACTTCTTCCATTTATTCTGATCCCTGATAGGGGATTGAGGAGGGAAGAACTCAGTGCTCTGTTTTCCCTTCTCCAGAAACCTTAGCTCCTGGATGTACCTAATATTCCCAATCTGGCAGAATTTGAGAACCCATCCATTTTCTGTTGGTAACAGAGCCAAGCCTTCTCTTCTTCCTCTGCTTTCTTATGTTAAAAGAGTCAAATTCCACCCTTTTCAAAGCAAAATCTTCCTCAAACCAAAACTCTTCTGTTCCCTAGTTCCTGTTAGCACAGATCATTTGGCCTGATCTAGTAATAATAAGAATTAACTACTCTAGACTCTTCACTCTCTGAAGGATGATCTCCTCTAGCCTTCTGAGTTCCCAGGAAAGAAGCCTAAGGCTGATTATGATGATTAGCTTCCTGGATTTGCCCACTTGTTGGAGAGATCCAATAGTCTGATGAATGGGGGAAGGAATACCATATACATACATAGACTTCAGCTCAAAAGTCAAAGGGATTAACAGTCACTGTCTTCCCAGCTCCAAGTCCATCACTCTTTTCTTTATGCCACCTATCTACTCGTTTAGATGGATGTACAGGTATATTTTACTTGCTCAAGCAATCTGTATTTTTAAAAAACATCTACTGTGTGCTTACATTGTGCTAAACACTACTTGGAACCAAACTTGATAGAAACAAAATGTGTAAAAATATTTTATTTTTCCTTTAAATTGAATAATTATAAATGTATGAGGAGCTATTTTTAAAGACCTTGTAGTGAAATAGAGTGAAATGTAGGTTTTTGTGCAATGCAAATAACCACCTCTTAATTTCTGTCTTGGGGCAGCTAGGTGGCACAGTGGATAGAGTTCAGGGCCTGAAGTCAGGAAGATTCTTCTTTTGATCCAAATTTGATCCGCCTTCACATACCTATTAGTTATGTGAGCCTAGGCAAATAACTTAACCCTGTTTACCTCACTTCCTCATGTGTATGATGAACTGGAGAAGGAAATGGCAAAATGGCTCCATAATTTTTCCAAGAAACCTCCAAAAAGGGGTCACGGAGAGTTGGGCGTGACTGAAATGACTGGACAACGACAGTTTCTCTCTTATGTGAGATCAGATGGTCCTGTGATTGGGTTCTCTTCAAGCCATCTCCCTGACCACTTCTTCTCAATCTCCTTAGGGGTAAGTTGGAGGTTCTTCCCCCCTATCACCGAAACTTACTTGTTCTGTGTTTCTTTTTCTTTTTTCGGAATGACTTTACCATTGTCCATTTTCATACTACGTTTTCACTCGCTAGCTTGTGTTCTAGTTTTTGGTATAATGTTTTCCCTTCTTGCTAAACTGTTCATGAAGGATGAGACTGTCTTATTCATCAATGTACTCCCTATAGTGCCCAGCAGTGTCTTTCATATAGTGCAGACTCAAATATAGTGTTTATTGGATTGCTTTTCATCTATTCTCAAAGACAGGATTTTTATGCCTTTCAAGGCAACACCTTTATAACAAAATAAACTAATCCAGAAAAATGTAATAATAGTCTACCAGGTCTTTTCTCTCTCCCCCCTCCCTTCACAGGTAACAGATGTGTGGTTTTACAGTGGCCTTCTAGAGACGAGGCCCCCACATTTGATGTCAAGAGCAAAGAGTGAGTTTAATTTCTTCTCAGGTTGGAAAGGAAAGTAGTACCATGGCAAAGGGAGATAGCTGGAAAAAAAAGTAAGACCTTTCAAGGGGCCATAATTATATATTACTGTCCACTCTGCCTTTAGGGAGTTCTGGTCACATACATAAGAAATAATCAGATGATGAGGAGAATGGCTGCACAGTTGGCTTTAATCATCAAAGCAAGTTGTAGATTTGCTTCTCTGTGCTGTGAACACTGGGCTCATTTTCAGAGCAGTGATTCTTTCCATCAGTGCCAGGTGCAGTTCTGAGACCCTAAGTCTGCCTACCTGGGCCCAACTTTGTGTGTGTGACTGCCATAGAAGGGACAGAGACTCAAAGAAACAAAATCACAGGTACAGACATGAACATGCAATTTATCAAAATGATGAACAAAGGTAAATAGTCAGATATTCATAGATGAGGACCCAAAGGCACACCCCAGTGTCACATTCATATGCACATTCTTCTCTACACAGTCATGAAAACAGAGGCTCACAAGCTCATCCCCTGACAGATGGTCACAGAGGATGGATGTGTTTTCTGAGGAGATGCAGGGCAAGGTATAAAGAATTGGGAGTGACAGAGACGGGAGGGGATGGACTGGAACTGGGGGACCAGGGAAAGGTTAGGCTGGAGCCAGGAATGAAGTAGATAAGTCAGCGCCATAGGGTGGGGGATAAGGAAGCTGGGCAGTACTGGAGGTGGGGGCAGGGAGGAATGCTGAGATTGGGGAAAGACATGCAGGAGTAATGAGGGAATGGTGTGTATGGGGAATGACATGGAAGAGCATGTGGAAGTGATGACAGGAAACTATGGAAGGGGGCCACTGCGACCTGGAGGGTGAAGAGAATGTATGAAGGCTGTCCAGATTGTGAGAAAGGTTTCATGAAGATGTGGGAGGTTGGGTTGGGTCATGGTCTGCCTTACCTGTCTAGGGCACTGCTGTCTGGGGCTAGGTGTTGCCCTTCAGAAGGTTGCTCCTCCCTGGGGCCAGGGGTAGACGTGGAGTCGGGGCCCGGACCCTGGCTAGGGCCGTTGCTGTCTGGGCTCTCCATGCCCGTGGGCGGCGCCGCTGTCCGGTCTCTGGTGCTGAAGCAGCGGTGGAGGCTGCCTCACTGCGCCTGCGTTTAGCCAAGGCTGTCCCAGTCAATGGGCGTGGGTCGGGGAAGGGCCCAGCCAATGGACCCAAAGCCAGGTGGGGTGGGGCGGAGTCGAGCGGAGGGCGCTGGTTCCCTTGGGTGCTGCTTTGAAGCTCTCAACCCAGGAACTCCCGGCCAGGGTAGAGCCCACGACATAGCCCTCTCAGCAGCAGCCAGGATGGGGATCTGAGCATTGGGAGCCAGGTCCCCTGCATATACTTTTCTCTGGAAAGTGCTCTCAAGATTTCTCTTTTTCCCCACAGAGAAATCTTGGGAAAGCTACGCCTGGCTCCTGTGTGTACAGATCTCTTAGAGATCTTTACGAGAAGGGATGGAAGTAGGGGAGGAAAAGAGAGGAGACTGAAGAAGAGGAACGGAACGAGGTAGAACACAGCACTTGAAGAGATGTTATATACTTCTCTCTAAGTCCTCTCCTTTTCCTCCTTCACCAGTTGTGGGGTGTAAGAGTGAAGCTGTGGGGCTTAACATCATAGATTTAAAAAACCTGGCTTTCTCTGAAACCTTTCCGAAGAGCGTCGCCAAATCGTTGTGCGACATTACTGGCCGGGGCAGGGTGGTGGGTAAGGTGGGTGGAGGTTGAGGAAAAGTGAAGGCCTGAAATAGGAAAGAAGAGTTTCTTCTTTGCTTGCTTAGAAATATCATTCTTTCTCACTGTTCCCCCTCCCCCCCCCCAGCTCACCTTCCCCCTCCAAAGGCACACTTTAAACTTTATATCATTTGTCACAATGTAGGCTACTAGGTGGCTCAATGATAGAGCCTTGGGCCTGGAGCCAGGAAGATCTGAGTTCAAATTCGACTTTAGACACTCACTAGCTGTATGAGCCTGGGCAAATTACCTAACATCTGTCTGTCTTAATCTGATGGAGAAAAATTGGCAATCTACTCCAGTATCTTTGCTAAGAAAACCCCATGGACAATATTGTCATGGTATTGTAGTCCATGAGGTCACAAAGAGTCAGATACAACTGAGCAACAAGTGTGAATTATTTCATCCACTTCAACAGAATTGTGTCCTTCGATATTTCTGCCTCTTATAGAGTGGAATTTCTTATTTGGGGAAGGCAAAACTTTAGTGCATGGTGACACTTTAATAAGGGGATGGTAGACTTGTGCTGGATACTTTTATTCTGGACAGCAACACAAGGACACTGGGATGGGAGTAGGGAGTGAAGGAGAAAGAGTGTCAGGTATGTGGTCCGATAAGTGGAATACTGTGTTCAGTTTTAGGCACCATATTTTAAGAAGACCATTGAAAAGAAGGAAGTTGGCCAAGATGGTGAGGGGACTAAAGACTACATACCCTATAAGGATTGATTAAATGAATTAGGGTTATTGAGTCAATTCAATCCAACAAGCATCCATTGAAATCCCTCTGTCTTAAGTCCAGGAATTGTTCTGGGTACTCGGGCTTCAAGAAGAGAAGACTTGGATGAGAGACTTTGTAGTGTTGACTCTAGAGTCCAGAAACAAGAACAACAGGGCAAAGTTACAGAATGATAGACCAGTTCAATGTAAATAAAATCTTTTTATCAGCGCTGTCCAAAAGTGGAATAGGCTTTCTCAGGAGTTAATAGGGTCACTATTTCTGGTCTTCAAATGGTACCTAGATGACCAATTGTTATCAGAGTTGTAGAAAGGATTCTTTCTTGTTCAGGTACCAGTTGGACTAGATGACCTATTTGCTACAATTTTCCAAACAGTGGCTTGAAAGTCACATCCTTCAGTTCTTCAGAACCTTAGGATGTAGTTCATTTGGGTCTGTTAACTAAAGCTCATTGAAGACAACTAAGTGATCTTTTACTATCTCCTGAATTATCTTGGGCTTCAACTCCCTGAACAGTTTGGGGTTTTTGTTGTTTGTTTGTTTTTTGCAGTATCTATCCCTGTCCAAAGAGAATAGAAACAAAGTAAGAGTAGGATAGTTTGGGTTTTTTTCTCATCTATAATCATTCCCATTGTCTCCAAGGATCAATGTTATATCTTCTTTGATCTTTTCCTTGACCTCCTACAAATATTTTTTTTGGTTGTTGTCTTTTGCATTCATGACCAGCTTTTAGATTGTTCTGAACTTTTGCACTCCTGAAGTTAAAGGACAATGCTGCTCTTATATTTATTCCCTGTTATCTGCTCTTACATCATAGATGGGTATTGGATAGTACCCAGGAGGAAATTTGAATCTTATCTTAGACTTTTAGCAGCTGTGTGATCCGGGGAAAGTCACTTAACCTCTCTCAGCCTGTTTTCCAATTTGCAAAACGGGGCTATTAAATAGTCAATTTCTTCGTTGTGAGAAGCAAAAGAGAGCATGTGTAAAGCACTTTGCAAACTTCCAAGCATTGCATAAATGTGAAGTGTTACTGTCGTTATCAATTTTTAAAAAATCTAAGTAGGTAGGTTTTTAAAAAATGCATCTACACTGGTTTCTTCAGATAGCTTCCTATTTTCTCCCTGTTTGGAATCTTTTGCTTTTGTGTGTTTAAGCTTTCATTTATAAGTTTCCCATTCTTCTTCCAGTCACTTTCCCTACAGAATTTCAAGACATAGGATCTGATCTATCCTTTCTCTAAGAATAAGGTGTTTGAGCTCTGTCCCTTCTTTGCAGAGATGGGAAACTAGGGATTTGTTTATATTTCTCTCTTCATTTCTCACCCAAATGTACTACTTTGGGACTTCCCTGACTTTTCCATCACGCCCTTTCTGTGGTCATTCTCACTCCTTCTCACTCCCATTTTCATTTTCAGTTTCCTTTTGTGTTTTGTTTTCACCCATTAGATTGTAGACTCCTTGATGGGTTTTTTTATATTTGTATCCCCATCATTTAGCATTGTTCCTGGCACATAGTAGGTACTTAATAAATGCTTATTGACAAACTGACTGATATTGTTGGATTGAGTAAAAGTGCTGGTTAGTTTTGCTGAACTTATTTTTCTTTCTTATTCTTTGTTTCAAGACATGGCTCACTAAGAAGAGAAAAAGGAGTAACATATTTAGGCATCAATACAAAACCAAAAGATGTCAATAAAATTTTTTAAATTTTAAAATAAAGATAAGGTGTTTGTATTTTCATTGGTAGAAACCATTAGAGACTTTTGAAGGGACAGGGGTATGACACATGAAAAGCAATGTTTTAGTAAGGTTAACCTGACAGTAATGTGTTGAATAAAGTCTAGACTAGAATGACAGTTACAGGCAGAGGAAGTGACTGATTCCTTGTAACTCAGTGAGCAAATGAGACTTCATTGTCTTTTGAGTTACAACTTTAACCATTTTTTTTGGTAAGAAGACTGTTTGAATGACTTATAAAAATGCTGGGGGTTAGTTCAGGGGCAAGTGCCCCTGATACATTTTTCAAGAACAATAAGGAAATAGAGGGACTCCCTGACCCAGGAGAGGTATTGGGCAGGTGGACCAAAGAAAAGACTTCTTTTAATAGCATGCCTTTGTCTCCAAGAGATTGTTTATTAAGCTGGATAGATTGGTAATATTGCCCTGTGCCAGGCTGGCAAAAGCAGTTTCTTGGTCTTCCTGCTTCTATATACTGCTTCCTTTAGTGAGGTGGGCCATGAGGTTTCCCTGGAGTATGTCCCCCAGGACCAGGGTGCTTTGCAGAACCAGGTGGGTGATTTCCGTGGGGGGCCCCTCCAGGACCAGGTTTGTCATGGCCAGGTGGATGCCCTCCAGGTGGGTGGTGTCCCTGTAAGAAGCCAAAGAGACACAGTTAGAACCCAAACCTATCTCCCCACTCCCTTTGTGAGTGTGACCAAGTCATTTACCCTTTCTGGACCCTTATCTGTAAATTGAAGAGGCTGGATTTGATAAACAGTGCCTTTAGTCCTAAATCTTAATCTTAGGAATCCCAGTGTCTTGCATAGTGGTGAAGGAACAAACATTTATATAGTATCTACTATGTGTCAACCTCTTTTAAAAAATATTATCTCATTTAATTCTGACAACAACCCTGGGAGGTAGGTGCTGTTATTAATCCCATTTTACAATTGAGAAGACCAAGGCAAACAGGGTTAAATGACTTGCCCAGGGTAACATAGCTATCCGAGGTCAGATTTGAACTCAGGTCTTCCTGATTCCAGGCCCAGTGCTTTGTCCACCAGCTATATCATAATAGGAGGCTTAGGAGGAGAAAGAGCATTCCTGGTCACATCAGGGGGTTCTGGCCTGATTTGAGGTGGCCAAAGAAATCTTGTCCTCATGGAATAATAATAATGATAATAATGCTAACAATGACCAACATTTATGCAGCACTTTAAGATTTGCAAAGCAGTTTACAACGTTATCTCATATTATGTTCACAACAGTCCTAAGTTCAGGTCTAGTACTCTGCTCATTGCATCACCTAGCAGCCTCCCAAGCATTTTCACTGTTTCCTGAGCCCCATAACTTTAACCTGTAGCTGGCACAGAGGGCTGAAAACCCAGGGCCCTGGCTCTGCACACCAAGAAGAACAAAGAAATCAACAAGGGGGAATGTAGGAAGTCTTGTGGTTGGGAATCAAAATGATTGCATTAATCCTCTAGTCTGCTGTGTGACTTTGACTTATGGGAAATCTCAGTTTTACTCATCAGTAACATACATAGACACAATTATTTCCCCTTCCCCTTCCATTTTCAACCAGCAGTTACCATATAGTACTTGGAGTTCTGATAGTGTTATGGGCTATAAATCAGATAGTTCTTATTGGGGCAGATTGGGTCCATGGGGTGACCCTGCAGAGAGTTTCCTGAAGGTTGAGGTAAATGAAGAAGCTAGAGTCAAGGGAGAGAAACAAAGGTTAGGGTAAGGAGCAGTGTGGTCCTGTAACACCTGGTTACTCATGTTTGCAAACCACAAGAAGTCAGGAGGACCAGCAAGTAGGGACTGGCAATGGAAGGGACACAGAAAGGCCATCAAGTTAATCGTCCTGCTTCTAGATGGCACCACTCTTAAAATACACGAACCAACCAAATGCTGGTAATTATGTAGTAGCTAAGCCTGGCTCCAAAGAAGAGATGAAAAAATATACTGTCTTTCTTTCCTGAGGTGGGGAACTATGGGTGTGTAACAATTTATGTTGTCAGACTCTGTCCATTAGCTTGCTGAATTGCTTTTCTTTTCTTCCTTTCTTTCTTCTCTTTTTTAAAAAGGGGTGGGATGTTGGTGATGGGTAGGGTATATTTGGAAATTAAGCTAAAGTAAAAATAAAAAAGTATCAATGAAAATAAAAATGAAATAAAATACACTAGTCAGGTGAGTTTCTTTCCTTTCTGTAAAAACCAGTAAAGACAGAAGCTCTATTAAACACCTTGTCTGGTTTCTCCAGATAGAAGTTTCTGGGTCATGACTTTGGGGAACAGGGGTTAGGTTGCAGTCCTGCTATGGTTTGGCTAGTTACCTTTTCTGTTGCAATTTGCAGGTGTTAGGACTAGAGGGCTAGGAATAAGGTAGGCAGAGGTGGACAGTCCTCAAATCACTACTCTGTTTTATCCTTTAACTTTATTCCCACTATGGGGCCCAGACTGACTGTGTTTAGGTCTGGGGGAGGTTAGTGGGACACAGCAAGACTTTTTCTCCATCATTCCTCTGAATCTGCTGGTTTCCAATCTGCCATCCCTTCTACCCGCAGCATGCTGGAATAGAATCAGATTCCAAGGTCTCTGTATTTGGCAGGGAGCAGCTGGCTGAGGGCCTGGACATGCTGATCAGAGAGGGAGGTGGGCTTGATTGCAATCTCACAGGTTTGCCTTAATCAGGTCTACACCAGGAACAACAACCCTAGCTGGGGGTTTTTAAAGTGGTGTGTTGTGGGGGAGGGGAGAGAAGCAGTCAGAGAAGAGGGAAAAGGAGCCAAGGAAACAGAGGGGGGAATGGAACAGGAGGGCAAGCAGCAGGAGAGAGAGAGATGGGGGATGGGAATGTGGGTGGGAGGTGGGGAAGATATTGTGAGGGAATGAGCAAAACAGATGGGAAAAGAGGAGAAATAGCCAAGAAGATTGCTGCTGAAAAGGCTAAGCAGGGAAGGGGCAGGTGGAGAGGAATGAGAACTGAAGACATCCCAGGGAGATTACACATCTTCCCCCTCTCTGTTTCCATTCTGAGGAGGCTGATAGGTGGCTCCTTGAGAATCTGACTGGGAGGTTTGAGGTAACTGGGAATAGGGGGTGCAAGAGAAGGAAGAGTGGAAAAGAGCCTTAGGAAGAGAGGGGAGAACACAGCTGAGAGTGGGGCAGCTCAGTGCATGTGGTGGAGAGTGTGGTATAGCAGCAGCAAGTTGATCCACCAACCCAAAGGGCCATTCCCAGGTCTTTCACCCTGGGGCTGAGATCTGTCAGAGCTGGGCAAGAGACAAATGCAGGGCCATAGTGGGGCAGCAGCTACTCCCAGGACTAGCAACTCATAGCCTAGAAATTTAAAAAGCACCTATCTGAACTTCCAGGGACCAGGATGGGAGAGTGAACCCTGGCTGCTGCAATCCCCCCTCTGACCCGGAAAACACAGAAATTATTGCTTCAGAGCAAAATTTTTAAATTGTGAAGGCTTGGGAGTCCTAGAGAAAGGGCGTGGCTAAGGCCCTGCCTCAAAATTGGTAAAAAAAAAAATAACAACAAAAACAACAAAGCAGATTGTGAAGACAAAGACTGCAATTCTATTACTGGGAGTGAGAGGAACCAAATTCAGAAGGAGACAGCATTGACTCCACACTCACAAATGAAGCCTCAACAGGGAATATGAATTGGTCCCAAGCACAGAAAGCATTCTTAGAAGAGCTCAGGAAGGTCTTTGAAAATCAAATTAGAGAGGTAGATGATAAAATGAATAATTCTTTTAAAATCAAAATTGCAGAATTAGAAAAAACATTACAATGAAGAAAACAACTCCTTAAAAATAAAAATGTGTGAAATGGAAAAACATATGGAAAAGGAGGTTCAAAAACTGAGGAAAATAATTAGCTAAAATTAGAATCAATCAAATTGAAGCTAATGACTCTATGAGGCACTAAGAATCAGTCAAACAAAACATCAAGAATGAAAAATTAGAAAAACAGGTCTGGGAGAGATAATCTAAGACTTATTGGTCTACCAGAAAATCATGATAAAAAAAGAACCTGGACAATATCTTCCAAGAGCTCATCAAGGAAAACTGCCCTGAGATCCTAGAACCAGAGGGTAAAATAAAAATTAAGAGAATTCACAGGACATCTCCTGAAAGGGATCCCAAATTGAAAACTCCGTGAAATGTTGTAGCCAAATTCCAGAACTATTGGGTAAAGGAGAAAATATCACAAGCAGCCATAAAGAAACAATTCAGATATTGCAGAACTACAGTGAGGATTGCACAGGATCTGGCAGCTTCTACATTGAAAGATCAGAGGGAGTAGAATATGATATTTTCCAAGACAGAAGAGTTCAGGTTACAACCAAGCATCAGCTATCCAGCAAAACTGAGCATAATCTTTCAGGCAAGGAGATGGTCATTCGATGATATAAGGGACTTCCAGATCTTCCTGATGAAAAAGCCAGAGCTCAATAGAAAATTCAATCTCCAATTACAAGACTCAAGAGAGATGTAGAAAGGTAAATAGGGAAAACACACACACAACTTGTTATTTAATAAGAGCAAACTGTTTACATCTCTGATACCTGGTAATATTGAGAATTGTATACTTATTGTGACATTTAAAAGGGATATAGAAAATAGAGGGGTGGGTATAAATTAAACAAAATGATGATTAAAAAAAAACTTTATTAAGGGGTACAAAGGGACCACAATGGAAGAAGAGGAAAGAACGAAGCAGAAAAGGGTAAATTATGCCACACAAAGAGGCATAAAAACATATTATAGTAGAAGGGAAGAAGGGAGGGAGATGAACATTATAGGAACTTCACCCTTATTGGTCCTGGTGTAAGGAGGGAATAACATAATCAGTTAAATATAGGACTCTATTGAGAAGAGACATAAAATCTATCACAATAGAGGGAAAGAGGGGAGGGAGAGGGGCATCGCATGAGATCTATTCTTGTCAATCTTGGTTCAAGGAAGAAATAACATACTACATTAAGTATAAAAAATCTATTGTACCCTACAGACAGTAGGAGGGGGAAAGGGCTAAGCAAAGGGGAGGAGGTGGATAGAAGGGAGGGAAGAAGTAGTAAGAGGAAGGGTAGGAAAAGGGAGGGGAGCTGATAAGGAGGGATTACTGAGGGAGACAGTGGTCAAAAGGAAAACTCTTAAGGAGGGGAAGGGAGAAGGAGAAAAATAAAAGTATAAACAAGGGAAGGAATAGCATGGAGGGGAAGACACAGATAGCAATCATAACTGTCAATGTGAATGGGATGAACTCTCCCATAAAACAGAGGCAGATAACAGAATGGATTAAAAACCATAATCTTACAATATGCTGTTTACAAGAAACACATCTGAAACAGGGGGATACACACAAGCTAAAGGTAAAAGGCTAGAGTAAAATATATTATGCTTCAGCCAAAGTAAAAAAGAAGCAGGGGTAGCAATCCTTATCTCAGACAAAGCAAAAGCAAAAATAGATCTAATTAAAAGAGATAAGGAAGGAAACTATATCCTACTAAAAGACACCATCAAAAATGAAGCAATATCATTACTAATCATTTATGCACCAAGTTGTACAACATCCAGATTCCTAGAGGAGAAGTTAAAGGAGTTAGAGGAAGAAATAGATAGCAAAAAGTATACTAATGGGGATCCTCAATCCTCCTTCTCTGAACTTGACAAATCTAATCTCATAATAAACAAGAAAGAAGTTAAGGAGGTAAATAGAATCTTAGAGAAGATAGATGTGGTAGCCCTCTGGAGAAAACTGAATGGGGATAAAAAGGAATATAACTTCTTCTCAGTGGTACATGGCACATACACAAAAATTGACCATGTGCTAGGGCATAAAAACCTCACAATTCAGCGCAGAAAGGCAGAAATATTAAATGTATCCTTCTCAGATCCTGATGCAATAAAAATTATATGTAATAAAAGGCCATGGAAGGATAGAATAAAAACTAATTGGAAACTAAATAACATAATCCTAAAGAATGAGTGGGTCAAACAAGAAATTATAGAAACAATCAGTAACTTCATTCAAGAGAATGACAAGAATGAGACAACATACCAAACAGTGTGGGATGCAGCAAAAGCAGATCTTAAGGCACGTTTTATGTCTCTGAATTCATACATAAATAAAATAGAGAAAATGGAGGTCAATAAACTGGGCATGCAACTGAAAAAGCTAGAAAAAGAACAAGTTGAAAATCCCCAATTAAAAACTGAATTAGAAATAATGAAAACCAAAGGAGAGATTAATAAAATTGAATTTAAGAAAACTATTGACCTAATAAATAAAACTAAGAGCTGGTTTTATGAAAAAAAAAACCAATAAAATTGGTAGACCTTTAGCCAACATGGTAAAAAAAGAAAGAAGAAAACCAAATTATGCATATCAAAAATTAAAAGGGTGACTCTACCTCCAATGAAGAGGAAATTAAAACAATAATTAGGTATTATTTTGCCCAGTTGTATGCACATAAATTTGACAATCTTAGTGAAATGGATGAATATCTACAAAAATATAAATTGCCCAGATTAACTGAAGAGGAAGTAAATTACTTAAATAACCCCATTTCAGAAAAAGAAATTGAACAAACCATCAAGGAACTCTAGGAAAAATCTCCAGGGACAGATGGATTTACTAGCAAATTCTATCAAACATTTAAAGAACAATGAACTCCAATACTCTACAAAGTGTTTGGGAAAATTAGTGAAGAAGGAGTACTAACAAATTCTTTTTATGACACAAATATGGTACTGATACCTAAATCAGGAAGAGACAAAACGGAGAAAGAAAATTATAGATCAATTTCCCTCATGAATATAGATTCAAAAATTATCAATAGAATATTAGCAAAAGGACTACAGCAACTGATCGTAAGAATAATACACTTTGATCACGTAGGATTTATTCCAGGAATACAAGGATGGTTTAATATTAGGAAAACCATCAGTATAATTGATCATATCAATAATAAAACTAGCAGAAACCATATGATTATCTCAATAGATTCAGAAAAGGCTTTTTGACAAAATACAACATTCATTCCTACTAAAAACACTAGAAAGTATAGGAATAAATGGAATCTTCCTTAAAATAATAAGTAGCATCTATTTAAAGACATCAGCAAGTATTATATGTAATGTGGATAAGCTAGAAGCATTTCCAATAAGATCATGGGTTAAACAAGGATGTCCACTATCACCCCTTTTATTCAATCTAGTACTAGAAATGTTAGCAGTAGCAATTAGAAAAGAAAAAGAAATTGAAGGAATCAAATTAGGCAAAGAGGAGACTAAGCTATCACTCTTTGCAGATGACATGATGATATACTTAGAGAGTCCTAGAGAGTCAAGCAAAAAACTACTTGAGACAATAAATAAATTTGGCAAAGTTGCAGTATATAAAATAAACCTACATAAATACTCAGCATTCCTATATATCTCTAACGAAATCCAAGAGCAAGAGATAGAAAGAGAAATCCAATTTAAAGTTATTGTAGACATTATAAAATATTTGGGAATCTACCTGCCAAAACAAACCCAGGACCTATATGAACACAACTACAAAATACTTCTCACACAAATAAACTCAGATTTAACTAATTGGAAAAAAATTGCTTGTGGCTAGGTTGAGCTAATATAACAAAAATGACAATTTTACCTAAATTAAATTACATATTTAGTGCCATACCCATCAATCTACCAAAAAATTACTTTATAGAGCTAGAAAAAATAGTAACAAAATTCATTTGGAAGAACAAAAGGTCCAGAATATCAAGGGAATTAATGAAAAAAAAAATGCTAGGGAAGGTAGCCTAGCCGTACCAGATTTTAATCTGTACTACAAAGGAGCAGTCATCAAAACTACTTGGTTTTGGCTGAGGAATATAGTAGTGGATCAATGGAATAGATTGGGTACACAAGACTCAGAAGTCAATTACTATAGTAATCTACTGTTTGATAAACCCAAAGAACCCAATTCTGGGGATAAGAACTTGCTATTTGACAAAAACTGCTGGGAAAACTGGAATATAGTATAGCAGAAACTGGGCATAGACCATTATCTGACACCATATACCAAAACCAAAGGGCTATAAATAATAGCATATCCTTTGACCCAGCAATACCACTTCTACGGTTGTATCCCAAAGAGATCATAGAAGTGGGAGAAAGACCTATATGTACAAAAATATTTTTAGCAGCTCTTTTTGTAGTAGCAAAGAACTGGAAAATAAGGGAATGCCCATCAATTAGGGAATGGCTAAACAAGTTGTGGTATATGAATGCAATGGAATATTGTAGTGCTATAAGAAATGAGGAACAGATGGACTTCATATTTACATGGAGAGACTTATACAAACTGTTGCTGAGTGAGAAGGGCAGAACCAGAAGAAATCAATACACAATTACAGACACAACATAATGACCAACTTTGATAGACTGGATTCTTCTCAGCAATGAAAGGTTATAAGACAACTCCAAAAGGCTCATGATGGAGAGAGATGTCTACATTCAGAGAAAGAACTAAAGAGAACAGAGTTTGGATGCAGACTGAGGCAAATTACCAGCTCTCTTTCTTTTTCTTGCTTGGTTTTGCTTCCTCTTTCCCGTTGTTCATCCCATCTGTTACAATCCTTCTTCACAACCTGACTAATGTCTAATGTGAAAGTATTTGCAGATCCTGTACTTGATTGCATGCTGCCATGGTGGGGGATGGGGGAAGAAGGAGGGGAGAAAATTTGAAACTCAAGGGAATGTGGAACTGAATCTTGGAAACTAAAAGTAAACAAACAAATTAATAATGACAAAAAGAAAAAGATAAAGGGGGAGGGAGACTTCTTACCTTTGGGCCTGAGGATGAGGAAGAGAAAAAGAAAAACATTGATCATTATTTCAATAATCATATACAAGTGAGAAGTAGCTGCCCATTCTTTAGGGCCTAGTACCCCATATATGTACCAGTACTGATCTTCCCTGCCCCCCCTACCCAATAGGAGCCCAATTAGTCTAACCCTCCCTTGATTTAGGGCTATCAGGAAATGCCCTTGGAAAGCCAAATGCCCAAATATGAATCCTAAAGCCTATTCCCTAAAGGGTTCATTGTTTCTTTTTTCCACTGACAATAGACTAAGCTTAATTCCTGGGAGAACTGAATGGTTTTCATAATTTCTTGGATAAAGCTTTTTGACAAACCTTAATTCTACAGAGACAATATCAAAATGAAAAGGCTTTACTAAGGAATCTGGAAAAATTATTGCTGCAAAATAATGGTTGAATTACAAAAGTCTACAGATATTCCTCAGTTTCACCCTTTCTGATCTGATCTTTAGGGTCCTTTTCACAACACTGATCTATCTGTCTTTCCTGTTTTGTTTTTGTCTTCATATTCCTAGTTCCAGCATGGGTATTTTGTAAATAGTAGGTACTTAATAAATGTTGCTTGCATTCATCAACACTTCCTAGGCAGAGGTAGAGCTTATTCTTCCCTTAGACAAGCTCCAACTCTCCTATCCCTACTTAGCATCTTGGTCTTTTACTGGGGTCCAGTCCATGTATCTCTAATAAATGGTTGTGCCTTTTTAAAGCTCTTGAAGCTGTCCTCTCCTTTGCAAGGAGCTTCCTTCTGGCACTCGGAACAACTCCCTTTTTCTTTCTTCAATGTTTTCTCCCTTCCCTGCCCTCTTGGGCTGCCTGTGGGTCTTAACTCTTGGTCTATTCAAAGAGTTGGAGAGACTGACCAATGAAGAAATTGTCTCTCTTCTCACCTTTCTAAAAGCCCCATTGTACAACTCAGAAACATAATACTGAGGCAGTGTGCTGTAATGATTAGAGATTCGTGACTTGGAGTCAAGAAAACTTGGGTTTGAAACCACAAAGAAATATCATATAACCACTGTATAGAAAGGTCAGTTTAAGAAGGTTGTGGAACTCAATCACTTGCTAGCTGTGTGACCCCAGGAAAAGTCACTTAATCTTTCAGCCACAGTTTTCTCAGCTTTAAAATGGGCATAATAGTGCCACCAGGTTATTGTAAGGATCAAAAGAATTAATTTATGCAAAGTGGTAGCTCTGTAAATCTTTATGAATGTCAACTATGATTATTATAGGCTCTTAACACACATAATAATACTAGATCACTTCTATCCAAGAAAAGGAGAGGGCTATTTTTCTAATGGAGTCCCTGAATAGCTTAGCATATGGGAGGCTGAGACTTATTTAACTACTCAGAGGCTGTTAGTCTGGTAAGACACTAAACCAGTTATTTCCATCGTTCTTTCCCCTGGAATTACTATTTTTAAAAATATTTCAATAAGATAATGAAGCCAATGTACTATAGTGGGGGGGGGGAGGGGATAGAAAGCTGCCCTTGGGACCAGAAAAACCTGGGGTCAAGTCCAGTCTCTGACACAAGTTGTGTGACCTTAGATCACTTGACCTCAGTGTCCCCGGGAGACTCCCTAAGACTGCAAGTTACAAAGAAGTCACAGACCTAATCGATAGAGGGAATGCCTTCCCTCCCCAGGTGTTCCCCATGCCAATGAAATAGCTTGTTCAATTCCTATCCCTAAAACAATCCTGTGGGGGTGGGTATTACAGGCATCATTATCCCATTTTCAGTTTCTACATCTGTTAAAAGGAGATAATACCTTCCCTATTCACTTCATTTGTTATGAAGGTCAAATAAGACAATAAACATGAAAACACATTGAACAGCACCAACACATTGTGAGAATGTAAGGTATTCATGTTGGTTTGTATCTCCCCTTCCACCGTCCCCACCCCCCCCCCCCCCCACCCCCAATGCTATGTGCTATCTATGACTGATGACGGTTTGGGGACCTCTGACAAAGAGGAACACTCAAGGGAACAGGGAAAGACTTAGGTATTGTCAGACCTGTAGGTGGTGCTGTCTTCGTGACCCAACCCTGCAATATACTCTTTCTAAGATACCAGGTAGCTTGGAGCAGAGCCCAGGTCAGAAGGCTTTCTCAATAATATACACAACAAAAAGGGAACATGAAACTAGTCACGTCACAGTGCTCTGCCACAAAGAAATCCCCTATAATCACAGTATAAGGGTCAGTTTAAGAATACCAACCCAGAGGGCTGGGTTTTTTCTGCTTTTGTGTGCTACCTTCAGGTAGTTTCAAAATAAGGAGGCTGGAGCTGTCATTAGTAATATTAACAGCAACTGCTGTCTTCCTGTTCTAAGGTTCAAGTCTTGCCTTCCTGATTGTGGTAATGGTTACTAAGCAATACGGCAAGTTGGTTCACTCTTTCTCCTTTAACCCCCAATCCACTTCAATCCACCCTTTAGCTTTAGCCTTCACGTCATTCCACAGCCACCCAAACTGGTTCCCTACCTGGATCCATCTTTCTGGGTCAATACACAGGGAGAGATTCCAGTGACACCTGAAATTCAGAGAGTAATGTTAGTTACTGTGGCTACTGACTGGAGCAGGAGGGAATACCTTCATATTCCTCTCTTCCACACCCCCCCCATAACCTCCATCTCTCTCCATCCTCAGGACATAGTAGATGAACACACACACACACACACACACATCCCTCACTTGTTGGGAATTTTAAAAGACATTCCATTGAGGGATACAGCTGGATCTATATGTGGGGTCTATCAATGGGACAGAACGGGCCTCTGACCTGTGGTTGACTGGAGCCTAACAGAGAAGGCTAGAGCTGAGAGAGTCAGGAATCAAAGAGAAGTTTAATTTCAAAGTGAGGGAAATGACTCGCAAGCAACAAAGGAGACTAGGTACCTGTTCTGGGGCCCTGCCCCTAGTGGGGGGTGGGAACCTGCTTTAGTGCGGCTGAACCTCGATTTGTATACTTATGGATAGAGTCAAACAGTGTAGTAGTAAGGCTCAATAGCAACGATGAGGCAAGGTCGTCTAGTGACATTCATAGCAGGGCTCCATGTCTGGGCCTGCTGGTGTCTCCTAACAGTACCTTGACAGGTTCCATGCTGGGAAAAGACCAGCCATAATCAAGCTCCTAGTCTTTGCAAGATAAGAACCATATGGGAAAGTAGTGGGAGGTAAGAGAGATAGACCTTTACCCCAAATCAAAGCTCTAGAGTTGTGACTGGCACTGATCATCTTGCAGCGAGTTGAGAAATGTGGATTTTGACTGTCCACTAGGAGATAAGATAATTTCATTTTTATCCTTGTGCCCCCTTAGTTTCCTCCTCTATAAAATGAGGCAATTGACTGGATTAAATAATCCCAGAAGTCTTTGGGCCTTTTTCTCATCTGTAAAATGAGGGGGTTACATCAGATTTCCTTTAGTTCTAGAGCTATCAATTTGTGATATGTGAGATGGGGGAAGGGACTACATAATTCAATTCAATTCAACAAACATTTAGTGACGAATACGTGCAAAATAGCATTCTAGGTGCTAGAGATGATACAAATTTTAGTCAAAACATGAACTAACTTTTGAAGTTTATACTCAATAGGAGGATGTGATGTATATATATATATATATATATATATACACAGGCTATAACAATAAAATCATACATGATAAGTGCATTAGGCAGGATATCACAGATATAGATACCAGAATAAAGTAAAGTAATACGTGGTGAATGCATGAGGGAGGTTAAAATTGCTTAATTACCAATTAGGGAATCAGGGAAGGCTTCATGGAAGAGGTAGCATTTGAGTTGGGCTTTAAAGAATAAGTAAGAATTCATTAGATTAAAATTTATTGAGCAGAGAAATGATACTGATAGAAATTGGGATCATAGATTAAAAGTGAGAAGGGTCTTCAAAGGTTGAGTCTAACCACCTTATTTTATAGGCAAGGAAACGGAAATGCAGAGAAATAAAGTGACTTGCCCAGTGTCACACATTAGTAAGTGTCTGAGATAGGATTTGAACTCAGTCTTTTCTGACTTCAAGTCTAGAGGAGACTAGAGAATGGGAAGATCAATTAGGAGGCTATTGAAAGAATAAGGTGGGTAGTAGCGAGGGTTTATACTAAAGTGGTATCAGTGAAAACAGAGAGGACAAGACGAACGTGACAGATATGTGGAAGTACAAATGAGAGTATTTGGTAACTGAATATGAGAGACGAGGGAGAAGGAAGAGTCAATGTTAACTCTGAAGTTTTGAACTTGGAAGGTTGAATCAATGCTAGTGCTACAGACAGATATAGTGAAGTGAGCAGAAATAGCAAATGTAGAGGGAAAGACCAGGCTTGGGTTTGATTAGGTAGAGTTTGAGGTAATGGTAGGTCTAGTAGGCATCTGGAGATCTGGGTTTGGGACTCAAAAGAGAGATCAGAACTGGAGAGATGGATTTAAGAGTTACCTACTTAGAGCCAATGGTTGAACGTGAGCCAATAGGATTGCCCAATGATCCAGTGTAGAGAGAGAAGAGGGCCAAAGATGGAGCCTTAAAGGGTCAGAAAAGGGATAAGCAAGGGGTGGCAAGGTGGCATAGTGAATAGAACACTGGCCCTGGAGTCAGGAGGACCTGAGTTCAAATCCAGCCTCAAACGCTTAACACAAAAATAGCTAGCCATGTGATCCTGGGCAAATCACTTAACCTCAATTGCCCTCCAAAAAGAAAAAAAAAAGGGATAAGCAGCTAGCAAAGGAGATAGAATAAGAATAGTTAGAGAGGTAGAGAACCAGTTTTTTCATTTGCAAAATGAGCTGGAGAAGAAAATGGCAAATCACTCCAGTATCTTTGCCAAGACCACCCCAGATGGGGTCACTAAGAGTCAGACACAGCTGGAACAACTAAACAAGGAAAAAGGGAACCAGAACCTAAAGTAAAAAAGAGTATTTGGAAGGAAGGGGATGGGTGTCAGAGATATCAAAGAGGACAAGTGCTAGAACAACAAGGCCATTGGGTTGGGTGAGTTAGAGGTTCATCAGTGTCCTCTGAGCAAATAGTTTCAGTAGAATGCGTAAAACCACGCTGACTGGCTCCACGACGAATTCATGGATAATCTCAACTAGGTCCTCACTGCAGCGAGACAGTCCTTTTATACCTCCCTATCTGACTCTCTATCTCACATACCACAATGACTTTTCCAAATCTTTTCAACCCTTCTCAAGAGTTCCATGGTACCATCTTTCTTCACCCTCTTACCCTCATACTTAGACAAAAATGTGAGGCTATACAATGAGAATTTCCTTTTCTCACCTCTCTATCATCTGATATCTTCCTCAGATGTCTTCCTCCACTATCTCCTCCTTCACCCTCACTTTGTCCCACACAAAATGGCCTTTGTCTTTGCCAAGGCAAACATTTCAGTGTGTGCCCTTGATTCCATTCCATCCCATTTTCTCCAGCAGGTTGTCCCCTCTATCAACACCACTATCTCACTAATACAACATACCTTGAAGATATTGTGAATTCAGTTCCAGACCACCACAATAAAGTAAATATTGTAATAAAGCAAGTCACACAAGATTTTTGGTTTCCCAGTGCATATAAAAGTTATGTTCACGCTATACTGTAGTCTATTAAATGTGCAATTGTATTATGTCTTTACAAATGTACATACTTAAATTATTTTGTTGCTAAAATATGCTATCATCTGAGCTTTCAGCAAATCATTCATCTTTTTTGCTGGTGGAGGGTCTTGCCTCCATATTGACAACTGCTGACTGATGGTTATGTTTGCTAAAGGTTGGGATGGCTGTGGCAATTTCTTAAAGTAAGACAATGAAATTTGCCACATTGACTCTTCCTTTCACTTGACCACTTAGAGGCCATTGTAGGAGATTATTTATTGGCCTAATTTCAGTATTACTATGTCTCAGAGACTAGAGAGGCCAGAGGAGAAGGAGATAGGGACTGGTCAGTGGAGCAGTCAGAACACATGCAACATTTATAGATTAAATTCACCATCTTATATGGGTGCAGTTCATGGCATACCAAGAACTGCACTCATAATAATTACAATAATAACATCAAAGGTCACTGTTCACAGATCACCATAACAGGTATAATAATAATGAAAAAGTTTGAAATATTAAAAGAATGACCAAGATGTGAAACAGAGACATGATATAAGAACTTGCTGTTGGGAAAAAATGGAATAATGTAAGGTTGCCACAAACCTTCGATTTGTAAAAAAAAAAAAACATAATATCTTCACAGCACAACAAAGCAAAGCACAATAAAACAAGGTATGCCTGTATTGAGAACTGCCTACAAACATGTCCATGTCGCATCTATTTAAAAAAGTATCACTTGATTTTGCCATCCCCACCAGGTATCCTCCTACATTTTTCCTCCCCTTCTCAGCTAATCCCTTCAGGGAGTTGTTTTCAATAGGTGCCTTCACCTTCTCTGCTCCCACCCCATTTTAAAATCTCTGCTATCTGTCTTTCAACTTGGGTTCAACCAGAATAGATCTTTCCAAAGTTATCAATGATTTCTTAATTGCTTAACCAAATGGTCTTTTCTCAATCCTTCTTGATTTCTTTGCAACGAGAAATTTCCTCATCTGTAAAGTGAGAAGGTTGGATTAGGCAGCATCTGAGAGGCCTTCTAGCTCTAGAGCTATAAGCTTTGTTACACCAAATTTATTCCTTTGGTACATTCTCACCCATTCCTTTGGTACACCAAAATTATTTGGAAGAGGTTCAACCCATTTCTTTTTCCATCCTTCCACCCACTCATCCAACTCTCAGTTTCCTATACAGTTCTGCTCCCTCTCCCTGCACATGGCTCCCTGGGAGGAGAGACACACAATCCTACACCAACCTAGCCCCAGTCTTCCTGGTACAAGCTTTCATGCAGGCTTCAACAACCTAGAAAATAATCAGCTCTACATCCAGCCTTTATGTCCTTACCTGAGTGGAGGTGTGATGTAGGGCAAGAAGGAGGATGATGTGTCCTCAACAAGCTTCAGTTATTTATATTGAGTGAGGAGGGGCTGGCAGTTGAGTTCCAGCCAGGTCCAAAGGGAAGGGAAAAGGTCACAGAGGCAGGAGTGGCCTTCTGGTGGGGAGGAGGACAAAAGGTTTGTTCACCTTTCCTCAGTTAAGAACATCTGCCAAGGCAGGGCTGCTTTGTATTGAGCTTAGATAAGGTGGGGTTAGAATAAACAGTGGGTCTAGATTCCATCTGGAAGAACCCAATGTAAAGCTGTCTCTGTTTCACATCTTGGTCATTTTTTTAATATTGCAAACCTTTTCATTATTATGATATCTGTTATGATGATCTGTGAACAGTGACCGTTGATGTTACTATTGTAATTATTATGGGTGCAGTTCTTGGTATGCCATGAACTGCACCCATATAAAATGGTGAATTTAATCTATAAATGTTGTGTGTGTTCTGACTGCTCCACTGACCAGCCCCTATCTCTCTCCTTCTCCTCTGCCTCTCTAGTCTCTGAGACACAGTAATACTGAAATTAGATCAATAAATAATCTTCTTTCCTTTCTCCTTCTGTCCCTTCCTCCCTCTGCCCTCTCCCTCTCCCTTTTCCTTCCTTCCTTCCTTCCTTCTTTCTTCCTTCTTTCCTTCCTTCTTTCCTTCCTCCTTCCTTCTTTCCTTCCTTCCTTCTTTCCTTCCTTCTTTCCTTCCTTCCTTCTTCCTTCCTTCCTTCTTTCCTTCCTTCTTTCCTTCCTTCCTTCTTTCCTTCCTTCTTTCCTTCCTTCTT
>CM053598.1:153268886-153328538 GCA_028646575.1 Pseudocheirus occidentalis | reverse complement strand
TTCCAGATTGCTCTCCAGAATGCTTGAATCAGTTCACAACTGCACCAACAACGCATTAGTATTCCAATTTTTCCACATCCTCTCCAGCATTTGTCATTTTCCTGTTTTGTCATCTTAGCTAATCTGACTGGTAAGATGTGGTACCTCAGAGTTGTTTTGATTTGCATTTCTCTAATCAGTGGTGATTTAGATAATTTTTTCATATGCTTATAGATATCTTTAATTTCTTCCTCTGAAAACTGCCTGTTCATATCCTTTGACTAATTTACCAGTTAGGGAATGACTTGCATTCTTATAGATTTGACACAATTCTCCATATATTTTAGAAATGAGGCCTTTATCAGAGACATTGGTTGTAAGAATTCTTTTCCAATTTTCCACTTCCCTCTTAATCTTAGTTACATTGGTTTTGTTTGTACAGAAACTTTTCAATTTAATGTAATCAACATTATGCATTTTGCATTTTATAATGTTCTCTAATGCTTGCTTGATCATAGTCTTCCCCTCTCCATAAATCTGACAGGTCGACTATTCCTTGCTTTCCCAGATTGTTTATAGTATCAGCCTTTATACTTAGATTATGTACCCATTTAGACTTGATTTTGGTATAAGTTCTGTACATTCATACCATAATGACTTCAGAGCTCATCTGTTTCTTCTTTCCTGCTCCAGCTGCTACTACCCTGCTGCAGACCCTCCTCACTTCTCATCACTTAGCACAGTGCCTGGAACATAGTAGACACAATAAATGTTTATTGACTGACTGACCTCATACCTAGACTACTTGAAATAATCTCATTACTCTCCCTTTCTCCAGTCTCCCTCCCTTCTCCTTTTCTCTCTCTGTCTCCATTACCTACTGTCCCATAGTAGGCGCTTAATAGAATCCTAGGTTTAGGATGGGATGGGACCTCAAAGACCATCTCTGGTCCAACCCCTCTCATTTTACAAATGAGGAAACAGGTCTGAAGAGATTAAGTCACTATGACAGGTGGGTGATATAGTGGTTTTAAATCTCCACTTGGGTACTTAGAAGCTGAGTGACCCTGGACAAGGCATTTCACCTCTCTCAGTTTCGTTTTTCTCATACATAAATCGGGGACAACAGAACATACCTCACAGAGTTGTTGTGAGACCAAAACGACATAAGATGTAAAGTGCTTAGCAAACCTTAAAATTACTATATAAATGCTACCTATCATTACTGCTTCTCAAAGTCACACAGGTTGTAATAGTCCATGGTGGTATTCGTGCTCTTTATCATGCTACTTAGTTGAATTAAGTTACTTGAATTTAACTTTCCTTTCCACTCTACATCCAGGTGCCAATTTTTTTTTCCTTTTAAACCAGACCTGTGATTTAAATTTTAATGGTATAGGGAATTCTACCAAGACAGATCAGCATCTGCTCTGAAGCATCTGCTGAGGGGTTGCCCAGAGCACTGAGAACTTGAGGAACTTGGTTGGGTCACACAACCACACATGTTTCAGAAGCAGAATTGAACTCAGGGCCTTCTTGAGTCTGAATTCTTTATCTACCATTTCCAAACCACTTCCCCTTCTTGACCTTTATGTTGCCTTTATCTTAACATTTTAGGGTTGTCTTAGATTTCTTCTTCCTTGCCTTATTACATCCAACCCTCTGATTTTATATCCAATGCTCTTTCTAGTACATTTGAAACCTCATACAGTTAGGAGCATAGCTAGTAATAGAATTCATATGCTGCTGACTCAGTCCACTACTTTTTATACTGCTCACTATTTACCCTTTTGTGAGGTAATGTGGTGTAGTGGAAAGGGTGCCAGACTCGAAGTTATAAGAACTGGATTTGAATCCCAATTTTGACGCATACTTGTATATCACCCCTTCTAAGCTACTCCCCAGAGTATGACTGCTATCTGATATTCCAGGAATGTAAGTGCCCATCCTTCTCAAACTATAGTTCATTTGCAGGAGTTCCCACCACTGTGCTTCCTATGAACAGTCAGCCAATAGATACAGTAAGCTCTTAGCAAAGGTATTTACTTAAGTGGCATATAAAACATTCCCCCCCCTAAGTTAAACCTGGGTTGCTCTCACCCACTAATACACACATCATTGGTGGGAAAAGTGGACACAAACTTAGAGCCTCTTGGTAGTGAGATGTCCACATAAAGAACATCTGTGGCCAAGACAACCTACAACTCCAATATTACAATTACAGTTACAATATTACAGTCCTTTTTATACTCTGTGGAGTCTTCACGAAGCTCCCCCTTGGGCATAGTATCTCTACTGAACAGGTTACTCAGTTGGGTTCCAAGGGTCCACATCTCTCTGTTGACTTAATTGTAAGACTAGCTTTCTCTTGAGTCCATTACCAGCTCTCTTCTTTGCTACCAAAGGCCCTGCTTCCCAAATTTACTTCCTCATTCTCTGTATCTTTGTCTGTCTAAAGTAAGAGTTCTCTAAGAGTGGCCCAGAGATTTCTGGGAGTCCCTGAGATTCTTGTAGGGAGTTAACGAGGTCAAAACTGTTTTCAAAATAAAATGAAAGCTCTTTAATTTCTAATATGGTAAGTTATCAATAGCTTTAATCCATATAAACAAAAGTCCTTTGGGGAAATCCTCAATATTTTTTAAAAATATAAAAGGGGTGGGGGTGTGCAGCTAAGTGGTGCAGTGAATAGAGCACTGGCCATGGAGTCAGAAAGACCTGAGTTCAAATTCGGCCTCAGATGCTTGAAAGACTTACTAGCTGTGTGACCTTGGGCAAGTCACTTAGCCTCCAATTACTTTGCCTTCTGCTCTCCAAATATATATATATATATATATATATATATATATATATATATATATAAGAGGTTCTGAGACCAAAATTTTTGCTAGTCTAGACTCTAGGACACCTTTCTTTGCTCCTTCAATTGTGCTTTCTCTAATTTCTGGATTGTTTTTACTACTGATTAAGTGGCTACCTTTTATAAAAAGGTGGCGAGAGGAGAGAAAAATCTTTGACTCCCCTCAGGAGTGATTCCCCCTTAGTGGTTGGTTCTTCCTTCAATGCTTGCTGGAATTGATAAACTGACTATAGAACTCGTCATTCAGTCTTTTTAGAAGTCTTAGAGATGTGGGGTGTGGGGAAGGAGAATGGCCAGATTTTCAGGCCAGTCAATTCCAAGCTGTTCCTCTAATTCTAGCAGAGACAGGTGTTCACACTTTGTAAAGGGAACATTAGATATCAACACCTTATTAATACATTAACGCATTATCTCTGGGATTATATCAACCAAACTGGGGGGCAGGGAAGAGGATTAAATCCTCCCCTTAGACTTACTTCAAGGACAAACACTGAAACATGGTAAGCCAACATAACCAATAAGACAAATTTAGTTGTGGGGAAAAAGACACCAGAATATTGCCATGTAGTGGGAAGATGGACACCCTGGGATGCACTGAGCTGATCCATTGAAGATCTCGTCTGGGGTACATAGGGAATGACAGGCTGGGGAAGTGGAAAGGAAAGTGCTCCAGCTGATAGCTTCATTTTAAAAGGAACTAAGTTACTACATTCACCTGTTTTTTCTTGCTGAGGCGCCAGCCCAAGATAGCCCTCTAAATTATAGCACTCTGAGGCAATGCTCCTAAGGCCCCACCCCATTTATGGTTTTGTGGCCATGAATCCCTAGTCATATCTATATCTCAAGTCACTCCCTCTGATGATTATCTGCTGAATCATAAATGCTGTGATAGGCACTGGGTAAAAGGAGTTTACTACAGTAATAAAACCATAGTTTTCATGTACATACACAGGTGTGTACGTGACTTATCTCTTGAGCTGTAATGTAAACATTTTGAGGGAAAGGACTTTGTGCTTTGAAATACTTCTGTATCTATATTATCTACTACAGTATGATGGATACAGTTAGGGTTCAAAAAGAGTCCTGATAATGTTGCATTGGGCAAGTACTGTGTTTATCCTGTAATTGTGGTCAGTGCGCCAAGTTGAGGATTAGAAAAAGGAGGCCTCTGAGCCAGATTCCTTGAACTTGAGCTGTAGTCTTGGGGTAAGGACTTACCCAGCATTTGTTTCCATACTTATTCATGTCTAAGTGTCCTTTGTTCATACAGGCCAAAGTTGAAAGAATGTCAAGTTCAAGGTTGCCAGGCCACAAAGTTACCATAGTATTTGGTAGAGCAAAATGCTATTTTAAAGGTTCTCTTCCAATAAGGAATGAGTGAATGATCAAAACAATGATTGAAAAATAATTTATTAAGTGTCACTGTGTGTCAAGGACAGTGTTTAATACTGGGGACCCAAAGGCAAGTTTTTTTATTCTTCCTTTGTATGTGTGTGGTTCTTTGGTTTTGTTTTTTCAGAAAGTTGGGGTTGTGACTTGTCCAGGGTCACATAGGTAGTAAGTGCCTGAGACCAGATTTGAACTCAAGTCCTTTTGACTCCACAGCCAGTGCTGTATCCACTGTGCCACCTAGATGCCCCTTAACCTTCCTTTACAACCCCAGTGTTTTAGCACATAGCCTGGCACACAATAAACATTTAATTAATGTTTGCTGACTGACTCTACAATCCCTGCCATCAAGAAAACTGCATTCTGGGGCGGCTAGGTGGCGCAGTGAATAGAGCACCGGCCCTGGAGTCAGGAGTACCTGAGTTCAAATCCGGCCTCAGACACTTAACACAAAAAACTAGCTGTGTGACTGACTTGGGCAAGTCACTTAACCCCAACTGCCCTCCAAAAAAAGAAACCAAAAAGAAAACTGCATTCTGGTAGGGGAGGCCAGATAAGGGAGTCTTTGGGGACAAGATAGTAAGCAGAACCGCAGGGCAGTTGTCATGCTCTTTACAAAAGTTCTGGTAGAATTGATTTTATGACTATTTCTAGAACAAGAAATGGAAAACAGGGAGCGGATGGGAAACGATTCGTGCACAACAGCCGGGCATGTGTCGAAATGATCAGGGTCAATGGGTGGGAAATAGGAACTGGGGTCAGTTAGGGGTCATATCTGGTCATCAGAGCAGGGTGATTGACTCAAGCAGTCCAAGTATGAAGGGCTTTTTTATGTCCTGAGGTGGCTAGGAAGCTCCAAATAGGTAAATATGGCCAGAGGTGGGAAGAGGGATGAAGTCTCATCAATAGTTATGTTACTTTTTAGGGGAAAATTGGCCTAACCTATTAGAGGTAAGGGTGAGGAGGACCTGACAGATGCTTGTCTTATCTCCTCTAGGTTCAAATACAACCTCCGTGCCTCCACTGGCAAGTCATTTAACCTCTTGGTGAGCCAGACGACTCCCTAATATAAATGATACACTTCCCCCCCACGCCAGATATGCATATGTGGAGGGAGTTTCCACACTGGAAATTCCTATAGCATGAACTAGGCCAAATAAGTCTTCCAGAGATCCTATACAGGTGTGAATCAATTAATCAACAAATCAGTTGGTCACAGAGAATTTATAATGTGCCAGATACTATGCTATGTGATATAAAGACTAAACAGAAATATAATAGAAATATATAGAGACCTATATAAAATTATATATGTATGTATGTATATAAAGACTAAAGGGAGACTGTCCCTGTCCTCAAGTGGTTAACACTCTACCAGACTAGATACCTGCTGAAGTCCCTCAAAGTTCTGAGATGCTATCATTCTGTGTGACTATGGAATATAGGATGTCAGAACTAAATAGGCTATTCCAGAGAACATCTACTCTGACCCCTCATAGAGTTGGGAACCTGAGGCCGAGATGGGGAAAGACTTGCCCAAGGACAGGTCAGAGCTGAGACTAATAATTATACCAGCTCACGTCCCATCTAATGTCAGAACCAGAAAGATCCTGGGATCGGAGAATAGAGATAGAAAGGCTTTATGGGACTACACAATTCAACGTTTTTGTTTCCCATATGGGGACATTGAGCTACAGAGAGCAGACTTATCCTAAGGCTAAAATAAGCAAGCATTTATTAAGGACCTCTGATGCTCTAGGCATAGTGCTAGGGGCTAAGGATGCAGAGGTAACCCACAAAGGGTTTCTGTTCTATGGTGAAAGCAATGGAACAACAGCACAAGCTCTGAAGAATCAATATTCCAAAACACCCAAAGGACGATGGAGGGTTCCATGAGAGGTAGCAGAGAGAGCCAAGAACCTAAAGTCAGGAAGACTTTGTTCCAAATCCTGCACACACAAGTCATTTATGTTCCCTGTGGCTCAGTCTCTCCATCCATGGAATGGGACTGATAACACGTGCAGTAGCCACTCATGCAGATAGGATAATATATGTAAAGCGCTTTGCCAACCTTCAAAGGCTATAAAGTCATCTGCTGTTATTATTAGGGTGGGGACAAATAGACCACCAAAGATTACACAGCTGAAATTGGCACTGAGAAATATTGGCAAAGAAATGGAAATAGAAAAGCAAGTGGGCCACTCACTTGGAAAAGCAAAGGATAGCAGACCATGCTGCTTACTTCATGTGCGACTTTTGGTAAGTCATGGAGCAAGGTGTTGAGGTAGCTCAGTGACTAGAACCCTGGACTTGGAGTCAGGAAGACCTGAGTTCAAATATAGCCTTAGCACTTGGCCAACTGTATGACCCTGGGCAAGTCACTGATCCTCCATCTCCCTCAGTTTCCTCATCAGCGAAATGGGGATAATAAAAGCACTCTCTTCCCAAGGTTGTTAGGAGGTTAAAAAAAGATAATATTTGTAAACCACTGTGCAAACTTTAAAGCACCATATAAATGCTACTATTATTATTATATAACCCCATCTGGGCCTCAGTTTCCTCATCTGTAAAATGAAGGAGTCAGACTAGATGATTCTTAAGATCTCTTCCAGCTCTCCATCTAGCATCCAGTGAAGGCTAGGGGGTGGGGGATCTGTCCCTGAAATCTCTGGATATTCCGGGAATAAGTTCCCACTTACTTTGGTAGCCTTTGTTTAAGGTTTCCAGTTTCAGTGGTGGGCTGAGCTAGGTGGGCCTAGGGTGGAGATCTGAAGTATGAATTAGGGTGTGGGGAGGTTAATATGTGGCACCTTGGACTATGCCACTAGGAAGCTGACTGGCATGAACTCTCATCTGCTGCCAAGCCCAATCAATAAACTCATACACCTTTCTATCCTTGGCTCAAATTACCAATATTTCCAACCACCTGTGGGCAGGTAAGCCAAGATGGAAGGCGTGGAGAGGGAATGGGAGTGGTTAGGGCACAGACAACTGAGACTCCTTTCAGCTCTCTGACTGACAGTCTTTGTTCCCAAGGACTTACAATTGTTTATAATGAGAAACTCAGATAGTGGTCATACAAATAGATTAAGGCTCCATAAATTTTAAACAAACATAAAATGGGAGTCTGAGACCTCTCCTTGAAAGACTTCCTATATCCTCAACAAATGAAGGGTGGATAACATGCGAACTACCCAGGGGTAACTGTGACACAAACCAGGGTTCTTTTGGGAGGGACACCTGTCTCCTTTCCCACTCCTTCCACTGCCTCTGCTAAATACCAAGGCCTTAGCCCTGGAGTAGCCCACTCTAGGCCTTCCCCAATACAGCAGGTCCCAGACACCAGAACTTCCCTTCCCTTCCCTCCTTATTCATGAGCCCATCAACATTTATCTTTCCCTTACTAGGTGCCTGGTTTTTCAAATAAATTTATGAGGGGTGGCTAGGTGGCATAGTGAACAGCACCAGCCCTGGAGTCAGGAGGACCTAAGTTCAAATCGGGCTGTGTGACCTTGGACAAGTCACTTAACCCCAATTGCCCTCCAAAAAACAAAAAAAATATTTATATTAATGGTTAATGGTTGGTAACAACAATAATATCGATTTTGAACCCACTTTTTTGGCCTTGGGGGAAATAGAAAACTTAGACAACAAAGTCTCTGTCCAGGTCTCTCATTCTACTTAGCAATTAGGATTATGGATCATCAGCTCAAAGATTTAAAGCTTTAAGGATATCTGAAACTCTCTAATCCAACCCATTCATTTTACAGAGAGGGAAACTGAGACTCACAAAAGAGAAATGACTTGCTCCCGGTCACACCTTTATTAAGTGTCTCAGGAGGCGCTAGAATCCCTAGTATTCCTGACTCCAAAAATTCTATCTACTCTTCCTCCTGAAAATATCTACCCAGCATGTTTGAGGCCTTCCTCTCAAACTAACACAACAAAGTAAAACAAAACTAACACTCTGGGCTACCAGTTCTATATTTGGGTAGTCTAACTACTGTTATCCCTAGCTATCAATATATGGCTGATCAACCATCTTTTCTAATCATATTTCTTAGGTCAGGGGTGGGGAAACCTTTGGCCTCAAGGCCCTCTAGGTCCTCAAGTGCTGCCCTTTGACCAAATCCTTTGAAAAAATCTGATCTGTTCTGTGAAGTTTGGATTTAGTCAAAGGGATGCACTGGAGATCTAGAGGGATACATGTGGCCTCAGGTTGCCTACCCCTGTTAGATGATAGTTTTTAGGCCACTTCTTGTGTGCAAATCATGGTTGGCAATAAACCAAAGTAATATTTATCTCCCTTGAGTTTCTTCCATTGACCTGCAATTTTGATTCGTCAGAGTTTGTGGTGTTCTGTGACTCATAGATATATAACATGCACTGGAGATATTGCTGTTTTTGAAAAATAAGTTTTGGGGTCAGAGAACAGTATGGAGGTCATTGGAAGGCCTACATAATTTCCCAAATTCAGTCAACCCATTGTTTTCCTCTTAGTCAATTCTACTCATTTTCCCCAATAGAAGGTAAGTTCTACGAGAGCCGGGACTGTTTTAATTTGTGTTTCTGTGTCCTCATCGTTTTGCAGAGTACCTGAGAGTAATGGGCTAATGCTTCTCAGTAGATGATTGTTGTTTGCTTGCTTGCTCTAGCTTGGCTCAGTGGAAAAATAATATATTCACTACCCATGCCATAGAGTTGATATGAGGAAAGGGTTATGTAAATCTTAAAGTAATGATATTCCTCCACTCAAAAAGCCTCAAGGATAAAGCCCCTGTTTGGTATTTAAAGCCCTTCACAAGCTAGCTCCAGCCCATCTTTCTGGAATGCTTTCACGTGACTCCCCTGGTTTTTCATCCAAAACTGCCTAGTTGCTATTCTTCATGGATCTTGCATTCCATTTGCATGGATTGTCCCATCTGCCCCTTTTCCCCTGGCCCACTCAGGCCTTCCATGCTTTCCCTCCTTATCACCCTCTTAGAATCTCCAGCTTCCTCCAAGGCTCAGATCCAATGCCACCTCTTACAGTGTCCCCCTTCTAATACCTCTCAGGCTCTCTCCTGTACCCTGGAATTATTTTGCATCTCCTCTGTTTGTGGTTTATATTTATTTATCTATCTCTGTGCGAGGCACCTGGGTGGGACAATGGACAGGGCACAATACCCTGGAGTCAGGAAGACTCACTCATCTTCCTGAGTCAAAATCTGACCTCAGACACACTTACCAGCTATGTGACCCTGAGCAAGTCACTTCACTCTGTTTGCCTCAGTTTCCTCATCTGTAAAATGAGCTGGAGAAGAAAACGACAAACCACCCCAGTATCTTTGCCAAGGAAACTCCAAATGGGGCCGCAAAGAGTCAGACATGAACAAAATGACTGAACAGTAATCTGTGTCCAGGGCAAGGACTATTTCCATTTTTGTCCTTGCAGTTGCGTAGTGTTTTCAGCTTTGCAAAGATTTTACAAAGATGACCTCATTTTATCCTCTGTGAGATAGGTGTTATTGTTATCCCTAGTTTACAGATGAGGACCTGAGGTAGAGAGAAGTTAAGTCATTAACCTGGAGTCATACAGTGTTTGTGGCAGGATTTGAACCTAACTAGTCTGACTGATTCCCATTGTCCACTGGGCCAATGAGCTACCTAGTTTGGTATCCCCAATACTTAGCATAGTGCTTGCCCCCCTCCTTCTCCCCACCCCAGGAGGCTGAGAAAAATGCTTATCACATTGATTGGCAGCCCCAGGGTACATACTGTGTTCAGGGTCATAGGGGTGAGAAAATGAAAAGGCTAAGTAGTAGCCAGGGAATAAGGGGATCTGAGTTGTGGACGTGCCTTTTCTACCTTCAGGCTATATGATTCAGGCCAAGTCATTTCACTGGAGTCCTGTCTGGAGCTAGAAAGTATCTCAAAGGCCATTTAGTCCAGCTTCCTTCTTTTGCAGATGAGGAAACTAAGTGACTTGTCCAATGTCACCCAGGTAGTAATCATCAGAGGTGGGATTTGTACCCAAGGCCTCTGACGCTCTGGAATCAGTATTCATTCTGGTGCACCACACTCCCTCCAATGTCTTCATGCTTTTGGAGTTCGGTTTCCTCATCTGTAAAAAGGAAGGGTCTAGATGAAATTATTTCTTAGGTCCATGTTCCATGACTAAGATTCTAGCTATAAAATACCCTCTCTGTCCTTGAGGCTTGCATCATTCATTTATGTTCTCTCTTCCTATCCTCTCTTCCTTCCAACCTTCTTTCTGTTTTTTTTTCCTATCAAAGTCAGGTTTGGCCCCCATTTTGAATAATCCAGTATCACTGTGCATGGACATGAAACAGAGAGGTTCTGAGTTAAGTGGGAATGGTGAATGGAGAAGAAATACAAACGTTGTTATAGAGTGAAGTCAGCAGGGCCAATGTCACCTCCAGCATCTTTGGGCTGGCAAGGGAGACAAAAAGGGTAGACATAGGGTTTAGCAGGGCCAGACCTGGGGACCACAGTGTTTCAGTCTCATAAGTCGGCAAAAAAAAAAGGCCATTTTCTGCTGTAGAAAGAGTATTGGGTGCCAGGTCCGCTTCTGTTAACGAGCAGTGTGACATTGTGGTGCAGTGGAAAAAGCCCTAGCTCTTGAGAGAGAGGATGTAGGTTCAAATTCTTTCTTGGAAGTTTACTATTTGGGTAACTCTGGGTTAGTTATTTAACCTCTTTCCTCTTCAGCAAAGTGAGAGAGTTAGCCTAGATAAATCCATCAGTAACTACTAAGGGTACACTATGGGGGCACATAGTAGTGAATTTTGAGTGTGCAGTGCTAAGTGTTGGGGTTTCTTTTAACTCTAGAGTGATAGACTGACTGCCTGATCCAGTGTGGTCTTCAGAGAGCCAGAAGTTGCTTTGCTATGGAACTCTGTGAAACTATGTGTGTGTCTTTGTTTAGAGATTACAGATCTAAGCTGGAAGATTTTCTGAACCTCTCTGGGGCTTTCATCTGTTAAGCCGGGAAATTAGGCATAGTGGCAAGAGCCAATCTTCTGAATTTTTACTTCCTCCTCTGTGATTGTTGTCATGGAGTTGGTTTTTTTGTGACCCCATTTGGGTTTTTCTTGAAAAAGGTGCTAGAGTGGTTTGCCACTTCCTTCTCCAGTTCACTTTACAGATGAGGAACTCAGGCAAATAAGGTTGAGTGACTTGCTCAGGATCACACAGCTAGTAAGTATCTGAGGTCACATTTGAACTCAGCCTTCATGACTTCAGGAGCAGTGTGCCACCTGGCTGCCCTCATCTGTAATATGTGGACCATAAAACTTGCAGCTAGATGGCACAGTAGATACAAGGAAGAAGTTTGGGGTTATCGGAGATGTCAAGTGATGGTGATTGGAGTTTTTGTTATTTAGTTGTTTCAGCCATGAAACAGTCACTCTTTGTGAGCCCATTTGGAGTTTCCTTGGCAAAGATACTTGAACGGTTTGTCATTTCCTTCTCCAGCTCATTTTATAGATAATGAAACTGAGGCAAACAAGGTTAAGTGACTTACCCAGGGTCACACAGCTACTAAGGGTCTGAGGCCAGATTTGAACCCAGGAAGAGGAGTCTTCTTGACTCCAGGCCCAGCACTCTATCTACTTCACCACCTAGCTGCCAAAACAATAATACTATTAATTTAATTACTGTGCCCAGAGCAAAAGACTTTACACATACAACGAGAGGCAGATGAGTGATGGTCTGTGTGGGCAGCTGGACAAGGTGAAGTGCGGTTTGGGGTCTGGGATCATCTAATGGGCTAAGTGAACCAGTTGTTACTCAGTCACTAATCAAGTAGGCTGAACTTCAGGGCTAGCATTTCAAACAAGTAGATTAAATCCTGTAGAGACTGATGGCAGGGGTTCTGGGGGCCCAGGTTCAGGTTGGAGGGAACTAACGGGTCCAGAAAGGGAGCGGCAAAATACGGAAATGTTTTGCATGACTTCACATATATGATACTGTCCACCTTCTCGAGGGATATGGGAGGAGCCGGAAGGAGTAAAAGAATTTGGAACTTAAAATGTTAAAAAATGAATGTTAAAAAAAATTTTATGTGTAATTGGGAAACATTTAATAAAATAAATTTTAAGAAACTTAAAATGAAGAAAAGAAATAGCAAGTCAGTGGTGGCAGGCAGAAGGCTTGAGTAGTTAGCTAGATAGGATGTGGAGTTAGATACTGAATGTTCAGAGAGGCTGGAGGGTGGCAAAGTATTTCAGACCCCTCCCCCCAAAGAAAACAAAAAACAAACCAAAACTGGCATCGCCCTCAGACCTAACTTGCAGTAATTAGTTCAAATAGGAAGTTACTAATTGATCCACCAGGGTGAGCTCTTCCCTCTCCTCTGAACCACAGTCACTGTTTGTCTCCCCTCTGCAATTGAGAGTGCTTTGGGTTCCTCTTACCCCAGGTACAAAAATTTCTAGTTCTGTCTCTGAATGCAGTTCTAGCTCTAACAGTCTATGATCTTGTGAAATCTCTAAATCGAATTAGACTATGATTTGGAGGGGTGCCAGAGAGAGGGAGGGCAGAGAGGAAGGAGGCCTCCTCCAAGAAGCTGGGAAAGAGCCATTTGGTCCCCTGTAGCCAGACTCGTGCAGCCTTGCTGCCCCCTGGTGGGAATGAGGAAAGATGGATACTGTACAGGAAAGCCTTTGGCTGGGTGAGCAAAACTGATGGGAGTGGGGATGCTGGGGAGGGAAACAAAAACCCATTCATTAATTAAGGACTTACTATGTGCCAATCATTGTGCTAGAAAAGATGAGACAGTTCCTGCTCTCGAGAAGCTCACATTCTGTTTTTAAAAAGATAGCAAGGATGGAGAGACAGCTAGATAGATGAGAGCTAGAGACCCGGAAAGAGACAGGGAGACATGGGTAGGTAGGTGGATACATAGGTGGATACATAGTAGATAGGCAGGTAGATAGATGGATAGATAGACAGGTGGGTGGATGGAGAGACAGAAGATAAATATATAGGTAGGAAAGTAGATAAATAGGGAGGGAGGTAGATGGATGATAGATAAGTCAGTAGACAGATAAATAGACAGGCAGACAGGTAACTGGATGGCTGGATGGTTAGATAGACAAGTGAATGGATGGATAGATAAATAGGTAGATAGACAGGTGGATGGATGGGGAAATAGGTACATAGGCAGATGGATAAATGTTAGATGATAGATGGATGGATAGATAGATAGATAGATAGATAGATAGACAGGTAGACAGGTAGACAGGTAGATACATACATAGATAGATAGATACATAGATACATAGGTAGGCAGATAGATAGAACATTTACTAAGCACTTATCATGTACCAGGTATTTTCCACAATGTTGTCAGACTGTGTTAAGTACTAGGAATACAAATACAGACAAAAAGGCCATTTCTACCCTCAATGAAATTATAGTCTAATGGGAGAAGACCAAACATAAAGGGGAGCTAGGAGGCAGGGGGTGGGGAGGCAAGAGAGAAGATCATGGATTTGGAGTTGGAAGGGACTTCACACCCACCTTCCTCATTTTACAGGAAGGAAGTTGAGAAGTGAAGTGTCCTAGGTCACCATTCTGCCATAGAGCCAGGACCGACACCCGAGTGCTATGAATCCAAGCCCACTGCTCTTTGCATTACACCTAAAACAGCTGCCTGCAAGTATCACAAAGGAACGATGAGGAACCTCCATCTCCCACTCCATTTCTCCCCTTTCTGGCAGGTAGCAGACGAGTTCCTGGTGCACAGAGATTAATTATTATACCCATTATTATTATTACATCCAATGCGCATTCTCAGGGCACATGTATTTCCTCCTGCTCAGTAACTGAAAAAGGTCTTGAGGTCTTTTTGGCATGGCATCATCCTCCCCTTTGCATAAGAGTCTTTCAGGGCTTTCCTTTGTTTACTACCACCCTGAACTCACTCATCCTCTTATTCTCCCAAACATATATACACAGACCAAGCAGAAAGGATCACTAGGAGTAAGCATAGACTGGGAGAGGCACTTGGTGTGGGCATGGTGGCAGTCATCTGGGGGCAACAGGCAGAGGGCACATTCTACTATTAACTTTATAAACACATCTTTAATATTTTTATTTTTTGCTTTTATATTACCTTCCATTCCAGATGTAACCTCTTTTCCCTACTCGGTGACTCCTCTGTTAGAACAAAGAATTTAAAAAAAAAAGAAAGTAGTCCCACAGAACTAATCACCATCCATTGAGCCTGAGAGTGAGTATATGTAATGTTCCACTCCTATAGTCTTCCACTTTCACAAAAAGAGTCAGGAAAGGAAATTGTTTTTAATGCAAGAAAATTCTTCTCTACTTGATGTATAGATATTTATTTTGTGACTAGTCAAATCCCAACTGTTATCTTGAAGATAAAAAACCACTGGTGGATAGTGACACTTTTATTTTAGAAAAAATGCTTTTTTTAAAAAAGCTTCTTGATAACTTTTGCTTCCACGTCAGTGAAAAATTTCACATCAGTGAAATTTGGCCATTCCAAATAGATCTCTCCTTTTCCCCTCCCTCGGTTGTTTCTCATGTCTCTTTCTCGTGTTTTCTTTTTTTCTCCCTCTTTCTCTCTCCTCTCTTACTTTATGAAATAATCCTCCATAGTTTTGATTATCATGTCTATGCTTATGATTCTAAGATCTGTATTTTTAATCCTAATCTCTTTCTTGAGCTACAGTGCTGAATCAGTAATAGCCTTTGGGATATCGAAAACCTTAATGTCCTGTAAGCATCATGCTCCAAGTCAACAAAAGAAAAGCAACTAGTTAGTTGGTAGAATGATTAGAGAATTGAACTTGGAGTCAGGAAGACCTGAATTCAAATCCTGCCTTAGATATTTATTAGTTGTGTCGCCCTGGGCAAGTCACTTACTTTCTTTTGGCCTCGGTTTCCTTATTTGTAAAATGGAGATAGTAGTAGTTCCTACCTTGTTGTGAACATGAAATGAGATAACATATATCAATTGTCCTCAAAGTCTTAATAGCTTAACGACTTTGTGATATCCTGCATAAAGAACTTTGCAAATGTTAAAGTACTATCCAAATATAGTTATTATTTGCCCCCAATCTCTCCCTTCTTCAATTTTTCCTATAACTGTCAAGGGCACCACTTTCCTCCCAGTCACGAAGGCTTGTAGACTTGGTGTCATCCTTAATTCCTCCTTCACATTCACCTCATATACTCATTCTTTTGATTTGCACCTTCACAATCTCTCAGATATGTCCTCTTCTCTCCTACGACGCTGGCAACCCCTGATCCTCTCTCCTGAGCTATTGCAATAGCTTTCAGGTTGCTTCCCTCTCTCAATCCCACTCAACCCATCCTCCACTCAGCTGCCAAAGTGAACCTCCAAGATCTCAAATCTGATCTCGTGACCCTTCCTATTCAGTAAACTCCAGTGGCTCCCTATTGCCTTCAGGATCAAATATAACATTCTTTGTTTGGCATTTAAAGTTTTTACAATGTACCCTTTTCTTACCTTTTCACTCTTCCAATATAATAATCCTCTCCATGAGCTCTATGATCTAGCTGTCTTGGATCACTTGCTCTTTCTCATACATAACATCCCATTTTTGAGGTCTGTGCTTTTGGAGTAGGGGTCCCCCGTGCCTGGGGCAGCTAGGTGGCACAGAATATAGAACAATGGGCTTAGAATCAGGAAGATTTAACTTTCTGAGTTCAAATCTGGCCTCAGACACTTACTAGCTGTGTGACCCTGAGCGTCAATTAATAGCCCTGTTTGCCTCAGTTTCCTCATCTGTAAAATGAGCTGGAGAAGGAAATGGCAAACCACTGAGAAAATCCCAAATGAGGTAGGACACAAAGAATTGGACATGACTGAAATGACTCAGCAACAAAAATTCCTAAAATGCTTTCCCTTCTCACTTCCAGCTACTGGCTTTTCCAGCTTCATTCAAGATTTAACTCAGACTTCACCATCTGCAAGAGACCTTTCCCAGGCCCCTAGCTGCTAGCACCTTCCCTCTGACATTACCTCTGATCTTCTCTGTATATATCTACCCAGTTATTTATACATTGTCTCCCCCATTAGAATGTAAGCTCCTTGAAGGCAGGGATCATTTTTATTTGTGTTTGCTCAGTACTTAGCATAGTGCTGATATATGGTATAGGTTTAATAAATTCTTTTTTCTTGATTGATCCCTTGTGGCCAAAAAACTAATTAAAAAGAAAGGGGGAAAAGCAATTCAGTAAAACTAATCAACATATAGACTGTATCTGCCCTAGCTAGCATAGTCTCTCCCTTCTATAAAGAAGAGAATTTCACTTTCTCCTCACTTCTTTGCTGCCAAACTTAAACAGTCTTTGTTTTCAGTTTTGTTTTGTTTTTGTTCTTCCTATTTACATTGTTATATGCATCTTGCATATTGTTTTTTGTGGTTCTGGTTCCTTCCTTTACACCACTCCATGTATCCTCCCATGTTTCTCTGTATTCTTCCTATTTGGCATTTCTTTTGGCATCTATCACATTCAGGTATCACAGTTGGTTTAGCCTCAATTGATTTTACCTTTTAAATATCTTATTTCACCTTTGAAATGCCAAATTTATGTCTAATTTCATGGTATTTGGCAGGAAGGTGCAATTTGAAACCTCAGCCAGAGCTCACAAGTGCCAGTGGTGTTGAAAGTGAGCTACGTTGAGGAAACATGATGGAGTGGAAAGAAGACTGTACTTGATGTTAAGCCAGACCTAAGATATTTCCCCCTAGCACTCCATTCCTCATCTGTAGAATGAAGGCAATGATATCTGTAGAATCTACTTTCTAACATAAGTCCACAAATAAAAGAAATCCTTATCAAAACAAGTCAAAGATTTTCCCGTTTGCACCTAGAAAACTGGCAAAGATGACAAAAAAAAATGGGAATAGCCAATGTCAGTAAGATGGTGAGAAGAGCACATTGTTATTGGATACAAATAATTACAATTTGGAATTATGCAAATAAAGTGGCTTCAGTGTTCATGTCCTTTGACCCAGAGATTCTTAACCCCAATGAGGTCACTGATAAGAAGGAAGTCCTCATATACATCAAAATATTTATAGCAACATTTTTTGGTGATATCAAGAATTAGAAACTAAGTAGAGACCCATCAATTGGGGAAGAGCTAAACAAATCAAGGTGCATGAATGTAATGGAATATTGTTGTGCTGTAAGAAAGGATGAATGTGACAGATACAGAGAAGCACAAATGATTTCTATGATCTGATGCAGAGTAAAGTAAGCAGAGCCAGGGGAAAAATATATATGATTATAACAATAGAAATAATAAGCACAATACAATCAAAGGTGAATGCTACAGAATTGTGAAGAACAAGATACGGTCCCAAAGAAGAAATATGAGAAGACACTCCTAGCTCCACTCCTTTGCAAATATGGAAGGTTTATGAGTCTGAAACGTAACAAATATTTTTCAGACTTTATTGATGTGTTGATTGGTTTTGCTGATTTATTTTCTCTTCTACTTTTTTCTTTAAAAATATTATTTGTTGGCAAAGAACTGGAAATTGAGGGGTTACCCATCAATTGGAGAATGGCTAAACAAGTTGTGATATCTGATTGTGATAGAATATTACTGTGCTGTAAGAAATGATGAGCAGGTTGATTTTAGAAAATCAGGGAAAGACTTGCAGGAAATAATGAAGAGTGAAATGAGCAAAACCAAGAGAATATTGTATACAATAACAGCAATATTGTTTGAAGAATGACTGTGAACAGTTAAGTTCTTCTCAGTATTATAAATACTCAAATAAACTACAAAAGACCTGTGAAAGTAGAAGCTCTCCACCTCTAGAGAAAGAACCGATAAATAGAAGTATGCAAAATATGGTTTTACATATATATGCACACACACATATGTAAGGGAGGGAGGAAAACAGTTTGGAACTTAAAATATAACAAATAAATAAATATTACTTGTTATATGTGATGGCTCTCTGGGAAGGAAATAGGAAAGAGGGATACTGGGGGAAATTCTGATGATATAAGAAAAGATATTGATAAAAAATATATTTTAAAAAGAGTCTACCTCACAGGGTTGTTATTGTGATAGGGGGCAAACAAGGGTGGCCCCCTGATCTGCTTTCTTGAGATACCTCCCATGGATCCAACAGGGTATGAATGCCTAGCTCCATGAGAAGTGCCCCAGTGTAGAACATCATGGGTTATATAAGGACCAAATCTTAGGCTGTATTAATAGAGGCAAAACACGCAGTATTAAGGAAGAGATATCCCACTATATTCTGCCGTGGTCTGATCCTGTTGGGTATATTGAGGTCAACTCTAGGAATCACATTTTTGGAAGAACGTTGATAAGCTAGATTGTCATAAGGAGGGCTACCTATTAGAATATTAAGTTGTGCCATATGAATATTGGTTAAAGGAAATGAAGGTGGGTGTTTAGCTTAGAGAAGACTCATGGGGATCTTGATACCCATCTTTAAGTAATTGAAAGACTTTCATGTATAAGAGGAATTGAACTTGTTTTATTTGGTTTTGATTTTGTCCACTGGTGTCTAACTAGAGTTGCAGTCTCAAAGAGTCAGTGACCATTCATCAGGCTTCTGTTTTGTGCCAGACGCTGTGATAAGCCTGGGGGGTGAGGCGGGGTACAGTCATCCGAAACTGTAAGGAGCTTCCTGGGGAAGATCGTGTGTTCTCTTCTGCTAGAAGTCTTCAAGAAAAGACTAGGTGGCCATTTGCTGCACGTTTGGTGCGGGGAACTCCTTTTCCTATAGGTTGAACCAGAGGATTGCCAAGGTCTTTTCCAGCTCTAAAATTACATAATTCTGTGATACTGTAATGTTAAGTGAGTTGAAAACCTTAAAGTATGATATAATATTGCTATTATTGTCATGGTTATTATTACTGTAATCATTATACTATTATCTTGCCTCAGGATCTGTCCTCCCTGGTTCCTAGTTCTGGCTGCCCCAACAGACATAACATGGAATGGAAGGGGGGGAATGTGTGAAAATCTTCCGGGAGTTTCTGATGCCCCCTGGTGGCTAATGGGCACACTGCTCCGAGACTAAGGATCATAGACAGATTCTTAGCCTGAAAGGACCCTTACAAGTCATCCAATCCAATCCTGTCATTTTATAGAGGAGGAACTGAGTCCCAGAGAGATTGATCACTCGCCCAGGGATACAGGGAAGAGCCAGGATTCAAACCCAGATCCTCCGAGACCAGTTACAGAGTTCTTTCCACCGACCCATGGTTATGCTTTTCACTGGGAAGAGATTTGTTAATATTCAAGACATGTTTAAGCATCCACTGTGTCCAGAGCATTGTGCTAGGCGATAGCGGAGATGCGAAATTTAGAGAAGACACAGAAGCCTGCCTTCAGGGAATTCCCAGGCTTGCTGGGAGATACGACATTTGTACAGGTAAATTTGTTGTTTGGACGGCTAGATGGTGCAGAGAGAGTACAGAGCCTGACGTCAGGAAGACTCATAGTCATTTTCCTGAGCTCAAATGCAGGCTCAGATACTTACTAGCTGTGTGACTCTAGGCAAATCACTCTTTGCCTCAGTTTCCTCATCTGTAAAATGAGCTGGAGAAGGAAATAGCAAGCAACTCTAGCATCTCTGCTAAGAAAATGAGCTGGAGAAGGAAGGGGCAAACCCCTCTGGTATCATTGCCAAAAAAAAAACAAAACCCAAATGGGGTCATGAAGAGTCAGACCCAGCTGAAAACAACAATAGGTTTTGCTATTTGGATGGCTCTATGGTCTCATCTGTGTTGATTCTCCTGTGTGCAGATGGCAGGCACTCTCATCATGTTCTCTTCTTGTCCGTGTCTTTTTACGAATCTTCCCCAAAGGTCCAACCAGTATGGAAGGTGGCCTTCCATAGTACAAAATAGCACAGGAGTGCCTGAGAGAGGCCAGTGGAAGGTCTGGGTGTGATACCAACAAGGACAGATAATTTCTGACTGACAGTATCAAAAAAGGCTTATTCTACCCAGATTCTACTTAAACTTATTTAGAACAAATTTAATGATTAGCTGTCTGGTGCAGCTGATTCTAGATCTTTTAACTTCCTATCTTAGGCTCTTAGAAACTTTGCCGACACTTTTTGGAGGGGGGAGCTCAAAACTGTGTTATTCACTCATTCTTCTCCTGACAATATAATACTGAGTATGTAAAACCGTGTTTGCAGCGATGTATTTTATACAATTGCTCATGATCCCCATTAAATGCATAACAACCACACAAAAAGACTTCCTGGAGGAGTTGGCATTTGAGTCAGACTTCTAAAGAATGGATGGGAATCTGGCAGACTGAGAGGTGAGAGGGGAGCAGTGGGGAGGTGGGAGAAGCATAAATTACGATGACTTGAATAAGTAAGGCCAGCAAGTTAGAGCTCAGGTCTGGGTTCCATGCTGTATTTATTAAATGATGCTGTCTTTTAGAAAGATAGCAACTGGATCTGTGATTTCATTGATGTAGGGAATTTCTGACAAAGAAGAGTCCTCTATAAATGCAGGGAAACATCTTGTCTGACATCTATAGTCTTACAGAGCTGTTCAGAGCACTGAGAGGTTAAGTGATTTGCCCAGGGTCACATAGCTAGTGAGTGTCTGAGGTCAGATTTGAACTCAGTTCTTCTTGATTCCAGGCTAGACTATTCCACCTGATTCCACTGGGTCATCTAGTTGCCCATTAGCTTTCTAGGAAGCAGTCAGAAATACAGCACTTGGGAGAAAGTTAAAAGAGAATCAATTAATCTGCCAATAAGCATTTGCTAAAGACTTGCTGTGTACTAGGCACTGTATTAAGCAGTAGAGATACAAAGACAAAAGGGAACAGTGCCTGCCCTCAAGGAGTGTATATTCTAATAGGAGAAAAAACATGGGCCCTTAATCTGATTCTTGAGGGAAATCAGAAATTCTAGGAGGCAGAGGTGAGGTAGCAGTGCATTCCAGGCATGGGAACAACTGGGACAAAGACCTAGAGATGGAAGATGGTACATCCATTTCACAGATCTCCCATGGTATCCACCCTTGCCCTGGTGTCAGACCCTTGTGGGTCTCAGAACAAACCAAATACTGCCAGGTGACCTCAGACCCAAAGAGGAGACTGACTCTGCCAGGCAAATTGAAGAAGAACCCACAATAAGAGCTCTCGATTTATATAGTGCTTTGAAATCTCTAAAGATCTGTTGTTATTTTAAAATCCTGTCTTATTCCACCCCTACAATCTGTCTTTGCCACTTCATCCTGACAATGAAGTCTGTGGACCAGCTTTGGTTGGCTCCTTTCTGGACACCCTGACGTTCCACCCATAGCTTTGCTGCTTCTTGTATGTGCCATTTGGCTTCCTGCCTCTGTGACTTTGCACAGGGTACCCCTTATACTTGGAATTCTCTCTGTCTTCCCCCTTGCTTTCCTGCCTCATCTAGGTAGTCCCAGCAAAGGTCCAACTCAAGACCCTCCTCCCCTCTCCTGTTCCCTTTTGTCTTTGTATCTCTGCTGCTTAATACAGTGCCTAGTACATAGCAAGTCTTTAGCAAATGCTTATTGGCAGATTAATTGATTCTCTTTTAACTTTACATTCTCTGCCATTCCTATGCCATCAAGTAACACTTCCAGATGTCCTGACCTCTCTCCCTGAAATTCCTTATAAAAGCCTTAGAAGGGAGGCAGTGAAGGTCCTTATTCCCATTTCAAAGATGAGGAATAATCATTTTTAATAATAATAATATATTAATATTAATTATATAATATATGATAATTATATATTATATGATGTGTTATAATTAATAATATCAATTATATAATATATGATAATTATATATTATATTATATATTATAATTAATAATATTAATTATAATAAGGAATAATAGGTCACAAGAGATTAAAGGACACGTTTAGATTCACATAGCTTATAGATGTTATTAATATTTTTTTTGGTGGTGGTGGTGGCAATGGGGGCTAAGAGACTTACCCAGGGTCACACAGCTAGTGTTTGAGGTTGGATTTGAACTCAGGTCCTTCTGATTCCAGGGCCAGTTCTCTATCCACTGTGCCACCTAGCTGCCCCAGCTCATAGATATTAGAAGGAGAAATGGTACAGCAAACCTCTGATCCTCAGTCCAGTACTTTTCCCACTCCACCACAAATCCCCTCATGGTAGAAGGTAAAGAGCAAAGGAGCAATCCATTCAGAGCAGTTGCCAAAAGAGGAGATTTATGGGAACATTTCAGGAGAAAATCAATTGAATTTGACAAGTATTCGTTACATTCATACTCTGTGCCAGCCTCTGCTTGGATCTGGGGACACAAAAATGACTATAACTCCTGCCTTTGAGGAGAAAACACTATGTATGCAGAAAAGTAAATGTGAAAAATACATGCGCACATATAAAAATATATACATAGATGTATATACATACATACACACAGGTACACACACATATGTATATATAAATGTAGCTTCAGAGATCAGAGAGCACTAACAATTGAGAAGATTAAGAAAGGTTTTTAGGGACAGCTAGGTGGCGTTGTGAATAGAGCACCGGCCTTGGAGTCAGTAGGACCTGAGTTCAAATCCAACCTCAGACACTTAACACTTGCTATCCATATGACCTTGGGCAAGTCACAACCTCAATTGCCCTGCCTTCCCCCACCCCCCCCAAAAAAGAAAAGGAAGGTATTTAGTGGACAGGAGAGGTCTTGAGTTGGACCTTTAATGGAGCTGGGGCTGCCAAGATGGGTAGGGTAGGGAAGCAGGGGGGAAGACAGAGAGAATTCCAAGTATAAGAGTACCCTGTGCAAAGTCACAGAGGCAGGAAGCCAAATGGCACATACAGGAAGCAGCAAAGCTATGGATGGAAGGTCAGGGTGTCCAGAAAGGAGCCAAACAAAGCTTGGTCCAAAGACTTCGTTGTCAGAATGAAATAAATGGCAAAGGCAGGTTGTAGGGGTGGAATAAGACAGAATTTTAAAATAATCTGAATAGAAGAAATAGAGAAATGGGAGTCAAAGACAACCTGGACAGCTGTGGTGACCTGGGCAGAATGGGTGTGAGGTGGGATGTAAGGTGGTCATTCAAGAACTTTCTTTAGTAAAGAGTAAGTTTACTAGCTGATAACAGGATAGGACAGGATAGGACAGGATAGGATAGGACAGGACAGGACAGGACAGGACAGGGCAGGACAAGACAGGATATGATAGGATAGGACAGGACAGGACAGGACAGGATAGGATAGGACAGGACAGGACAGGATAGGATAGGATGGAATGGGATAAGATGGGATGAGTTGGGAAGGGATGGGATGGGATAGGATAAGCAATATGGTTAGTGGGTAGAGCTTTGGACTTGGCGTCACCAACACCTTTGTGCAGATTCTGCTTCTGACTCTCATGATCCTGAGTAAGTTGCTTAAAGTCTCTGAATTTCAATATACTCATCTGTAAAATGGGGATGCTGATAGCACCTATCTCACAGATTTGTTATGAGTTTGAAATGAAATGTATGTAAAGTGCTTTGTAAACCTACATACCGTATGGATTAGAGTTGTTGTTACTATTTTAGAGCAGAGTCCTTTGGGTAGATTTCAGGGGGTTTGTGAATTGAACAGGAAAAAGAATTACATCTTTATTTCAACAAACTCTAAGGGAGATTACGTATTCCCTTTAAATTATGAACGTAGGCAACAATCCACATAGTATTAGCTGAACCTGTGACTTTGTCACCGATAGAAATCACAGCTATTTTTCTTTTTTAATAGTATTTTCCAATTATATGTAATATTTATTTTTCAAAAATTTTGAGTTCCAAATTTTCTCTCTCCCCGCTTCCCTAAGATGGTGAGCAATTTGATATAAGTTATATGTATGCAATTGTGTAAAGCATATTTCTGTATTAGTCATGTTGTGAAAGAAGAAACAGACCAAAAGAAAAAGAAATAAGAAAAACTAAAGTGAAAACAGGATACTTTGATCTGCATTTAGACTCCATCAGTTCTGTCTCTGGATGTGGATAGCTGTTTTTATCATGAGTCCTTTGGAAGTGGCTTGGATCATGGTATTGCAGAGAAGACCTAAGTTATTCACAGTTGATCACTGAACAATGTTGCTGCTAGTGAATCAGATATTTTCATGTCACATTAAAGTTTTTGTAGATACCTGGAAGCATTATTTATGCTCGTCACTTCAAAATCATTGTAATTATTAGACTGTCCACTAGATTGCATATGATAGAAGTCTTCCTCTCTACAGACTATAATTTAACAAAGTTGGCTTCTTTTGTAATCCTATGTATTTTATATATTTAAAAACACTATTCTGAGAAGAGTCCATTAGTTTTTACCACTAAACTGCTTAAGGGGTCCATGTCTCAAAAGAGGTTTCTTACCCTTATCCAAAGGATGGGGATGTGGGATGAAGGAACATGACAGTTATCCTGCTCCCTGGACATTTGGGGAGTGGGGAATGATAGCTGGTGCTAAAACCATGTAAGACTCCAGCACCCATGATCAACCCATAACACTCCCCTGCTCCATCACAGGAGTTGAATTCCTGCCCTCCCCTGCTCTCAGTCCCATTCAACACCCCCTCAGCAGACTTCTTGGTAGCTTCTTTTTCTTTCCAAGGATGTCCTTGATGTTCATTTTCACCAGATTTTCACCTCTACAGACTGAAGTGAGCACACAGTGAAAGTTGTCCTTATCCTGAACCTCTTAGGGCTCAGAATGAGGCAGTTGGAGATTACCATCTGTGGCATAGTGAAAAGTGTGCTGGAATGATGTCAAGTGACAGTAGGGAGAAGGACAGTCTTTCAGAAATAGAAGTGATAACAACATTGCCACAAGATGCTACTGAATTCCAGCGGATTGCAGGAACCGTTCTTGGTTTCAAAGAAAAGAGAAGGAAGCATAGCTTCTTTTCTCTTGGTAAAGAGATAAGAATCTTTGGGTGTAGGACTCTATACATACTCTCAGCAGCAATTACTCTGAAAGTTAGATTTCATTCAGTTTTTTTCTTTGTTCACAGGGAGGATTCAGCAGGAAATGATTCTGATGGGGGAAAAAGGCATAAATAATTGTTATAAATTGGGTGTGTACAATGGATGGAGGGAAGGAAAGAAAATGTACTGGACCTGGAGTTCAAAAGAAATGGATTAAGTATGATAGACAGATCTAAATCTCAGTTTCTTCATCTGGAAAATGAGCGGATCGGTAAGATTATCTGTAAGGTCCTTCCCAACTCTGATATCCTATGATTCCATAATTGAAATGTCACTCTAAGGAACAGCTAGGTGGTGAAGCACCTAGAGCGCCGGCCCTAGAGTCAGGAGATCCTGAGTTCAAATGCGGTCGCAGACACTAACTAACTGTAAGACCCTGAACAAGTCACTTAACCCCCCAATTTTCTCTAACCAAAAAAAATGTCAATCTAGAGCTGGAAGGGACATCTAGTCCTAGTCAGATATCTGTACGTGATTGTTATATGTACACAAGCATGTATAGATGTGTGGCTTAGAAGGATTAAGTAACTTATCCAAGGTCACAGATAGTAAATATTAGAGGCAGGATTTTAATGCAAGACTTCTGATTCTAAGTTTATTGCCCCTAGATCCAATACTCTATGGCCACTCAAAGAGCATCTAGAGAGTCTGAAGAGCCAGAGAAACACAAAGAACCTCAAATACCTGGGCAGACATTCTCAGAGATAAGGTATGTTGAGAACACTAGAGGAGAGGAGGCACAGTTGGACAGAATTTTTCTAGAAGCTGTCTCCAAAGGAGTTGGAGCTGGTTTCTGTTGAGTGGAGGGGACAGCATGAGCAGAGGTCATAAAGAGAGGTAGTGGTGGTAGTAGTTCCTCAGTCTGTGCTAACTGCATTATGGGAAGTAGTCTGGGCAGAGCAGAAGTGAGAAAAAAAGAGAAACTTTGTGGTTGTGATTCATGTAAGTAACTAACATTGTACCCCATGGGACATTTGTGGGGATAGATGCAAAGAGTATATGCCTGAGTTCCCCAGATAACCCTCCCAGGGACACACTGGGCTTGGTGCTGCAGGGCTTAACTTGGAGATGATGAAGCAATCCCCTTATTGGCCACTGAGCAGGAAGAGCCATTGTCATTTCTCTCTTCTTTCCAATCTTTGAGTGGCCTGGTACAACTCCAAGATGTCCTGTGAGGGGCGGCCTTCTCTATCACATGGCAGTTAAAGGGGGATATAACTAGGCTGGGTGAGCTGCCTCTGGACTTTAGGAATTGAGGATGCCTTTTTCTGTTTTCTGTTTTCTCCCCTGAGTGGAGGTGACCAAATGGTGAAGTTGAGATGGATGTGTTGGAGGCAACCTCATGGGTTCCTCAGTCTGTGCTAAATGCATGACAGGAAGCAATCTTGTGAGTTAGAGAGGCAGCAAGATCTTGGCTCCTCAGTGCCAGCTGCACCAGAGAGGTGTCTTCTATATGCACTACAGCATTTCTTGGAGAAGATAATCTGAGACAAAGAAGAATCTAAGCCTTGGACAGGCTTGGCTGAAGCCATAGACTATGAAGACATGGGAAGAATTGTCCAGTTAGTACAGAGAGGGGTGAAAGGTAAAATGCCTATTCAGCAGTTGTGAGAACTATCTTGCTGTTTTAATTATCAACCTCTCAGGAGAGTATGATAGTGGTTAGGTTACTGCTGCTGCTTGTTTAGATTTTTCTGTTAATTCATATTTGGGACTCTTGTGTATGTTGAATATTTCTTTTACATGGAAGAAATGCGCTAGGCCTGGAGTCAGGAAGACCTGAGTTCAAATATGACTTCAGACACTTAGTAACTGAGTGAGTAGCTTGGGCAAGTCACTTAACTCTGTCTCTGTTTCAACATCTGTAAAATAAGCTAAGGAAGGAAATGATAAACCATATCTTGGCCAAGAAAACCCCAAAAAAGGGGTCAAAAAGAGCCAGACAGGACTGAAACAACTGAACAACAAAAAATAGAGGAAATAAATAGCTATGCCTGATCTATAGTGTACCTTGAATATCTTTCTATGCCCCTCTTTTGGGAAACCCTTCACATGAGTAAAAACCTAACCTTTAAGTAATTTTTCCCAGGGTTCTGAGGTGAGGTTTATGAAGAGCCAAAGAGTGTAAGAGCTAATCATCCTTCTAAGTGGTCAAATTCCTCTAGTTCCTGTGCTTGGGTCCAGAGCTGAGAATAAGCCCGTAGTGAAGAGAGAGACAGCTGAGAGCCCCCAGCCCCACTGGGCTAAGCAGTTGTCATCTTGTCATATTTAAATTTTTTGGGGGGGTTTATATTTAAATTTTAAATTCACTTATGGATAGCAGTGACCCTAAGCAAGTTGCTTAATCACTCTTAGTCTTAGTTTTCTTACCTATAGAAGGAGTAAAATAATATCAGAAGTAGCTATTCTTGGAAGTATAAAATAACTGGCAAGTCATTATCCTATTAATAGTCTTTTATATTAGTCATCTGTGGACTATTGCATAGGTAATTAAAGTAACTGCTTTTTTTCTGATTTTTAAAAATTCAGTGAATTGCCTCAGAACAAGGCCCTGGGCTGAGTGGTGGCCTTTAGGTAATAGGAACAAACTCATTTATCCTAAGCTTTCAGTGTTTTAATGGAAAGAATATTGTCCCTCAGTTCTAAGGATGGTTATGTTGCTAACCATCCCTGTTACATAGAGAAATAACTTCCTTTTTCTGGGTTTCAGTTTCATCATTTTAAAAATGAATGTTTTAGGTAAGATTTTCTTCAAGGTCCCTTCTGCCTTGACATTCTATGTTGCAAAGGATTAGGGGTTTAATGTGTTATCTCTCTTAGAATGGGTGCATTTTTAAAGAACCTTTGGGAAGAAAACACCTAGTCCAGAGGAATGAATGATTAACCTTGGCATTTAGCCATCAATGGGGAATATACATTTTTTTGGTAGGCATTGGTGGGTCTTCTTGATGCCCCTATAAGTAAGGTCCAAACCAACGTAAAAAAGCCATAATGTATACTTGGGTTTATCTTCTGATCCTTAAGAGAGAAGAGTGGAAAGAGGGAGACTCCCAAGCTAGCTGTAAGGTCTACACCAGGTAGGATGGATGATTTCTGGAGGAGAGAAGACTTAGATGACAAGTAAAAAAGAAAAGCATTCTCAGTTGCTGACTATGTGCCAAGCTTTATGCTAAGTGCCGGGATATGAATAGAAAAGTAAAATAATCCCTTCTCTCAGGGACCTTACGTTTTAATTAGGGGAGACTATGAAAGAAGAAGGCTTTGACTGCAAGGCAGATGGAAAAGCCTAGTGGTCCTTTCTGACAGGGAGGATGATAAGCTCCAGATATCTTGAGGCTGAAGCAGCAGGTCAGATTGCCTCCTATTTGCCTCCAGGATCAGATACAAAATGCCCTGTTTGGAATTCCACACCTTTTATAACCTAGCCCAGGAGCTGGGGAACCTGCGGCCCTGAGGCTACATATGGCTCTCTCTGGGTTCTCAAGTTTGGCCCTTTGATGGAATCCACACTTCACAGAACAAATCCTCTTAATAAAAGGATTTGTTCTGTAAAACTCGAAATGCCACACCCAAGGACCTAGAAGGTCACATGTGGCCTCAAGGCTGAAGGATTCCCCCTCCTGATAGCCCCCTCCTACCTGTCCAGTCTTCTTACCCTCTCCTCCCTAAGGCACACTCTTTGAGTTGGTGACACTGACCTACTCTCTGCCCCATGAACAAGAAGCTAATCCATCTCACAGCTTCAGTCTTTTTCTCTGGTTGTCGCCTATGACTGTAACATTCTTCCTCCTCTCCTCTGACCATTGACCTCCCTGGTTTCTTTTAAGTCCCAACTAAAATCCCACCTTCTACAGGAAGACTTTCCCAACCCCTCTTCATTCCAGTGTTTTGCTTCTGTTGGTTATTCCCTATTCATGCTGTATATAGCTTGCTTTATTTATATTTGTTTTCATGCTGTCCTCCCTGCATCCCCTCTGCCCCGAGATTGTCATCTCCTTGAAGTCAGGGACTGTCTTTTGTTTCTTTTTTTTGTATCCCCTGGGCTTAGTGCAGTGCCCAGAACATAGTAGGTGCTTAATAAATGTTTACTGAGTGATGATGAAATGACCAGGTCTGAAGGACCAATTACTGTAGCATCAGTGACCCTTAGGGAGCAATGGCTGGGCAGATGGTAAGGTCCAATGAAACATCTTCCTACTGGAAGGATTTTAGTTGATGGCTCCCTCCCAGGAAACAGAATTGCTTCCATCTTAGGAAGATCCTGAAGATCACCTGGCAAGATAAGGTACTGACCACTGAGGTCCTTTCTCAAATTGAATTGCCTGCAGAGAGCACAACTGTGATGGGTTGGCTACATTGTTGAACACCAGATGTGTGTTTGTTCAGAGAATTCACACAAGGCAAGCACTCACGCAGAGGTTGGAAGAAGAGATATAAGGACATTCTCAAAGTCTCTCAGAAGAACTTTGGAATTGATTGTGAGACATGGGAGACGCCGGCACAGTACTGCCCAGCATAGCATGCCTGAATCAAAAGAAATGCTCTATGAGCAAAGCAAAGTTGCATTAGTTCAAAAAAAGAAAGTGAGATGTGCAAATTTAGAGACATCTCTACTTTAAATGTTTATATGAATTATTTGTGCCTAACCTGTGGTAGAGCCTTCAGAGCTGGTATTGGTCTACTTAGCCATGATTGGACACACTGTACCTTGGCCCTGACATAATGATATCATTTTCATCTTTTTTGAGCGTGAAGGACAACAACCAACCAACCCTGTTCATCCAAGTGTGTAAGAGGCCATGTCCCTAAGCAACAACTGTTGGGAAAAGGGCAGTGGTTCCAAGGGTTGCAGTAGACCAGGGCTCTTTAAGCAGGGGTGGGAGTTGGGGGGAGGGGAATTGATACTTATTAAGGAACTTTCAGAACTTGATGGGAACTGGGTAATAGGGTCAGTGCAGGCGAAGGACTCCCCTCAGCCTGCTCTTGCTTGACTCTCAAGAGTCTGGTGGGAAATGAACAGCTGCTTCAGGAAGGAGAAGGGAATGAGTTGCTCTTAGAGGCACTCAAGGTCTTTAAGCAGAACTAGGGGACCACTTGTAGGGATGTTATAGAAGAATTTACTGTTCAGATATAGACCAGGCTGAATGACTTTTGAGAACCCTTCTGATGCCACATGATTCTATCATTCTAGGGCCTTCACAAAGTCCTATTTTGATGCTTCATCATCATCATCATCATGGCATCAGGTGACTCTGGGCTCTCAAAGATTGTGGAGCACAACTTCTAGCAGGTTCTACCATGACAGAAAGTTTTCAAGTATGTAACCAGTAGCAGCCTATATCTCCTTTCTGAGAACCAGACTTGCTAAATGCTAGGAAGCTCAGCAAGAGTATACTGGTCACTTGACAATGAATTCTCTGGCCATGAAAGTCAATGCAATAAGGAAAAATAAAAAACAACCCTCACTGCTTTTGAACCCTTATATACATGTGAGCGTTATACTGGGTGGTGTGGCCGAATGAATAAAGAGCTGACCTAGGAGCCACAAAGACCCAGTTTAAAATCCTGCCTCTGACTGTGTGACTCTTTGGACCCCAAATCTCTCAGTGCTTTGAGATTATAAAATTGCAAAGAAAGTTCTGACCTGTATTGGTAGAAAGAGTTTCCTCACCTGGGAGTTCCCTATACCAATGAAATCACAGATCCAATTCCTATTTCCATCCCTGTTCTTAAAATCAAGCCAAGGAACAGTTCAGAGACTCTTAAATGAAATTCATGATTACCCCCCCCCACTACCCCAATGAGTTCTAACTATTCACACAGAAAGAACAGGTAGATGAAGAACGTTTATTGTTTACCAGGAGTGGGGAAGTTCTCAACTGCAGCCTTTTAGCCTTTTGACTGAGTCCAAATTTTACAGAACAAATCCTTTTATTAAGGGGATTTGTTCTGTGAAGTTTAGAGTCAGTCAAAGGGCCACACTCGAGGACCTAGAGGACCATGTGGGACCTTGAGGCTGCAGGTTCCCCACCCCTGGAGACTATCTCGGGCACCCTATGGAGTTCATCCATTGACATTGTTAACCTGAAAAGTTTGGTGAAAGGAGTCAGTCTAGGTGATATGCATTTTAGTATTTATTATTCCCTTGTAGCTAGCGAACTTATACAATGAGCCAGAAGTTCTAACTGTCTAAACAAAAGAATGAGAAAGCTTAAATACATTTTAGAACCATCCCAATTTAGGGTGGCTGTGTCACACAAATTTTTATGATCTCCATATGTTTACTATCCATATCATGAGAAAGGAAGTTTCTTGGTTGTAAATACAAATTGACAAGACGATGGACAGAGCAGGGTCATTTGGAACTTACGGTCTCAGGATATCTCTGTTTTCCTCCTATATAGAATATGTCCCAAGATAGGGGGAAATCCCACTTTCAGCCTTATCTGGTCTCTGGAGTTGCTGATGCAGGAAAAGTCATTTTTAAAGCAAAGAAGTCTGCTTGATTAATTCAAACTTTGAATAAATTTGATATTTAATGGTTATCAGCATCTATATCTAGAGGCAGCTACAAGTGGATAAGAACACTGGACCTGGAGTCAGGAAGATCTGAGTTCAAATCTTTCAGATCCCACTTACCAGCTGTGTGACCCCAAGTAAATCATTTAACTACAATCCATCTCAGTTCTCCTATCTGTAAAATGGGGATAATCATAGCACCTAATTTCCAGGATTGTTGTAAGGATCAAATGAGATAAGAATTTGTAAAGGTCTTAGCACATTGCCTGGCACACAGTAGGCATTTGACAAATGCTTGTATCCTTCCTTCCTATGTCTTGGACAGGCACTGAAAAAGGACAATGAACTTGGCCTAGAACTGAAACCTAATCTCCCAACTGCTGGTGCCCTCCCTCCCAACCTACCTTATATATATTTGTATTTATTCTGGTTCTATTTATGATTCATTTATTTTTATAAGTACTTCTTGTCTCCATTAGAACACAAGCTACTTGCTAGGAAGGATTGTTTTATTCTTTGTACTTGGATCTCCAGTACCTAGCCCACAGTAGAAACTTAATAAATGCCTGTTGATTGATTGAACAAGAAAAGAGTGGGTTTGGGTAGGCTTTGTGAACATTTTTTTTAATGACCTAAAGCTTCTTCCAAGAACAGGGGCCCATGTTTTTAACTCCCATATTTATCCTGAAGTCATATCCTTCTCATTCTCTCCCTCCCTAATTTATGGTAGAATATGGCTGAGGACTGCAAAGGATGGGCAGGTACCAATGAACTGTGCACTGCTTCATTCAAGGGAATCCTCTCATTGATGAGATCACAGATCCATCAGCGTTGAGTGCTGGAGAATTCTAAAATGGCTAAAGGACCAAGTAGTTTCCTGCAGAGCACAAAATCTACAGGGTGGGAAAGGTGGGGCAGCTGAAAGACTGGAAGGTTGGAGAAAGAAAGAAACTTCTGAGTTCTGTATGCCTTTGCCAACTTGGATTCTTGCGAAGGAAAAAAAAAATTCCTTAATCTGGAACCTGGCAAGCATTGACACCCTCCCCTGACCCAACAGACCATGGCTGTTCTCTTGCCTCCTACCCCCACCCCATGACGGGGATAGGAGATGGGAATGTTGGCCAGCAGAGGCTGAGCTGGATGGGCTGGCCCATGTCCTCAATTCTCACCGGCTGTATGTGTATGTGTGTGTGTTTGGATGGGTGGGTGGGACTGGTGTGGCGCCGCTGAGGCACGCTTGGCCCAGAGCCCAGAGCACTCTCTTGTAATCACAACATGATCTCGTGTGCGAAGCAGCAGAGCCGGCTGGGAGAGGCCGGCAGAGGCCCCAGGTCCAGTTCTCCTCTGTTGGCTCTGGCTTCCCCAGGGAGCTGCTCTGAAATCCTCTCTGTGCCCGCTGCTGCTGCTGCTATGTACCCGGCTGTGAGTGGCCCCTTTGCTGTAGCCAGGGAGTGGGGCTGGGGTCTTCAATGTCGGGGAAGGGGGGAGCTGGCTGGCCTGCTAAAATGATCTCTCCCATTCCAAGTAGGGAGATTTGCTTCTATGGGCACACAGATAGACATAGCTGGGAGCGAGGGTGGGGTAGGGAGGAAGCTTCTGCAAGGTGGTCAGCATTGGCTGGGGTGTCCATTGGGATTTGGGGTCTTTGGCACTAGAGAAGGTGGAGTGGGGCAGGAAAAGGGAGGCTTCAGATCATCTCCAAGGATGTTGGGAGTAGGAAAGCAACTCCTTTAGAGAGAAGGAGGGCCTACTAAAGCCTCCCCACCCCCACTCTGTCTGTCTGTCTGGCTCCATCCTTACTGTCCAGACAGCTGGTAGTAAAGGGCACCGAGGGAAAGGCCTACAGGATCTGCTCCTGCTAATGCCCTATTGGCCAGATTGGCAGTAGCAGAGATCTGGGGTGCAGGAGAGTTGAGGAGTGTCAGGAGCCTGGGATAAGTGGAATGGTTGCTTCTTTCTCCTTGGGGTTCTGGGATTGGGATGGAAATAGCCCACCCTATCCAACCTCTTGAATCCCCTGGCTGTTTCCCAGCTACTGCAGGTTCCTGCTGCCAGAGGCAGAGCCATTTATAACTCCCCTTCCAGGCTCAGCAGCCTTGCTCCCTGGAGAGCCCAGAGGGGGAAGGGCAGTGGAGGGAGCTTTATAGGGAGGGGGAATGGAGTGGTTCCTTGGGGATGCACTGGGAGTTCAGAGGAACTTGGGTAAGATCCTCACTGGGCAGCTATAGGGATTCTTCTACCCATCTGACCTCAGGAGGCTGTAGACACCTGACAACCAGACAGGCACGGAGACGTTTCACTGCCCTTCCCCCCTCCAACATCCAGGCAGCCATTGCTGAACTGGGAGAGGGGTTGGGATATGCTAATGACCCTTCTGTGGGACCCATCGCCGGTCATCTCTCCTGCTTCCCCTTTCTTGCTGTGATCCCAGCTCTGGCTCCTTTCCTGTGGGACAGATCAGGAGAGAGGCCTTAGTCTTAAGCAGGGCAACAGGAGGGGAAACTAAGGCAATGGGGCGCTGGCACATTCATGGTGGTTCCAGACTGGGAGATCTGGCAGATTGTAGCCTAGTTGGGGTCGGGGGGAGGAGGGAGAAGAGAAACAGGAGAGTCTGAGAGTTCAGAGACTGGCTGACTAGGGAGCCCTCAGCACCTGAGCTGAGCCATGGGGCTTTGCAGGGGGCTGGGGTGGCTGACTCTCTGCTTCGAAAGAAAGAGCAGAAGGACGAAGAGCTGGACAGGAGAATTGTGGCACTTAGAAGGAAGAACCAAGCGTTATTGCGAAGGTACCAGGTCAGCAAGAGGCCAGGGGACTGGGTGGGAATAGGGTGGGGGGGAGGGAGAAAATGGAGGCTTGGGAAATTTACGGGAGGTGGATATAAGGGAGGAGAGAGACAAGGACCCCAGGGAGTGAGCTAACTAGAGGAGATGAGACCCAGGCGAGCCAGGAGGACAGACTGCTGGTAGGTCTGTCTAAACAGTCTCCAGACACCAGTCCCTCTGTCTCAGAGACTGTCAGGTTCCAGACAGCAGTCCCTCTGTCTCAGGGACTGTCTGAGAGGCACCAGAAACCTGTCCCTCTATTTCAGGGACTATATTTCTTGATCTGCCACCTTGGTCTCTTTATTTGCTTGTATCCACAATCATATGTCTAATCATGGGTTGAGGCTGGATTCCTCGGTACATCCTGGCACCTGTCTCTGTGTCTTTATACAGTCCCTAGGTTGGTGGTGGCTGGTGGCTATGCCTTCTTATGTCTGTCTTGGACTGTTTTGCCTTTTCCTTTTGAATCCCTGGAGCTTAGCAGAGTGTTTGGTCCACAGTAAAAAAGCACTTTTTCATTCATTCATTCATTCCTTTGGGATACATTCTCCCTTCAAAGAAACTGAGGGGGAAGGATGGAGGCTGTGTCTATGAGATGTCCAGGAGTGCTGACTCTTGGAATATCACACAGGAGATTGAGGAAGACCGAAGGCAGGCAGAGCAGGGTGGCATGGCTGTAACTGCTCCTCGGGCACCTCGGGCAGACGGACTCACCATTACCATTACCAAGGCTCATAATGTAAGATCAGGCTCTATCTGAGAGTGAGTGTGGGGTGGGAGGTCATAGACAGTCCACATTCTTGTGGGTGGTTTTGCCTGATTCCTCAAAGCTCTAAGGCAGCGTTTCTCAATCTGGGGGTTATGTTCAATTTGTAACAATGAAAATACATCCTGCATATCAGATATTTACATTACAATTCATAACAGTAGCAAAATTACAGTTATGAAGTAGCAACAAAAATAATTTTATGGTTGGGGGTCACCACAACATGAAGAACTGTATTGAAGGGTCATGGCATTAGGAAGGTTGAGAACCACAGCTCTAAGGGTAAGGAGATCTTTTTCTTACCCATCAACTGGCCTCAGAAAGTGCCCAGACAATCACTTAACCTTCCCCTTAATTAAATTCAAGTCAATTCTGTAAGCATTTACTAAGTGACTGCTATGGAGGCAGCTAGGTGTCTAGGGAAATGGAGTGCTGGGCTTGAAATCAGGAAGCCCTCAATTCAAATCCCACTTCACATGTTTATTATCTGTGTGATCCTGAGCAAGTCACCTTGTCTAGCTCTGTAAAATGGGGGTGATAATGGCACCTACTTCACAAAGTTATTTTGGAGATCAAATGAAATGATATCTGTGAAGCATTCATCAGTGTCTGGCATGTAGTAGGCACTTAAGAAATATTTGTTCCCTTTCATCTGCCCTGTGTTCCCATAACCCCTTATACCTCCTGACTGTTCCTCACTAGGAGACTGAAGACACCCCCAGAGTTTGTAGTTTCTCTCTTTCCTTGGGCCATGGAGGTCTGAAAAAACAGCCTCATTGTGCCTACTGTCGCCTTCCCCTCTCCCTCCTCACTGTCATCTCTCACTTTCTTTTGCTGAAGCCAACCCTAACTCTTTTCCTCTGAAATCTAGGGTAGCCAGAATCAAACCTCCAGGAGTTAAAAAACCCACTTGGGGAGAGAAAAAGGAGGAATCAGGATTAAGGGACAAAGCCCCATTGTCTCTTCTCAAAAGATTTCCTAGCTCTTGGGTGACAGGGTCACTAAGGCATTTCCCTGCCCCTTTGGGTGGCACTGGACTTCCAGAGAATCTAATGCTGCTGGTATGTAAGCCTCATTGTGGAGCAGACTGATTTTCATGGCTCCAATAACACTTTTTTGCTGATTTCCAGAGAGAGTCCTTACTGGCACAGAAATATGGTGGTGGGGGTGGGGACAGGAGATGAACAAGACCAAAGAACCCAGACATCCCAAGTCCCAGATCGTTACTCTGTCCATGAAGCTCCAAATTAGCTTTCATTCTGAATGCTGAAGGGTTAAGGAACCCATCCCCTTCAGGAGAAGCGGGTGGTGAGTGATAGGAGAGCAAGCAGTCATCCCAACAGCCTAGGCCCAAGAATGAACAATGAGGAGGAGCTTGGGGAACAGGAGGAAGACGACGAAGAGGAAGAGGAAGATCATACCTTTACCTTTCGGTTGGGGAAACGGGTCCAGCTGGCAGTGACCATGGAGAACAAAGTCAAGGTGAGATGATCCCCTGAGTGTAGTGGGGAAGGGGTAAGGCTAAGCTAAAGGAGGGTCACAGAGATAGGGACCAATCTCTGCTTACTTAGCTGCTCAGCCACAATCAGAACCCAGGTACATAGCTCCCAGGTCCGAGCTGCTGGCTGACCAATTTCTCCTGCAATGGGAGAGATGTAGTCCATCCCACTCTTTCAAATGAAAGGTTCTCTGTTTTCTCCCCACACTCAACACTTCCAGGGCAAGCGGATTGTGTCAACCAAGGCTGGGAGCCAAGGAGAGGAAGACCCTCCAAGAGGGGGCTCCAGCCTAGGAAGCCCCATGCAAATAGCAATTACCATGGAACCTGGACAGAAGGTAAGTCTCCCAGGATGTATAGGGTCCAGGCAGGCCCAAGGATTCCAGAGCTCCAGTGGACTGAGTGCTGCACTTAGGGGCTGGTAGGTGGGATAAGATGACAGAAAAAAGTTGTATGTGGTCTAAAGAAGCATCTATCCCATCTGCGGGTGGCTCTGAGAATTTGCCTGAGGTACCCAAGAGTTTTCAGCTATAGCAAGAGGAGTCACCAAGAAAGACCATGTACAATATGGTTAGGCAGAATCTGTCATGGAGCTTGGAAACTCAGCATTTTGACTGGGTTTGCACATGGAGATAGAAAACTGAAGAGGAAATTCTTACTATTCGTGCTTAGCTTACTACAGATGAACTACCCAGTTCTAAGAATGACCTCTGGGTGGCAAAAACACCTTTCATTCCCATGTCGTCCCTAGCCTTCCAAGGGGTAATGTCATAACTCTCTGGATCCTTGCCCTTTATCCTACAAAGATTCTGGGAGTCCTTTGTTCCAGACCTAACCTTTGCCCCCTTTCCCTTGTCCCAGGCTATGGGGCCAGGGTCCCAGGAGTTGGGGAGGGATTATGCTCGATGGAAGCAAGAGAGGGAGCAGATTGACCTTGCACGCCTGGCCCGGCACCGGGATGCTCAGGGAGAGTGGCGTCGCCCTTGGGATCTGGACAAGTCTAAGCATATGTATGTGCTGTTGCAAGAGGGTGGACATGGGGCTGGGGAGGGAGTGCTGGCCAAGAGCTCTACCCAAAGGGATCAGAGGCAGGATCCCTAGATCGGCCTTGGGGCTTCTACGCCTTTTGTGGGGTTCTAGATTACATGCCCCATGCTGCACATTTTGTGTCTTATGTTCTAGGCCCCATGTCCTTCCATCCATATTGTCTCTCTGTTCCACCTGACTATGGGGAAGGGGCTTTGGGGAAGTACAGGCCTGGACGGCATAGGTTGTCCTTGTTGAGCTACCCTGCCTTTTCAACTGCCCAGGAACACTGGTGGAAACTTAATTCTTATTTCTCAACAGGTTTCAGGATGGCAGCAAAGCCAGGGATCTGGGTGTGGCAGCAGGTAGCAGCAAAAAGGGTGAGTAGGTCCCTCTCTGCTTTACATCCTACTTTTCCTCTTACATTTTATGACTTGATTTTGGGTGGAGAAACTTCAAGTATGGATAAAGGATGGTACTGGGTGAGTAGTTTGGGAGTCCCTCATAGTTTATTTTTTATTTTTATTTTTTGCTTTTTGGAGGGGGGAGGGCAGTGCAATTGGGATTAAGTGACTCATCCAAGGTCACACAGCTAGTAAGTGTTAACTGTCTGAGGCCAGATTTGAACTCAGATCCTCCTGACTTCAGGGCCGGTGCTCTATTCACTGTGCCACCTAGCCACTCCAGTCCCTCATAGTTTAAGGAAGTTTTCTTTGTGGGCCTTAGCATCCCTCTTTTAGTCCCTGGATCTCAGAAAAATGATTGCCCATCACACCTTCCCAATCTGAACTGCATAGTATGATGGGGTGAGCACTGATCTCAGATTCAAAAGGCATGGATTGCAATCCCAGGTTTGACAATTCCAAGCTCTGTGATGTGGACAAGTCACTTAATTTCTCTGTGTCTCAGCATGGAGCCAGGCTTGTACTAGAAGCTTGATAAATTAACCTGTAAAAAGGGATTGATACTTGAACCATCTTTCTCACAAAACATAAGGAAGTGTTTTATCTAGCTTAAAGCATTGCATATACGTAAGTGATCAGTATAATTATTCTTCCTTGGGATCCCCAGCCTCCAAAGCCATTTCCTGTCCCATTTGTTCCCACAGGACACAGGAATTACCGGAAGTTCCAGTCTCGGCCATTGCCCCCTGATGAAAGGGGTAGGCAGGGTCAGAAGATCTGGGAGACAGAGGGGTGGTGGAACAAAAGTCTTACATCTCCCTAACTCCTGTGCAAGGTGCACAGAATACTGAGCCCTGGGCTGGTGGATCAGGGATCCTGACATTGCTCTTCTGTGCTGTTTCCTCCATGAAGCCATCCTTGATTTTTCCCAACTGAAAGTGACATCTCCCTTCTAAAGTTTTCTTAGAGAAATTTTTCTGGACCTTTCTTTTGGCCATGTTAGATTCTACTTTGTAGCATATTTATTTGTGGACCCATCATTTCCCCCCCCCAACTTGTTGGATTATAAACTCTTTGATAACATAACTGTATCTTTTTATCTGCCTCTGCAGCACCCAATAATATCTTATACACAGTACATGCTTAATAAATGTTTGTTGAATTGAATAAAATTAATCCACATATCTTCTCTTGCAGGTGGTGGTGTTCACAGTGGGAGCCTAGGTAAACCCAAGGTGGTACCAGCTATGAGCAGTAAAGCCCGTGGGAAGGACAGGCTAACTGGCCGGGCCCGCAGGTAATAGGCACCAGGGTGAGCAAAATCAGGCTTTGGGTGCCAGATGAGTATCTCTAGCTAAGGCTGATTTCCTTCTGCCCAACTACATTTTCTTCCTCCGCTCCCCCTCTCCCACCTGTGCAGAAGGACACCAAAGAGCTAAAGATCCAGGTGTCAGCTTTTCCTGTCCCTCTGAGGCAGGGTCACTTCCTACCTGGATCTGTCCCTTGTTGCAGGTTAATGAGAAGTTGGGAGAGACTGTCAGCAGCAAGAGTCCAGTACCTCTGGGAGCTTGTGGTGTAATTATGATAGCGACATCCCTGGAGGTACTGCCTGGCTTGCCTTTCCCAGGCAGCACAGGCAGGGACATGCCTAAAGTCCCCATAGGATGAAGTAGTGTGGGTAGGGTGATAAACAGCAGCTGTGCATCCAGAAGAGAGGAAGCATTCAAGGAAGTGGGGAGGGCGGCAGAGTTAGCCGGCTGTATATGACGGTTCACAGGGGCCAAAAACAGAAGTGAGAAGGAAAAAAAACTTCTGAATTATGTTCACTTTGTTCCCAAATGGGTTGTGTGAACATTTACACTCAAGTGTCTCCCTTGGGAGACACATTAAACTGAGTCGGGGTTCAGGATGAGGGGCGGGTAGAGGGAAAGGGGTGCCTACCATATGCTTTATCTTGACAGGTGGGATGCAAAAGAGGGAGAAGAACAGTCCTGCCCCAAGGAGGACTTAGAGAATCAGGTGGGTGGCTGAGGGAGGCAACTGGAAGAGGAGAGAAAAGGGGCCCTGATTTCACTGACTCAGCTCGCTTGTGCATCATTTCAGGAATCTCACAATACGAAGAGGTCACAGAATGAAGAGCAGGACAAACAGAAACAAAGGAGTCTGGAACACAGTGACCAGTGTAGTATTCAGGTGCCCAGCACTGGCCTGTCTAGCCTGGATGGGCACCAGAGAGAAAGAGAAAGCAAGCTCAGTACTGGCAACCCAACATCCAGTTTAGAGCCTAGGTCTTCCCGGAAGGTTGCACCTGTGCTCCCCTTCCTCTCCCCAGGAGATGCCAGCAGCCCTGTGCCCAGGCCAAGTGGAAGCAGTAAGCCCCCCACAGTATCTAGCATCAAGGAGAGCAACCTCCTCTCCTTTTCTGACAGTTCAGAGCAGGCCCAGAAACTAAATAACAATATGGCAGAGCTTTGCCTCCACGAGAGCCCTGAACAGAAGACAAAGTCCCAGGAACCCAGTGAGGATGGCTCAGGCCAGGCTGGAATTCAGGGGCAGCTTGGCACAGTTAGACAGTCCATCCAGAAAAACCAACCAAAGGGAAAGAATGACAAGCAGAGTGGTGAACAGGACTGAAATGAACCCCAGAAGACGGTGAGTGGACCAGCTCTCTTATACTAGAGAGCTTAGAAAGAAAAAGAAAGGAAGTGCTGAATCAAGAACTCTAAGCCTTCTGGGTAACAAACTGTTGGCTTCTGGTTTGCTGTGCCAGGCTGGCTAAGCAGCTTGGCAAACTAACAAAAAAAAACCCCAACAAACTGATTTGAGGGAAGAGAGCTCACTCCCCGGATGTGACATGTACATCAGTGTGGACACGTTTGTACATGCAAGCTTATACACCTGTAGTCTTCCCATGGCAGCACCTTGGATTCTGAGACAGCTGGCAGCATCTCCCAAATCCCCTTTAGTGTGTCTAACAAGCCATTCCTCTCTGTGTTATGAGAGCAGAAGCTGCTCGTTGTGTTCAGGACCCCAGAAAGTACTTATCTCCTTAACTACCCATCACTTCTTAAGAGTCTGGAATATTTCAAACTGGTCTATTGACTAGCTTTCATCTACCAGTTTGAGGGTCTTCTGCTTTCCTGATACAACTCCAAGAGCAAATACTGGTGGTCAAGTCCTGTACTCTTTCCAGCTCCCCTGTATTGTACCCCAACTCATTTAGGTGCTACCTCACTTCAAATTTCCAGAATTTTGTCATCTGCTCCCAAAGCTGTTTTGGAGAGTGAAAGGTGACTCAGCTAATGGAACAAGAGGATTTTACTAGCAGCATGGAGGGAAAGAACCCAGTCAATTGGCATAATCTGGGAGGAACAGCAGGATTTGAATTGGTATCTTAATTGGAGGACATTCCACAGAACTGAGGTTAGACTGGGAATAAGGATTCATAGAGTTAACTATTGTACCACTCCTTCTGTCTTTCAGAGTGAAGAGAGAAAAGCAGGATCTCCTTTGGGCATCACTATCTATGGTCAACTCCCTTGAGTACCTAGTATTATCCTTCCCTCATGAATCTCATTTCCTGGATCTCATCATTTAGGCCCCAGATTTCATCACGTATTTCCCTTTGCCAACTTTTCCCTCCTGAGTATTGTTCACGGCTGTCCGTCACTGACTTCTCTATCTTAGCAATGCTTTTTTACCTGCCAGAGGAGGTTTATCTCTTTGCCAGAAAAATGAACCTTAGACAGTTCAGAAGATATGGGGTCCTTCTGGTGCATGACTGAAGAGGTGGAGTATGAGGAATGGAAGGAAACTCATGATCCTGGCTGGCCACTTGTGTTGCTGGAGATGCTGTAGAATGCTGGGGCTCCTTGGACTTTTTCCCTTCTGGGATCATTATCTTTACTTTCAACGGTGTGGAAAATCAGCCTCCTAAAATGAAATGCTGCCTTTAAAAGAAGTCTGAGTGGTGGGACTGTGCTGGGTTCTAACAGTAAGGAGTGAGCAAAGGATGAAAATATAAAGTTTAGAACTCTGACTTTGGTGTGAGGGTAGAGTAAGAAAACCATGTCAAAGCTTGAGGATATTTCTGTTCATGTGGAAGTAGAATCCCTGAGAGACATATTTTTGGACTTTAGGATAAGATGGAAAACCCAGTTCCCAGTTGGGGACACTGGAATACCCTTATCTTCTAGCTGGACATATATAATTCCCTTTAGTTGGAATTCCTCTCCCCAAAAGGAGGGGAGCCTGACCTTGAATTCTGATGACCTCTAACTACATCTGCCCCCAAGAAGCAGTTGACTATCCAGATGTGGTGCCTTCTTCATTGAGAAATTTGCGTGGTTGTGTCTGCATGTGTGATACTATGGGATGAGGGATGTAGAATAAGGAACTGTGAGGAAGGATTTAAGTTTTCTAGTGGAGTCCTGAGCTGGAGGGATTCAGGGTGGGATGGCAGTGAAGAGGTGACATTTCACTTGATGGGAAACAGCAATCTCAACCTTGCAGAGTATTTCCCAAAAAGACTTCAGGAGAAACAAAGCCACAGATTCAGGTTTTAACCCACATTAGAAGCTGAAGAGAATAGTGAGTGTCTATGGAAGTATTTCAACTGAAGGAAAATTGTAATCTAAGACAAATAAAATTAAGCATTCCTGAACAAATGTGAACTATCTTCTGTGATGTGGTATAAAGTGCTTACTGTGGCTATCCACAGCTGTCCTTCTATCATGTCCTAGCTAGGGTTAGGCCATCTCCAAAAAACAAAAACCATACTTTAAAAATATGAGCTTGAGTGTGTGTGTGCATGCACACACACACACACACACACACACACACACACACACACACACAGGACACTGGAGTAGGTGATGGGTATCTGGGCTGCACCCACCTGGAATCCTCTTCTCTGGCTTGCCTACTTCTGACTGTGCTAACCTGAAGATATCCATCCTGGGGCAACCTTTACTCCAAAAGATAGGAGTTTATTTCCAGAGACCTGAAGGAATACTATATTCTTGATACTTAATATTTCTTTTAGAAATCTTAGCCTGGCCTTCACAGTCTTCCGGTTTGTGATTTGGGAGGGACAACAGACTGTAAAAGGGGCAATCCTTGTGAAAATATGGGAGGCAATCTGGGACTATGTCTAGAGCTGTTAAGGCAGCTCTAGCTCTAGCTCTAGTTCTAAGGCAGCGAGCTGGATTGGATCAAGTATCGAAAACAGAGCAGACAGAGGGTCTGAGGATAGAGTTGTTCTGGGGCCCATTTTAGCTCAAGGGAAAGGCATACTATGAAATTTTAAAGAGAAGCATTTTTATATAATCCTGACATTTTCACTATCCAGTCTGGCCCCAATATAGCTTAGCTCCAAACTTTTTTTTTTTTTTTAAATTAAGAAGTACTGCATGGTCACAGAAACAACAACATAGATTGAGGTTGCCCAGGGCTATCCAGTGATAATAAAAGCTCTTCTCAGAAGGACAACTTTGGTTTTCTTAGGGTGTCTTGATTTCTCTTATCTATCAATTCTGTCACAAGGATTTGGGGGCCATTTCTACATTTGACTTCACACTCTGGTTTCTATTTAAGTCTTTATCTCGGGCCTGAGCTGTCCCTTATCCCTGCACTGTGTCTCCTCTGTTTACATCGCTAACATTCTTGTCAGCTGCTGCTGAGCGGCTCCCAAACCACAATCCTTATTTCTTTAATGTTCTCCCCAGCAGCCAACTCTGTTTTTGGTGTTTGCCTCTGAACTTTCCTCCCCCAAGTTCAAATTTTGTCAGCCATGGGAGCACTGTGGCTACATTTTTCTGTTGACTCCAGAAAGGTCCTGTGTAGGTATAAAAGGGAAAGGGAAGCAGGAGCTTCAGGAAAGGTTATGGCTGTTTTTTGGTTGTTTTTTTTTTTAAAGCTAGAATTCTGGAAGGTCAGTCTGCTATTTAATCTTAAAACTGGCCTCAGGAAGTGGAAGAAGGGCCGAAATACAGCACTAGGCAGGAATAAGGAATCACTAAGACTCTTTTATATCCAGACCTTTCTTGAATTCTTGCAGTTATGGGTTAGAAGGGAGGGAGGGCTAGGAGATGATAAAGACCCAATTTCCCTTTTTCGTCCAGCTGAGTCATTTATATCTTTGTGAATTCCCCCTAGGTCAGTACCACTTCCGGAGCCACAAAGGTTATCAGGGTTTAGAGTAGGGAAAATTCACATACACAGTAAGTACTTAAGGAGGGGGAGATCTCAAGGCTGTGGCAGCTCTGCAGAGGAGTTAGTGCTACTTTCTCCTAGACAAGTCTGCAGGAGCTCAGACGTCAAGGCCACTTATTATCCATCCACTTGATGCCAGGCCTGGCACCAGGAAGAATGGTATGTGACATCCGCTGTTCCTTTTATGGATTAGCTTGGAGAACAGCAGGCTGCAGGCCAGGGGGTGAAGCAAAACACATCAGGACCTTTATAGGAGACAAAAGGGGAAGCTAGTTCAGAAGTCTCCTCCCCAGTAAGATCCTCCCAATAATATCAAGTCTTTTACAATTGTCAAAGCAATGAGGAATGTCATTGGCATTTTCCCCATTCCTTTGTATTCTTGGAAGACTTCTCTTCAACCCTAACCCCTACCACACTATAACAGTTTGCTCTCTTCCTGTTACATAAGAATGGGAAGCTGTCACTGGAAATTTGCTGGGTCAAAAATCAAAGAACTTCTCCTTAATGTAGTCCTTGGCTTACAGTGACAAAGGAAAAGGTTAGGTCAGGTAGCTTTCTACCCTCTATAATAATATTGTAGTTATATTTCTCTCTCCTTTACATCCAGCCTCCCCGAGTATAACTTCTGCCCCAGGGATAAATACTGTGCCAGAAAAATATCACTTCATATTTATTAGGCATCTTTGTTCCCAAGAGCTAAAAGCAAGTTCACATCTCACAGCTTCTGATAAATTCCCATTTCATGATAAGGAAAGAGAGAAGCAAAAAGTGACTTAACTGAGGACATGTAGTAATGGACAGAATAAATATCAGTGCCTGAATTGCCAGGATTCTTTTGCTCTGTTATCTGACCCCTTCCAGTAATACTTTCCTTTGTATAGCACTTCATTTACAAAGGGCTTTCATACATATTATTTCATTTAACCCTTCAAAATGAGAATCACATATTATCCCCACTTTATAAATGTGGAAATTTTGACTCAGAAAAATGAATTGATTTGGCCAGTCGCTAAGATGCTAAGTGGGAGAGCTAGTCCAGTGTTCTTTTCACTACATTATTATTTCTGTTTTTGTATCCCAACATCTGTAACTGTGTCTTATATATAGTAGGTACTTTAAAAATGCTGCCTGGATTGCATGACCTAAGTCAACAGAAGAGCTGAGTGGGCATGCCAGCTATAGAACTTGTTCACCAAGGACAAGCTGAGGGATGGACGGCCTGATCTTTAGGGGACAAGGCTGCTTTATGTACTCTTATAAAAGCTCAAACCACTGATAAAACAGAGTGAGAAGCAAATTAGAAATGGAAACTTCACTAATCAACACAATTTTTTTTTACGAGTTGATTCAGAGGGTTTGTGAAGACTGAATGAACAAAGTCTCCTACCTGTGGTGTGAATTTGTCATTATTTTACCTAGGACTTAGCAATGTACCTATCCATGAAACAGTTAGAGGAAGTCTTCCTAACAAGTCTTAACTACACAGGCCATATGTAGTAGAACAGTTTATAGCCAGCTATTTGAAAGAACTAATCATGCGTCACAGATGCCTTTGTGAGAGATACATGCACGCGCTCCAATGTGGGTGTGGGGGATGGAAATGGTGTTGGTTTAGTGGTAAGCTTCCTAATAAGAGCAAGTTCTGGTTGCTATTTAGCTCTCAAGCAAGCATGAATGCAAGCAGGAGTCACAGAAAATACGAAAACTTAAGTACAGTCAGCAGAATGTCCCTCTAGTTTCCAGGAAGGTCAGAACCATCATGGGGTATAGAGTGAAATTGTGGTTTTGGACTCATGCTGCTGATAGCTCCTTAGTGATGACTTAGCTGTCCCCACTTGTACCATTATGGCCAGTATGAGATCTAGCTGTTTCTGAACTTGGAGTGGAGGTGACTATTAGGAATAGGGACATGTGACTAAAGAGAACCCTGTTTTTTACCTACTGGCAGGAACAAAAGCATTGCACCAGTGGCAACAGCAAAGCAGGGGCTGTGTCAGCAAATGAAACAGATGTGACTGAAAAACTGCAGAGGGGGCAGGTATTTTTTTAATATGCCAACAAGCAAACAGAGGCCTGGGCAGAGAGGGCAGTGAATCCAGCTTTATAAAGTGATGCAGAGGGAATGAGAAGAATTGTGGAATTTTAGAATGAGAGGGGATCTTTAAAAATCACCTCATCCACCTATCTCATGTTATTACAGTTGAGTAAAAAAAAAAAAGCAGAGAAACATTTATCATATGCTTACTATGTATATTGAATGGAAAAGAAACGAAGAACTAGAGGGCTTAAGTGACTTGCCTGAGGTCACACAGTTAATAGAAAAGCAATGACTAAAACCTAGGTCACTTAGCTTCCAGTCTGGTGTTCTCACTATTGTACCATCTACCTTTCTCCTACTTAGCACAGTAATGGAGTTGTTTGAAATGAGAAGAGCATATTCCAAGAGAGAAAATGAAAAAACATAATCAGAAATTGAGTAGATGCAATCCAAATTGTCCTCTTGGGAAATTTTAAAATGTGTCCCTTTTAAGACTGTGGCAAGTTCATTTAATATTCATAGTAATTTTGTATTTCTACAACATAACAATATATAGGAATTCCTATCTGCTGCCTGTACAAAACCAGAGTCCTATCTGAAGTGTCTTGGCCTCTATAGGCCAGAAGACTGTCAGGTACAACTGCATGCCCTAGATGTTAAAATAAATTAGGAAGTTCTGGGCTTGGAAAAGAAAATCAATATGCCCTCAATAACTTATTCTCACAAATCACAGGATGTGTTATTCACACCCACAAAGTCAGTTACATTTTGCCAAATGTAACCGAGCTGTTGTGGCTGCCAATATGATAGGTATGGCTGTGATTCTTTTGTCATAGAATAGCAAATTTAGAAATACCTCTGTACTTGGAGAGGGTGGGGAAGGAATTCATTCTAAGTAGCTTTAGTAGTTCCAAAATTCAGGTTCTATCCTTTTGGTTTCTCTAGAAGAAACAAGTCACTTCCCCTAGTTCTACTTGAGATTTCAAAATATGGTGAGTGAAATAAACACTTAAGTGAAGTGCCCAATTTGAGAATTTGCTGGTGGAAACTGAAAAACAAAACTAGGTGGAAAAGGTTTTTTTTTTAAACTAGGTGGAAAAGCTTCCAGAGTAGTAACTTCATAGTATATATACTCTTAGGATTTTTAGGAAGGGATTATGCTATAGTAGCACTCTGTATTTCCTTCAGAGAAATACTTTTCTCTGCTTTAATATCAATAGAGAAAAAATTTCAGAACAGAAACTCACAGACTTAAAAATCTCTGATGAAAATCTCACTTAAAAAATTTCTGAATACAGAAATACAGGCATAGCAATAACTTAGCACGCACACATGTACACACACACACACACACACACACACACACACACACAAAATGGTACCAGTATTTCAGGTACAAAATAGATTCAAAAAGAAAGCCAACTTCTTCACTTAAACCTTTCCCTGCTGGCTTGAGAGTTAATGGGCATTTCTGCGACTAGGATTCCAACCCCTGAAAATAAGCTATTTCCATTCAATACTCCCCAGCCAATTGGGCCCTGTCTTGGTGGAATAGCTCCCTTCTAATTAGACAGCAGGGGCCTGCATAACGCACAGTACAGACTGCTGTCATGTGCCACAATGTGTGAAGCTGTGTACAGCTGTAGAAGCAACATGTAACTATCTCGAGAGTGAGAAGGGGCTGACTGAAAGAACTATGTAACTCTTTCACTCCTCTTTTGCTCTGCCTTACTCAGCCCTCTAACAAAATGCCATTGTGTGGGTTGAAGAGGGAAATAAAAGCAGGGCGGACCTTTTCCAAGTCTCCCTGCAGACTACAAGGTGATGTCAAAGCCCAGCAGCTGCCCCCAGCAGCTCTTATGAAGCACTGGCCTCAGGGGGCCCCTCCAACATTGGCTCCTAGCTCCACGTTTTTGCTGGGCAGCATTTTGCTAACAATGGGTTGATTTGAATTGCTTCCCCTTTACTTTGCTTCATGCCTAATCCCTTATGTTTGTACCTTCTTATCCTGCCTTTCAAAAACTGCCTTTTAAGGTTTATGAAGTTGGCACTCTGAAATGAGCAGAATTGGAGAACATTGTACACAATAACAGCCACATTATGCAATGACTGACTTTGATAAGACTTAGTCTATCAAATGCAAGGATTTAAGATAACTCCAAAAGCCTCACTATGGAAAATGCTCTCTACATCCAGAGAAATAACTTTGGAGGCTGAATCCAGATGGAAGTATACTACTCTCCTTTTCTTTTGTTGTTTTGTCTTTCTTGTGGTGCCTCCCATTAGTTCTAATTCTTTACATCATGACTAATGTGAAAAATGTTGAATATGAATGTAGGGCCTATATCTGATGCAAGCCATCTTGGGGAGGAGGGAGGACAGGAAGGGGAAGAAAACTGAAAACTCAAAATCTTATGGAAGTAAATGTTGAAAACTAAAAATAATCATATTTTTTAAAAAAGGACCTGGCACTCCCCTTCCCTTGTTGTAATGTTTCCTTTTTTCCCTTCCCCTCCTTGAAGCTAAAGCCATGAAGTGGCACCTTACCATGCCCCAGGGCCAAGATTGCCCTGCAGTCAATAGGTTTCTAAGTCCACATACCACTGGAACCTCTTGAGAAAAACATGAGAAATAGGGCTTTAAAGGAGACAAAAGCAGTAAGTGGTATTAGGAGAATTAATCTTACTTCAACTACCAGCTTGTCAAGCACATTGTCATCTCTCAAGCTCATCATTAAAACCTAGCAGTTACCACTGACAGTAGCTTCCCCTGAAGCACCTTGGCTAATTTAGGACAGCAGAAGACACTTATGTTTCTGGGGATATGCAACTAATTCCTAAGGTTTTAAGACTTCATCAAGTCAGAACAAAATAATTCCTCTCTTTATTAACCTAGCTAGCCATAGCCCTCAGATTACCCTCCCCTCCTTTGCCCCCTCCCCCTAATCCTTTCAAAACTGTTCTGTATCTGCTTACTTCATCTGAAGATATTCTTCTCCTGGTCCCCACCCTTTCCTCTCCAAGTTATGTGACAAAATAAATTTAATAATATTCTTACACAGGTTTAGGGAGAGTTTGTAGAATGTATTTTTGTTCACCTGAAAAATAAAACTTTTAAAAAATATACAGGACTTTTGAGTACAGGTATATCTTAAATGGCTGAATTATAAATAAGGTCTCTGAGCATGTTCACACCTAGAGCTGGCGCTATTGTCCCATTTCCAGTGAAGGCTTTAGACAGTGGGGCAGCAGCTGGACATTAGAATGGTCTTGCTAGATTCTTTGATCCCAAGGTGGATTAAGACAGTTCCGGAATGCTGGGGAGTTCCAGATGGTCTCTTGTTCAAAAGGTTTTGAGACAACAGATAAACTTACAAATTATTAAAATGTAGGACTAAAAATTCACACAGTAAATATAAATTACAGGCTATTATTGAAGTAATAAAGGTGATTATTTCATGGTGTTTTTTTCCCCACCATTCTCCCTACAGGAAAAAAAAAAAGGCCCCATTGACTTCCTAATGACTACAGCCAGTAGCTAAGAAATCCTTCTCTAGCCAGCACTTGCCAGAGTGCTACTGGCCTGTCCCTAGACTATGACGGCTCTGATGCTATTATCTTGGCCCACACAGGACAATGGCTTAAAGCATAGCTGCTGTCTGGTAAACTTGAATTGCAGCTGGCCAAAGACTAGGCCAGAAAACAGCAGAGATGAACCATTTCAGGACACACAGGTGGAAAAGTTTTTTGTTTTTTTGCTTTTTTTCCCCTTTTCTTAAAGTGCCATGTTTTCCCAAAAAGGAAATACTAAGGGGTTTGTTCTACTGTCACTGCACTGCAAGTGCTTGGTTATAGCTAATGGCAGAGGGAAATGGAATCCAAATAGAAAGAATGACTCCTGCTCCTTCTAAGCCATAAGTCATTTTCTTTTGTTTCTTAACTCCACAATAAAAAATATAGGCTGCATAATAAAGACTTTATCAATAGAGAAAAACCCATAAATTTACCTTTCACATGATTTTTTTCTGTTTGCTGGCTATCAAAAGTTATTTGTGCCTAAACACAATTACAAGTTGTCCAGGTCTGCAACCCTTCTGATTCTGTGGTACAAGCTCCTAAACCAGAGAACTGGTGACAAGGCTCTTATTTCACCAGAACAGATTTAGTCCCTAGGAGAGGGTTAGGCTTTCACTACAGGATCAAGAGGGAGGAAAGTCTAAGCTTGATAAGAGTGTGAGTACTGGAATAATGCCAAGACCTAGAAGGGCAGCAAAAAGGCAGAAAAATTCTTGCCAGGCATTCTATTTGCTCACTTCCCCCCAACCTACCCTTGTGATGGAAAGGTTAAAGCATAGAGAGGACTTGCTCTTTCCCTTCCTTCTATCCTGGCTCCAGTCCAGATAATTGGAGATGCAACAGGAAGCCTCTTGGGAGGGTGGGGGTGTCTCTGCATTTCCCACTCTCCCAAAAACCTGCTTCTGTTCCTTCTGAGGTTTTTTCACTGTCATGTAACAAATCTAAAAACTAATCCAACAACAAATGTTATTGGTTTAAAGATGTCACAAACCAATCTATCTTCATGTAACTGGAGGAAGATGGAAAAGGGGGGTGATGAACAAACCAATTTCATGTCTAAAGGTACTGTGCCCTCCTGACTCGCTGCACTTGGGGGGCAGCATTTTCTGGGCGATAACCCTTGCTTGACACACCAATCAGTAGCTTTCCAGGGTGTGGGTGGATATATATAGTTCTATGTAATTATAGCTTCTAAGTGCATATGTCAACAACTATATACACGAATCTATAAATTAAATGCATCTGTGGCCATTGCAACTAGGTTGACACCTGAGCTCCACTACTTGTGCTCCCCACTTTAGTGAGAGCTTCAGCTTATTAAAATGAGCCCCTACAGCTCCCTCCAAGCCCTGAGTAAGGGGGGGAGGAATGGGAAAGCCCGGGACACCCCTTCCCCCTTTAAGGATACTCAAGAGAGAGCCAAGGAGGGTTCGGGGATGGGAATCTCCCTACCCCCCACCCTAACCATCCCCCTGGCTCCGGCCCTGGTGCATCACGGTCCTCTGAGGACGGAACCGAAAGCAAGCGGCGAATCTTGGTCCCTCTTTCGGAAGCAGATCGGGCCCGGGGACGGCCGGCCCCTAGGACTCAGGGCCGCTGGCTGCCGCGGCTGGGGGTCCACACCCCCCCCACCGACTCTCCCTGCCTCGCACCGGCGGCTGCAAAGTCCTGCCCCACTGGGGTTGGGGAAGGTCAGGGACGGATTCCCAGTCTAGACCCCCCCTCCACCCGCTCCAGAGCGGCTTCAGCGACTCCCGGGTGCCGCCGCCGGCGCTTCCTCCTCTGGCTCCCGCCGCTGCCGCTGCTCTCCGGACCTGCCGGGCGGCCCGGCCGTGGTCCCGGAGCTCTGCAGCGGGGGCGCGTCTTGCGGCGCCTCGATGTTCGGTGAGGCTGTGGCGTTGGAGTCCCCCGCCGCTCCCCCCGGGGTCCCGGCCGGCCCCGTGGCCGTGGCGTTGGTGGGGCCGGGGGGCGGGCCTCCGGGACCCCCAGAGGTGCCGGCCCCCACCGGCTGCCAGATGAGGCTATAGTAGACGGCGAGCACGATGGCGGCCAGGGACACGGACAGCACGTAGGCGAACACGGTGGCGAGCCGGACCCACTTCTTGTTGGTCTTGGCCGCCATCTTCGCCTTCTTGTCCCCGGTGTAGGTGGCCGGCTTGCCCCGCTCGGCCGGGGCCGAGTCGCGCTCCTTCATGGGGGGGCCCCGGCCTTTGCCCCGGTGCTCCACGGCCCCGGCTGCTGGGGCCCCGGAGGGCTGGAGGGGACTCGGAGGCGTGGGGCTGGGCTGGACTGGGGGGCGGCCTGGCGCCCTCACGACCCCGCGGGCTTCTCGCTCCGGCCGCCGCCGCCAGCCCCCGCCACCTCGTCGCTGCTGCCGGGGCCTGAGTTCGTCACCGCCGCCAGCGCCGCCGCCGCTGCCGCTGTCCCGTCAGCTCTCCAGCCCCTGCCCCTGCTGCCGCCTCCGTAGCCACCGGCCGGCTCAAGGTCCCCATCCGCCGCCGCCGCCGCCTCCCGCAGCCAGCCCCCTCGGCCGCCAAACAGACTGTGCCCCGCGCTCCGCGCGCCGCCGCCGCCGCCGCTCGGGCTGACCACCAGCCAGACCGCCCGTCAGCCCGTCTGTCCCCGGCGCCCGCGCGCGACTCTCTGCTCGCGCTTCTTTCCGGGCCGGACTCCTCCGGGATGGGGGGGAGGGGGCGCGGGACCCACTTGGGGCTCGCTTCTTAAAAGGGCCACGCCGGTGGTCTGGCAGATCGGGTCGGGAAAGGTGGATTTTTTAAAGAGTGAAGCTAAGTCCCGCCAGCTGTACCGGCTTCTTCTTCTTCGGACGACCCGTTAGGGAAGCTGAGCGAAAGGGACTCTTAAAAGGGCGATGCCTTGGGGGCGGTGCTGGCGTGCGTCAGGGGCGGTGGCGCTGGGTGGGAGGGGAGGGGAAGCAGAGGGAAAGAGAGCTCCGAGCGCTTCTTTAAAAGGGGACTGTCGTTGTATTGGGCGGAGTGCATAATTGGTTAGATCGAAGGGGTGAGTGATTTAGATAAGACTGACCTACTACTAGTCCGGGAGACCCTCTCCTCGAATAACTCACACATTGAATCCTCAGCCTGTCCCAGAGAGACTCGGCAGAGTCCAAAGAACTAAAGGGGAAATATTCAGTTGGGGGTGGGGGCAAGGGAACCCAGCTTGGGCTCTCGTGCCTCAGTTTCCCTCCGTGTAAAGTGGATTTCATAGAGTTTCTAAGAAGCCCAGTTCCCTGCCTTGAAGGCAGTTTTTCAAGTTCAACCCTTTCTGTCCCCCAATTCTAGATTCTTTTCTCCCGGAGCCCGCCCCGCAGCGTGCACACAGCACTTATTTATTTAATGCATATGTTGGTTCCATGTGTTCGGTGTTGTTAGAACATCCAATTTCCGTCCCCACCAGAATCGTCAGCCTTAGTCTGTAAACTTCTGGAGCCCAGGCTCTGTGGCATCGCACATGGAGAGGAAGAGAGAGAGGGAGGAAAGGAGAGAGAGAGAGAGAGAGAGAGAGAGAGAGAGAGAGAGAGAGAGAGAGAGAGAGAGAGAGAGAGAGAGAGAGAGAGAGAGAGAAGAAAGCATGAATGGCTGAACGACGGACTTTCCTGTGATGTCGAATTATGATCGCTTTGGGGATCTCACCCTGATTCAACTGGGGCGTTGGGGACCTTGGCGTTCTCCTGGTTGAGCTGCCACCTTTGCCGCTTGTCCTCCTCTGTTCTGCTGCTTGGGAAAGGTATCAGATTTCCGATTGTTACGTTTACTCAGCGTATTAGGTATGATCTGGTCCCAAAGGGGTATACTGTATAGCGCTCCTTTGGGAGTCCTTGGGAGTCTGGTCACGGCTGCTTGAATTTCCTTACCTCCATTCCCCTCCTCTACTTCCCTTCCCCACTAGGACGGAGCCCGCGTGCCTTCGGGCTGACTCCTCTGTTTTGCTGGATGGTCCCTCTTACAGCTCCTGCTTCCCAAAGAAGCAGGCTCTCGGTCAGGTTAGGGGGAGCGTCAGGAGAGCACGGGATTCCACTGGGAGCAAGCCTTGTCTTCCTTCTCTCCCAGCCCAGATCCACGGAGGAAGGCCATTCTAAGCCTCTTTCTCTCTCTGGCTTCCTCCTCTCCTTTCTTCTTTCTCTGCTCTTTCCCTCCATTGTTTTCCCCAGATGTTCTTGCCCTCTCCTTGAATCCCAGTTGCCTCTGTTCCTGAGAACTTGTGTGGTCTCTGCCTGTGTTAGCCGAATGATTACCAGAGCATACTATCATTGCGTTGTCCTCGAATTTGGCTGGTCTGTTTACTTATGTGTGAGTCACTGGGTGAATGTGTTTGTGAACCCTCACTCTTCTCAGGATTCTGTGACCCCTGTAAGGGACTCGATACCCCAGCCGTTCCTAGGGGCCCTCAGTTGGAGAAACCTTGTTGGGAAAACCACACCTCAGAGAATCTGCTTGGTGTGATGGAAAGAGTGCTGGGCATTGTCCTTACTAGTTTTGTGTCTGGAGGTCATTAAACTTTTCTGATCCTCAGTTTCCATATCTGTAAAACAGGAATAATAATTCGATTCAATCCAAGAAACACATAAGCACCTACTACTAGGTGCTAGATTCTAGAGACAGACAAGGGTTTTTAAAAATCCCTCTTTTCAATTGATGTATTTCATAGGGCTAGTGTGAGGATCAAAGGAAATCATATTATGTAAAGAAAATTGCAAACCGTAAAGCAGTATTGGTCCTAATGCTGACAGATGCTGCATCTTCTTATTTGTAACCTGGGGCAAGTCACTAAGGCTTCTTGGGACTCAATTGTAAAAGTGTGTGTGTGTGTGTGTGTGTGTGTGTGTGTGTGTGTGTGTGTGTGTGTGTTGGACTAGATTACCACTGAGTTTTCTGGTTCTGTATCTATAATCCCATACTCTCTCATCCCCCCTTTGGAAAATTCATATGTCATCAGTTTCCCTACTACATTTTCCACTAAAGGGATCTTGATTGGGTAAAGAGTACTAAGAGTAATATCAAACAGCCAAAGCAGCTTCTGACCTTTCAGGTTCCTTTTCTGACTCTGATGTTAGAGGGATGCTATTTCAAGGAGAGACTTTTTCTCTTTTCATTCTGAGAAATCCCAAAGGCCTCTGGGGCTTGCATAGCTTCTACTGTGCTGCAGGAATCAATCAATCCCTGTTCAAGGCCGGACAGGTTGGAGGCAGGAGCTCAGTTTGGAATTACAAGTGGTACAATGGCCTATTTAAGGTCATAGCTTTAGAATTCTTACTTTTGAACTAAAAAGGGTGCCCATTGATTAGAGAATGACTAAATTGTGGTGTTTGCATGTAATGGAACACTATAGTCATGAGAAATGACAAAATGGATGGTTTCAGAGAAAACTGGGAAGACCTGTATGAACTGATGCAAAATGATCTGAATAGAACTAGAACACTTTTTACAATAACAGCTTCATAAACAAAACCAACTTTGAAAGACTTGAGAACTCTGATCAATGGAATAACAAAGTGCCAGAGAGAAGAGGAAGTATGCTACCCAGTTCCTGACAGAGAAGATGATGGATTCAAGATGCAGAGTGATATATACCTTTTTGGACATGGTCGGTGTGGGAATTTGCTTTGTCTCCTGTGCATGTTTACTTAGGAGGGTTTTCTTTTTCTTCTTGTTCATTGGAGAAGGAAAGTGGGAGAGAGAAAATAATTGCTTGTTAATTAAAGAAATAAAATTTAATTTAAAAAAGGAATTCTTATTCTTGGAGGTTATCTTTTCCTTTCTCTCCTACCTACCTCACAGGCTTGAATCAGCTGGATATGGGTGTGTGCCATTTTTAAAGATTCTAAGTCCTTACTACCTCTTTGACTGACTGTCCGTTGTCTATGTCACTGACAACTACCCCTGGAAGTTCTTAATATAGAGCTTTGCATATCTTCTGATGCAGGTTCAGGTTCTCTTTATAGTGGAGATTTAAAAAAAAAAGTTTTACTCTTCCTAAGTTCTTGTTCTTAAAAACTTACCATAAACACTCTGAAAGTTCTCATTCGCTCTCCTCTTACCCCTCTCATCTCAAGACTAAATGACCCCCATTCCTTTCATTTTTTTTCTTAGATTGTTTACTCCCTAGATTTACTTAGTGCCTTTTACCCTAAAAAAGACAAAATGCTTCTGTATATAATCAAGCCAGGCTTCCTGAGTGCCTTGGGCCATTAGGTGATCATTTATTGTGATGCTATTACAGAACACTAAATGGTCTCCTAGTGGCCTGAAAGTGAATAAGACCACCCAGGGAATGAGTGGCTCCAGCAGGAGGAACTCATTCTACAAGTATTAGGCTATTTAGATTTATAGAAAGAAAGAACTTTAGGTAGACTATGCACTACCATGTGCCAGCCACTGACCTAGGAACTGGGAATACAGTTACAAAGAATTAAACAATCTCTATTCTCAAGGAGATAATTTTAACGGGAGAAATAACATATATTTTGGGGGTGTGTATGTATGTATATGTGTATATGTATATGCATGTATACACACATATATCTGCTACAGTGTGTACATACACACATATATACACATACATCTGATATATATGTCTGAAGAGAGTAAATACAAATCAGTTCAAAGTAGTAAGGGGAGGAGGTCACTAGTAGAAGGGATCAGGAAAGGTTTCATGTAGAAAGTAATGATGGAGCTTGGTCTTGAAAGAAGAGAGGTCTCCTCAGGGGGAGGTGAGGAAAATGTGTATTCCAGCCATGGCCAGTGCAAAGGCATGGAGGTTGGAGATGGAGTATAGTATAAGAGGAACAGAAGAAAGACAAATTTGGTTAGATGGAAGAGGGTAAAGGGAGAATGTATAGTGAGGGCAGAAGGATAGGTTGGGGCAAGGTTTTGAAGGGCTTTGAAAGTTAAATAGAGAAATTCATATTGTATCCTAGAGGCAATAGGGAGACATTGTAGGTTATTGAGTAAGAGAATGACCTTTCAGACTTGTTTAAGGAAGATTACTTTAGCAGTGGTGTGAAAGACAAACTGGAATGGGGAGAGACTTGATTTGGGAAAGCCAATGAAGAGGCTGTTGCAATAATGTAGGCAAGAGGTTATGAGGACCTGAATTAAAGTGGGAGCTGTGTGAACAGAGAAAAAGGGTTGGATGAAAGATGTTGAGGAGCAATAAAGAGCAAGACTTGGCAACTGATTGGAAATGTGGACTGTAGAATAAGTGAGACAGAAACCAAGGAAAATTGTGATACTACAAAACTGGTAGATGAGAATGATGGTATCTTTGACAGAAATCGAGAAGTTTGGGAAAAGAACTTTGCTCTTACACAGAAATGAGCATAAAAGTACCACATTTATCTCTTTAGGCATCTAGGTATCTAGAGCACTGGAGCTGGAGCAAGGAAGATCTGAATTCAAATCCTGCCTCAGCTGCATGGTCCTGAATAAGTCACTTAACATCAGCCTCAGCTTCCTTATGTGTAAAATGGGGGTAATTATGGCATTCTTCAAACAAAATCTGTTAAGTGTTTTGCTAAGTGCCATATGAATAAAAGCTATCTCCCCAACCTCTGAAAGCTAGGTTCGCTTTATGAATTGGAAAACCAAAGAAGCCATTATCATCTTACATGTTGTATTATAAGAACTTTAACATATTATTTCATTTAAACCTCATGAAAATCTTGTGAGTGAGTGGGTCTAAGTTATTATTTCCATTTTGCAGGTCAAGCTAAATGACTTTGCCTAAGGTGAAAGAATTAGTAAGTGGTTACTGAGACTAGAACCCCAAATTTTTGGCCCCCTGCATAGACTGCTTTCTGCTATGCCACACAGCTGGGAGTAGAACCCAGGTCTTTTAATTCCTCCATTGTTCTTGCCTACAAATTCTTAGCACCCAGATGAGAAGGGTAGTGCTATCTAGGGGGAAGTTCGTGGTTTGGGATGGTGAGGAAAGAGTCGTTCTTGGAAGAAATCCCTTGACCTCCTCTTTCTTCCTTCCTTTTTCTTGAATGAGGAGACAGCCTGGTGCAATAGATAGAATAATGGATTTTGTGTCAGAAAGATCTGGGTTCAAGTCCTACCTCAGACACCCAATAGCTGTGTGCCCCTTGGATCAATCAATCAATAAACATTTATTAAGTTCCTACTATGTGCCAGGCACTGTGCTAAGCATTGGAGATACAAAAAGAAACAAAAGGCAGTCACTGCCCTCAGTGAGCTTACAATCTAATGGGAGGATACTATATATGTATGTGTGTGATGTGATAATGCACATATATGTACATATACACGCATATACATATGCACATGTACACACACAATGTGTGTAACTTAAACTATATACAGGATCGGTAGGAAAAATATGACAAGAAATTAAGAAGGGTTAGGTAAGGCTTCCTGTAAACTGTGAGATTTTAATTGGGACTTCACTTATCCTTTCTGGGCCTATATCTTCCTCTGTAAAATGAGGAGATTGGATTAAATGAACTCTAAAAGTTCCTTCTAGCTCCAAATCTATGCTCCTATGAAGGATAAGCATGGACATACTTTTAGTTTAAGCAATTACTCCGTCCAAGGCACTTCACTGGAGGAGGCAGATGTGAAAGTGATCTTTGACCTCTTTGACCTCAGAGTTTATTTATTTATTTATTTAGCTTTTTGGAGGGGGGAAGGCAGGGCAATTGGGGTTAAGCCACTTGCCCAAGGTCACACGGCTAGTAAATATTAGGTGTCTGAGGCTGAATTTGAACTCAGATCCTCCTGACTCCAGGACCAGTGCTCTATTCACTGTGCCACCTAGCCACCCCCAGAGTTTATATTCTAATAGAGAGAGAAGCCAACTTTTAGAAGAGTGGTGGTTAGGCAAAGGAGTTTTGGTTTGAGAGGTTTCAGGCATGATGAGTGGAGTCTTGGGGCTGCTGATTTTCACACTCTTATAGCTCCCTCTTGTCACCAGGATAAAATACAACAGTCTCTGTTTGGTGTTCAAAGTCCTTCATACACACACACACACACACACACACACACACACACACACACACACACCCCTACCTTTACAATCCTTGGGTACTTACTTATTTTTTCTTTTTGGAGGGGTAAAGGCAGGACAATTGGGGTTAAGGGACTTGCCCAAGGTCACACAACTAGTATGTGTTAAGTGTCTGAGGCTGGATTTGAACTCAGGTTCTTCTGATTCCAGGGCCTGGTGCTCTATTCACTGTGCCATCTACTCCCCCTCCCCCCACAAAGTTACTTTTTGATCCAGTGACAATGGCTCCCTTGCTGTTCCATGAACAAAATACTCAGCTCTCAGGCATTTTCTCTGGTTGTTCCCTCATGCCTAGGCTGTTCTCTCTTCTCATCTTCACCTACTGTTTTCTCGAATCTCAACTAAATTCCCATCTTCAGGAAGCCTTTCCCAACTTCTTTTAGTTCCAGAGCCTTCTCTCTCTCCCAATTATATCCTATTTTTCCTATATATACTTGTTTATATATGTGTATATATATATATATATATATATATATATATATATATATATATATATATATATATATAT
>CM053598.1:153247338-153268386 GCA_028646575.1 Pseudocheirus occidentalis | reverse complement strand
AAAAAATCAATTAAAAATAAAATTAAAAGATAAATAAAGGTGACTCCGACAGTCCAGAGCACTAGGAGAGATTCAGACACTTAGGGGCTGTGTGACGCCTCTCTGTGCCTCAGTTTCCTCATCTGTAAAATGAAGGGGATAGATTTGATGAACTTTCAACTTTTAAAAAACTGTATTCTGGACTTAACCCTGAGTGCTCCTATCCCATCCCCTTGTTCAGCTGGCCAGTTCTCAGGACCCTCGTCCTCAGAGATGTACAGACAGGTCTTGCTCTCTGGCTGCCGATGTGTGGAGCTTGACTGCTGGAAGGGGAAGCCTCCTGAGGAAGAGCCTATCATCACCCATGGTTTCACCATGACCACAGACATTTTATTCAAGGTGGGATAACTGGGAGGGAAAAGGAGAAAGGGAGATCAGAGATCTGGAAAGGGGGTAAATCACTATGACTAACAGCTGGGAGGGCTCAGAGAAGAACTGAGATCTAGAACTTTAAGAAAAGGTAGCCTGGTGAAGGAGTAGGAGGGAGTAGATTATGAGGGGGGAGGGGCAAGGGGCTGTGTGAAGGGCATCCCTGGAGTTCTAATCACCACCTATTCCCCTCCTCCAGGATGCAGTGGAGGCCATTGCTGAGAGTGCCTTCAAGACCTCACTCTACCCTGTCATCCTGTCTTTTGAAAACCATGTAGACTCGTGAGTATCCTCCCTGTATCTCCTATCCCTCACCTCCATCTCTGGTCTCCCACTTCTATTTCCAGCCTCCTTGGAGCTCTCTTCAGTTTTCTCTAGACCCTGTAAGTTCCCATAAGTCCCTAGTTTCTGTCATCCAGGCTTCCCAGAAACCACTGGACCAACCTATTCTGGTGATTATATTTTAATGGAAGGGGAGAGCCAGGGTGAGAAAATGGCTTGGGGGCTCATCTTTTTCTCCATGAGATCAGGTGGGAGATGGGATGACACCTCCCTCTGAGGTCCACAGGCAACTTATTCTTCCCCTCACTCTTTTTGCTTGTTTTTTTTTAACTCTTAAATTTTTTTATTTAATTAAAAAGCATTTGTTTTCTTTCCCTCTCACCTTCTTCCTTGGGGAAAAAAAGAAAAAAAAAACCAAAGCCCTTGGAAAAAAATATGCAGAGTCAAGCAAAACAGTTTCCCACATTGGCCATGTCCAAAAATGTGTGCCTCATGCTTCACCTTGATTCCATCCCTTTCATGGTGGGTGGCAATATTTTGTCAGAAGGTGGGCAGCATACTTAATCCTTTGGATGAAGGACTGGTCACTGCACTAATTAAAGTTCTTAAACTGGTTGCAGTTGCTTGTCTTTAAAATGTTATTGTCTAAATTGTTCTGGTTTTGCTCACTTCACTCTGAATCAGTTCATATAAGTCTCCCCAGGTTTTTCATAAGCCATCCCTTCTATCATTTCTTACAGTACAATAGTATTCCATTACATTTCTATATCATAATTTGTTGCTCCATTGCTGAAATGATGGGTGCCTTGTTCCTTTCACTCTTACCTTACAACCTATTCCTTTCAGGCCCCGACAACAGGCCAAGATGGCAGAGTACTGCCGGACCATATTTGGGGACATGCTCCTCACTGAGCCCCTGGACAGGTTTCCTGTAAGTAGCATGCAGTCCTTGAAGAGAGAGATTGCTTCATTCTTTATATGTCTATCAACAGCACATATAAAAGTACCTGACACATAGTAGGCACATAATTAATGTTTATTGACCAACTGATCATTGTAGGGCCAGAGAACGATTAAGAGAATTGATCATGATTGATTACGAGATGCCTAAGATCTGTAGGAGAATTTCAGGTTTGGATCCTGTTCTATATGCCTCAGAGGAGATTAGCTAGCTTAGGTTAGATAGCATTTATGTAGTTTTAAGATTTGTAAAGTGCTCTGCAAATATTATTTCATTTTATCCTTATAACAACCCTGAGAGGTAGGTGTTATTATATATTTACAGATGAGGAAACTGAGGCAGACAGAAAATAAGTGACTTGCCCAAGGTCATATAGCTAGTATATGTCTGAGACTGGATTTGAACTCAGATCTACCTCCAGGTCCAGTGTTCAATCCTAGTTGAGGCCAGAGGAGAATAGGTGATACTTAGCTCTTACATTCTCCCCTCCATATCCCTCAGGTAAAGCCAGGGGTCCCACTCCCCAGTCCCCAGGACCTTCTGGGCAAGATCCTCATCAAGAATAAGAAGAATCAATGCTCAGCTCCTGTTCCAGCCAAGAAGGAACCCTGTGAGGAGACAGAGGGCTTCAGCCAGCCCAGTCCAGCCATGGGTGATGACACAGGTGAGAGGGCTTAAAGGGGTGGGCTGGATCACTGGGCCCAAGATAAGAGAGTGTGGAGTCAAAGAGGGTGATGGAGGGGAATTCAGACATGGGAAGGACTAGTCTCTGTCTCTGGCAAATGGGGGCCTGTTCTGGGGCATTATGAGGGATGGTTAACCAAGGCAGAGCTGGGGGGTGAATTTCCCCAGAGAAGATACTGATGAAGTTAGTGGGGAAGGCACTGGCATGTTACAGGAAGCACTAAATTTGGAATCTAGAAGATCTCAGTACAAGGTCTTAGTACAAGTCTTGCCTTGAGAGCATGCTAGCTTTGTGACCTTGGGCAAGTCATTGAATTCCTTGAACTCCAGTTTCCTCATCTGTAAAATGGACGGAATCATAGCCACTGTCTCAGGTTGTCAGTGAGGGTCAAATAAGATTGTGCATGTATAGCTCTTTGCAAACCTTAAAATCCTGTGTAAATGTAAGATATTCTTCTAACAGTGTGGGTTGGTGAAGAAGAAGCTGAGCTGGAGGAGGAGGAAGAAGAGGAAGAGGAAGAATCAGGTAACCTGGATGAAGAGGAAATAAAGAAGATGCAATCAGACGAGGTACGAATGAGAAGGTGGTGGAAAGGCACCCCCCTCTCCCCAACCAACCCAGAGGCTATTTCTTCCTCTGGCTCCTCCCCTAGGACCCCCGTGCTTTCAGCTCCTAGGTAGTCGAGTCTGGAGGGTGAGATGGGGTTTCAGGACAACTGAGTTCTCTAGACCTGGATCCTTGTTTCCTGTGAGCCCTCCCTATCCTTTCTTAGCTTGCTGCCCCCCTCTCTGTACCTTCCTCCAATCCCTATCTTTTCACCAGGGCACAGCTGGCCTAGAGGTGACAGCATATGAAGAGATGTCTAGTCTGGTCAACTACATCCAACCCACCAAGTTCATCTCCTTTGAGTTCTCCTCCCGTGAGAGAAACTGAGATAGGGTTGGGGGTTCAGGGAATTGGCAGAGAGGGACTTTGAGAGGGTGAGATGGTCACAATAAGGAGGCTGGGGAGGGAGAGGCCCCTGGGATAGAAGAGCAGAGGAGTGGTTGGGGTGGGAAGAGAACCACAGTGAGGAGCACTGTGGCAGGGGACAGGAGATACCATGCTTGGGAGCATGCCTCCACCCTCTTTTCATTTGCCCAATGGTCATGCACAATACTGTCCACAAATATTATGATCATAGAATCGCAGCTCAAAGGAGACCATAGAGGCCATCTCTTCCAACCACTTAATTTTACAGAGAGGGGAGGAAATGGGGCCCAGAGAAGTCAAGGTGACTTTCCTGACTTGATACAACAATAAATAAGTGTCTGAATTGGGATTCAGACCCCATTTCTTTTAACTCCAAATCCATCTGCCTTTGCCATGCTGCCTTTAGGCCTTGGGGGTAAGGGGTGCAGCCTCGTGCCAGCCAGAGGGGCCCTCAGGTTGTTAGTGGAGGCCAGGGGCCAAAGGAACCTGCTGACAATTTCTTTCCCACCCCAGAGAAGAATCGGAGTTATGTCATCTCTTCCTTCACGGAGTTGAAGGCCTATGATCTGCTCACCAAGTCCCCTGTGCAGTTTGTAGAGTATCCTTGAAGTTACAGATGGGGGGGAGCCCTGGATTTTTTTCTGCTGGGGAGGGTGTCATTGAACCATCTAGGAGAAGGTCTTTATGGGAGGGGGAGGGTCAGGGTGCTGTTGGGGTCCCTCTGACTGCTGGCCAGGATCCTATACACAGGACAGCTACAATAAGCGTCAGATGAGTCGGATCTACCCCAAGGGCACCCGAATGGACTCGTCTAACTATTCTCCCCAGATGTTCTGGAATGCAGGCTGCCAAATGGTTGCCCTCAATTTTCAGACTATGGGTGGGTACAGATCTTAGATGCTTGTGGCATGGGCAATTTTTTGCCCAGCACCCACCACCACCATCCTCCTTCTTCTCCCTTCCCCACCCCCTATGCCTATGTCCCTATTCTCTTTGTAGTGATTTTCTACATATGTGGCTCTTTGGGGGTGGTGTGTGTGTGTGTGTGTGTGTGTGTGTGTGTGTGTGTGTGTTTGTATCTGAGTATGCCTTTCTCCTCCCTGTTTTATTATTCTTTTCCTGCCCCAACCCTAGCAAAAGCTGAATCTCACACCCAAAACAGTCCTTGCCCCATATTGGGTCCTGCGTCTGTGGCCCTTGAAGGAGTAGGGGAGTGATTTCCTGGTGTGTGTCACTTTGATTCCCATCATTCCCTCTTCCCTTCTGAGGAAGAAAGGACAGAAACACACCGGAATGGAGAGAGGCAGGGTCAAGGACCTGCTTAACAAGTTAGAGGTGGAACTAGAAACCAAAGAGTTTGCTTGCCAGCTCTCCTTGTCACTACCCTTGCCGCCTGGCCAATGCTTAGTGGTCAAGGTGTACTTTGCCATCTGTCCTCCCATGTCCTTAGATATGCCCATGCAGCAGAACATGGCACTGTTTGAGTTCAACGGGCAGAGTGGCTACCTTCTCAAGCATGAGTTCATGCGCCGGCCAGACAAGCAATTCGACCCTTTCTCTGTGGATCGCATCGATGTGGTGGTGGCCACGACCCTCTCTATCACGGCAAGCACTGTGGGAGGAGCCAGGACCTGGTGGGGGTGGGGACGTATGGGGGAGGGGTGGGTAGCTCCAAGGGAGCTTTGGTTCCAGAGAGTGGGTTGGCCTAATGCCTTGGGTGATGAGTCTAGGGGAGGTGGGGGAGGTGGCACTCCTTCCCCTCCTCCCCTTCTCCTGAAATCCCAGAAAACTTCAACCCAAGCAGCTTCAAGCAGCTTCCTGCAGTAGCAGGTTACCTTGGAAACTGCCTCCTCCTCAGCACTGGAGGCTGCCTCTTAATCCCCATGGAAACAGAGGGGGAGGGCTGGAGGCTGGGATGGAGGGAAGGGGGAAAGGATGAAATAAGTATGGGCTGTGTGTGTGGGCAGTAGGTGCCCTGTACTAGTAAAGATGCTCAACCATACTGACCACAGGGGAAACTGAGGCAGATCATCTCTGGTATTCAGAATCCGAGTCCCAGATCTTAATCCTAAACACCAAACAAGGTTGTGTCTTGCACATGGCCAGAACAAAATGGAGGGACCCTCTCCATTCCCCCAAGTTTCTTTACAGTGTTTCTATGAAACCTTTGTGGTAGAGAACTATTGATCCCCCTCTGAAGAGGCCCTGGATCGGGGAACCTGAGGCTGGAGCCTCTCCTAACATTTCTTTACTCCTCCCTCCCTATCCCTGGTCAATAGGTGATTTCTGGGCAATTTCTGTCAGAACGAAGTGTCCGAACTTATGTGGAGGTTGAGGTGTTCGGCTTGCCTGGAGACCCCAAGAGACGCTACCGAACCAAACTGACACCTAATGCCAACTCCATAAACCCTGTCTGGAAAGAGGACCCCTTTGTCTTTGAAAAGGTGGGATGGGGGGGGACAGGGTGAGTCATGGGACAAAACATTTAGGGGTTGAGGAAACTAGTCAGGGGTCAGGGTCATAAGTCCCTCCACAGGACCCAGAATTCTATCCACAAGGATGAGAAAATTAATGAGATGAGTGGATGCCTACAAGGCTGGTGCCATTTCCTGCCTTCTCTATGCTCTCTCCCTCCTTCCCTTTCTTCTCTTTTGTGGTCTCCAGAAATCAAAGCCCAGTAGGCAGACATGTGTGTGTTTGGTGGTGTGCCTCTCTACCAGCATGGAATGCAATGCTTTTTGGTAACATGGGGACACCTGGGGCCCTATATTTGGCTATTATAGGATTGTAGGATCATAGAGATCACTGAGGGAGGTCCCAGTTGGGACTCTGAAACTCACCCTGGGTTCTCTGCCAGGGTGACACCAACCAAAGCCCCTCTTTCCATTAGACATAACTAGCAATTTTAGTACCTAGAACAAGCTTTGAAAAATTTGCCCTCAAGTCAGATTTCTGAGAGAAATTCAGTTGAAGGAGATAGAAAGAGAAGTTGGGACATAAGGCTCTGTTTGGTAAGAGAGCCCAAGATATTCCCAATGACAGGAGCAAGGCAGGAGAGGACAGAGGCCCTGTCTTCTGTGAGTAGAAATTTCAGCTTGAGGCTTTTATGGAGGCATGGAACAGGGTGAGACTGAGCTAGAGAGGAACTCACCTAGGGTATAACCACTGGGGGAGGAGACAGGCCATCTGGTACCTTTTTTATTTTAATTAATTATTCTTGCTAACTTATTTTTTAATTAATTTATTTTTAGTTTACAACATTCGGTTCTACGAGCTTTTAAGTTCCAAACTTTCTTCCCCTCCTTCCACTCTCCCTTCCCCCTCCCCAAGACAGTCTGCAATCCAACATAGGCTCTACATATATATTTACATCAAACGTATTTTCACATTAGTCATGCTGCAAAGAAGAACTAGAACCAACTGAATGAACTACGAGAAAGAAGAAACAAAATTTAAAAGACAGCAAATAGTATGCTTTGATCTGCATTCAGACTCCGTAATTCTTTGTCTGAATGTGGATGTCTTTCTAACTCATTGCTCTAAGTTGGTTTCAATTCATTCCCCGGCACTTAGGGCACCTTGCCTTTTCCAGACTGCCCTAAGATCAGCCCTAGGAGACAGGAAGGTCCTATGGAGTATGAAGGTTTTGTTGAGCCCAGACTGGATAATCAGGATCAAAAGGCATTAGGAATCAGCATCCAGTCAAGAAACCTTTTCGTATATATTTGGCTAGGTCTGGTAATGTGTTCCAGGTATACAGATCAGGTGTCAAGCATCAGGCACCAACCTTGACAAGCACTATTGCCTCCTCCCAATCCCATCCTCCGACTCACTTCCCACCCCAAGGACTCCAGAACCTTGGGAATTGTGAAGATGGAGAACACAGCTTTCTAGAGCTGCCTTACCAAAACTGGTTCTCTCTCCAGATCATGATGCCAGAACTGGCCTCTCTGAGAGTGGCAGTATTGGAGGAAGGAGGCAAATTCATCGGGTACCGAATTATCCCAGTCCATGCCCTACAGTCAGGTAAGGGCATCACTCTCAGGGAACTTTTGCTTAGGCATGGAGAAGAGGTAAAGGCCAGGAAACCTTTTGATGTGGGGACAGGTGGGGTAAATGTGGGAGGAAGAAGGGGGGATTCCTTGGATTGAGCTGTTACCTATACCAAGCCAGGCAACTGCTTCCCAGATGTAAGTATTTGTGATTTGGAGGGAGGGGGCCCCCCAACCAGCACGTCCCTAACTTGAGCTTGAGACAATGGAAACCAGGACTGGACACTCTGAGAGGAGAGGTGGGTGTCTGTCCAGGATCCTGACTGTAGATTAACCAGCATTTCTAGTGCTTAGAAAGGAAGGGAAAGGAATGGCAATGTCCTTGTCCAGTCTGGAGGAACAGCAATAAAGAGAAAGGGAGTTGACCTGAGACTTGATTGGTATAGGGACCTCTCAGATGAGGAAGACTCCCTCTACCAATGCCAATGGGCAGCTTTTCTGCAGCTCATAACCTTACACAGTTGCCTACGCCCCTGAGAAGACTTGGCTGCAGTCATATGAACAAAATGTATCAGAGACAGGGCTTGAATCCAGGCTAGCTCCAAGGCTGGCCCTTTATCCACTGTGCCATGCTGGTTCTCAGTAATAATAGCGAATCATGTTTCACATTTATCTTGCTTCTTTAATACTTACAAAGCGCCTTACAACAACTGTGGGAAGTACATAGTGGAGGCACGATTTTGCAGATGGGAAGGAAGCTAAATGGCTTGTCTGGAATGTCGTGTGCAGTAAATGATAGGTCTGGGGCTCAAACCCAGGTTTTTTCATACTAGGCCCACTACTCTTTCATCTAGCCCAGGGGTAACCCAAGTTTTACAGACATGAAGCCAGTTTCAGGGGATTCATTATTTTGGATGAGAAAAAGATACATTTCTATTTCCAACAATCTCTAACTGAATTTTAACATTTACTTCAATTATTTAAAAGCATTATTTTGAGCAGTCTGTAGGCTTCACTAGACTAACAAAGGAATCCAAGATCCACAAAAAAAGGTTAATCTAGAATCTGAATCACACTATCTCTAAATATCTTAATGGCCAAGAATCGTGGATCTAGAATTAAAAAGAGACCTTATGGATCATCTGGTCCAACACCCTAATTTTACAGATGAAGAAACCAAGGCACAGAGAGGTTTTTGTTTTATTTTTTAGTGATTTGTCCTAATATCACATTGCTATTAGGCAAGATTTGAATCCATGTCCTATGATTCTGGTAAAGTAGGGCTCTTTCCACAATGCCAGGTTGTTTCTCTTAAAAAGTCTTTTTTGGGGGGTAGTTAGGTAGTTGCAGTGAACAGAGCACTAGCCCTAGAGTCAGGAAGACCTGAGTTCAAATTCGGACTCAGACACAAAAAAAACTAGGTATGTGACCTTGGGCAAGTCACTTACCCCAAACTGACCTACTTTCTCCCCTCCAAAAATCGGAAAAAAAAAAAAGTATTTTCTGGGCCAATGGATCGATCAATCAACAATCATACGTAAAGTACTCATGGTGTGCCAAGCTCTGTACTAAGCCTGTTTTGATATAAACAAGAGCCTGATGTCACTACCAGGGGACCAAAGCCAGGGTGTAGAGGGTGGATGAGAGACCATTTGACTGAGGTCCACACATGTCCTGGCAGGGTACCATCACCTGTGCCTCAGGAATGAGAGCAACATGCCCCTCACCATGCCTGCACTCTTTGTTTTCCTGGAAATGAAAGATTACGTGCCTGACACCTGGGCAGGTAGGAGCCCCTGAGTCCCAGGACCTTGATGGGTGGGGAAAGATGGGAGGGCTTGAGGAATGAAAGCAGGGTGGGAGGTTGGCTGCCTCCCCTCTCCCCACCTCTCTATCATGTTCTGTGTCCCAGCTCCCTCCAGCCAGGGAAGGGATTGATGATAGTTCCTGGCCCTCTCGGGGCAGTATAGAGAAATAGCCCTAGTGAGTGAGGGAGAGTAGAGATGGGAGGCTGTGGTCACAATCTTGTCCCGGCAGCAGACTCATAATGTCTCCCTCTGCTCATAGATCTGACAGTGGCTCTTGCCAATCCCATCAAATTCTTCAATGCTCAAGACAAGAAGTCAGTAAAGCTGAAGGATACAGGAAATGACCCACCTGAAGTGAGTTCTCTCTGGTGTTGAGTAGGAGGCAGGAAGGCGTTGGCTGCCCTGGGATGGGGGAGAGGAAGAACAATTTACCCGGGGAAGTGGTCAATCCCTAAAGGAGTTCCCTTGCATTTTGGGGCACAGTTGAGGGGGACTTGGGATATGGGGAGAAGTTCCTTGGTGGAAGCCTTCCCTTTATCTCTCCCCCAATAGTAGAGAACTCCTGAGGACAGCAGCACCGTGTTTCTGAGAAAAAGGAGCATCAGTGTGCCTATGACCCTGCTAATCACTCTGATGTCTTCTCTCTATGACAGAGACCTTCGCCACAAAGGAACTCAGCTCTGGGCCAGGCCAATGGGGCCCTCACCTCTGCAGGCTCCTCTGTGGCCCCATCATCCAATGGTCCTGCAGGTACTAAGGGCCAGGTGGGCAGGATTGGAGTCAGATTTCAGGCTGGGAGTGTTTTGCTGTCCCTCTTGACTTATATTACTTCATCCTGAACACCACATCCTTCAGCCAAACTGGACTACTCACCCTCAAATACATTCTGTGTCTTTCCACCTCCGTGACTTGGCTCACGCTGTTTCCCATACTTAGAATGCCTTTCCTTGACCTCTGCTCTCTCGCCTGTTGAATTCCTACCCATCCTTTAAAGCCTAACTCAAATGCCACCTCTTCCACAAAGCCTTCCCTGATTCCCAGGGGCCTATAATCCCTTTTCTACTTAGATACCATGCGGCCTTTTTTGGTTTTGTTTTTGCATTTCTGTGATGCAGAACGAAATACTATGCAGTATAGTTATTTACGTTTTTTTCCTTATTCCCCTACTAAACTGTTAGTTCTTCTCAGTCAGGGACCATGTCTTATCTAAATTCTGTGTCTCCCTGAGTGTCCAATACAATGCTATGTGCACATCTTGACCAGGGATTCTTAACTTGGGGTCTGTGAACTTGACTTAAAAAATAATATATTTTTCAAAAAATATTTTCAAAATAATTGTTTTTTAATCCTATCTATTTTATCTTGTGTATTTGAAAACATTATTCTGAGAGGCTCATGGGCTCCACTAAGCCACCAAAAAGGTCCATGACATAAAAAGATTAAGATTTCCTGAATTAGATATTAAATAAATGCTTTTCCAATGACTATCCCTCCAGACATCCTTGTGCCTGGTCAGTGGGATTTGGATGGTCTCTGAGGGGGAAAAAAACAAAAACAAAAACAAACAAAAAAAAAACTTGTCTTTATCCATTCCCTGAACATATGAGTGGGAGCCTATGGGGTCAGTATGCTGAGTCATGGAAATCTCGGTGACTTGAAAGGGTCTGCAACACATGTTTCCCCAGTGCTGCTGAGAGGAACCTCTGGGATCTGAATCACTAGCCCTGAGAAAGTGTCAGGTCAGATGCATAGGCCCTGAAGGGAGAAAAGGCCATCCCCAAGGAAGCCCCCAAATCTCCCAAAAAGGAGAGCCAGGACAATTTCAAAGTCATGCTTCCTTTGGCTTTTACAGCAGCTGTGGCCTGGTTCAAGGAAGAAGCAATGAAAGAGGCAGCAGGTAAGACAGGCCTTCTGCACACAGAGGAATTCAAGACCAGAGCTCTGGGTCAGAGGCAGCTTGATCTAGATGCAGGGGTGGGGAGCCTGTGGCCTTCAGGTCACATGTGGCCCTCTAGGTCCTCAAGTGTGGCCTTCTAGGTCCTTAAGTGTGGACTCAGTCAAATTTTGACTCAAAGGCTGCACTTGAGGACCATAGGACCACGTGTAGCCTGGAGACCTTAGGTTCCCCACCCCTGGAAGAAAGAGTATTATCTCTGGAAACAAAGGACCTGGTTCAAATCACACCTCCGATGTGACCCTGGGAAATTCATTCAACTCCATGGGGCTCAGTTTCTTCACATGTAAATTTCAGGAATGGAATGGCATAGATGGCACTGAGGCCCCAGCTACCTCTGAAATTCTGGGATCTGGTAACCTAGTTCCCAAACAGCAATTCCCTCCCTCTCAACCCCCACCTTGAGTGGTCTAGATCAGCAATTCTCAGCCTGTGGATTATGTTCAATTTAAATACATCCTGCAAATCAAATATTTACATTACAATTCATAATAGTAGCAAAATTACTTTGAAGTAGCAACGAAAACAGTTTTATGGTTGGGAGGTCACCACAACATGAGGAACTGTATTAAAGGGTCGTGGCATTAGGAAGGTTGAGAACCACTGGTCTAGACCCTAGAATGATAAAGCTGTAAGAAACCTTAGCCATCACTTAATTCAGACCAAGCATTTCCTGGATTAGAAAACTGAGTCCCAGAGAGGTCAAGGTCTTCTGTCTGGTAAGTGTCCAAAGCAGGGCTCCCTTCATCTGAATACAAGTCCAGGGTGCCATCTTGCCTCTGAAATAGACACTTACCTTTCCAGCTTGGCCATCTGCCTCTTTCTATATGGGTGTGCTTGTTTTTATTGATTTGTCTTCTCTTCCTCCCCCAGTAAAAGTCTACCTAATCTTTCTGCCTCATTCCTGTCTTACTCAGCTTGTAATAGGTCAATATGATCGATTCCACTGGTGATGCTTAGTTTCAAAGGATTTCTTCAGAGCAACCTTGACTCACTAGAATGAATCCACAATTCTGTTCACACTCACTCACTCATAGCCTCTTCTGTCCCTTACGGGAGGGAATCACTCAAGCCAAGACACAACTTTACAAGAAAAAAAAGACTATAAAGCACTATAGTCACATAGAAACAAACTCCCAGTAGGAATGGGTCTCAAAAGCCAACCAGTCCAAACTACACCTGTGTTCCTGACATGTGGTCATCTAGCTTTTGCTTGAAGATGCGAGCGCTTGTGTGTGTGTGTGTGTGTGTGTGTGTGTGTGTGTGTATGTGTGTGTGTTGAAGTAATGGTGTACTGGTGACTGTTTAATGGGTTAAATGGTTAATTGTTCTCCGAAAAAAGAAAATGTATATGATACTTTTGAGTTTAATCTTCTCATTATTAATATTGTTGTTATCACTTTCTTCAGTCTGTACAGTCAACAAAATAGGAGGCTGAGGCCTCATTTGTATCATTGGGCAATTTCTGGGGTGTAAATACTTGCACTGAAAATTAAACAATTGGCTCATCAGGGCCAGTTCAAGTTGGCTCCAGCATACCCCTGGATGGAATACTCCATCCACCTCCTAGGCAACTCATTCTACTTCTGGATTGTTCCAGTTGTTAGGAATTTTAAGCTAATATCATCTCTCTATGTGGGTGTCTCTCTCTCTCTTTTTTTTGGAGGCAAATTGGGGTTAAGTGACTTGCCTAAGGTCACACAGCTAGTTAAGTATCAAGTATCCTAGGTCAAATTTGAACTCAGGTCCTCCTGACTCCAGGACTGGCTCTATTCACTGCACCATCCAGCCACCCCAATATCTGTCTCTTTATTAACACTCTCTCCCCCATCATCCCCAGCTCTCCTACTACTTTGCTCCTAGTTCCAGTCTCTGGGACCAGGAAAATTAATCTCTGTCAGTGTGGTATCCCTTAAATATGTGAAGGTCTCTGCCTCCTCTATTCCCTCCCTTCCTCTCCTCTCCTCTCATCTCCAAGTCCTTCTTTCTCCAGAATGAACATCTCTAGTTCCTTCAACTGATCCTTAAATAATATAGTCTGGAGGCTTTTTGCCCTCATGGTTACCTTCCTAGAGATACTCTTCAGTCTATCAAGGACCCACCTGAAATGCGACCCTAGGAAGTGAGCACATTATTTCTGTACGGTCTAACTAGGGCCAAGAACAGTGGGACCATCACTTCCTTATTCTTGGATCTTTGTCTCTCAGTACAGCCTAATGGGGCCTCAAGGTCACATGTGGCCATCTAGGTCCTTAAGTGTGGCCTTTGACCTCCAGGCCCCAGGTTCCCCACTCCTGGTTTAGAATAGGAGCTTTCTTGGCTGTCACAACACACTGTTAATTCATGTAGAGCTTGCAGCCCACAAAAACCCCCAGGTCTTTTTCAAACAAATTGCTTCCTAGCCATATTTTCCTCTCATCTTATACTTAGGAGACTAATTTTTTAAACCCAAAGTGTCAGACTTTGCATTTATCCCTATTGGATTTCATCTTCAGCCCAGGGTCCTAGTCTATTCAGGTCACTTGAAGCCTGACTCTGCCATCCAGTATGTTAGCTGTCCCTCTTGGCTTTGTATCATTCGTGTATCTGTTAATCATGGCATCTATGCCTCCACTGGAGTCTCTGGGGCAGCTGGTTGGTGAAGTGAATGGAGAACTGTGCCTGTAGTCAGGAAGACTGGAGTTAAAGTCTGGTCTCAGATATCAGTAGCTGTGTGAGCCTAGGTATGTGACTTTGTTTGCCTCAGTTTCCTTAACTGTAAAATGGGGGTAATTATAGCACCTTCCTCCCAAGGCTATTGTGAGGACAAAATAAGATCATTGTAAAGTGCCTCATCTGGCTGGTGCTTGGTGCCTTGGTAATCAGGGCTTATTTCTTAACTCCCTTTCCTCCTCCCTTTCTCCTTTTTTTCTTTCCTTTCTCCTTTCCTTCTTCCCTTCCTTCCTTCTTCCCCTCCTTCCCTCTTTCCTTCCTTCCTTCTTCCTTTCCTTTCTTTTTCCCTTCCCTCTTCTTTCCTTCTTCCTTTTCTTTCTTCTTCCCTTCCTTCTTTCCCTCCTTCATTCCTTCTTCCTTCCTTCTTTCTTTTTTTGTCTTTTTTTTTTGGAGGGGGAAGGCAGGGCAATTGTAGTTAAGTGACTTATCCAAGGTCACATAGCTCCTCCCTTCTTTCTTAAAATGCTAAACAGAACGGCTTCCCTCTGGGGAGCAAAAAGACCCCTCTCTTCTCTTACGTGTTGAAACAAATTATGTCTCCCCTCCCATACCTCCCATCCATCCCATTTGGGCTCCACAGAACCTCAGACAGCCACCGTGGAGGAGCTGCAGCAGTTAAAAGGGTTCCTGAAGCTTCAGAAGAGACAGGAAAAGGAACTTCGGGAACTGGAGAGGCGAGGAGCCCGGCGTTGGGAGGAACTCCTGCAAAAGTATGCCAACCTACAGGCTGAATTGACCCCCCAGAGTGGATGCAGGAAGTTATCTGTCACAAAGGGATCTCGGAAGAAGAGGTAATGGTCAGGGTGGACCTTGTCGCTGCTCCATGGTTCTCTGGCCCCATTTCTTACATCCCTGTATCCAGGTAGAGAAGGCTGGTGATCCCCTCTACCTTGGACCCCTGGGTTGTAGTGCCATCACCCTCATGACCCAGATGGGAAAAAAGCACAGAGGTGGTCATTATCTAACTTAGGGACATGGAGCATCTCTACCCAGGGACTGGATAAAGGAAGAGAGTAATGTAGGAATTCAACGGCACTCATCCCTATGCCCCTTGCTGTAGGCAGGACTTCCTTTGGGCCTAAGGGCACTGAATGGGGTCTTGGAAAGTCCGGAAAGGGTGTCCTCAGTGTCCTGCATCCCTTTGGACATTATAGAAACTTGCCCTTTGAGGAGACCAGTAGGATCAGACCAGTGGAGGTGCCAGAAAGCACAGATGGGCGTGTTCAGGAGCTGAAGGAGAAGCTGGAGGCAGAACTGTACCAGCAAGGGGAGGAGCATTTTGAGAGCATCATGAAATGGAAGGAACAGCATGGCATGGAGGTATGCGCACCAGGAATCTTGGGAAATCAAAGCCTGGCACTGGGGGTCCTCTCCCTGAAGGCCACTTGAAGGTGTGGCACCCACCAGGCCAATGTGCCAGGGAATAGATGGTTTGTGCCATCCCGTCCTCCTCCTCCAAGTCAGGGAGAACATAGTAGTCCACAGGCAGGAGTAACATCCAGATGTCAATGCCCAACATAAGAGCATAGACCTGAAGGTGGAGGAGACCTCTGAGGTTAGCTAGTCTAGAGTTCTTAGCCTGAACTTTAACATTTTTAAAATATTTTGACAGCTGTATTTCAATATAATTTATTTCCTTTATAATCCTACATAGTTTATTTTATACACTTAAAAATCTTATTCTGATGGGGGTTCATCAGTTCTTCTAGACTGCCAAAGGGTTCCATGATGCAGAGAAGATAAAGAATCCCTCTTCTAACTCAAATCCTCATTTTACAGATGAAGAAACTGAGTCATACAGAAATGAAGTAGCTTCTCCAAGGTCACACAGATAATGCCAGAGGAGATATTCAAACCCCTGCCCTCTGACTCCAAATCCAGTGCTCCTTCTTTTTCTTTGTGCTTTTTTTTGGAGGGGGGAGGGCAGGGCAATTGGAGTTAAGTGACTTGCCCAAGGTCACACAGCTAGTAAGTGTGTCAGGTGTCTGAGGCTGGATTTAAACTCAGGTCCTCCTGACTCCAGGGCTGTCCAGTGCTCTTTCCATGGTGTAAGAGGGTTTCTTCTACATCCCTTGTCTGAAATGATCCTCTGTCATTTCCTTTTCCATCCCTCCCCCAGGAGGTGGTTAAGATGGACAGTGAGGGTCAGTAAGAAGGTCTTTAAACTCTTCCCTCTCCCCCTTCTTCCCAACACTAGCAAATCGCCAAAGTGATGGAGCTGGCCCAGGAGAAACAAGCGGCTGAGATAAAGGCTCTCAAGGAGTCTGCAGAAAGGTATGGAGGGTAGCATAAGGTGGAGACGTTGTGGACTAGCACCTTTCCCCTTTCTAGGCAGCCAATAGGTTCATTTGACTCACAGATTTAGGAACCCTTGGAGATCAAGTCCAATTCCCCCATTTTTGCTAATGAGGAAACTGAGGCCCAGAGAGGTTATATGACTTGCCCAGGGTCACACAGGGAATAAGTATCTGAAGCAGGACTTGAACCCAGGTCATCCTAACTACAAGTTCAACATGGCTATGCCATGCTGTCTTTCAAGGTCTCTGAGCCCCGGCCTAACTCCATCACATACAATTTCTCTCTTCTGGTAGCAACACCAAAGAGATGAAGAAGAAGCTTGAAGTCAAGAGGCTAGAAAGGATTCAGGCAATGAGCAAGATCACCAGTGACAAGATGGCCCAGGAGAGGTGAGGGGGTTGGAGCCCACATACGTAGATCTTCCTTTTTCTGGCCCTGACTCCAGAGCCCTTCTTCTTATCTCTATCCATCCTGTTGGTCCTTGTTTCCCTTCCCCAAGTGAGCTCAGACTCACCTGAGCAGGACCTCCTTCCCCTATGAGGACTTTCTGTTCATTTTTCCCATCCGTCCCCTTTCCTAGGCTGAAGAGAGAGATTAACAGCTCACATATACAGGAAGTGGTTCACATCATCAAACAGGTAAGTAGACTGTAAAACCCGGCCATGCCTTTGCTTCAGGCTGCCACAAGCCTCCCCCCTCTCCTACCTGAAGGAAGGAGAGAGGGACCAGGTCTGAGTCATTTAGACAGCAATTTATACCCCTTCTCCAGGTGCCTTTGACATCTGTAGGGGAGATACACTCAGAATTTGCCCTTGTTCTGGGCCTGATTATTCTGTTGTCTTGGACTGAAGAGGTTGTGGCAAGCAGTCTTTTTTTCTGGACAGCTTTCCTGGGTGGGTGAGGAGCAGCACATGAAGCAGTTTGGAAAGTAGGAGAAGGCTTCCTGAGACTGGGGGATTAGGAGGATGGAGATTGAAGGAGAAGGAGACCCAAGTGGATCCTGTTGAGACTTCCTTTGGTCTCCTCTTGGGGGACCCTCTTTCTGCCTAGATGACAGAGACCCTGGAGAGACACCAGGAGAGACTGGAAGAAAAGCAGGCAGCCTGCTTGGAGCAGATCCGGGAGAAGGAGAAGAAGGTAAAGGCTCTACACCTTGCTCTACCCCACCCCCTTCCCTGGGGGCTTTAACTTCAGCAGACCCAGTTCAGGTGTCCTGGGGGAGCCTTATCTTAGAGCACCCAGAGACAAATGAAGGGGGCCCTGGGCTATGGGGAGGATCTAATCAGGCAGGAGACAGTGGGGTGGCCTCACAATTTCACATCAACTAGATTATAGCCAATAGTAAACTTTAAAATACATTTTTTTTGCATTTGGGTAATCTCCCCATACCTGCTCTCCCTCAGTAGAACCCTCTCTTAGAACAAGGGAGTATAGCTAAGCAAACCATATTAAGACAGTGATGTTATCTGAGAATGTATGCCTCATTCGGCACCAGTAGCCCCTACTTCATCATTAGTCCTCTGAGGTCAAGATTGGTCATTATACTGATAATTCCTTTACTGTGATTTTCTTGATACCATTTTGGCCATTGTTTGGCCATATCATTCTCTTGGTTCTGCTTTCTTTCCTCCGCCGCCATTCATTGAAATGTTCTCTATTTTGTTTCCTTTTTGATTCCATTAAAGACCTCTGTTATTACTGATTCTGTCTAGGTCCAGGGGCCGGTAGAAGGATGACTCAATTCTCTTCTTCCCACAGGCCTTCCCAAAGGCCATGCCAGCTGACACAGCATCCTTTTGCCCTGTGGGAGCCTATAACAGGCTGAGACTTGCCTTTTTCCATTGTTAGAGCCCAAGGAGATAAGGAGGTGGGAAGTCAGGCAGGTGTAAAGTGGGGGCAACTGATCCCTCCCTCTCTCTGATCTGATCTCTGCTGTATATCTTCCCCAAAGTTCCAGCAAGAGGCATTGTCGGAATATGAGGAACGGATGAAGGGCCTGGAAGCTAAGGTGAAGGAGGCGGTCAAGTGCTGCCTCAGTTTCCCTCAAGACGCCCATGATAAGAAGCTGGAGACCCCTGGTGCTTTGGAGGAACCTTCAGAGGAGGCATCTCGTCCATCTTCCCAGCTAGATAGCCATCTCTAGTCTGAAGATCTCCCTTCCCATTCTGGGAGGAGGGCAGACCTGCAGCTGGGGAATGTGCCTCAAACCCTGCTGTCCCACTGAGACACCTGCCCATGTTCCCTTAATTTAAAGGGAGTCCAGAGTGCATACTAACCTGAGGGGAGTGGGCCTCTTCTGGGGGCCTGGCTGTGATACCCTGACACCTGTTCTTTAGCCCCATCTACAGTTTCTGACATTCAACTCTCCCAGGCAAAGGTCAGGAGGCAGGAGAGGGTTTGGTTTTAAGCCAGTCCCCTAGGAGTCAAACAGCCCTGGGCAGGACTGAGAAAAAGAACACTTTTGATCTGGTCGGGTCTTGGGACCTCTCAGAAGAGCCAGCCTCTGTAAAGGTTTGTTAATCATAAAGGTGTCAATCTAAATGCATTTATTTATCCTTGCTCCTTATCCAAATTAGTTCCACCTACTGTTGTCAATTCTCAAGGAAAATCCAGGGTTACTCCTCTCAAGTCTATCAATATAAGGACTGAAAGCATCATTCCAGGGTAACTCCTGACTCTGGATAGATCTTCCCTGCTCGGTGAACCCAGAATCCATGCACTTAAACTGTTCTGAGTTTTTCCTGGTCTGGAACAGTTTCAGACAAAGGATTCTTCCCAGGAAAGGAGGGCCAGGTGTCCTCTCTTCCCTGCCACCTACTGAGAGAAGATGACTCAGAAGGAATATCCTACCTTTTCCTGGCACTTTTGTTCTTTAGGGTCCAGAAAACAATTCAAGCGTAGCAGTGAATGATTCAAGGAACCCCAGCATCTAGAGCTCATGCATTACTCAGACTATCCTTCCTTCCCCACTCCACTTGTCCTGGGGTTAACTAAGTATAAAATCTTGGGGCTGTCTCATCCTTTCCCTTTAATTGTCTCATTCATTCTGCACCCCCTTCCCTAAGCCCTCTCCATTCTTTCTTCTTGTCTATGAACCTCAAGAAACCAAGACAGAACTCAGGCCTCTAAGCCTCTAGATAAGTGTTCCTTCCTCCTCACCCCCACATTCTCTATCAGAGGAAACTGATTCTGCAGGATGGGTGAGCCGCATGGGCAAAATCATTTGTGCCTAGTGGACGAAGTGGGAGGAAGAGAAAAGGTCACTATCTGTTCCAATATCATTTCAGATTATTTATTATTTGTTTTCTTTTTTACTCCATTAAAGACCTACTATCTACTGAAGCCTGAGGTTCTGTTCTAGATCAAGGGGCTGGAATGTTCCTGATGAGAAGATAAACTCTTGCCATCTTCTCCCTCTACCCTAAAAACCTCAAGTTACGCCCTACAGCTCTGAGAACCATGGCTACCCTTGTGAGTCCCTTTCTGGGGGGGAAGAGAAGGTTCTTTACCTGGGACCAGTACTGCTAATTACCCTCCAGACAGAATGTCCTTGTCCTTTCTCTGAGCGAGGAAGCAAATTTCCTTTCCTTTCTCCAAATATTTTTCCCAAATAATACAACAGGAAGGAATCCCTGTCAATGTCTTAGCCAGCCAATAAAGAGATAATGTTGATGGTGAGAATCTCAATCCCTCAAATTATACCATGATGGTTGCCATGGACCAGTCATTCGCTCTACCTGTGTTTGAAACCAAACCTTCCTTCTCTGAAGGAACTAGAAAATGGGCATAATTTTTCTAGTATTTCTATGCCCCTTTCCCCGTCATAATTTGTCTTACCTGTTCTAATTATCATTTTTCTAGTCATTTCCCTCAGGACCTTATTCTCTTGGGTTCATAGGCTAAATCATAGGATCAAAAGACCAAGAAGGAACCTTAGAAATCAGTGAGTCCAGCTTCTTAGTTTTTTATTAATGAGTTTTAAAAAAGTTTTTCAATGACCATGCATTGTTTTTCTCTCTGCCACCACCACCACTTTCCCCACTGGAAAAAAAATAAAAGGAAAAATCAAACCTTTGTAACAAACTATAATTAAACAAAATATAATTCCCATATTGGCAGTCTAAAACTGTGTCTTATTCTGCATATTATCCCATTGTCTCTCTGTCAGAAGATGGTTAGCATTCTTTCATCACTGATCCTCCTTAATTATGCCAACCTCTTAGTTGAAACTGAGGGCTAAAGAGTGGCTTGCCCAAAGTCATGCTAAGCAGACCTTAGACTTGAACTCAGCTCTTCTGAGTCTATATCCGTTGCCAACAGATTGGAATCCTGGTTGATGTATTATCCAACCAGTAAAGGGTCATTCTAAGGAGTGATGTTAATGGTGAGACTCAGCAATTTCCAGCCCTTGAATCATACCATCATGGTTTCGGTGGGTAGTCACTCGCTATACCTTTGTGTAAGGCCAGCCCTTCCTCTGAAAGCCCTGTGCTATTCTGAGTTTTCTTGGTCTGGTTGGGGAGGGCTTATCCCAAGTGTGGGGAGTGCCAGGAAACAGTTGTTTTCATATCTTCCATTTAAAGAGAATGCCATCAGCTGGCAACACCTGGGGCACAGAAAGTACACAAACAAGGGGCATCCCCCAGTGGCCGTGGTCTCAGGGATCCTGCCAGCCTGCTGGCTACACCTGTCGGTATTCCTGGATCCAGCGGCACTGGCCTCCTTCCTGTTCTTTGACCACGATGCTGCTGTCTCCTGACTCTGGACATTGCCCCCCTCCCACCCCTCCCCACCATTTGTTGTTCCTCATGCCTGGAATTCTCTTCCTCTTCCTCTCTGCCTCTGGCTTTCTCTGTTTTCCTTCAAGTCCTAACTAAATTCCCACTTTCTACAAGAAGCCTTTCTTGCTGCCCCTTAATTCTAATGCCTTTCCTCTGTCATTTATCTCCAGTTCATCCTGGATATATCTTGTCTGT
>CM053598.1:153159406-153247238 GCA_028646575.1 Pseudocheirus occidentalis | reverse complement strand
TGTCTTTCTTTGTGTCCCCAGGAAGCACACAGTCAGCCCTTACTGTCACTTACTGGCACTCAGTAAACACTATCACTTACTGGCACACTTACTGGCACACTTACACTTATAGTAAATAGTGAACACTATTTATTGACTGACTGACTTGGATCAGGAGACACTGGTCCCCATAATCCAAGCTTAATAAATCAGGCTGCAGCTAATAGACAGCTTTGACGTGGTGGAAAGAACACCGGATTCATAATCAGAGATCCTGGGTTCAAATCCTGCCTCTGTCCTTTTCCTACATAACCCTGGGCAAGTTATTTAACATATTGGGTCCTTGTTTCCTCAATTTTAACGGGAAAGAGGCACAAAGTAGGGCTTGGACTACTCTAAGTAGTAGATAGAAGGCCGGGCCTAGAGTCAGGAAGGCTCATCTATATGAGTGCAAATCTGGCCTCAGACACCTGTGTGACCCTGGGCAAGTAATTTAGCCCTGTTTGCCTCAGTTTCCTCATCTGGAAAAGTAACTGGAGAAGGAAATGGCCAACCACTCCAGTATTGAAAAGAAAACCCCAGGCGGAGTTAGGAAGAGTCAGACACGAATGCAATGACTAGCCAAGCTTCTTTCTGGATCTAATCTACAGGATTCACCGGATTCGCTCCCTCTGACATCCCTCTTCCTCCCGCCCCCCAGTATGAAGACAGAGTCCTGAGCTAATGATTAGCTCTACTCAGGGCAGCTACTTCTCTTAGCTCTGTGCTCCAGCAGCAGGAGCGATTCCTTTCCAAGGACTTCTCTCCCCTTTCACCCATTCCTCTTCCTTCTAAACATCCAAACATCAAACAGCCTTTCCTGAAACAAGCCTCCACGTACAGCTGGAAGCCTCCGATTCCATCTCCGGCTGCTGGGGGGGGGGGGGGGGGGAGCAGGACAGAGTAGGAATTCCCTCAGGGATCCAGGCACGTGGGGCTGGGTCAGAGTCGGAGGGGCTGGGATGGAGCTGAATCACAGTATCTCCCAGTTTCTGACTAGTGACTCAAGCGGTCTAAAGAGGCTGGGGAAAGGGGGTTGGGGAGCAGAACCGGGGAAAGGGAAGGCTGTTTTATTCTTTCCTCTCCAAGGTATCCTGGACTTCTTTAGTCCAGGCCCTGGCAGTGCCTAAAGCAACCCGTCTGGAGCTAGGCAGCTCTCTTTTCAGCAGGGCTTGGATTAGTCTTCTCTCCATAGGACCAGGCCATTAGGCAGTTTCCATGGGGGATGAGGGGGAGCAGATCTCTTTTGACTTCCTTAATTCTCCAGAAAAAGTGCTAATGGCTAAACACCCTTTAAGAGCCTGCTGTTTGTTGGCACTACTCAACATACTTACTCTTCATTTGACTATAGGGAAAGGTATAGAGAAAGGGATGGGGGGGGCTCCCCCAAGGGCATAAGAAACCAGGAAGCTGGTGGTAGCAGGGTCTGTAATGGGGCTCAGGACCCTTAAGTTTCACTTATTGCTTATTGATTTGGAAGAGCCAGAGATAGTCTGTCCCCTCTCCTGCCCTATGCCTCAGTTGCCTTCTTTGAAGCAAAAGAAAGCTCTTCACTCCCTCTCCCTGGTCCTATTGTTGATTAAGAAATCAAAGTGGCCCTTGCTGATTCAACCTCCCCCTCCCTCACCCAAAGATGCTTTGTAGATTCCTCATCCAGGTGCCATGAAGACCCAGGCATGACCCTACCTAGCTAGTGCAGCATGACAGGTTGAGGGGAGACTGGGTGATAGATGAGGAGAGGGAAGAGGCTGGGCTAGCACCTGCAGACAGACAGGCTGCTCTTCTCTGGGAAGCCCTTCTCTTTCAGCCCTGCCTGGGGAGCAGGGCGAGGGGGAACCAAGAAGTGGGGGTGGGGTGGGGCTGAGGGAAGGAAGGGGAGGGGGAAGCTGCTTCTCCCGAGGTTCTGTCTCCTTGTCAGTGTTCTCCCTTAAGAGACAGCTTCTAATTCAGGCTGTTTGTGCCTCTCCTCTGCTTTGTGCTAAAGTCTCAGCTTTTTTCAGCTCTGCTATTTCTTCCTGGTTCAGAATGTACCCACAGAGAAGTCAGAGCAGCCGGCTCCAATGTTATAGCCTTGGCCTTTCTGGATGGCAACGCTGCCAGAGGGGTGGGTAAAATTGGACCCCTTTTAACAAAGAGGTCCAATTGGTCCCCTTAGTCACACCTTAGGGTGAGATCCTAGGATTCTCCTTTTCTCCTGGGTTTTGCTTTTGTATGTACCAAGGTAATGAGAACATAAGGCTAATTGGGCTCTCATGAAGCAGGAAGGACAGGTACTAAGGGCTTGGCAACAGGTATGGTAAAAGGGAAGGTTGGCTTTGGAGTCGAAGGTCCTGGGTTCAAATCCCAGTTCCTCCAGTGATTTGTGATATTGGGAAAATGACTTTCATTCTCTGGGCCCCGATTTCTCCACTGGGGGGGGAGTTTAAATTGACTGACCTCTAAGAGTTCTTTCTCCTCTAAATCTATAAGGAGAGGGAACAGGCAGAGTAGGCCCATGGACCCAGTGTATTTCTTACTACATGTGTGATGTTTGGCAACCCTCTGGGTCTCAGTTTCCCCATCTGTAAAATGATGAGGCTGGCCTAGATGATGTTCCTGCTCTAACTATTTAGGTCATTAAACAGAGGAGGCCAGAGCTGATCATGGAGCTCAGGGCTATCAAGTACATTCTTTTTCTCCGTTCTTTGCCATCCACACAGAGAATCAAGCACATATTTCCAACAATTCTAATCAAAGATGCTCTTTCTCTTACTATTTTTAAGACCTTGGGGAATTCTTTATGTCTAAATTGAGGAAATGGGACTAAGCCTTTGAAGTCCATTGCTCAGACTCAGGAAGCATTAAGGTGGGGGAAGGGAATGAGACACAAGGAAGAGAAAAGATGGATGGATAGTCAGGAACTGAACCCAGAAACTTTAGCTCCCCCCTTGTTTCTAGATGAGAAGGGGGGGAGAGAGGCAGGCTCATGTCCTGTCAGAGTTCAGCATAGAGATCTCTCAGTCACATTAGCATTTCCCAACAATGCTAATCCCTGATCCCCAGAAACACTGTCTTCATTACTGTGCTAGGAAATATATGGTGATAAGGAAACCTCTGGTATATAGGCACCCCAGTCACATCCCAAAAGGCCCTGGGTCTATTTCCAGAATACTATTCCTAGTAGTGATGGTAGAGATAAGAGGCTCTGAGCATTATGGGACAATGTGGTCTGAAGGTTAACATGTTACCAAATCACAGACTCTCAGTATTAGAAAGGACCTCATCTAGGCCAGTCCAGGCTATGCTCTAAAGATTGGTAGGGGTGGGGAGGAAGTTGAATTGGCATAGCCCATATCAAACTTGGGGAGGGGTGGGGGGATAGAGAAAAACACATTCTTCAAACCTGTGCATCATTGCTCAAAAACTGAAAGCAATTCCTCTATTTTCTTCCTGAATAAAGTACAAACATCTTAGTCGGGCATAGGACGCTCTCCAAATCTGGCTCAGTCTACCTTTCCAGAATCATCTCTCACTATTCCCATTCTCATACTCAGTACTCCAGCCAGAACTAGAACTGTCACATTCTCATGCTACCCTTCCAGATCCCTCTAACTCTTCCCTTGCTTTCCCTTGGGGCCTGAATAAGATTTTTCCCTGTCATCTATCTCCTGTGGAACTCCCTTCTTTCCTTGGAATCACAGATCTAGAGCTGAAAAGGATCTCAGAGGTCATCCAACTCAACCCCTTCATTTTTACAAATGAGGAAATTGAGGCACAGGGAGGATAAGTGACTTGTGCAAGGCTGCAGAGGTAGTCAAGTTCAGAGATGGAGCCTTGAAGGCACAACATAGGTTCCAATTCTACCACATTCAATACCCTCATTTTGATGTGATCTCCCGTCCCAAATTTCTTGTGGTATTTTGGCCCCTTTCTTTGTACTTATTTATCTAAATTATATGATGGTCATTTAACATGGTATATATGGGGTTTGGGGAGAGATTATACTCTATATTTTATTTGTATTTTCAGTTCCAGTTTCTCTTTCTCCCTCCACCCCTCCCCCTCTCATTGAGAAGGCAAGAAATTTGATACTTGTTACACATAGGAAGTCATCCAAGTCATATTTCCACATTAGCCATAACATGTTATATGTGATTTTTTTTCCCCTATCTGAATGTAAATTCTTTCAGGGAAGGGATTATTTCTGACTTATCTTGTCCAGAGTAAGTGCTTCATAAATGTTTACTGAATTGAATTGAATCAGATGAAGTGAATGCATGTGGGCATTTTACCTTCTGGCAAAATAGAAGGGTTGGAGAACATTGCTTTGTGTCCTGGGACTTCCAAATCTTTGGTGGTTGAAGTACGGAATTTTTTTTTTTCATTTTGGAGGGGGGAAGGTACAGCAATTGGGGTTAAGTGACTTGCCCAAGGTCACACCCTAGTAAGTGTTAAGTGTATGAGGCTGGATTTGAACTCAGGTCCTCCTAACTCCAGGGCTGGCACTCTATTCACTGTGCCACCTAGCTGCCCCCAAATGTAATTTGATGTGAGAAATGGGAAACTTAGAAATATAATATCCCTTAAGCTCCTACTTCATCACATACCTTCCCAAGTCCAAACCATTTTTGGAGCAGAAGCTTCTATTTCTTTTCTTTATTCACTCAAAGCATTTCTTCATCCCTATAATGGTTATGGTGTAGAGGGAGCCTTCATTTCTCTCCTCCCTCCCTCACATGTCAGTCAAAATCTAACTGGTCTTTTTATTGCCCTCTTAAGATTCCTTGGTTAGCTAGATGACTCAGTGGATAGAGGCCTGTGCCTAGAGTCAGGAAAGCTTGAGTTCCAATCCAGCTTCAGACAATTGTGACCCTGGGCAAGTCACTTAACTTCTGTTTGCTTTACTCCACTGGAGTAGGAAATGGCAGACCACTCTAATAACATTTCCAAACAAAACCCCAGGGACAGCATGGTCCACAGGGTCGTGAAGACTCAGACACAATTGAAAAGCAACTACAAGATGCCTTGGGTTTTATCATCTTTCTTCAGTCTACTCTGCTTGTGTGGAAAGCTTTCATAGGGTCATAGTTTAAGAGGTAAAAGGGAACAGAGAGGTCATCTAGTGCAATCCTTTCATTTACAGATGGCAAACTGAGGTCGATGAGGTTGTGACTTATCCAGCATCACACAGGTAGTTGTCAGACATAGGGTTTGAACCCCGATCTTCTTATTCCTGAGCCAATGTTTTTCTACTGAACCACCTATGTTTTCCGCTTATCCAAATCCCACACCCATCCTTTAAGGCCCTCCACAGTTTAGATTCCAGCCTCTTTTTGACTTTCCCCACCATCTGTGCCCAACAGAACTTCTCCTTTCCCTCAACCCCTATAAATACCCATATTTGATTCTCTCATTTGACATTTGGATTGTTGGTCACCTTTGTCCCTTTATGTGTCTAATTTCCCCACCTGAACTGCATGCAGTAAGCTCCTTGAGGGCCAGTAAGGACCTGTCCTTTGCCTCTCTACATCTCTATACTTATTTGTGTAGTTAGCCCCCTTCATGTTGTTCAGCTGTTTCAGTCATGTCTGACCATCTGTGACCTCTTTTGCGGGGTTCTTGGCAAAGATACTGCAGTGGTTTGCCATTTCCTTCTCCAGTTCATTTTACAGATGAGAAAACTGAGGCAAAGAGGATTAAATGACTAGTGCAGGGTCACATAGCAAGTAAGTGTGTGAGGGTAGTGAAAGTCTGAGGTCAGGACTTCCAAACTGCAGGTCCCACTTTTCCACCTCACTGCCCACAGTTATTCCCCTAGTAGACAGTAAACTCCTAGGAGTTAGGGACCTTGTCCTTTGTTCTTCAAGAAATAAAGACTTGTTGAATTGGATTTGTGTCTTCTATAATGCCAATATATCACTAAGTACCATATAAGGACTTTTAAAAATTCCCTTTCTTCTATTTCTACGTGGAAAGGAGGGGAGGGAGAGACAGAGACCTGGAGAGACAGAACTTGTGTGCCAGGCACTGATCTGAGAGCTGAAAATGCAAATACTACCTGCAAGCCCTGCAGTCCCTGCTCTCAAGGGGCTTATACTCTAATGGGAGAAGACTACCCATAAAAAGGAAATGGAAAGGTATGGGGTGCTATAAAAGGGGCAGGGTGGTATGGGACAGGCCAGAAGTATAGTCAGGGAGGCATTAAGGAGGCTCAGGTCCGGGGAAAATGAGGCAAAAGCTCTTACCAGAGCCCTGACACTCATGGACTAGAGTCCAGGTTACTAGTCGAGAGAAGTTAGAAGTTATGGTCTAGGTAGAGGCTGGCAACCCATTCTTCTGCTGGCTGCCAAGCCTTCTGAACTCCTGGTTTGGGAGTGGGATAACTGGGGTCTACACTTTTCCTTTACCAATTTTCCTGGATGAGAGGGTAAATATGTACTGGAAGAAGGTCTGGGTTCAGAGAGTAAGGAGAAAGACTCGTGATTTTTACAGAAGAAAGCGGTCCTTCATGTTTCAATTTCATTCTCCATCATCCCACCTTCTCCCTCTTCCATCCCTCCCCAGTCTTTCCCAGACCAAGAAAAGGGGTCAGGGAGAGGTAGGAGGATTCGAGGAGACATTCGAGCTTGGAGAAGGGATGCTTCTCGGATCAATCAGGAGAATGGCGTGGGAGGGGGAGGAAAATCGGGAATTCTGGATGTATTTTCCTTGACTGGGTCACCTGTGGGTTCTACTCTGTTCCCTTCCCCCTTCTGGCCCCCTTCTTTCAACGAAGTGCGAAAAGCAGGGACTAAAGCTAAGGGCTCTAGAAGCTTGTGAGGAACCCTGAGCAGTTAATTCGGGCAGAGAAAGAGGAGGCATCTCGCCTGTCTCCTCTTGCAGCCTGAAGAGAGTCTGTGCGGGGGAGGCCCTGGGGGTGTTCAGGCTGAAGGTGTTGGAGGATGTAGATTCAGTCCTTAATGCCGCGCGCGCGCATGTGTGTGTGTGTGTGTGTGTGTGTGTGTACATGCGCGCGCGCCTCAGCGTGTGGCGGAGAAAACCACTGTGTGTATGTGTATTAGTCTGAGTGTATCGGGGAGCCTGACAGTATATATGTGATTGTGGGGATGTCAGTCGACGACTGGCGGAGCGCTCAGCAGGCGCACAGAACATGACACCTTTTTTTTTTTTTCTCAACTACACCCTCCCCCAACACCTCCCCCAGCATCCCCAAGGCTCTCAGCTCTTTTCCGCTCTGTGATCTGTCACAAACTGACCCAAGCCTAGGGAAATGACTCTTCCCCTCCGGTGACTCAGTTGCTAACCGACGGGTCGCACCCTTCATTTTCCCAGTACAGGGGTGTTGGGCGGCGCTCTTCTGTTTCCCCCACATACACCCCAGTCTGAAGGATTAATCTCGCCGCTGGAGGGTGTCTGAGCTGCACCCCCACCCCCCCAGGCCCTTGGAGGGGCAGGCAAGGAGCGTGAGGGGGTGGGACTCAGGCGCCTTGCAGCGCAGGCAGAGGGGCTGAGACTCTAGGATCTGGGATTGGAGCTGCTCGGTGCCAGTGGCCCCCCACGAGTTGCACCCGCCCCCCGCCCCCGGTTCCACAGCCGCCGTCTCAGCCCCGGCGGAGAGGGAGGAGGAGTCAATCCTCCGCTCTGATCCCCCAGTGGGGCGCTGGGCGCCGCTCCCCTGTCCCGGAGCCCTCCTCGAGCTCCAGAGGAGACATTGGCATGGAGAGTCCGACGCTATTCTGACCCCCGAGGCTATAAAACCCGGACTCCTGGCCGGGTGGCTTCGTCTGCTCTTGAACCAATTAATCCCTCAAAATAATTGGCGCCCCAGTGCGGCTTCCCTCTCCACCACCACCCCCAACCCCCCCGAGTGGGAGGAAGAGCAGCGGCGACGCTGGCAGCCTAAGGAGCAGCGCTCCCCACCAGCTCTGGAACAGATCCCATCGCCTCCACCGTTGTTTCGGCAGGGAAGCTAAGGAAGCCGAAACCTTAGAAGCAATCACCTGAATAGCTGCGAGGGGGCCCCCAGGTATGGGATTGGGAAACACTTGGGGGCAGGAAGAGTAGCGAAGAACCTCAGGGGAGCCCAGGACTTGTAGTTATCGTCTAGTGGACAGCCAGCTACTGACTCCAGAGAGTAGCGTGGAGCAGAAATATCCACGCGTGAAGTCTGGGAGCCAGAGAAGTAAAGAGCGTAGCAGACTAGGGGTCCTAGAGCAGCGAGGTGCAAGGAACCCCCCACCAGCAGAACAGCAAGCATCAGACACCCTGGAGAAGGGCTTCAGCTTCGTGGGGAAACCCAGGACCCGCGACTGGAAACCTTAGGATATCTGGGCGTCAAGCCCAAAACGCAGGAGCAACAGCTCTGGGCCGGGGCCACCCACGCGTGGAGCACCAGCAGTAGGCCCGGGCCCAGCAGTACCTTGGACATTTCTAAGTGAGACCCAGGAGTAGCTCCAGGGCAGTGGAGCCCACCTCCAGGCGCCGAGGCCGAGTGCAGCTGAAGGAACTGAGGGTATGTTGAAGCCAAAGGATCTGTGCCCTCGGGCGGGCACTCGTACTTTTTTGGAGGCGATGCAAGCTGGCAAGGTGCACCTGGCGCGTTTTGTCCTGGACGCCCTGGACCGTAGCATCATTGATTGTCGCGCGGAGCAGGGGCGCACGCCACTCATGGTGGCGGTGGGGCTGCCGGACCCCACACTCAGATCCCGCTTCGTACGGCTGCTGCTGGAACAGGGCGCGGCCGTGAACCTTCGAGACGAAAGGGGCCGCACAGCGCTGAGCCTGGCATGCGAGCGGGGCCACCTGGACGCGGTGCAGCTGCTGGTGCAGTTCAGCGGCGACCCAGAGGCGGCCGATTCGGCGGGCAATAGCCCAGTGATGTGGGCCGCCGCGTGTGGCCACGGCGCGGTGCTCGAATTCCTGGTGCGCTCTTTCCGCCGCCTTGGCTTGCGCCTCGATCGCACTAACCGTGCGGGCCTCACAGCATTGCAGCTCGCGGCAGCCCGAGGCCACGGGCCTTGCGTCCAAGCGCTCACAGGTCCGTGGGGCCGTGCTGCCGCGGCAGCGGCTGCCCGCGCCCGGGGCTCTACCTCGGACAGTCCCCCAGGCCGGCCCAGTGCTGCGCCGAGCCCCGAGCGTCGCCGGCCTAGCCCCCGCCGCCTTCCGCGGCCCCTTCTGGCTCGCTTCGCCCGGGCAGCTGGCGGCCATGGGGGTGAAACAGGCATGGGGGGCAAGGGCTCGGGCCGACAGAGATCGTTGGGCAACGAGCGTCCCGAATTTGGCCGCAGCATGAGCTTGGCGCTGGGCTCGGTGACCGAGGAGGAGGCTGCTCGGGTCCGGGCAGCAGCTCAGTTCCCCAGGTCAAATTCCCCTCAGGCCTCAGGCACCGGGAGGTGGCGCTCTCAGGAGCTATTGGAAGGCAAGGCTCTGGCCCTAATCAAGGCTCCTGGTGGGCTCACCCCCCATCCAGAGGGCGCCCCTGGGAGAGGCCGTCTCGGTCTTCGCCGCCGTTCTACTGCGCCGGACATCCCCAGCCTAGTTGGGGAGGCGCAAGGGTCAGACGGCGGGCTGGAGCAGGAGCTTGACTCGCTGCCCCTCACTCTGCCTGACCAGCAGACCCCTTGGCAGGGGGGTACCGAGGCAGAAGCAGTGGTCTTGCAAGCCCAACGGTGAAGAGGCCCCAGGGCGCTTCACCAAGATTCCCCAAACCCAAATTCTCCCGTGCTGGATCCACGCAACAACCCAGTTCCTTTTCCTTATCTACCTTCTCACTTCTTCAAGGGCCAGAGCTGCCCTCGTTCTTACAGGGCCATTCAAATTTCCTGTATCTCCCGGGTCTGCTTCTCCCCCTTAGGCATCCACCAGAGTAGCCAGAGTAGCCTGTGGCCTCTATACAGTCCCTCTTGAGGGGCTTGCACTATTTTCTCCTTTTCCCCCATGCCCCCGTTGTTCCCCTCATCAGGACCCCCGTCCCTGCCCTTCTTTCCATTTCGTTTAGATTTTCCACCTCCATCCAGTGGGCCAACTCTTCCCTTTCCTTCTCTTCCCCTTGCACTAAAAGCAAGTAGAAGAAAAACTGGTACCCAACAGACTCGGGGCCCACGGTCTACATAACCCTGAAGGTGTAGTAGCTTTGAGGGTTTTAACCTGTTAGTGAGACCTAGAATCATAGACTGTTCAATCTGAAAAATATTTTAGAGCGCATTTGCTCCGACCTGTTCATTTCATAAATGAGAAAACCAAGACCCAGAAGAAACCAAGTGACTTTCTCCCCCAAGGTCGTATAGGTAGTGACAAGCCAGAATTCAAACCGAAGGCTCTTTATTCCCTAATCCATTGCCCTTTCCCATTACACCTTGCTGCTTCCCTAACCTTTAGCGTTCATTTCTGAAAACGGTAGAAATGCCAGTGCATTCTCTGTGCTGCAGCCATAGCATCTTTAGGGATGGGAGAATGCTTTCTCAGAATGCTGGCAGCCTTCTGCCCCAGGTGATTGCAAATTGATCCAGGTATGTCCATGACACAGTCCTTTTTCTTCCTGCACCAATAGTGATAGTGCCCCAGTGCCAGGGCAAGGGGAGGACAAAAAGGGGGTCCAAAGACTTGAGGACCTGAATTGTCACTTGAGACTGAATTGTCACTTACTGTGAGTCTGGGGGGGGGGCAGAGGGAGAAAACTCTATGTCTTTAATGACTATAAAAGATTACCCCCTCCCCCAAGGCAGTTTGATAGGAAGGAAAAATACCTGGTCAGGAATCTTTCCCATTGTCATCTAACATCCATTATACCATGGGAACATAGGTTTAGAACTGGTGGGCACCATCAACTCCAATTCTGTCATTTTACAGATGAGGAAACTGATACACAGAAACTTTAGTGGCTTGTTTAGGGACAGACAGCTAATAACTATCAGAAGAGAGTTCTGAACTCAGGTCTCTCTGACTCCAAGTCCAGTGACTGATCTCCTGGGGTGTGCTGGTGTGCAGTAATCCTAGTTTACATTGCCTCTGTCTGGGGTCTGACTTCTCTGGGGGGTTACAAGTCCCAGACCCTGACTGTTCTGAGTACCTTTCCAAACTTTCCTGGCCCCCAAAACATCCATATCCTAGTTACTCAACAGCCAGCCATCAAAGGAAAACAACTAAACCTCTTTCAGTCTCCATTGGGTCTGAATTGAGTTTTTGAGGTAATGGAATCCAAAGATTTTTTAAACAGTTAATATGCCCTTTATACTTCCATTTTCCCAAATCTTCCACTTCCACTATTTCTAAGATGCTTAAAAGGGGAATGTTTCCTTAGTACTCCCCCACCCCTGTGCCTCAAACTCCCCCTCTCTCACCATCTGCACAGAAGGTGTTTCTATAGGTATGTGCTTTAGATATGGGGTTGCAAGGCTTGGCTTAATTTTTCCCTTCACTTTCAAATAACTCCCATTTGGAGGCTTTGTACATCCAGCAGAAAGCAGCAGGCTTGATTTGAGGTTTAAGAACCTTGACAATGTCTCTCTAAATAGAAGCTCGCCGAGGGAGATAATTGACTGAAGTGTTTGTGATGTTAAACTAAGAAGCAGTGAAGCTGGGAGCCCACACTAACTGCAGGTCCCGGTTTAAATTACATCAAACTCCCGAAAGAGCTGGAAGGAAGCTGCTAAAAAGTCTGCAGCTTCTAGCTGGGCTGTAGATGGAGGGCAGAATGATGATGGATGCTAGAAGCTGACCCCGACCAGGGAACCTACTGGTTATGCCATTCTGACCCCCCACCTCAGCACCACCCCCGTCGGACAGGGTCCAATTTCAGCCCCATTACCAACAGATTAGTGAGTCAGAAGCAACTGCCTCTAAGAGGTGGTTAAAAGGTTCTTTCCTCTCCCCTCCTCATTCCTCCTCCCTCTTCCCTCCTCCGTCCTCCTTCCTCTCTCCTTGCTCACTCTTCGCCCTTTTTGTTAGCCCAGACTAGTGTGCCTGCGTGTTTAGGAAGGCACTAGGACCCTGTGGGAGCTCAAAGGCTTTGAAAGAGACTTTGCTGATGGAATTTTTGCTACCAGGCTGACAAGAAAGGTTTGTGGGTGGGTGGGTGGAGGTGGGTGGGGGTGGCAAGGTCTTTTTCTGAGTACAGATTTGAGAATACAACCTCCACCCTTGGGTTGGGATTTTTAGAAATCTGTGCTCCTGGTGGAGAGTGTGAGGATTTTCACCTCAGAGTTTCTGGGGTGGAAAACTGTTACCAAGGAGAATTACCTTGTGAAGGGAAAGGAGCTTCTGATCTCTCACCCTGAACCAGCAGAAGGAAAGGGAGTGAGTGAGGTGGCATCTCTTCCGGATTGGTCCCTTTGTCTCTTCTGGAGTTCTTCTTCCCTCCCCCCCCTCCCCACCTTGTGCAACAGTGACTCTTAGAGGCGGAGAGCTGGGTCTACTTTCCAGAAGGAAGGCTTCCCACATCCCAAATACCATTTGCTCTGTCTCCTGGAACCATGCCAACCACAGGACAGAGTCCAAGATGGTGGTGTCTAACCTTATTCTGCCCTACCTGGCCCCCACTCAGGATCTGATCTCTGATGCCCCCTAGTGGCTCATAGGTTCCCCTTCTTTGCTTGGCCTCAAGAATTCTGTCTAAAGATGGGAAAGAATTGATCATAGACCACAGAGGCAGAGCCAGAAGGGACCTTAGAATCATTTAGGCCATTCTCCCTCATTTAAAAGCTGAGATAACTGAGATCCAAAGAAATAAAGTGACTTGCTCAAGGTTACATATGTGGTATATGACAGAGCAAGGATTTGAACTAAGGTCTTTATCCACTCCATGAACATTTTTTTCCCATCCTTCACACCCTGGATATCTTAATATCTATTAATCCTTTTTTTTTCTATTCTTGGGGAAGAGGGGCGTCATCCAGCTACTTGAAGACATTTTGTTGTTGTGAAATGAGGGCTCAAAGAAGTCCCTTTAATCTATTTGGGGAGCCTCGGGAGCACAGAACCTTTGACAGGATATCATGAACATTGTGTGTGACATTCTCTGCTTCCTGTTTTTTCTTGTCCTCCCACTGTGAAAATTGCCTTCCTCTATAGCTTCTAATACATAAGCTTCAATTTCTGGAGTGGTTCAAGTTGGAGAATGTAGTTTCCAACTCCGTTTCCTCCTCTGGAGTTGGAGTTTCCAGCTCCTTTCTCCTCTTCCCCCCCAAGATTTTGTCAGTTTCTTTTCAGACCCTGGTTCTGTCTCAGAATGGTCTCAGGCGGTGGGAGAACCACATGGCTCAATTGCAAACTGCTTCCTTCTGCTACTTACTTGCTAAACTGTTCCCTTTTTGACTTTAATTTTCATATCTAGTACAAGGATACAATTTTTTGGGTCTCATCTTTAAAACACAACGAAGCTCTGGCAAGTGCATTGTCCCAGGAGCTGACCCAATCTTTCCCAGCGTAGCGGACATGTAGCTTTTGGGTGAAATGTCACCTTGGCTTTGGTTGACTGGATAAGCAAGGGTGCCTGCTAGTCTCACAGAGTTACCAAGAGATTGCTTGATGAAAGTGATATTTCTCAAAAACCACAGCAGGTCCTTCCTGTGTGTACATAACTGTGTATGTGGTGGACTTGTGTGTCTTAATTGTGTAACATGTATGGCTGGCTTGCTTTTCCTACAGCTTTGTGCTATGGCACAGCCCTGCTTGGAACTTATCAAGGTCACCACAGTTTGGCATCCAGAATCTCTCCTCTCTGCAGGCCAAAGGTTTCCAGACTGGAGCTAGACCATCTCCCTGACCCTCTCTCCTTTAGGGCATCATTCCCAAGCTGCCTGGCCCAATGTGGGGAGGCAGCTTCCCTCAAACTGTTTTGCTTTCTAAACTACACTGTTTTCATTGTAAACTAATCTAAATCCCTGGGGCTTGGTGTTCCAAAGTGGTTCTAGCTATTGATCTGTCTGTGGGGCTAAGTGACTCATCCATACCCTTTTGGAAGAAGAGGCTGTTTTGTAGAAAGATTAACTCAGAATAATAGTTAATAAATCCAGTATTATTCAATTGAGGAGATTGGGCTGTTTCATTGTCTTTGGCTCAGCTGCTGCAAAGGAATTTCCTTGTTACTTTTGGAGAGACAAAGTAGCCCTCTTAGTAATACTCCTCTGGTGTTGATTCAGAATGAGCTCACATGGAGGTGGCTCAGGGCTAGTGTTGGGCTGGGGGTAGGGGGAGGAGGGAAAGGGCGAGTTCACATGATTCTCTGACCCCTGGGTACCCGTGTCTGTGAAATCTCAGTGGGGAAAGTCAACGAATGACAATTTTATTGCTAGAAGGGGCCTTAAAGGTTAATAATAATAGAATCTGACTGATTGTACAGATGAAGAACTATCTCCAGGTACTTCCAAAATATGAAATAAGTTAATTCAGTAGCAGAGTCAGGACAAGAACTGAATCTGGTCCTGTATAATGGACCTACTTTGTTTCTCTGAGTCCACTGACTTCACTTTTTTGCCCTTGTAAATATCCCAACCAAGGTCGAACACCCTACTCCACCCACTGTTCAAGACTACCCCACCTAAAACTTAAGTTCAGGGTTATCCCACCTGGATTTGTACAATATGACCTTGGGCAAGTCAATTAATCTTTCAGGGCCTCAGTTTCCTGATCAGTCAAATTGAAGGAACTGGATTTGATGGCTGGAAAAGTCCCTTCCAGCTCTAAATCTATAAGCCTATAAACTTGGTAGATAAACTTAGAGAAATGCTTGAGAGTTAGAAGGGTTAAGGAACTTGTCTGTGGCCACTCAGACAGAAACAACATTTATATAGCTCATATTATATGTGCCAAGCACTGTGCTAAGAGCTTTACAAATGTATTCCCATTTGATTTTTACAATAATATATTATTTAATAACATTTATATTTAATAGCTTGTTGTTATTTTTAATTAATTGATGAATTTAATCCATAACAATAATTATTAATAATCCCTATTTTAGATAAGAATCTGAAGGAAACAGAGGTTAAGTGACTTGCTCAAAGTCCCACAGCTAGTCATTGTCTGAGGCTGAATTTGAACTTGGGTCTTCCTGACTCCAGGCTCAGTGCTTTATCTACTGGGTTACCTAGCTGCCAGGTCACCTCACTAGTAAGACAGATTATGATCAACATTTAATAGCATTTACTGTGTGTCAGGCATTATGTTAAGCACTTTTCAAATACCTCATCTGAGGTATTTGAACACAACAACCCTGTGAGGTAGGTGCTATTACTACCCCCATTTTACAGATGAGGAAATTGAGGCAAATAGAGGTTAAGTGACTTATCTAGGCTCCCACAGTTAGTGTGTGAGGCTGGTTTTGAACTTAAGTCTTCTTGATTCCAGGCCCAGTACTCTATCCACAGAGCCACCTAGCTAATAGAACATTAGAGGGGTGGCTAGGTGGCACAGTGAATAGAACACTGGCCCTGGAGTTAGGAGGACCTGAGTTCAAATTTGACCTCAGACACTTAACACTTACTAGCTTTGTGACCTTGGGCAAGTCGTTAAACCCCAACTGCCTTACTCCTCCCCCTCCAAAAAGACAAAAAAAATTAGAATATTAGAGGATTTGAAATCAGACTTCAGGCTAACCCATTTCATTATGTCCTGATGTCTAAGCCTTTCTCTTAAAATAACCTAATTTGAGGGAAACAGCTTCAAACCACAACAGAAAGAGAGACAACACTATGATTTCCCATGGTTTCTCTTCTAGCTGCAGAGCTGGCCTGCATAGAATGTTGAAAAGGGCCAGGGTTAAGCAGTACAAAGGATAGCCACTGACCAGAGGAGCTACTTGTAAGACACTGTGGTGAATTCAGCTTTCTATATTGGCTTTCCTGACCTGAGACTCAACTACTTAGGGGAGAGCATTCTAGATATTTCTCTCTCTCAGGGGTCCTGAAGCAGCCCACTCACATTGTTTCCCTCTGTTAAATTTCAGATCCACGTTAGATGACAAAGCTCTTCCAAGGCCAACCCAACTCAAGGGAAACCAGTGAGTGCGAAAATGAGACACCATATGTTTGCCTCTGACTGCTCCTGGGCAACCCAAAGGCAGTTCAGTTTGACCCTCCAGGATAATGGGAAGAACACAAACTTTGAACTTAAGAACACCCATTTTAATTTAAAACAGGAAACAAGTGCAAACAATTCACAAAATTTCTCTAGGAAGGGTGATCAGTTTCCAATTCTGACCTTTAAAAAAAATAACTTTGCCATCTTGCTCAAAAGCAGATTATTGGGAAACACTGAAATCAGAAAATCCCTTCTGGGTGGGGAAGGGATCTAACAAAACTGTTTCTTGGAAATCCCTGCTTTCAACAGCCCTGATGATGGGAGCTCCTAGCCTAGTACTATGACCAAGGCAAAGGAAGTGCTGCATTAGTATTTGTTGGATTGAGTTGAAGTGCCTAAGGAAACAGATGAAAGTAAATTGTTCTGAGAATCTCATCCCTGGGATGGTCTTCATGAGATGCTGAAAAGAGACCTTGAAGGCCTTGTACCATGATGGTTTGGCTACCTGGTGAGACAAGGGGTTCCATTTGTGAAATTCACAGGTAAATCTAAGTTCCAGGAACCTGACCATTGCTTTCTGCCCACTCTTGGCTCTGGCCTTCTGAAAGCTGAGTGTCCTTTAGAAACAGAAGGACAAACTTCTGAAAAGACCCCAAAAGTTGAGTCACCTAACCTCCACTAGGTTTAAATGCAGATGTGCCAGGGGAACTAATTTGGACTTAGAGGGTGGGAGGAAAAAAGGAAGAAGTCCCTTAGGAACTAAATTATTTGGGAATGAGGATGGAGCTGGTTTTATTGATTCTGGCTTTGGGATCTAACCAGAGCCCAAAGCTCCCTGAATGCTTCCTCTAACTCTTAAAGGGAGTCATCCTATTGTCCCAGGCGACATTCTTTCCTGAGACAAAGTTTCCCACTGAAAATATCTTGTTTTCAGCTGAAGGTTGATTCTGGCCCAGAGCCAGAGCAGCACCCAGATTGTAGAGGATGTAGTATGCAGAGCCAGAAAACAGTTTTAGGTAGGATGTCCATGCCCTTCCTCACCCTCTACCCCAAGTAGTTGGGCATAAGGGAGGGAAATGGTCTTCTGGTTATAAAACCTTTCCCCAAACAAGCTCCTCCCAGAGACACATTTGTTTTATGTTTGGTGGACTAGAGCATATGGTTTTGGTGTAATGCTCCTAAGTCCCAACAGGATGATAAGTTAGGAAGAATTGGCTTTCACCTTGGAGCCTCGTGGGCCTTATATAAGACTATTCTGGTCTTCGAGGTTCCTTAGAAACAGTGCTGTACAAAGAATTAGATGTGTACTGGAGAACTCCCAAAATGTCATCCTGCCAAGAGTTGCCTCAGTAATCCCAAAGACAACTAGTGTCTCTCTTGGGAGAAAGAGAGAGGGGGGAACCAAGGGGAGAAATCCTAGTTGGCACATTCGACCAAAGGGCAATGGGACCTGGGTGGGGTGGGGGATCATTTCACATTCAGTCTTTGGAGAAAATACTGAGATGATGCAGGCACTGTTCCTAGCCTGCCTGGAAGGCTGCTGGTGCTTCCTCTGTCCAGTGTCCCCAGGGCCAGCAGGACCCAGGAGGCTGATCGGACACTACAAGTAGGCTCAGCAAGTAGAGGTACGCTTTCGGTAGAGCTGAATCAGAGGCACCAGACACTCGGGAAGCCCTGTCTGCAGCAGGAAGGGATGATCCAGCAGCTCCTGGGCCGTAGCTCGATCCAGGGGATCTCGAATCAACATCCTCTCTAGGAAGTCTCGAAGCACTGGAGAGGCCTGTGGAGATGGAACAGAGTGAGAAAGACCTGTGAAGTACAGGTGTAGGATTGTAGACCGAGAAGAAAAAGGGACCTTAGAAGTCACCTGGCCCATTTCACAGATAAAGAAGCCAAGATTTAGGGAAGTTAGGTGACTTGTCCAAGGTCACACAAATATTAAATGGAAAAAGTGGGATCTGAAACCAAGTTCTATGACCTGTCATTGGTCTTATCACCATGTCAGAGCTAGATCAAGAAGGCTATGTTTCTGTCTGAGAAATCTGTTGCCCGTTGGTGCGATCTCCCCTCCAATCTCCACAGAATACCCACCTTGATGTTGGAATGAGAATGTTTTTCATCTTACGTTACCCATTTCAAATAGGCTTCAGGTACAGTTAAGTCAGTGAAGGTGGGGAATCTTCAAGGCCAGATGGGCCCTCTAGGTCCTCAAGTGCTGCCCTTTGGCTCGACCTCAAGGCCATAGGTTCACCAGCCCTCATTAAGTGGCTCAAATGAACCTATTTTTCAAAGACTGGTGCTGGTAGCACACTGGATGGAAAGCTGGTCCTGGAGTCAGAAGGCCTACATTCAAATCCAGCCTCAGGTACATACTAAATGTATGACTCTGGGCAATTCCAGCCTCTCTTGCCTCAGTTTCCTCAACTGCAAAATGAGAAGAAGAATCCCTACCTTCCAGGGTTGTTGTGAGACTCAAACGAGATAATATTCACAAAAGACACATAACAGGAGCTGTATAAATGCTTATTCCCTTCCCTTCAAGGTATTTCACCTTCTAGTAGTTTGTCTTCCTTAATCAAGACAGAGTTTGGCAGCCTCCACTTCCGTGTTTCCTAGGCTCCAAGTCAAAAGCCCTCCTAAAGCTTATTTAGATGGACATATTGCTTTGACTAGAGACTGCACTCTTGAAATGAAATCTCATTGAAAGGAAAAAAGAAAATCCCCATAGATATTCACTGAAATAAAATTACACAAAATTATTGTATGGGTATGTATGTATTTGAAATATTTATCTGGCAGGAAGGAAACACAGTCTCCTTCATCTGGCTCTGGTACAGTGGTAAGAGTAGGGACTTTGGAGCCAGAGGGCCTGGGTTCAAATCCCCCCTCTGTCACTTACTATCTGGGTGACCTGGGGCAAATTCTCAGTTTCTTCATTTGTAAAATGGGGAGAGGGAAATGGACTAGATGGCTGCAAAGGTCCCTTCTGCTTTAAGAACTACAATCCTCTGCCTTTTCTTCTGCTTTTTCCCCCCCAAGTCAAATAAACAATTCACTGATCTCTTCATCTTTATTACACTTACCATTTATTGAATGCCAAGAACTATTCACCCTATATGAGGAGTGATTCTAAGATACAATCTTCAGAAAAGCCAGATTTCGAGGAGGGTGGGAATTACTACTTATATTCAGGCAACACAGCATTTTCTGGGCAATGGGCCAGCTTTGGGGAAAGTGTTGAGCCCTTTGCTAAATACAGAACCAAGAAATCTGGAGGTAGGGGAATCTGGGTTACAATCTTTCTTCTCCCCAGAGGGAGACATGGCCATCCCATGGCTTGATATGGTACAGTGGAAATGGCATTATAAAGGGTACTAGGAATCAGGAGATCTAATTTCTAGTCTTTGATCCACAACTAAGTCCCTTTCTGATCCTGGGTATGATATGTAACCTTTCTGAGACTTTCTCTGTCTCTGTCACTGTCTCTTGCCCTAAAAAATGGGAGTAAGGCTACAATACTTATTAATTGCTCTTGAAGATATGTCAGGATACTTCTGTCTCAGCCTTCCTGGGCAACAGCTTATGCTGGCTAGGTTTCACCTCCACCCACCCGCACCCACAATTCCTTTCTTTCTTTTAACTACAACCTTTCTTTTAACTCAATTACAACCTTTGATGTTTCTTTTCTGGACAGCAGGTGTCAGGGCAGCATTGCAGTCATTGCCTTCTAGCTGAGCGGATGTGAATTACTGCTTGATACTAGTAAGAATTTTGTTCAAAAAGGTCTGGCTCTTTTGGTATGTTTCTTGTACGCAGCAAATTGCTGGGTTTTGTTTTCTTATCCATTCTGACATTTCCTTTGATTTTACTGGGTTGTTTAGCCCATTCACATTTAAGGTTAAACCTTTAAGTTTAGATTTTTCCTACATTTATTTCTTTTGCATTTATTTTTACCCCTTTTAAGTCAGTACTTTGTTCCTGTGATGTTTACCCATGTTATTTTATCCCAGGTTTATTTCCACAGGCTCTCTGTCCCTCACTCCCATTTGACTGTTCTCAGTCATTTTTAAAGTATTCTTTTGGGGGGAGACTGTGCTTGGATATTAACAATGACATGGGAACCCTGGAAGATATTTGTCCATATGCACAAATCACTGCTCCCTAGGGATGGGAGGATCTTGAGATGGAAGAAACCTTAGAAATCGAGGAGGCCTTTGTTGATAAAGAAGCTAAGGTCTCTTGAAGTAAAGTCATTTGGCCAAGTTCACGCAGGTTGATGTGAAGAATTTGAACTCACATCTTCTGACTCCAAATCCAGAATTCACTCACTCCCATTGGTACCAGTCCTTTTCTACATTTACCTTTGCACAAATCAGCTTATCTTTCCTGGGTTCTAGAGCTCCCACTTCTTACCTGCCTGACTTCTCTCCTCATTCATCCTAAAACCCTGGCATTTGACTGTTAGTAATTTCAGGGTCTAGGGGAGTAAGGTGGCTCTTCTGTGGGGCCTGATCAAGGTAGAAAACTAGGGGATGTGCTCATAGCTATGTGGCTAGAATGTTTGTGGATTCAGAGTGTCCGTGGATAAAGGAATGTCTTTTTATGTAAATCCATACTCTCTGGTTAGCTCCAACAGGTTAACTATGGCCTGAGATCAGATTCTTCCCCTGTAGCGGTATAACTGGTTACTTGAGGAATAACCATGTGAAATGTAGGGACTTACTGACCTTGTGAGAGTTTTTCAGTTTGGGTGGGGGGCTGTCCCGGAGCCTCTTCATAGCTTGCACTGGAGAATCACTGAAATACGGGGGCTCCCCATCCACCATCTCAATCACCATGATACCCAGAGACCAGATATCCACCTGTATAAATAGAATGGATGTCAGTGGCTGTCCTCTGCCAGCTCCTTCTCTCCTGGGATAGGAATGGCAAGAGGCTGACTTAGTTCAGGCTTTCTTCCCTTCCCTGAGCATTCCTATAGCCAGCTCATCAGTCAGCCACCTATACCTACTAAGTGACTACCATGTGTAGAGGTCTTAGCTGCCAGGGAAGAGAGGAACTACATCCAGAGACCACATCTGCTGCTGCTTTGAACTAATTCAAGCCTCCTGGGAACTGAGCAAATAAGGAGAGAAAGAGATCACTTGGGCCTTACATCTCTTTTCCCTTTCAGCTAAATTACCAAGACACAGCTAATATGGAAATATATTCTTCATGATTTCACATGTATAATTGATATCCTATTGCTTGCTTTCATAATAGGTGCGGGAGAGACTGGAGAGAAGAAGAGAATTCAGAATTCAATTTTTAAAAAATTAATGTTTAAAATAAATAAATAAGACATTTATTTTTTTAAAAAGGAACTTAACAAAAATAAATAGATAAATTGTCATGAAAGAACGGCCAAGTTCTAGAATAATCAGTGGGAAACAATGAAGAAGAAAGGAAGGAAATCATACATTTAGAGCAGGAAGGGATCTTAGAGAACACTAAATACAACCTTTTTTTTTTTTAACAAATGAGGAAACTCAGGCCCAAAGACATTAAATGACTTGTCCAGGGTCACATAGTTTGGAAGGGTATAAAGCAGGATTTGACTTCACATCTTCCCCACTAAGTCCAGAGTACTATCCACTTCACCATTCTGCCTCAAGAGGCCCAGAAAGGGTTGGGTGGTGGCTATGGCAATACGAAAACTATTGATTTTGGGGGAGAGGGGAATGAGGGGCATTCTCTGGCCAAAAGCCAAGGTGGAATCATGAGGGAAAGGCCAAAATGAGAGCAGGAACAAGTGGAACAACATACAAGGGAACAACATATAAGTTTGGGAGGGCTGTGAGTAGTGAAGTTACCTCAGTTGTGTATGGAGACCTTGAGATCACCTCTGGAGCCATCCAGTAGGGTGTGCCAACCAGGGACTTTCTTTTGGGTACATCTTTGCTGATCTGGGCACAGAATCCAAAGTCTGAGAGTTTTACCTGGGAAAGGAGGGGAAGAAGAGAGAAAGAACAAGACAGGGGATGATTAGGGGATGAAAAGACATCAGGAAAAGAAGAGAGGGTACAATGTGAAAGACAGAGGAAAGTGGGGACCTGGTATGTCAAGCTGAGATGGAGAAAGTCAGAGGAGGGACCTACCCTTCCATCCAGGGTCAGGAGTATGGAGTCACTTTTGATGTCTCGATGGATGACACCCTGAGAGTGAAGGTAAGCGAGGGCTTGCAAGACCGATTCACTCACGGTGGCAATCTGCTCCTCATTCAGTCTGGAGGTAGGAAGCAGAGTCTTAGTGGGATTAGCCTTGGGGAGGGTTGCAGCGGCATGGGGGGAGGGGGTAGTGGTGGGAAATGAGGCTAATTAAGTGGGCTGAACCAAGTGGAGCCAGGTGGCCTCTTCCCATGTTTGGAAACTGTCCCTCTATCTCTAGATCCCCAAGGCCAGAGCAGGACAGCAGTGGGTCCCATTTAAGCTGGCCCAGTGAGTAAGGCCTGGATTTAGAGGAGAGAGACTAAAATTTACTCTGTCCCCCAAATGTAACTTCCTCACACTGGCTCTCAGTTTTACCATGTGTCAAAAGGGTAGCATCAGATGATGTGGGGGGATTCCAAGAGGTAGGGGTGTACATGGAGAGTCTAGGGATTGTGTGTGTGGGGGCAGTTAAGAGCCCTGTCCCTGGGACTAGACACATACCTGACTTGGGACACGATGTCAGTAAGGGCACCCCCCTGCAGAAATTCCATCAGCACCCACAACTCTTCACCTACCAGGTAGCTCTTGTACAACTCTACCACGTTGACGTGCTGATAATCTCGCATGATCACCACCTGGGGAGGCAGTGGGAGCCATTGTGAGTGTGAGGGCCCCAGGCTATCAGTGGGGTCCTTCCCCCAGTGGAGGCTCCCCAAGGTTTCAGTTCCCTGCCCTTGATGGCACTCCCACTCACTCCCCAGAGAATCCTTCCTTTCCTCCCTCAGGGCCGCCCTCCCCCTGCACCTCATTAAAGAGCAGTTCCCGGCGTTGCTGTTTCCTCAGGTCCATCATCTTGACCGCCACCTGACGCCCGGAATGCTTCTCCCGGGCCAGGCAGACGATTCCTGTGGAACCCTCTCCAATCTTTACGTAGCTCTCCAGCAGCAGGCGGGGATCTCCTTGATCCACCACCATCCTTAAGGCTGCCTTGAACTGTTCATGGGTCACGATGCCCGGCTCCTCTCCGGCCGTCACAAGGGCCTTGGCCGAGGTGGGGTCCTGGGGGAGATGCAAGTTGCTGGCGCTGGTTTGGGGGTGCCGGGTTCTGGGGGAACCCGCGGGGGAGGGGCGGCCAGGGGGTGGGGCGGCTGCTGGAGTTGTCCGAAGGGACTTCTGGGGGCTGTTGCTTTCGGAGACCATCAGGTTATTGAAATCTCCCACAGACTGGTCAGAGAATAAAGACTGCGCGTTGGCTGACAGGCTTAGGGGAGAGTCTTTCTGTAGCGATCGGAAGAGGGAATTGGGCTGGATGGAAGGAAAGAAGAAGAAAGAGGAAGGAGATTTATTTAACAGGAGCCAACTGGGCCTGTCTGGCTTGGGTTTAGGGGCAATAGAGGGCAAGGAAATGGATCTGGCCTCTGGAGGTTCTTGCCAGGCTCAGGAACCCATCAGAGTGTCTGGGAGATGAGCTGAACAGAGAAAGCTTCTGCAAATTAGAGCTTTCAAATGAACCATAACCAAACCACAGTTCTGGCCTGTAATAAGGACGTTGAATAGTTGCTCTGCATGGTGGTGACTCTTCCCACTCCAGAGAAGATAGTGAAAAGCCATTTTCTTTTAAGGGGCACCCCCATCTGCTGAATTAACAATAACGACACCCCAGGGAGACCATTGTGACGGAGCATCCTGCTCCTGTAGGGAGCCGAGTCACAGGGAATGTGGTCCACAATCTGGCTGCCAAGCCCCTCCAGCTTCCTCCTTTCCTGTTCTTCCCCCCTTCCATCTACACACAGAGGAGGGCCGGGCAAGGAGACTCGAAGGGCTGCTGGGACTTGCCCCTCTCCACCAGGGCAGGGGAATGGGTGATTACTGAGCTATTGCTGCTGCTACTGTGGGCAGACATCCCTATTTGGCAACAAGAATAAGGTGACTGAAATACTGCAGAAACAGCTGGGATTTTCTTCAATGGAGGGGAAAGAAAAATGACAGAAAACATGTCATGCCATGGACCATGGGATCAGAGCAGGGAATGGGATTTCTCAGATTTATTTCAGTTCAGTTTTCTTAGTAGCTTTTCTCCTTGGGTGGAGAGGGAAACACAACGGTATTTATTTCATTCACCTAAAGTGGCCCCAAAGCTTAGAGATAAGGCTCCACTCTGTGTGATTAGAGGCAGCGAGGTGGTGTAATTAGATGTCATGGGCTTGGCTTCAGGGAGACCTGAGTTCAAATGCTGCCTTCTACATTGACCAGCTTCTACATTGACCTCTCAGGACCTCAGTTTCTGCACTGGTAAAATGAGAAGGGTTGTACCTGGTGGTTTCTGGGGTCTCTTTCAGCTCTGAATCTGTGATTCTATTATTGCAAACCCAGAAAACTGAAAGGGAGATCTAAATATGACCTTCCCCTGGGGATTTTCCTTTAGGAGAGGGTGATGGGCTTACTCTGCCTTTTGGCCAAGACTTGTCTTTCTCCTTACTCCTTTGGGAGGAAGAAAAGTGTGTGCGGGGGGGGACCATTAGGGATTCCTTACCCTTGTGTCCTTCCCTGCCACCCTGGGGTTCCACGTATGAACAAAAGTGGTAAACAGTGGAAAGACTGCTAGATCCAAGGACCCGGTGGTAAGACCCAAGCTCATTTCCTATCTGTTCATCCTTGGACAAGCTCTAACCTCTCTATGCCTCAGATTCCTCATCTGTAAAATGAGAAGGTTGGACTAAGATGGCCACCAAGGTCTCTCCTAACTCTAAGACCTACATTCCTGTGATCCTAGTTCAATCTGCTTATTTTATAGATGAGGGCAATGAGAAGGGAAGGGAACTGCCCAAGTTCACATGGAAGTAAATAGCAGAAACCATATTTGAACCCCATCCCAAGAATTCAAATCCAGGGATTTTGAAGAGGCAGAGACAGGACTAACTCAGGGTGTACTGGACTGGGTTCAAATTCTAATTCTACTGCTTCCAACTTGTATGATGTGGCAACTTATTTCACCTCTCTCAGTCTCAGTTTCTCCAGCTGTAAATGGAAGAGGTAGGCAGCTAGGTGGCACTGTAGATAGATGGTCAGGAAGCCGTGAATTCAAATTTGACCTAAGATATTTACTGGGAGACCCTTCATAAGTCACTCACAACTCACAGCCTCAGAGCAATTAAGGTTAAGTGACTTGCCCAAGGTCACACAGCTAAGTTTTATATTAAGTGTCTGAAGCTGGATTTGAACTCAGGTCCTCCTGACTCCAGGGCCAGTGCTCTATTTACTGCGCCACCTAGCTGCCCCCTTTTATACTTCTTTGTAGAGGCTTAGCATTGTGTCTGGCTAATAGTAGGTGCTTAATAAATGTTTGTTGTCTGACTGACCAACTTAGGACATGAGGCCCTTCATTTGGGAATAGTGATGAGATGGGAGCCCCAGCTTGCCAGCTGATGCCTGTCTGGAAGCATCTATTGACTCCCTGCCAAGCTGCACCAGGGTTTGATAGACAGTGGGGGGAGAAAGGATGCTGGCTGTGGGAGGGTTGTTCCTGGCTCCTACTAAAATTATCATTTCAGTAAAGGAGACAGAAAAAACTCCTAGAAAAAATTTTTTTCAGTATTAATCCATCTTCAGGTTGGTTTGAGCAGTGTAGCATAATGGAAAAAACCAGAGGTAGATGTGCAGCTCTTTACACATGGTGTGATCGTGAATGAGTGGCCAGGGCTGCTCCCCACCCCTAAATGCACATGCACATAGAAAATACGGGAGAATATATCCACGACTGGAGGGGACCTCAGACACCATTTAGTTCAACCCTGATGTTTTATAGAAGAGAAAAAGGAGATCCACAGACTTGCTCAAGGTCCCCTGTGTAATGAGTGGTAGACCAGGAGGCCAGAGCTGGGTTTGTTTCAGAGGCCAAAGTCAGAGAGTGATTTCCATTGTACCATGCTGCTTCCCTGAACCTTTCATCTAACTAGCTTTGGACTTGGGGGTCAGAATATTCAAGTTCCAACCCTGGCTAACCTAAGTGCATAACTTTGGGCAAATCATTTTTGCCTCTCAGGAGCTTAGTTTCCTTACGTGCTAATGGAGGGAGCCAGACTAAGTGATCTATGGTTCCTTCCAGCTCTAACATTTCACTGTTCTTTGATTCTACTCAAAACCTCTGAAGGGCAAAACCAGGACAAGGACAGTTCTCAGCTTAGTGCCCAAGCAAGTCATGCTCATCCCTTCACTTCTCTCCCATTCTTTCCAGCAACCTTCTTTCCCTGGAAAATGCCCCCTCCTCTGGACCGGTGATTTCCTCCTCTAGGAACCTCCATTTTGACTATGTGCCAAGCAGTCATGCTTCTCCTGGCTCCCCTCCTGACTTTCTTGGAATCCTTCCCATCTCCACACTCCTGCCCTCTCCCCCTTCTCATTTCCCTTGTATGTGCTCTCTTTGTCTCTCTTGTTGTTGTCTTCACAATCTCTTCTCAAGCAGAGCCTTTTTGGTCTTTCTTTATATTCCCAATGCTTAGTACAGTTCTTGGCATAAAGGAAATGCTTAATAAATGCTCTGTCTCTGTACCTCTCTCTCTTTGTTCCCTATGTATATCTATTTCTATGAATCTATCTCTTTAATCTATCTCTGTCTCTCTGTCTCTCTATCTATATATCTCTGTATTTCTGTTTTTCCGTCTCTATACACACACATATATACACACACCTTTGTATCATATCATGTATACACACATATGTGTATATGTACATATACACACACACATATATATACACATACTCACATATGTATCTGTTTGTCTCTATTTATCAAATCTATCTCAGTTGGTGATGCTGTAGGCAAATCATTTTGTCCCAGCCCAGAGGTACCTGTGTGGGTGGGCACAAACATATCCCAGGATCCAAGAGGTGTTATCTTGGCAACATCAAGTAAACATGCTTGAGTTAAAACCTTCCCCCACATGTGGAGCCGTCCCCTAATTTCACTATGCAAAAATCCAAGGTTCCAAAAATTAACTGTTGGATGGCAAGTAATAGAATTACCAACGTGAGATTCAGTTTTCAGTCCTCGGCCATCAGTTTGCAATGAGAATGTTGAAGAAAGGACCAAAGGATCATGGGATGGTACATCTCAAGCTAGAAAAGGGTCCTTACAGGCTACTGAATCCAACCCCTTAGTTCTACAGATGAGAACAACAGGATTAAGGATTTAGAGTCCTCATTTTACAGATCAGGAAAGAGCCCTGTTGTGAATGCCATTTCGGTTTTGTTTATAGATATATTTTGGTTTTGGTTTTACTCAGGTCCAACTCTTTGTGACCTCATTTTGGGGTTTTCTTGACGAAGATAATGGAGCAGTTTGCCATTTCCTTCTCCAGCTCATTTTCCACAAGGTCATACAGCTAGTAAGTATCTGAGGCCGGATTTAAACTCAGAAAGATGAGTCTTCCTGGCTCTAGACAGGTGCTCTGTCCACTGTGCCACCTAGATGCCCACATATAGCTAAGTGCTTGAGGTAAAATTCAAATCCAGGTCTTCCTGATTCCAAGGCCTTGAGGAATGCTTTATAGACGGTCTGTTGTTGTTCTTGTTTGTCCTTTGTTGTCAAAGAGGAACATGCCATCAAGGAGATGACATCATGACATGCGAGTGAATTGGATTTAAGTGAGGGAGGGCTGTGCAGTCACCACCCTCACTCTTTTCTCTGGAGCCATCTTGGTCCAGTAGCCAAATACTGATCAGGGCTACTGGAGATGGCCCCAGATGTAGTGGGAGACATTGGCCTTTTTAACCTGAAGAGATGGTTTTATTTCATCAGTCAGGCTGTCATCTAAACAATCCTTCCCAGCATCCTCTGTGGCAGAGCCCCTTAGCCAAGGTCATAAAAATCCCTGTTTTCATAGAAGCCCTAGGTTCATGTTACTTCCAGGCTGTTTCCAACATGTCTGAGCCTGAGCTAAAAATTCTTCAAGGTCCATCTCTGCTCCATGTTTTCTTGAGAGGAAGTGAGATATGAAGAAGGTTCATGAACATGAAGGCTCCCTCCTTTTCCCTACTGTCAAAAGATCCTCTTCTGACATTTCCCTCTTTGACCTCTGGAGTTTGCTTGCTGGGGCCTCAGAAAACTCTCTGGGATCTGGCTGTGGGACAGCACTGTGGTAGGCACCAACAGTCAAGAAAGAGGTGTAGACAATGAAAAAGAGAGCCTAGCATTCAGGAAGTGGGATGTGGCATGGTGGAGGTCAGACTGCTGGACATTGAGTATTTGTTCAACGGGGATAGAGACTTGGTGATACGTGATTTCATTGGTATGGAGAATTCTTAGACAAGGAAACTTGACCAAAGCAGGTCAGCACTTTTTTTTTTTTTTTGGCAACTTGGAGTCTCAGAGAGTTGCCTAGGACTTTTAAGATTCAGTGACCCTGCCAGGGTCACCCAGCCAGCACGTGTCAGAGTCAGGTCTAGGGTACAAGGACAGCTTTTTATTACAATGTGACATGCTATCTCTCTTATTCATTAATAAGAACAAGAAATGCCCAGAAAAGTCCATAATGCTTGTTCAACCAAAATAGATGAAGAGATCATAGCAAGTAAAGGGAATTTCATTCATTGTTAAGAGATCTGCACTAAAACTGTGGGTATTTCCTTGGAGAAGATCCTGGCATTTGGTAGGGGGCAAACTCACAAAAAGTGTGTTTTCTTAGGATGATGCTCAGTACATAGAAGCCATTAAAAGAGCCATGGAATCATAGAGCTGGGAAGGACATCAAGAGGTCATCTGTTTTAGCCCTTGACTCTAGGAAGAAATCTACTTCCATGAACCACAAAAAACAGATGGATATTAGTTCTAACTTTAAGTGTCCAGGATGGGCAGACTTATTTTAAGGTTGATCCTAGTAAGCTAAGCTTTTGCCTCTTTCCCTTTCCTTTTCTCCTTCTGGTCTGAGACTGAATCAAGGAAATGAAATTTCAAGATAACAAATAGGCTGGTTTAGGGCATCCAAGTGTGCCCTTGACCCACTGGAGCTTCCTATAGTATACTTTACAAAGCTTTGAAAACATGGGTACAAGTCCTGAAGCCACCACATAAAAGTAGATGACCTCCGTTAAGTGACTTAACCTTTTTGTACCTTAGTTTCTCCATGTGGAAAAATGGGGATGTTACCACTTAGGTTATCTAGATCACAGAAGGGTTGTGAGGGTCAATTAAGAAAATTAATTTCAATTTGAAAGACACATGATGAATAGTTATTACACTATAATTTTAAAAGTAAAATATGTAAAAAATAATTTGGGAGGACTCAGATCTCTGATTTCTTTAGTGTAGGAAATGCCAGGTGAAGAAACTCCCTCTACCCAGACAGACCATCAACTACTGTTAACCAACTTGGAATCTTTGACAGTTGTCTTGGCTCACATAGACTGCATGTGTCAGAGGTGGCACTCTAACTCAGATCTCCCCAATTCCAAGGCCAGTCTTTTATCCCTATACCACAGTGCCTCTCTGATGAAAGCAACAACAACAAATGTATTAAGTATTCTGCAGGGCCCTAAGCTGGTGAAAAGTCCTAGAGTGTGAAGGCTGAGTAGGCTGGGCTGAATGACCACTAGCAGCTAACTTACTAAATATCCACTGGAAAGGCGTGGAGAGAATGTCAAGATTTCACATTTTAGGGAAGTGCGGTTAGGACATTCCAAAGGCTAAGGATTCAAAGGAACACTGACTCATCCCTATGGTACCAACGGGAGGGAACTCAATAAACAACTTGCCTTGGAATCCTCCTGAGTCAGGTCAGGAGGTACTCTAGGACTTGCCATGCTCCAAGCCTGCAGTATGGCATTTCCTACTTTGGGAATATTAACCTGTCAACAAAAACTGTGCTATAGTGAAAGGAGCCACCCTGTTCTAGGAGGCAGCAGATCTGGGATATAGCTTATTGTCTACCAGTCAGCAGCTGTGTGATTTTGGGAAAGTCACTTAATTTCTGATTCATTCATAAAATGGGAGAAATAGTACCTGAGCTGTGAGACCCTGGACAAGTCACTTAACTCTGTTTGCCTCAGTTGCTCATCTGTAAAATGAGCTGGAGAAGGAAACGGTCAACCACTCCAATATCTCTTCCAAGAAAACCCCAAAATGGGGTCACAAAAAGTTGTACATGACTGAAGTGATACAACAACAAAAAAGCAGAGCCTGGGCCACTTGGGTCCCACTTCCATCTCTGACATTTGTTAGGCAGATGACTCTGAGCAAGACACTTACTCCCCTTCTCCTTGTATTCTTCCTCAAACCCTGCCCCTCCGTAGTCCCTTTCCTCTTCTGTCCTCCTTTCCCATGGTGCCTTATGAAAACTTGCTCTATCGTTAATAAATGCTCTTCATTCCTTGATCTCTTCTCTGTTTCCATGCTGAACTCATGAAAGCCTCTATGTGTGTGTCTCTCTCTCCGTCTCTCACTCTGTATCTCTGTCTCTGTCTTTCTATCTCTCTGTCTCTCTCTCTGTCTCTCTTCTCTCTGTCTCTCTCAGATACTGCCTTCCTGACCATCTCCTCCATGCTGGTTGCTGCTTTTCTCATGCCCCTTGGCACACTCAGGCAGGAGGAGGTGTTCTCCTCATTCCCTATTGCCACTTTCTGATTCTCATTCTACATCCTCTCCTTTGAGGTTCACTGAATTCCTTTTCTTTCCCTACTTCCAGATTCTTGTATGTAGTCTGCTGGCCTCCCAGTCATTAGCCTTCTTTTTCTCCAGGAGCTCAGCACTAGGCTCATAGTCTACTTCTCCACCCCAAATCCTACCCTCACACTTGGGGACATCACTATGAGTGATGCTAAACCTTCTTAGCTACCATGACCTGCATTTCATCTTAGCCATCCATGGAGATGGACATACCTTAGGTCTCACCATTAAATAACTATGCCATTTCAATGTAATTGCACTCTCAAATTTTCCTTTCTGATCATTATCTCCTATGTTTCCCTAAATTTCACTCTTACTAGGATCACAGGAATAGCTCTGATCAGTCAACAAGCATTTATCAAGTGCTTACTATGTGCTAAATTCAAATCCCTCCTACTATGTGCCAGATTAAAGTGCTGGATTTATGTGCTGGCTTCAAGGCATGCTTCTACACTTGCTTAACCTCTCAGTACCAAGGTGATAAGTAGAAGAGAAGATGCTGATCTACAAATGGTAGAGGGGTGTTTCCTCATTGGAAATTCCCTGTACCAGCAACATCACAAGTCCAGTGCCTATTCCCTATCCCATAGTGTCAGTCAGTATGGCAAGAGCTGGGGATAAAAGAAAGGTGAAAACAGCCCCTGCCCTCAAGGAGCTCACATTTTAATGGGGGACATGTAAGTAATTCGATCCATATGAGATATACAGAGTAGATGGAAGGTAATCTTGGAGCTGGAAGGGACCTTAGAGACCCCCGATTTCACAGATATGGAAACTGAGGACAAGGAAAGACCATAGATTTAGAGTTAGAAGTGATCTTAGAAGTCAACTAGTTCCAGTTTCACCATTTTACAGAAAGAGAAACTGAGGCCCAGAGAGGTAGAGTGAATTGTCCAAGATGATACAGGTACTAAGTATCAGAGCTGAGATTTGAACGTTGATTCTCTGACTCCAAATTCAATGTGATTTTTCTCTCCTACAACCTCCAATCTTTCTCTCCTGTCATTCCCCCTTCTTCTTCCTCTTCAAATTTATAACAGCCCTATGCATCTTGGATTATGAAATCCTGAGGTCATGATGATTAAATCACACATTAGAGTTATTCCATTTCCAGTATCTGACTTTAACTTCACTTTCCTCCTTTCCCTGTCTTCACCCTAGAGTTAACCATTTCAACCATCCATTGTTTTCAGTTCTTGACTGTTCTGTCACTAGTCCAAACCATGCTGACTGGGTCCACCATAAATTCATTTATCTAATAATATACACCGGTCCTTCACTGCAGGGCAGCTCCTTTCATTCATCATCCTAGAGAGGCTCTATCGTACTCCTCGCAGGGGCTGCTAATAATAGCTAATGCTTATATAGTGCTTTAAGGTTTGCACAGCTCTTCACATACATTATCTCATGCCATTCACGCCTTCCTTTCCATCCTCCAACCCCTATCTATGCCTCTCTCTCACTGTGACCCCTGCTCCTACTCTACTGAGGTACAAAGCACAGTCAGATCTCAGCCATATTTAAACAAATAAAAACACCTTTCTCTTAACCTTGCAGTCTTCTCAAGCTATTATAACTCATCTCTTCTTTCATTGCCAAGCTCCTAGAAAGAACTGCACACACATTGCTTCCCTTTCTTCATTACCTACTTCTCATCCCCTTGAAATCCGGCTTTCAACCCCACTACTCTACTGAAATGCTCTCTCACAGTTCCCAGTTCTCTTAATTTCCAAATTCACTGTCCTCCCCACCCCCCCCCCCCCCGCTCTCATCTGTAGTTTTTGATGTCAATCACCCCTTCATCTTGTATATTCTCCTTCCTAAAGGAGTGCCGCTGTTCTCCCCTGATTCTCCTCCCACCTGTCTGACTGCTCCTCTGCTGTCTCTTCGCTTGCTTGATCATTCCCCTTCTCTGGTCCCCTAACCATAGTTTTCTCCCTGGACTCTGTTCTTTATATTCTCTCTCCCTTGGGGATCTCATCAACGCTGATGAATTTAATTATCATCTCTACACCGATGACTCACAAATCTCTCCATCTAACCCCTAATTTTCCTCCTGATCTTCAGTTCCACAATGTCATATACTTATTGGGCATCTCCTGAATGTCTTGTCAGTATCCCAGACTCAAGTACAAAGTGAAACTGTGTCTTCTTCACTCACTCCCTTTACCATTCCCTAACCTTTTCCCCCTCTAAATTGCCCTATTTCAGGGCGGCTAGGTGGAGCAGTGAATAGAGCACTGGACCTGGAGCCAGGAGGACCTGAGTTCAAATCTGATCTCAGACACTTACCACAAAACTAGCTGTGTGACCTTGGGCAAGTTACTTAACCCCAAATGCCCTGTCTTCCCCCCTCCAAAAGCAAAAAAAACCAAACAAATAAATTGCCCTATTTCTGTTGAAGTCATTATCATTTTCCTAATAAGTCAGTCATCCAGTTAATATTTACTAAATACCTACTATATGCCAACCATTGTCCTGAGCACTGGGGGCTACAAAAAAAAAACAACAACAAAACCCACCAAACCCAAACAGTCCTTGTTCTAAAGGAGCTTCTGATAAAACAGGGGAGGCAACGCACAAACAGCTATGTATGAACAAGATAGTTACGAGCTCAGCTGGGGAATAAGCTCAGAGGGAAGACATCAGCATTAAGGCGGAATAGAAAAGGCTTCTCATAGAAGGTGGGACTTTGAGCAGAACCAGGAGAACGCTCGATAAAAACAATGTTGTGTGATGATCAGCTGTGAGAGACTCAGCTCTTCTCAGCAATGCAATGATCCAAGACAATTCCGAAGGACTTATGATGAAAAATGCTCTCCACCTCCAGAGAAAGAATGATGGAGTCTGAAGGCAGACTCAAGCACACTATTTTTCACTTTTTTCCCATTTTTTTCCCCTTTTGGATCTGTGTCTTTCACAATATGACTAATATGAGAATATGTTTTGCATGATTACACACATAACCTATATCAAATTGCTTACCATGGAGAGGGGTGAGAGAGGGAGGGAGAAAATTTGGAACTCAAAATTTTTTTTAAATTAATGTTAAAAATTGTCTTTAAGGGGCGGCTAAGTGGCGCAGTGAAAGAGCAACGGCCCTGGAGTCAGGAGCACCTGAGTCAAAGCCAGCTTCAAACACTTAACACAAAAACTAGCTGTGTGACCTTGGGCAAGTCACTTAACCCCAACTGCCCTCCAAAAAGCAAAAATAAAAAATAAAAAAATAAAAACCAAAAACTGTCTTTACATGTATGTGGGGAAAAATAAAAAAACATTTTTTAAAGTAGGACTTTGGCTAAGACTTGAAAGAAGCCAAATAACCTAGGCAGAGGAGATGAGGAGGAAGCACGTTTCAGGCACAGGAGACGGTCAGTGAAAATTCTTGCAGTGGGCAGATGGAATGTCTTGTTCAAGGAACAGCAAGGAGACCACTATCAGTAGATCACAGAGTATGCAGAAAGAAATGGCGTACTGGAAAAGCAGAAAGGGGCCAGGTTATGAAAGACTTTGAAAGCCAAACAGGATACTACGTGGTACCAGAAGGAGAGAGCTAGATGGTTCAGTGGACAGAGCCCAGGGCCTAGAGTCAGGAAGACCTGAGTTCAAATGTGGCCTCAGATACTTCCTAGCTGTGTGACCCTGGACAAGTCACTTACTCTCTGTTTGCCTTAATCCATTGGAGAAGGAAATGGCAAACTACTGTAGTATCTTTGCCAAGAAAACCACACAGAGAGTCCGCATGGTCATGAAGAGTCAGCCATGACTGAACAACAACATGGGTCCTAGGGAGCTGCTCAGGTTTGTTAAGTTCTGTGCTTTCTCAGCATCCCTACCCCTGGATCCAATCAACTGCCAGCCGCACATTACTGACGTCCTTCCCATCATTTCCACTCAGCATGGAGATTAGGCTGATGATTCACCCTCACCCCCTTCTCCTGGACTGCCTTTAGAGTCTCCTCACTGTTCTTTCCTGTTTCTCATCTCTGTTCTCTTCAATCCTTTCTCCTCCTGCCAAGTAATTTTCCTAATCTGTAACAGGTCTGACCACATCACTCTTGTGTTTGAAGAGTTTCAGTGACTTCTTTTGGACATGATCTGTGATTCCATTGGTAGAGAAAACTATGAATGCAGGTTGGTACCTGTTAAATAATTTGTAGTCTTGAGAGTTGCCTGGAACACTGGAGATATTAAGGATCATGCAACCAGCATGAGCCAGAGGTAGAATTCAAACCCAGGTCTTCCCAATTTCAAGGCTAGCTCCCCATCTATTAGGCCCTCATGCCTTTCACGCATCAGGTTCTAAGTGCTTGTAACCCAGATTGTAGCAGGATTTCCCCTGTCTGTTTCTTGCTTCCTACAACTTCCTGAACCTTCCAGAAAGCCATGGCCCAATGCTTGCCCACCCTGGAGATCTTGATCTCTCCGACCACTAGATTCAGTGACCAGATCTCATCTTGTGAGCTCATGCATGTACTTCCTCATTATGTGGTTCTAACTGGGAATGTAAAAATGACCCCAGATTTTCCTACTTAAGAGAGCGCAGGCACACAAACCTTGGCCTCGGGGCATGCTTGATTTGAAAACATGGGATCAGGAGGCCGGAAATGACCTTGAAAAGTCAGACCTTGAAAATGTACGTCAAAGTAGATGGGAGAATTTGCCATATTTTTAAAAGCTCCTCAGGGTTAGTGAGTCTCTGGTAGCCTTGGTCAATGTCAACAATTTATTATTTTGAACTCAACTAAGGCTGTAGGAGAAAGGGGAGGAAGGGGGATTACTTCAACTAGACTGGCCAAAAGAGACCCCTGATTCCCAGTGCAAGGTCCCTGATAAACACTGGGCCTACTATTTCATTATGGGAACTGATGGGCACTTTTTTGTGCTTGTCACCAACATGCAGATTTAGGAGGTTCCCGGTGTGACTTCCAGATCAACCACTCCCTTAAGAATCCCAGTGTTTGGGAGGGTCTACCAGAGTTCATAAACTCCATCCCCCAGCGCTGGAGATGAATGTACTCTCTGTCTCGGGGTTTAGAGCCAGAAGAGACCTCAAATGCCAGCTAGTCCAACTCACTCCCCCATTTTACAGATGAAGAAACTGAGATTTAGAGAAATTAAATGATTTGTTGGGGGCAGGGGGAGAGGAGGGGTGCGGCTAGGTGGTACAGTGAATAGAGCATCAGCCCTGGAGTCAGGAGGACCTGAGTTCAAATGCCAGTTCAGACACTTAACACAAAAATTAGCTGTGTGAGCATGGGCAAGTCAACCTCAAATGCCCTACCTTTCCCCCTCCAAAAAAAAAGCAAAAAAAATTGATTTGTCCAGGGGTCACACAGGCAGAGCCAGGGTTGAAAATCATCTCAAACAGACAGGAAGAATCCCCCTTCTTAAGTCTCTTCCACCATATTCCATAATAAACTGTACAGGTCTCTCACGACCCCTCCCACCCCTCAGGTTCTGAAATCTCTAAGGGAAAAGCCAGGATAATAATAATACCAATAGTAATAGTTGACATTTATAAAGGGCTGTTGTGAAGATCAAAAGAGATGATGTATTTAAAGTGCTTTATACACCTCAAAGAGCTGTGTAAATGTCAGCTATGAATGTCCTATAACACTCGAAGGGCTGCGAAGTATTTTACATACATCATCTTACTTGACCCAGTAAGCTAAATGCTACTATTATCCCTATTTCGTAGGTGAGGAAGCCGGGAGGCAGAGAGGTTAAGGGACTCTCTGTCACCAGAGAGATTCGTGAAGATTGTTCCAGGCCTGACTGGCCTTCAGGTCTGGGAAAGCCCCTTCCTAGGTTAGGGATTGTATCCTGGGGCTTCTAGTCACACTACTCTGGTGTGAACCTTCTTGGAACAGACTTCAGGGCTCCCCCAGATCTCCTGGGCTAGCGCATCACTCCCCATTCTTCTTCTTTTTATAGAGCTCTATTTAACACTTCTTTATATTCATTTCCCGCCTCCACACCTTTGTACTGATCATCCCCCAAGCCTGCAATGTACTTGACTAGAAAAATCCCTATTCTTCTTTCAGACTCAGGTTAGGAATCACTTTCTTCATGAGATCTTTCTTGATTCCCTACCCCCACCTGGGCTTAACGATCTCCCCCCAACATTTTTTGTTTAATATACTTATATATGTACCTGTTGTGTTCCCTGTCTCCCCTCACCACCATGGAATGTAAGCTCCTTGAGAGCGGACACTTTTGTCTCTGAATCTCCAGTATCTAGCACAAGGCTTAATAAATATTTGTTGAGGGACAGCTGGATGGCATGGTAGATAGAGCCCTGGAGTTAGGAGGACCTGAGTTCAAATCCTATCTCAGATACTTACTAGCTGTGTGACCCTGGGCAAGTTACTTAACCCTGATTACCTAAAAAAAAAAAATTAAATGTTGATTGATTGATCAGGTAGATGAGGATGGGAGGGATGTTCAGGAATATGTGTCCTTTAAAATCCCCTTGAGGATGCCCACCAATTGGGGAATAGCTAAACAAGTTGTGGTATATGAATGTAATGGAATACTATTGTGCTATAAGAAATGAGGAGCAGACAGACTTCATAATAACCTGGAGAGACTTATACAAACTGATGCTGAGGGAGGGGAGTAGAACCAGGAGAACTTTGTATGCAATTATAGACACATCGTATGTGTGAAGACCAACTTTGATAGATGGGCTCCTCTCAGCAATGTAAGGTTATAGGACAAGGCCAAAAGACTCATGGTGGAAAGGGCTGTCCACATCCAGAGAAGGAAATGCAGAGTCTGAATGCAGACTGAAGCAAACTACTTGCTCTCTCTTTTGTTTTGTTTTGTTTCCTCTTTCCCATTGTTCATTCCATTGGTTATAATCCTTCTTTACAACCTGACTAGAGATTAATGTGAAGGTATTTGTAGAACCTATATTGGATTGCAAGCCACCATGGCGGGGGAGGGAGTGGGGAGGATAGAGAGGGGGAAAAAATTTGAAATTGTGGAACTGAATGCTGTTAACTAAAAATTAATCAACTAATAAAAAATAAAATAAAATAAAATCCCCTTGATAGTGACCCTAAGACCTCAAAGAAATAATGGTAGTAACAATATGAATAGCTAGCATTAATCAAGTGCTTTAATGCTGGCAAACTCTTCACATATTATCTCTTTGGTCCTTTCAACAACCAGGTGGGGTAGTTGCTATTATTACCCCCAGTTTGGAAAGAAGGTAAACTGAGGTTAAGTGACTTGCCCAGTTACAGAGTTTGTAAGTACCCGAGGGAGGATTTGAACTCAGGTTTTCCTGCCTACAAGTCTAACACTCCCTCTGCTACGCTGCTCTTAGCCTTTATTCATGCCCTCCCACCCCAAAGGGGCACTTACCCCTTGATCAGATTTCCAAGTTTCTTGGGTCTCTGATTCCCTCCCCTTCCTCTCTGTGGTCATTGCCTCCGTGGAAAATGGCCAGGGATACTGGGTCACTAGTATGCATGGAGACCCGGGACAGAAGACGCTATCCTTAGCAAAGCTTGCTCATTCTTTCCTATGTGACCTCTGAATGTGTCTTTGTAACCTCTCCATACTTTTCCCAGCTTGACCTTGACACAAGGTAAGAATCAAGGGTCTGTAGTTTTAGAGCTAGGACGCCACTGAGTCCAGCCCTCTCACTGAACAGTTGAGGAAATGAGGGCATGGGCAGTCAGGTGGTACAGTAGACAGAACACTGGGCCTGGAGTCAGGAAGACTCCTCTTCCTGAGTTCAAATCTAGCCTCAGACACTTACCAGCTGGGTGACCCTGGGCAAGTCACTTAACCCTGTTTGCCTCAGTTTCTTCATCTGTAAAATGAGCTGGAGAAGAAAATGGCAAATTGCTCCATTATCTTTGTCAAGAAAACCTCAAATGGGATCACAAAGAATGGGACATGACATAGAGGAGTCTGTAGAATCAGAGTTTGAGCTTCAAGAGACCTCAGAGACCACTGAGTCCAATTCCTTCAGTTTACAGATGGGGAAACTGATTCTGAGAGAGGTTAAGTAGCTTGCCCAGGGTCACACAGCTTGTGAGTGTCTGAGGTGGGTTTTGAACCCAGGTCCAGTGCCCTATTCATTATATCATGTCAGCTCTCAACTTGTCTGTAATGTGTCCCAGAGCCCATCTCCCACATACCTTGCTCTTCGTAGCCAGGGCTGGCTTGCCGTTGCCATCAGAAATAAACATGCTACGGAAAAGCTTATTCTTCAAGCTGCTTTCTTGAGTCTTGGGGCTGGGGCTGCCCTCTCCACTGGGCCTGTCCCCAGCCGGACCCACCAGGCAGGACTGGGGTCTGCGGTCCTCTGAATTCTGCCTCCCAACCTTGCCACCTCTGCTTGAGGTCAGGGCAGGGGAAATCCCTAGGGGTGGACTGGGTAGGCAAGACGTGAGCTGCAAGCATCGCTGAGCGGCTCCTTGGAACTCTGCAGGTCCTAGGGACTGGGTTTTCATCACCAGCCCATTAGGCTGGGCCTGGTCAGACTGGTATTCTGGCCACATCATCTCTCTCCGACCTGCTTTGGTTCCCCCGTTGCAGTTGAGGTAGATACCATAAGGGTCAGCCCTATCAGGCTGGGGACTTTGAAGGTACATTTCTGTGTCGGGGCCCCATCGTTCATCCCCCAGGAGCCCCAACGACTGGGCTCTTCTTCTGCTGGTGGGGCTCCGGCCCCTCAGGGTGTTGGAGCTGATGACGGAGAGCTTCTGAATATCATTGAGCAGTCCAGAAATGTAGCCCTCCATTTCAATGGTGCTGCCCCGGACCACTGTCTGTTAGAAGAGGGGAAAAAAAGAGGCTGAATGAAGGCTGGGGGTCGGAGGAATGGTGGGCCAAGAGGGAAGGAAGAGAGCAGGGCAGGGGTGGGAAAAGCATACGATGGAGAAAGAAAGGAGGCTCTCTGAGAACAAGACCCCAAGGAGAACTGAGAAGAGAGTTAGGCATTTAAGGAGGAACTCTCATGGAAACCAGGCTCCAGCATCCTACCCTTGGTTCCCACCACTGATCTGGTCTGAAAGAGAACTGGATTTCAGATCGGAGGACCTATGTTCAAATCTCAGTTTGGTCACTTATTCTCTGTGACATTAGTCAAGGCATTTAGCTTTCTGGGCCTTAACTTCCTCACCTACAAAATGAAGAGATTGGACAAATGACCTCCGAGGTCCCTTCCAGATCTGAATCAATGACACCACGTCAGCTGCTCTCACCTCTTTATTGTTGTTCAGTTATCTCCAGACAAGTCTGAGGCTTCGAGACCCCGTTTGGGGTTTTCTTGGAAAAAAAAAAACACTGGAGGGGTCTGTCATTTCCTACTCCAACTCATTTCACAGATGAGAAAACTTTAACTCTACCTATACTGTTGAAGAGGGAGGTTCCTCCACCTCCCATCCCCATCCAGGAACTCTGGTCCTCAGTTCACAGTGACTGAATTCACATCCACCATCTTCCCTATCTTGAGAATGTAGAAATTAAGCTCAGCATCTTCCTGTTTTTATAGCATCTTTCACAACCCAGGCAAGTGACATACAAAAAAGGAACCCTCAAAAATTTAAAGATAAACACTCTGGTGGGGGGTTGGGGCCAGGCCCCAGGACATAATGAAGCTACTCTATGGGGGACAGGTGCTAATCTTATTTGTTTCTACATAGATAAAGGAGTGTGATAAAGTGAGTGATATTAGTGCCCTGTAAATGTTGGTACCCTGGAGCAAAGCTCCAGTTGCCTTAACCCTCTCTCTCTCTCTCTCTCTCTCTCCCTCTCTCTCTCTCCCTCTCTGTCTTTCTCTCTTTCTCTCTTTCTCTCTCTCTCTCCCTCTCTGTCTCTCTGTCTCTGTCTCTGTCTCTCTCTTTTAATCCACAAAGAAACCATAAATCAGGAACCATTTTGTTCTTGGTTATCAATTAGCCCTGAAAGATTAAGATTAATTGTAAACTCTTTAAGGGCAGCATTATGTTTTCCCTGCTCCTCCACACTGCCCCCCCCAGGTGCTTTGTATGAGGTAGGTGCTTAATGAGAATATACTTATGTTGCCCATTCCACAGGGCTGTTGTGAGGATCAAACGAAATACCAAAAGACAGAGGGCTTTAACTGCAAATTTACTGTTGTTGAGTCTTTTCAGTGTATCTGACTCTCCCTGACCTCATTTGGGGGTTTCTTGGCAAAGAAACTGGAGTGTTTGCCACCTCCTTCTGCAGCCCATTTTACAGATGAGGAAACTGAGGCAAACACAGTTAAGTGACTTGTACAGGGTCACAGGGCTAGTAAGCGTCTGAGGCCACATTTCAACTCAAGTCCTCCTGGCTCTCTATCCACTTCAACACCAAGCTGTAAAACTCAATAGTAAAAGGGCGGCCAGGAAGTGCAGTGGAGTCAGGTGGCCCTGGAGTCAGGTGGACCCGAGTTCAAATCCAGCCTCAGACACTTAACACAAAAACTAGCCGTGTGACCTTGGGCAAGTCACTTAACTCCAATTGCCCTACCTTCCCCCCTCTGAAAAAAAGTGATAGTAAAATAACTAATATGGAAATATGTTTTACATGATAGTAGACACATACCCTATTAAAATTCTTCCCATCTTCGAGAGGGGGGAAATGAGGGAGGTAGGGAGAAAATTTGGAATTCAAAAAAATTTTTAAATGAATGTCAAAAATGTCTTTACATGTACTTGGAAAAAAATATTATTTTAAAAACTTAATGGTAAATGTAGGATTAATCCTATTATTGTTATAATTGCTTTGAAGTAATTTGAAACCTCTTCTCCCTCTTATACCTCACTCCTTTAAACAGCCTTGTTCTGGACACCAGCAACAAAACTCCGCTCCAGGTGTAGAAGGGCCCCCTGCCCTTCACCTCTGAGCCAGCCGAGGACTGCGCAGAAAGAAGGCTGATTCCTTCTGCAGAAGAGAACCTGACTGCTGTTCTTGGGAGGCTTCCGACCTGCCCTTATAAGCTCAGTCTCTACCACTAAGAAGCTTTAACTCCATAGGCTGACAGATTTAGAGCTAGAAGAATCCTAGAAGGCACCAAATGCAACCCTTTTGTTTTACAGAGCTAAGGTTGGCCAAGGGTAAGTGACTGGCCCAGGGTCACACAACTAAAAAGTGTCTGAAGTAGCATTTGAACTTGGGTTTTCCCAACTCCAAACCTCTGAGGCCCAAGGCCCAAGGCGTTCCCTATATAGAGTAAGGAAAGAGCAACTTTTTGGCCAGAGCTGAGCCCCAGTCCTCCTTGCCTCTTCCTGCCTCTTCCCCTCCCTTCCCTCCAGACACAATGCCTCTATAGACCTCAAAAAGGCATGAAGGGAAAACAGGTTTTGTCACTTTCCAAACAGGTGATGATTCAGGGATAGTGTCTTACAAGGGGACGGGCCTACTGCCTGCTACATGCATACTTGTTGAATTGGTTTGGTGCTGGTGAGGTCAGCCTCGTTGGCATCCTTACTCTGCTCCAGCTCTGCCTCACTTAGGCATCTCCCCTTGGGGCAGGGCATCTGGGGATTGGGAAGATGGATCTGTTGAGGTAAAAGTCTCTTCCCCTACCCAACAGCACCCTCTCCCCCGATTTGCTCCAAAACTTGCAGAAGGTGGCTGAGGGTCAAAACAGGGCAAGATGAAGACCCAGGTCCTACCCCTTTCCCTTGAACCCTGGACCTCCTAGGACTCTTCTCTTGGCTGCTTCTCCCCAGGCCACTCTGTGAAAATGGGGACTAATTAGTTGTTTTTGTTGTTCTGTCATGTCTTACTCTTCATGACCCCTTTTGGGGTTTTCTTGGCAGAAATACTGGGGTGGTTTTGCCATTTCCTTCTCCAGCTCATTTTACAGATGAGGAAACTGAGGCAAACCACAGGGTCAAGAGACTTGCCCAGGGTCAAACTGCTATTAAGTCCTCTATTTAGGGAAGGCCTTGGGCCTTGGACCTCTGAGGTTTGGAGTTGGGAAGGCCTAAGTTCAAATGCTACTTCAGACGCTTGTAAGGTGTGTAAGATAAGTCTTCCTGATTCCAAGCCCAGTGCTCTTTGCACTGCACTACCCAGCCGCCCCAGACTAATTAGTAGGGAATGAGGATAACACTTCATTGATATCTAATAATTAAGAGCTTCCTTGAGGTTTCTTTGTGGTTTTAACAGAAGCTATTTTCTCCCAGTCAAAAGAATCTAAACTTAATCTCCTCCTTTTCTCTAGGTTTTGGGAGAGCCCAGCAGACCGCTGGGTATCACAATGGTTAGTGTCGGACTTGGAGTCAGGAAGACCCGACTCAGAATGCTGCCTCAAACGATTCCCAGCTATGTGACCTTGGGCAAGTCATTTACCTCTCCTCAGCCTGTTTCCTCATCTATAAAATGGGAATAATCATAATAACAACATCTACCTCACAGGGTTGAGAAGATCAAATGACAGTTTTTACATCAAGTGTTTTGCAAACCCCAAAGTGCTATGCAGGTCCTAGTCACCCTCCTCGTCAGTATGGGGGCTTGGCCCTCTCCCTCTAGGGATTGCCGACATTCTCACCTTCATGGGCTGGAGCTGCACCCGGGTGATGCGTGAAGGGTCCACCACAGGTTTGGGCCTCCTCAGAGTGTCCAGAATGTTCTGCCATTGTGGAGGGAGGCCCACAAACTTGCCTTCCTTGGGGTCAAAGGACGTGTGGACTCGATGCTGGAAGTTCTGCGGGGCAGAGATTTCCGGACGTTTCTTCTTCTTTTTGCGGAACATTATGTCTGAATACCAGAAGAGGAGAAAGTGTAGTCAGGATGGGATTTTTCTCAGAAATGCTCATGGTGAGTAGGGGGAGGTAGGGGGACACAACACCAAGATCTGTGGTTATGCACATGTACGCCTAAGCCGGTTTCCTTCTTGCCCCTTTGCCTCCTTCCCTCTCTGTTCTCCTATTACCCCCCTCTCAAAGTAAGCTCTGCTCCAGAAATAGCTTTCTGCCTCCCATCTGGCCAGTGCTTCCCCTCATCTTCCCTCATCCCCAAAGCTCCTCTTATCTAACTTCCTTCAGAAAGTTAATCCTGGGGAAAGCTTTCCAATCCTCTTCAGAAATCATAAAATAAACAGAAACAAGCAAAAAAAAATCACAGAGAAAGATGTGACCATGTCCATGTTGGTCCTGAGTTCCAGCTATTCACTCCCATTGCAAGGGCAGGCCATTGGTCTCTGTGTGTTCTACACGGAGCCCCAGCCATTACCAGACACCCAGGGAATATCAGACCACAAGCATGTCGACCACACTCCTCCACACTTAATAATACACTCCTGAGCACCAGCCTTCTCAGGAGAGGATGGAAGAACAAGTCCAGGGCCACCTAGCCTATCGCCCTCATGTCAAGGAAGTTTCAAAGTCATCTTGGATCCGAGCAGGATGTAAAAAACATTGGAGGAGAGAATGGGCTATTATGTAGTATTATATTATATTATATAAGGAAGGGCTATCCCTTTCTTTAAGCACTTCAGAGAAGTTATACCCACGACCCCCATTAACAACCCATTACTGGAGCATTTAGGTGGTATGGTGGATAGAGCACAGGCTCTGGAATTAGAAGCACCTGAGTTCAAATCAGGCCACAGATGCTTGACACTTACTAGCTGTGTGACCCTAGGTAAGTCACTTAACCCTAATTCCCCCCCCCCAAAAAAAAAGAAAAAAGAAAAAAAATCAACCCATTACTGGTAGTAAAGCAGTCTTTGCAAAGGGTATCCTCCTGCCTAAAACACACGGCCTCCTCTCTCCCCTGTGCCTCCGGCATCTCCAGCCCCCTTTAAAGTTTAGCTCAAATACCGCCTTCTACAAAAGACCTTTTCAATATTTTTTTTTAGTAAGTAGTAAATAGTAGTAGTAGTAAATGCTTCACTCCACCCGCCCAGTTACTTAAACATTTTAAAATTTTACTTATTAATCAACAAATGTTATTAAGAACCTATTATGCACCAGGCACTAGGAGTGAGAAATTCTGCTGGATGCTGAGAATACAAAGACAAAAAAAGCCGCCATCCCTTTACCTCCGGTAGAAGGTAAGCCTCTCGAGGACAGGAATAATTTTGGTTTTGTCTTTTCGTCCCCAGCATACAGCACAGTGCTTACCACCGAGTAGGCACTTAATAATGTTTAGAGAGTTGAAAGGAAGGAAATCCATAGGACTTGCAGGACTGAGAGCTGAAAGGGGACTTGAGATATTATCTAGTATTGCCCTGTCATTGTATAGGTGGGAAGAATGAGGCTGTGACTTGCCTACGGTCAATTGATTCATAGCAGGATTGGGACTGGAACCAAAGTCCATTGCCCTTTCTCTCAAACCATGATGATTCTCATTTCTTGATCAATTCTGACATTTAGGGTCTGGCTTTAGTGACTTTACCTGACTCTTTTAGGGGTAGAAGAATAGCAGGAATAGGGACTGGACCTGTGATGGAGCAGGAAGTTCTGGGTGGGGAGACTCTGTCTACTAGCTCATGCTGTCACAGCCACACAACTTACCCTGTGGGTTGGTTGCTGTCCTTCATTCTCAAAGAGGATCAAAATGACATCACTATGCTGGGGTCAAGGTAAAGTGTGTCCAACTGTGGCTGTGTTGGCGTCAATGAGAAGTTAAGGGTCACACAGACAGTATGTGTCAGAGACAGGATGTGAACCGAGGTCTTCCAGACTTTCTTTCCTTTCTTTTTCTTTCTTTCTCCTTCCTTTCTTTCTTTTTCTTTCTTTTTTTCTTCCTCCATTTCTTCTGTTTCTCTTTCCTTTCTTCCTTCCTCTCTTTCTTCTCATTCCCTCCCTCCTTTCTTTTCCCTTCCTTTCTTCCTTCCTTCCTTCCTCTTTCTTTCTTTCTTTCTTTCTTTCTTCCTTCCTTCCTTCCTTCCTTCCTTCCCTCCCTCTTTCCCTTCTTCCTTCCTTCCTCTCTCTTTCTTGGAGATAGCTGGGGTTAAGTGACTTACCTCAGGTCACACAGCTAGTGTCTGAGGCCAGATTTTAACTCAAGTCCTCCTCACTCCAGGGCTTATGCTCTATCCACCCACTGTACCACCCATATTTGTCCCCAGATAATAATAATAAAAAGAAACTGTGCAACACACTATGATAAGGTTGTAAAAATTTAATACTTACTGAATACCCAGCAAGATTTGACCTAGGGGTTAAAACCACATATCAGAAGCTCCTCATCTTTCATGGACTGACAGGTAACAAATCCCTAAACTACTACAAATACAAACCACAAAGTATTCTGGAAAACTCTGCCAATAAACTATACTGGAGCTAGGCTGTTTTGACAGAAGGAACCATTGCCTGCAATTGCAATATTGATCCATAAAAACTCAGAAATAAAATTTTTAGTAAATGTTGCCATTCCAGGTAACTCACAATCTCTGAACTCCATGGACTGTTTCTATCTGAACTTCATTGGACAAACTGAGAAGAATGATTTTTCTAAAATTACATGACTTTCCTAAATAAATAAAGTAGAATTATTTTTCTAAAATAACAATGCTAGCTGAATTTATAACTCAGCTAGGAGGTACAGTGGTTAGAGGACTGGGTTGGGAGTCAGGAAGAATCATCTCAATGAGTTCAAATTCAGCCTCAGATACTAGCTGTATGACACTGGACAAGTCACTTAATCCTGTTTGCTTCAGTTTCCTAATCTGTAAAATGATCTGGAGAAGGAAATGGCAAGTGGCTCCAGTATTTTTGCCAAGAAATCTCCAAATGGGGTCACGAAGAGTCGGACGTGACTGAGAGTGACTGAACAAGAACAAATAACTTAGCTCATTTGAGTCTTAAAACAACTTTTTTTTAAAGGTTTTACAGAGAAGAAGCTGGGTTCACAGAGATTAAGTGACTTGCCTGTGGTCCCACAACTAGTAACTGTCAGAGTCTGGGGCTCTTTTCCCTAAGCCACGGTGATGATGAATATGTGTGTTTGGTCCTGGTTTTCTCCCTTGATTCTGTGTTTCCCTCTCACAGGCTTCCATGACCCTACCAATGGCACCTATCTGGCAGTCTGGAATCAGGAGAGGTCCTATCACACTCGGACATTTAAATACCTTTTATAAAATCGGAGAGGAGCCAGCTCCTCAAATCAGCTCAGCGTGTCCTACTAATAGTCGTTGGGAAGGATCCCTCTCTTAATTCACATAAACCAGAGGCTCTTAAGCTGAGCACATTTAAAACATTATTTTGATAACTATTCTTCAGTAATCTTGTGTATTTTATGCATCTAAAACCACTCTTCTGAGAGGCGGTCTTTGAGCTTCACCAGACTGACGTAACACAAAAGCGAGGAACTCCCTGATGTCAACAAACAAGAAACCGGGAGAACTGAAGAGACCCACATCTTCAGAAGACTAGCTAGATCTCAGGCCTGAAGGGTCCAAGTTCAAAGCATCCAGCAATTGTCTCTGATTATTTTCATTTTTCGCTCCAGCATCTAGCCTGGTGTTTTTGTACACAGCAGGTGCTTAATTTTTGTTGAAATCTTTTGTTGAATTCTATCCCCTGCTTGGGAACTAATTGTTCTGCTTGTCATCTAGGTGAGTCATGGAGCTGCTCTGTTTCTTAGGTCCCTCAACTGTCATCAGAAAGTAAGTATAACACACCCAGGGTTCTTTGCTTTGTCTGCACATGGCTTATGCTCGGGTGCTGCCATTACATCAGACGGGAAGACATGCTACATTGGGTAAAACCACAGCCCATCCAGCTTTGAACTGCACTTGTCTCAGACCTAATAGAGAAGCCCTGGGAAGTTGCCTGAGGCCCAGCTTGTAAGTGTCAGAGGTGGGATTTGAACTCAGATCTTGAGTCCAAACCTCCAAGTCTATTCCAGCCCTCATCTAGGGGTGTGCTGAAGCCAGCTCCAAAAGCTTGTTAAAGTTTCAGTGCAAGCATGTAAACCTTAAAAACTGGCAAATGCTACAGTTACAAATTAGGATTTGATCGTCTTGTTGCTTATCTAGACTTAAGAACGTGATGGAGAACACGTTAACGATTCAAATTAAATTTGAAAGTGTGTCCTTTTCTTTTCTTCCCCTCAGAGAGCCAGCTGCCAAACATTTACCAGCACAGCACCCGCATCTTCCCTGAGTCCTGGCTCGTTTTGGGTGGTGTTAGCATCTCGCCCGGGGTAAGAGAAAGAACACTGGATTTGGAGTCAGAGCCCTAGGCGTAAATTCTATCTCTATCACTAGATCTGAGACTTTGGTCCAAGCCTCAGTTTCTTTGTCTGTTAAACAGGAATAAGGATGCCCTGTATGGTAGGGATGCTGTAGCAACCACATATGGGGCCTATGTAGAATTCTATGCAAATATAAGCAATGGTTGGAGTCCTTTAGCTCTACTGTGACATGGATTCAGATTCCTTTATTTTATTTTATTTTTTGTGGGGCAGAGACCGGAATCATACACAATAATTCAGCTGTGGATAACCACTGGGTTTTGTTGTTGGTGTTTTTTGAGGGGGAAGGCAAGGCAATTGGGATTGTGACTTACAGATAGTAAGTGTGTCAAGTGTCTGAAGCTGGATTTGAACTCAGGTCCTCCTGAATTCAGGGCCGGTGCTCTATTCACTGCTCCACCTAGCCGCCCCCACTGGTATTTTTTGAAAACTTTATCTTACTTTATCTTCCCTGGTGGGAAAAACACTGACTGAAATCAGAGGATCTGAATTCAAATCCCAATAATAATGCTATTTCTGTGACTTTGGACACAGTGGATAGACTGTCAGAGTTGAGGGCTGGAAAGCTCTGAGTTAAAATTATATCTCAGGCATTTACTAGCTGTGTGACTTTGGGCAAGTCACTTAATTCTTCTCAGCTTAAGTCTCTTCATCAATTAAATAGCAATAATGATACCACCTATCTTAAAAATGGGGTTGTTTCAAGGACCAAATGAGATAACACAGTGAAAGCACTTTGCAAATCTTAAAATGCTGTATAAACGTAGTTGCTGTTTAGTAATTTTTCAGTCATGTCGGACCGGGCTAATTTCACAACTGACCATCCTTAAATTTCCACAAGTGATTTTTGAAAATGGTGGCTCCATTTTTGCCTTCCTGACGTGACTTGCCAATGTCTGGCTCAGTCACAAGACTTTCTCTGCCCGCCAGTTTGCTTTGTCTTAAACAGTTGTGGTATGGTGGTGAAAAAAATGATGGCTTTAGAGAAGAAGCAGAGAAACTCAGGAAGATGGTGATGTAGATGGTTGGGCTACAGGACGGATATGGACAAAGTAAACAAATGCAGAAGAAAGCAAGCAGAATGAGAACTGTTCACACGATGATGATAATTTTGTAAAGGAAAAAACTTTGAATGACTTTAGAACTCTGAACAGTGAGTGTATTTAGAGGACTGATGGTGAAATATGCCTTCTACCATTTTGCTTTTGGCTTTTTTTTTGGAGAAGCAATTGGGGTTAAGTGACTTGCTCAAGGTCACACAGCTAGCTTTTTTGTGTTAAGTGTCTGAGGCCATATTTGAACTCAGGTCCTCCTGACTCCAGGGCTGATGCTCTATCTTTTGACAGAGATAGGTGGTGCACTTTCTAAGTATGGAACCAGGTAAAAACTTCCAGATGTGCAATTTGTTGATGATTTGTTTTGCTTAATTATACTTCAGGGTGGGAGGGGAGAGAAGAGGGACTAAGAGAGTCTTTGGAAAATAAAAGTGACATACAAATCAATAAAACCTTTTTTAAAAAGCCGAACATATTTAAAATAACAAAACAAAACAAACACCGAAAACAACCACCTTGCCTCTGCTATTTACATTTGTAGAACCTCGAGGGAAATCATTCCTATGACCTCAATTTTTCTTATCCGAAAACTGAAGACCATAATACTGGACAAGACAATTGATTCCCATAACAAATAATAATAATACTAATGGTAGCTGCTTTCATTTATGCAGCAATTTAAGGACTTTACATACTCATTTGATCCGCACAACCACCCTAGGAAGTAGGTACTTTTATTATCCCGATTTTAAAGATCAGGAAACTGAGGCACAGAGAAGTTAAGAGACTTGCCCAGGATCAAAATGCCTTTGCTATTTGCCATTTGTATAACCCTGAGGCCGTCTGGGGAAAGCGTCCAAGGCAGGCTTCAAAGTCAGGTCTTCCTGACTCCCCTATTAGGATGCTGAGATACTGATACAATGTGTGTACGTACACAAAGTGAGCATGCAAGGTCCGCATCAGGTCCGTTCTCTGGGCATGCCTATGCTTCAGCACCTCAGGGACCAAGTGAGATCATGGGAAGTGCTTTGTAAATTATAAAACACTATTACAAATGTATGCTAAGTCAAGTCTTTGACCACCTCTAAGAAGCCGCCTCTCTCCTTGGAAAAAGTGCAAGGTTTTGCAACATCCCCGAGGAAAAGAAAAACAAGGATTATCTTCATCTTCTTCTATTTTATGCCCCAGAGACAGCTAGGTGGCACTACGGATGGAGCGCTGAGCCCTGGATCAGGAAGCTCTGAGTTCAAATCCAGCCTCAGACTCTTACTAGCTGTGTGATCCTGGGCAGATTATTTAACCTTTCTGTCTCAGTTTCCTCAACTGTAAATGGAGAATGATACCTAGCATTTGCTAGGTGGCACCATAGTGCACAGAGAGCTGGATCTGGAGTCAGGAAGACTCATTTTCCTGAGTTCAAATCTGGCCTCAGACACTAACTAGCTGTGTGATCCGGGCCAAGTCACTTAACCATGTTTGCCTCAGTTCCTCCACTGTACAATGGAGCTGGAGAAGGAAACCACTCCAATATTTCTTCCATGAAAACCCAAATGAGATCACAAGGAGTTGGACAGGACTGAAATACCTCAGCAATAACACCACCCCCTCCCAGGGTTGTTGTGAGGGTCAAATGAGGTAATATTTGTAATTCATTTAACAAAGTTTCTGGTAGACAGCAGGTGCTTAATAAGTGCTTGCTTATTCCCCTTCCAGTTCTATGGATTGAAACGATTTAATCTGAGCCTCAAAAACATCATACTATGGGAAAGCATCTGAAATGGAAATGGAAACCAGTACACAAACATCTTTAGGATGTGAGCTCCTTGAGGACAGGGACTGTGATCCTGCTTTTCCTTGTATCCCCAGCATTTGGCACAGTGACTGGGCACACAGCAGACACTTAGTAAATGCCTGTTTGACTGACTGACTGACTGACTGACCCCAGCTGCTTCTCTCCTATGCATCGTTTCTGACACCAGGGGTGGAAAAAGCAGAGGAAGCTTCTGCAGCGGTATCCACATTTTTGTGGTTGATGGATGTTTTTGAAGTTTCCTTGTAAGTATTTTCTCCAACCATCAATTTGGGCACTAACAGAAAGGATCTCCCGAGCCCAGAGGGAAGGGACAAACCCAAACCAGTTTGGGAATGAAGCTACTCCATTGGCATGTTTCCTGCTGCCAAAGCCAGGCCAGGCTGACCCCATCTGGAGGAAATGCTACCCCAGAGCTGCCACACCCACAGAATGCACAGAGGGAGTGAGTGGAATGGGGAGGGAGTGTGTATGTGTGTATGTGTGTGCGCAGGAGGATTTGTCAGTCAGCTAGAAGTTTCTGAGAAGCAGGAGAATCCGCTGAAGGGAGGAGGGCCCCGGGAGAGAGAAGGATCAAAGACAGAAAGGGACTACAATTCAAAGATAAAAGGATGAAGAGTGGTTAATAGCACAGATGGAAGAAGATTACAGATTTAGCACTGAAAATGATCTCAGGGGTCATCTGATCTTACTTTCTCTTTTCAATTGGAGAGATCTTGCCTTTGCCATCTATATTTGTATAACCCTGGGGAAGTCTGAGGAAAGTGATGCCCAGAGAATATACAAGAATTGCCCAAGGTCACATTCATAGTAAATCGCTGAATTAAAATTTGAACCCAGGTACCCTGACTCCAAATCCAGCAAGTTTTCCACTGCATAGAGTTGATGTTCATTTTGGTGCCTACAATCTCTTCCAGGTCCTCCTGCCACCATCACCCAGCAGCCTCTCTATTTTCAAAGTGTACTCCATCTATTTAACACATAGATATATATTACATATTTAGTAACATATGGAATATCTATTAAGCACAGAGGAAGTACTTAATAAAATGCTTTTTTATTCAACCATTCTACGGCATCCCCTAGCTACCTTGGGTAGTTATATGTGGTACAGTGAATAGAATGCCAGGCCTAGAGTCAGACCTGAGTCCAAATCCAACCTTTGATACTTCCTAGCTGTGTGACTCTGAGCAAGTCACAAACCCTTGTTTGCCTCTTCTGTAAAATGAATTGGAGAAGGAAATGACAAAGCACTCCAGTTCCTTTGCTAAGAAAATCTCATTTTTTCAGGAGAGGGAGGGCAAGATGAAGGAGAGAAGGCAGAGACTCATCTGAGATCTCCCCAAAATCCCTCCAAAGACCTTTTGATAATGCCCTAAAACAAATCCTGGAATGACAGAACCCATGAAAGAAGGAGATGAAACAATTTTCCAGCTCAAGACAACTTAAAAGCTTGGCAGAAAAGTTCTGTCAAACAGGCCAGGCCCTAGCAAACCAGAAGCAGGCCATGAGAGTGAATGAATCAGTAGCTGCAGTGGCCACTTCTGTAGCTCTCAACCCATAGATGGTAAGGGGGTCAAATAACTGATCAGAAGGAGATTACAGGGGTCTCTTTGCTGGCACTGGGGGCAGGACTCTGTTTGCTTTGCCCATACTCAGATCCAGGTTGCAGTCCTGGGTGGCAGTCCCAGGGAGAGCCAGAGCACTAGCACAGCAGAGCTTGTGGCTGCAGGGGAGTAGGCACCCTCATCATAGTTCCAGGGCAGAAAAGAGTGCTTACAGTCACTCACAGACCAGACCAATAAACACACCTCTCCTTAGATCATACCATCTTGGAAGAACTAAAACCTTGCAGGTCCCTAGAAGCATCTCTGAAAAAAAGTGCACAAAACCCCTGAAGCTTGAGACAGTGCACCCTCCACCCTGGAAGCAGAGTTCCACTTTAGCAAAGAGTTAAGAGTCAAGAAATAGGCTGGGAAATAAAGCAAACAATAACAACAAAAATTCTGACCATAGAAAGTTACTGTTTACTTTTTACAGCATGACTAATATGAAAATATGCTTTGCATGATTACACTTGTATAACCTATACCAAATTACTTTCCTTCTCAATGAGAGGGCTTGTGAAAGAGGGAGGGAGAGAATTTGGAGCTCAATTTTTAAAATGAATATTGAAAATTGGTGGAAAATAAAATATTAAATTAAATTTAAATATTAAATTAAATTTTAAAAAACTCCACCCTACGCACAGTGTGGGCTCACAAAGAGTACAAAACTACTGAACGCTGAACAACAAGTCCCTAGAACAAAGATGCCAACCTTTCACTGCTTGTGGCTGTTAATCTGGTCATCTGGATAATTAGGAAATGTTAACAAAATAACCAAAAATACAATATGAAATAGATGATACTAATACGTGGTTTTCTGCATCAGTATGCCAACTGCATTTCTCTTTGAGCTTGACCCCTCTGCCCTAAAACAACAAGGTCTTGTCAGTGACCTACATTCCTACTGTACTCTAGCTGTCTGTGGGTAGTCACACTTTAGACTGTACTGTAATTCTTACCTCTATGGTCTTGAACTCTGAAATGCCTTATTATAACCGCTTGTCCTTCGTCCTCCTTGGGAGGACCATTTTAGGTGGGCTGGTCTTGCTCATAGCTGGATACTTTCCTGAACCCTCTTCCTTCTTCTTCTTACCTGTTGCATTTCTCCTTCCTCCTCTTCCTCTGTATCCCTCCTCTAACCACACTTTCTAGCTCTCTTTTGTAGGCTATCTTCCTCCATTGGGATGTAAGCTCCTTAAGGGTGAGCATTGTCTTTCTTTTTGCTTTTATCTGTATTCCCTCCCCATTTTCCCAATGCAATGCCCATTTGTGGCTTATGTTTATAATTTTGACCCCAAGGTTAACCAGTTCAACTATAGCCTATCATCCACTCTAGACTCCCTTCTCTCCTTTCCTTGGCTCATGACCTGCCAAAACTCAATGCCCACCATCTACTTTGTCCACTCCTACTACAGGGCTGTTGAATGTTGCTTGAAGAAGACTCAGATTGGTGCCAGTTCAGATTCATGCCATCTGATCTCAAGAGGGCCCTCTTTTTGACCTGGCAATCCCTCATTGACTCTTTACCACACTTTCCTTGGGACTGCTCAGAACCTTTTCTTCTTCTCTTAAACCCCTGGGGACATTGCCCTCCCTGTTCTGAGTAAAAAATCATGGGATCATCCATTTAGATCTAGAAAGGGTCTCAGAGGCCACCCTATCCAATCCCTTATTTCACAAATGAGGAAACCGAATCAATCCCAGGGAGACGACATTGTGTGCTCAAGATTAGACAGTAACAAGAGGCAAAATTTGAAGCCCAGCCCTTTGATTCCAGATACAATGCTCTTCCCACTCACTGTACTGCAGGAGAAAACTTAGCGCCATCTCTCGTGAACATTAATGGCTCCCTAGACCCATCTAAATCATCTCCTGCTCTATCTCCCTTCACTCAAGTCACAGAGGGTAAGGTGTTACTTTTCCTTGCTTTCTACTTGCGTCCTTGATCCCATTCCTTCCCATCTCTTCCGGGAGTTCACTCCATCAATCATTCCTTCCCTCTCTCTCCATTTCTGTAGTCACCCCTCCCCCTTCTAGCTGCCGACAAATATGCTCAGTTCTCCCATCTTTAAGAAACTGTCACTTGACCTTGTCATCCCCTTCAAGCCATCGGCCTACATTATTCCTCCAGTTCACTGCCAAACTCCTAGAAATAATCATCTATAATCACTGCCTCTACTTCCTCACCACCCACTCACTTGTCAACCCCTTGCTGTCTGGCTTTCAACCCCAATGGTCTACTGGAACTGTCCTCAAAGGATGCCAATGAGCTCATAATTGCAAAATTCAAGGGCTTTTTTTCCCTCCTCAGTCCTCATGCCATCTCTCTCCTACTCCTGAACACTTTCCACCTTCTTTGACTTCTGTAACACTGCTCCATTTTGTTTTATCTCAGGCTCCTTTGATGAATCATCACCTATCTCTGGTCCCCCAAGCCTCAGTGTCCCCCACTGCTCTCTTCTTTCCAAATTCTTTCTAATAGTGAGTGTGTCTGCCCTCCATGGTTTTTATTATCCCTGCAAAGATGACTACTATCTTATAAAGCCAACCAGAATTGGTCTTCTGAATTCTAGTCTCTCACATCCAACTCCATGCTGGACTCTTTGACCCGAATTTCTTATCAATATCTCAGATGCAACATATCCACAATGGAACTCATCATTTTTCCTTAAATCTACTCCCCTCCAAACTTGCCTGTCTTCATTGAGAGAACCATCATCCTTACAAACAGAGCTTGTAAATAAAAGATTTATAAACTGAATTGTTAAAGTTTAAAACTGATCTAAAAATTTTGAGACACTCTGCATTTAACTCATCCTTCTCTTTAATCCCTTATCCAATTCCAGGCCAAGTCTTATAGATTCTGTCTCCCCAATATCCCTCCCACTGTTCTCTTCCCCTTAATCACACTGCCATATGCCCTCTTTCTTCACCTCCATCTTTTGGAATTCTATCTTCCCATTCCTTAAGGCTCATCTCAGGTACCACTTCTGCCTTGAAGCCTTCCCTAATGCCCATTAGTGCTCTTCCCTCAAATATTCCCAGAACCCTAACCTCTACTTTTACGTTTTACTCTGTACTGTAACTATCCAAGTTCATGTTGTATTTGCCCAGTGGAATATAAGCTCCCTGGAGGCAAATGTTTCATTCTTGCTTTTGCATCCCAGATCTCACAGGCACTCATAAATATCTGTTAAACTGAATGAAATTATTAATGTATCAGCACCTTTGATTGAGAACCCTTGCTGCTGAACCCAAATATTGTGAACCAGTTGGGATATCTGTCAGTTTTTACCAAATTAGACTTCAAGGACGATAAATTAAAAAATGAATTCACCAAGGCGGAAGAATGGAAAACCCTATTTCTGTAGCAGTTTAGAATGTCCTTTGGGCTCCATAACATACCTATTACCATTCAGTGTTCTGAAAAGTTGGAGTAATGGAGCTTCATCCACATAGGATAGGCCAGGTGTTCTCCCCACCCCCCAAAGGCAATTAAACTGTTCTCAAGACTTAATTAATTGGTCCTGGTGCTGGAACCATTTCATACCAACTCACAAGAGTTGAATTTTTAATTTTCACTGCATTCAAAAACTTAAGAAACCATCACTCGACTTGTGGGTCAGAATGCAATACCCTGTTCGCAGAGAACAGAACCCTTTGCCTTAGTTTCTCCAAAATGAGCTGGAGAAGGAAATGGCAAACCGCCCTAGTGTCTCTGCCAAGAAAATCCCAAATGGGGTCACAAAGAGCCAGACACGACTGGAAATGACTGAACAGCATTTACGCCTCACAAAACCGAAAATGTTACAAATTGTAGCTTGACTCATTGTTTTGTCCCTTGTCTAGACCTAAGAACATAATGGAGAAAGTGTTGATGAGTTAAAGATGAAAGGTTAGATGACTTGTCCAAGGTCAGCGGGGACTGACAATCAGGATTTGAATCTAGTTCATTAATGTGGGGGGAGGGGCTTATAAAATTTCATCAAATGAATTAGGGGACCCAATTGATCAGGGGTCCCCTGATCAATCCTTCACTATGTCTAGGAAGAGACAGAAGGTTAAGGAGAGTAAATTATGGACCAAGAAGAGGTGAGGAGTGAATCCTAGAAAATGAAGAGTGTTCTTATGGGGGAAGTCTCTTTAAAAAGGGCCTGCAGTAGCCTTGAGGTTCCCCTGCTGTTGTCTCTGCCTCTTCAGAGACTTCTCTCTGTTGAGTGACTTTTCCTAAGAAAGACTCGGAGGAGTCAGTCAGCTGGGAGAACATTTCAGGAACAGAAGAGGTATATAATAATAAATCGTGATGATGCTGACGATGGCATTTACAGAGCATCTGAAAATGCACAAAGTACTGTACATATTACCTCACTCGAGCCTCATAACTCAGAGGTAGAGTCTAGTATGATCCCATTTTATAGGCGAGGAGACTGAGTCTAGGAAGCTAAGTGATTTGATAGGTTCACATAGATAGGTTCACATAGCTGTTTATCATTCACCACCATCCTTCTGGTTTATACCCAATGCCCAGAGCTCCTTCATGATGGTAGCAGGCACTTCTTCTTTTTTCATCTTTTGGTTTTTTTGAGGGGCAATTGGGGTTAAGTGACTTGTCCCAAGGTAACACAGCTAGTAAGTGTGTCAAGTGTCTGAGGCAGGATGTGAACTTAGGTCCTCCTGACTCCAGGGCCGGTGCTCTATTCACTGCACCACCTCGCTGCCCCCAAATAGGCACTTTTTTGGGGGGCTTTTTGGAGGGCAATTGGGGTTAGGTGACTTTGCCCAAGGTCACACGGCTAGTTTTTGTGTTAAGTGTCTGAGGTCGGATTTGAACTCAGGTCCTCCTGACTCCAGGGCGGGTGCTCTATTCACTGCGCCACCTAGCCACCCCAAAATAGGCACTTCTTAATGCAGCACATTGCACAGCCCTGGATTCTGAGACCAGGATATGGGTTCAAATTCTACTTCAGCTACTTACTGCTTTTGTGTAAAATTGAATAAGTCATTGAAGTAATTAGCACAGTGCTTTAATAAATGTTTAATGACTGCCTTAACCTGGCAGGGCCTTAATTTCCTTTTCTGTAAAATGAAGGGGCTGGACTGGATCATCATGAAGGTTGCTTGTAATCTAAATCCCATAAGCCTATGATGCTACATGACGAACAGCCTGGCATAGTTTAGGGGAAGCATGCCTGAAGGTCTGGAGCAGGGCCAGCTGACCTCCTGACGCTGCTCTCATTTAGAGGTTTCTACTTGTCTTTCATCGGCTAATCTTCCCATCAGAGATCAGCTGACATCAGAGTTCCCTTCTCCTGCCCGACAGTTTATTCTCCCCTATGTTGATTTGGTGTTGTTTACAGGGCAGCTATGTGGCTCAGTAGATAAATCAGTAGAGTGGGGAAGACCTGAGTTCAAATCCAGCCTCAGATGCTTGCTAGCTGTGTGACCCTGGGCAAGTCACTTAATCCTGTTTACTTCAGTTGCCTATCTGTAAAATTAGCTGGAGAAGGAAATGGCTAACTACTCCAGTAATTTTGTCAAGAAAACCCCAAATGGTGGAGTGGTTAGGTGGTGCAGTGAACTGGCCCTGGAGTCAAGAGGACCTTAGTTCAAATGTGGCCTCAAAAAATTAACACAAAAAACTAGCCATGTGACCTTGGGCAAGTCACTTAACCCCAATTGCCCTACCTTCCCCCTCCAAAAAAAAGCAAAAAAAAAACAAACCTCAACCCAAATGGGGTCATGAGACCTGGACAGGATTGAACAATAGTAGTCATGGAAGGGAACATGATTCCTAGACAACAGCTGGTTAAACACACATCTTCTCTAAGAAGAAAAATGGGACCAGAGTGTGGTATATGATGCCAGATTTAATCAGTTTTGCTTGCTTGTAATGATTCTCTAACACCCCACTCCCAACAAATGAGATAATGTTTGCAAAGTACTTAGCACAGTGCCAGGGCCATAGTAAGGGCTTCTTCCTTCCCTCCCTACGTAAGCTCCTTGAGGAAAAAGAGTGTAGTTGCTTTTAAAATTTTGTCTTTGTACCACCAATGTATAGCCTTGTGCTTTGTACATAATAGCTATTTAATAACTAACATTTATATGGTCTTTAAACATTGCAAAATGCCTTACATTACCTCATTTGAACCTGACAACAACCACATGAACTTGGCCCTACAGGTATTATTAACTGCATTTTACAGATATGGAAACTGAGGGTCCCTGAGGCTGAGTTATTTACTGACAGTTACACAAAAAATAAGAAGCAGGAACCGATCCCATGTCTTCCTGACTCCAGGCCCAGCACTCTATTACAATATGGTATTTATTTAATGAATTTTATTTAAATTATTTAAATAGTTTATTTAAGTAATACATTTTAAAAATAGATGCCTCCTAAACTTATTTGGTGGAGGCATTTGTTTCAAGATGGGGATGGAGGCCTTTTTTGGACAACCCAGTAGGATGGCTCTAACCCTGTGACCATTCAGAGCTATGGGTACTCAATTAACACAAGATAGGGAGACATTTTTTATTTTTAAAGAAATAAACCAGGACTTTGACATTCAAATAAAAGCTTTCTACTTCCAAATGACCACCTTGGGAAGACTACACACTCAGCTGCAATTGTGCTGGTATTACTCAAAGCATTTTTCAAGATCCTCATTTGGAAGTGGCTTCAGAGTCTGTTTCCAAGCCACAAGGAGAAAATGAGTCTTCTTAACTTATAGTCATGACTCATTCCCTTGGACTCCAAACAGTATCACTGCGCTCAGTCACCCACTTCATTCTCCAGTTTTGGATCATACAGTCAGAGCTATGGAGCTGGAAGGGATCTTGGAACCTGCTAATCCAACCCTCTCATTTTACAGATGAGGGAACTGAGGCTCAAGGAAGGCTCTAACTCCCTCATATCCCTCCCATCTGCTCTCTTCCCTTAACCACACTACCACATACCACTCTCTTTACTTCCACCTTTCCGAATTCTCATCTTCCCATTCTTTTTTTTTTTTTTTTTGCTTTTTGGAGGGGGGAGGGCAGGGCAATTGGGGTTAAGTGACTTGCCCAAGGTCACACAGCTAGTAAGTGTGGCAAGTGTCTGAGGCCAGATTTGAACTCAGGTTCTCCTGACTCCAGGGCTGGTGCTCTATTCACTGTGCCACCTAGCCACCCCTCATCTTCCCATTCTTCAAGGCTCATCTCAGGTACCACTTCTGCCTTGAGACCTTCCCAACTACTCTGATGTTAGCACTCTCCCCTCAAATATTCCAAATGATTTGGTTCCTTTTGATTTTTGACTATTTAAATATTATATACATATATATATATATATATATATACACACACACACACACATAAAATACACAGTTGTCATTAAAAAAAAGATTTCATTGGACTCCAAAGACAATTCCCAAAGAGAATCCAAAACAATTATGAGCAGGGTTAAAGGTAAGTACTGGCCTACTCAGGTAATGACTGGAGGAAAGGGGTAATGCTTATCTCCATGTGTTCATTCTGGCCTATTTGTTTAAAAGTCAGTCATGTGACTTTTATAGTTCCTCATTCAGCCTTGATGAATTAGTTTGGAACCTGGCCAACTGCTCCCAGCAATAAGATAGTTAGAAGACTCTTTTCAGGGTTGTTTCCAGACACCAGCATCCCCAAGGCTCACCATTCATTACCAAGTGATTTCAAGAGGGTGAGAAACATTCCCATCCATCAAAGACCTATGGACACTCAGCATTCCAGTTAACAAAGACATTCAGGTGGGAATGAATCAGAGGAGAGAAGCATCAGAAGGACCCTGACAGGAAGGGAGAGGAAAGGATATAGGGGGAAATCTAGGTCATGTAAAAACAAAAGCTATCAATAAAAAATATTTCTTTTAAAAGAAGGTATCTGAATCTATCCAATCCAACCTGTATACATATAAGAATCTCCTCCATAACACCCCTAATCAGTGTTCACCTAGCCTTCCCTTAAAGAGCTTTCTCAAGGGAGGAGTTTGCTACCTTCTACCATAGCCCATAAGGGTTGGGAAGCTATATTCCTTCCATAAAATCTGTACCTGTTGGCTGAAACCACGTGCCAGGCGACTTCGGGGAGGGCCAGCAGAGATTAGGGCTTTGGTTATATGGGTCAAGGAGAAAAGAAGGCTAGTAAATGGAGGATTCCAGAGTTCCCACGGTGACTAAAAACATCAGTTTTAGAACTCAAAGGGGCCTCAGAGAACATCTTTTCTGACCCACTCATTTTACAGTTGAGAAAACAGAGGCTCATTTGGCAAGTTTAAAGGACTTGTCCAAAATCACACAGGCTATTTCAGAGGTGGGATTTGTAACTGTGTCTTTCTGATTCTGAGACTGGTTATGTGAAAGTAGCCACTCCTGATCTCTTTTCTAGACCTTAGGGTCCCCATCACTGGTAATGGGAATGATTTCACTTGTCCCCTACAAGCATCCCCAGAAATTGTCAAGAAGGAAATAATAACTACTCAGACCTCAGAGCAATTTTTAATAGGCTGAAGTCATCTGACCTCTATTCAGATCCACCTTAGTCAAGAAATTTTGGAGGAAAATTTTTTCCTAAGGTCCTTAGAGGTGCCCTTTGCCCTCCAACCTCAATTAATTTCTACAACTCTAGCAATTACACCCCTGGGAAAAAACCTACATGGATAAAATTTCCCCTGCTTTTCTCTTAAGTTCTATATGTGGTCTCCAAGGAGCCCACTTCATTCACTAACTATAGGACAGGCCTTCAGGTATCTTGCTCTGGTTAAGTTCCAGTCTGCCAGGGATATATATATATATAGGAAACATAGAGGTAGAAGAGAGCTCAGTCACCTACTCCCTCGTCTTACAGATAAGGAAACTGAGGTCCAGAGAGGTCTAAGGACTTGTCTAAGGTATTAAGTGCCACAAGTGTGATTCGAAACTGGATCCTGACTCTAGAGCCAGTTATCTTTCCACTAAGATGGGTGGGCCTAGTGAAACCTGCCCTGCAGATGCCTTTCGGAGATGGGATGGCAAGAGACCAAGGCCAGTCATACCATGATAGGTCTGGGCCTTACCAATCACTGATTCCAACCCCTTAATTTTAAAGACGAGTTCACTAAAGTATAGAAAATAATATGATTTGGCCCAAGGTCCCATAGGCAGGTAAAAAGTAACCTTAGAGCTCCTGATACTTCAGGCTGGTTGGCTAGGAAGATTAAGAGAAACTCTCAATTTACTTTTGGGCTTCCTTTTTTTTCTCCATTCAAGTCACTTCAAGTCCTGACGACTCTGATAACAAAGCTCATTTAATCTCTTATATCAACATTCTATCCTCTGGGAGGCCAAGCCTTGGGACTAGCACAATACAGTTAAAATTGACCCAGGGCTAACCACTTTAGAGCTTTCCCTTGCCACCTAAAGTTGGGACTAGGCTCCTGGGGTTCCCACTAAGATCATGCCTCTCTTCTCATTTGAAAGTCTTGCTTAAGATCCTAACCTTTGTTCTGATCCACAGCATCAGAAGAGGTGGCATCAATTCTATGAAACCTGAACCTCTCGGGGTGCAGGGCACAGGCTGCAGACTTCTCCTGCCAGAGATAGAGGGCACAGGGCACAGGTTGCGGATCTCTCTTGTTCCATCCAGCTCTCCAAAACAACCTTTACCTACTGTGCTAAGCAACTCACAGCTGCTCCCACTGCCTGGATGAGCAAGGAACCACCAACTACAATCTTTCTGGTAATTGTTGAGTCATTTTTTTAATTGTTTCTGATTCTTTGTGGCTCCATTTGGGGTTTCCTTGGCAAAGGTGCTGGAGTGGTTTGCGATTTCCTTCTCCAGATCACTTTATACAGATGAGGAAACTGAGATAACCCAGAATCACACAACTAGTAAGTGCCTGAGGCCAGATTTGAACTCAGGAAGATGAGTCTCCCTGATTTTAGGTCCGGCACTCTTTCTATTGTTCTACCCAGCTGCCTAATAATAATAATAATAGTTGTCACTTATGTGAGCTTTCTAAAGATTCCAAAGCACTTTAGATATATTACATCCTTGGACAAGATAGAGGAGCACCTGTCCTGCTACAGTATCCCAAGGCCTCAGGCCTATCCCTGGGCACTGCCATCTAACATGCAGGTGCATCCTAAGGATGTTGGAGGCCTTACCATCCAACCCTGGGATATCCATATATTTATATCTACTCTGTGACTAACCTTACATATACTGTATTCTGCTGTGAGATTCCGAGCTCCTTGAGGACCAGAACTGACGCAAATTTTTTATTTGTTATCTCCAGTACATAGTAAACATGAAATAAATGCTCATTCATTCATTCATTTCAAAATTTCCAGTCCCAGTCACAGGATCCTGAATACCCATCTGGAAACTGCCCTCTCCTCATCTCTGAAATAACATAATAGGATTAGCTGTGTGATCTTGGACAAGTCACGTGACCCCAATTGCCTTGCCTTCTCCCCTCCAAGAAAAAAATAACGCAATAGGAATATCAGCCTTTTTGCAAACTTGCGGAATATTTTTATAGGGAAATCTAGGAGTACACAGTAAAAGTTATAAAAATAACTTTGCGTTTTGCACCGATGATTTCACTGTTGGGACTATCTATGTCCTGAAGATATTCACAGGATCGAAGCAGTGGGTTCCGAAAGGGTGTGCCCTGAGTGTGTGCATGGCGAGCCCCTCTTGGCTGGAACCTATAAGTATGATCACACATAGGGGCTCTCCAAGTGAGCCCAATTCCTCCTGGCAAAAATGATGATAATAATGATGATGATGATAATGATGGTGATGCTATTGTGTCATAAGCAAACAAAAAACATCACCACTGGATCAGAGAATCCCAAGATCACAGCTTAAAGAGACCTTGGAGGTCATTTAGTTCAGCCTTCTCTTTTTACAGGTGAGGAACCCAAAATCCGAGAATGTACAAAACAAAACAAAACCAGGGGCAAAAGTCTATTGTTCCAAAGACTTTCATAGTAGCATTAGCTATAATTGTGAAACAGCCTAGATATCCAACAACTGGGGAATAGTCAAAGATGTTGTAGCCATCAGGGCAGTAGGATACTATAATGCAGTTAAGATGGACAAGTTTAAAAAGCACAAAGAAATCTAGAAAGCTTTACTAAACAATGCAAACCTCAGTCAAAGGCCAGGGCACTGTTCTGCTTTCTAGTCCAAGGAACACCAGATACACAGACATTTCAAGAAAGTACCAGGCATTCCTCATAGCCACATTAAACCATATGTCCTGTATGTCTAATGCAAGTTCAAGTGGGCCTTCTTTCCATCCTTTTTTGGGGGAAGGAGGGGAAAGGAAGGTTGATGGGGGCTTCACAGTCTTTGATACAACAGGAGGGAAAGGGGTTGACATTTGTAGCTTTGACTGTTATGGTAGCCCATGACTGTAAAAATTGTAATGACATGTTAGAGATCGAAATTGGCTAATTTAAAATAGAGAGCTTGGGGGGAGGCTAGGCAGCACAGTGAATAGGGCACCGGCCCTGGAGTTGGGAGGACCTGAGTTCAAATCCAGCCTCAGATACTTAGTAATTACTAGCCCTGTGACCTTGGGCAAGTCACTTAACCCCAATTGTCCTGCCTTGCCCCTTCTAAAAAGCTAAATAAATAAGTAAATAAATAAATAGATAGATAGATAAATAAATAGATGGGTAAGTAAATAAATAAATGAGTGAATGAATAAATAAATAAATAAAGGCAGCTTGGTGATACGGTAGATAGTGTGATGGGCCTGGAGTCAGGAAGCCCTGAGTTCATATCTGGCCTCACTAGCTATGTGACCCTGGGCAAGTCATTTAACCTCTGTTTGCCTCCATTTCCTCATCTGTAAAATGGGAATATCAGCAGCACCTGCTCCTAGGGTTGTTGTGAGAATCAGATTGGATAATAATTAGAAAGCAGTTAGCATAGTACCTGCCACATGGTAAGCTCTACAGAAACATTAGCTATTATTAAATACACATAGTTATTAAGCAAGCTTAACTGGTTATATTGATGCTCAATGTTAAGATTTTAATTATACATTTAATATTTTAAACATACCACATTTCTTTCTGAAGCTCTTATACATGCTCATTTCATGATGTCCACAGCCCAAACCCCTGAGCAAGCAATCATGGGTAATGATGTTACCTCCATTTTGGAGATAAAGAAACTGAAATACAGAGTCCAAATAACGTGCCCGCTGTCACACTGCTAGCAAGTGGCAGGCAGACCCAGAAGCAGAATCTGGGCTCCGAGACTTCCTATCCAAGATTTGTTCCGAAAGCTTGTTCCTTTATCCCCAGGCTGGACAGCATCTAACCCCACCAGGGATGGCTTTGGCGAAGTCAGAGCCTATAAGGAGCGTGTCCCTAGGGTCCCTGGATACCCAAGAGGCTGCTGTTGTTATTTGGGCATCAGATTTTTCATCTCTAAAAGGAGTGGGGTTAGATTAAATTATGTCTAAGAGCCCTTTCAGTTCTAGTATTCTCAAGAGGGTGGATAGAGTGCTGGACCTGGCATCGGAAAGCCTTGTTTTAATCCTTCTGTGGATGCTTAGTAGTGTGGGGACCTAGAAGAAATGACTGAACCTTATTGAGCCTCTGTTTCTTCATCCACAAAATGGGGATTGCTGAAAGGCTTAAAAGAAATAATGTATGGAAGCACTTTGCAAACCTTAAACCACTTCATAAATGTGAGCTGTGATGATTATTATTCCTTTCCATTCTCTTCTGAAAGTAACAACCATAACTCACATATAAATGGTGTTTTACACGCAACCCTATTACAAGCTGTTTGGCTTTTTTGGTTTTTCAATCCAATAAATATTTATTAAATGCCTACTGTGCGCCCGGGCACTGTGGATACAATTAATAAAAAGGAGCTTCCAGTCTAAAGGGGAAGATAACACACAAGCGGAGATAAGAAAGTGAGGGTCAGCATTATCAGGGGTACTCCGAATGGGGGCATCTTGTTCTGTGGAACTGAAATCACACAGGGCAGTAGATACAACATGGAATGACTCCATTTGGCTTTCAAAGCTCTTCACAACCTGGCCCCGACCTACCTTTTCTATCTTTCCATCCACTTCACTGCCCTCTACATTCTCTATGGTCCAACAACACTGGCCTTCTTGCCATCGCTTGAACACAAAGCTCCATCTCCAGATTGTACGTATTTTCATTGGCCTGGAATGCTCTGCCTAGATGCCTCCACTTCCTGGCTTTCCTGGCCTCCTTCAAGGCTCTTTTTTTTTTTTAAGTTTGTATCTCTAGTGCTCAGCACAGTGCCTAGCAAATATACAAATATACTGGCTAAATGATTGAAACAACAAGATCTCTTTAAATCCCCTTAATAGCTCTATGAGGAAGATGATGTATTTTTTTTTTCAGGGCAGAAGGCAAGGCAATTGGGGTTAAGTGACTTGCCCAAGCTAGCACAGCTAGTAAGTGTGTCAAGTGTCTGAGGTTGGATTTGAACTCAGGTCCTCCCTAACTCCAGGACCGGTGCTCTATTCACTGTGTCACCTAGCTGCCCCTAGACATTTAAAAGAAGAAACCTTAAACTTTAAAGGAGAGATAAAGCGGAGATAAAACAAACAAAACTTCCAAGCAAAAACCAGAGAATTGTAAAAGATACCAGGTATGTCTAGCAAAGAGCAAGACTGGAAACAAAACCCGGCAGCCATTGTCCTGGTCTCTACTCCAAGATAGCCAGGTTCATTCATTGCCACAAATTGCATTCTAGGGGTGCAGCTCCCTTCCTGTGAGAAGGGCTTGATAAAGGGAATTTGACAGGATTAATCAGCTTGGTTGGGATTAAGCAGCCACAGTATCAGTTTGCTGTAGAGACCAGCCTTCCAGGCACCAGACATCCAAGAACCATCTTGAGAATCTAGGCCTGGGTTAACTGGAAACAGTTTCTCAATCTTATTTCCCAACCTGTGAACTCAGAACCCTGATCTTCGTGATTGTCTTCACCCCGGGGATGGAAATCAGAGCTGATAAGTAGTAATAGTCCCCACCAGGTGTGTGTAATGGGAATGGGGATGGGGACGAGGATATGGAGCAGATTATGGAGCAGACTTTGCTGAAGGAGAAATGAGCTCATGAATACTGTCCATGCTCAAGAGAGGAGAACTTTTTAAAAAAGGGATTGCTTCTCTCCTCCCCCTTTCCCCCATTAGCTCCTATGAGATAACTGACGAGCAAGGCAAGAAAGAATCCCAGATGTTCCTAAGAAAGGGACTTCATCATCTAGGGAAGGTATCACCTCCTTGGAATGTCTCCCTTCCCACCCAGGCACTTGCAGGCACAGAAGTACTTACCACTTCCTGGCTTTTTCCCCTCCTTTCCTTCTCTTCCTTGTTCTTTTCACTCCACTGTAGACAGAACTTTCAAAGATCTGGGAACCAAAGAGGAGTGTCCTTAACCACAGGACCTTATTCAGTGATCCCCCAATGAATAAAGATGCAGGTGCTGCTGTTCGCTGAAACAGATCAGAAATAAAAGACCAATAAAGCAAATACTTTTGGATGACTACATCATCGGTCAGCTTCCAGGATATTCCAAACCACTCCTGCCAGATCTCCCCACTGGTGGTAAAGGGGGTGGTGGGTTTCATGCTGAGTACCTCTCATCGAAAGATCACAGATCTCCTTCTGGAAGGGACCTCAGAAGAGACCTAGCCCATCCTCTCATTTGGCAAATTAGGAAACTGAGGCCCAAGAAGGTAAATCGACTTGTCCAAGGTCACATAGAGAGTAAGAGTCAGAGGAGGGATTTGAAGCCAGGTCCCCTGGCTCCAGAACCGGTGCAAAGCCTTTTTTGTTTCTCTCTCCTAGTCCAGAAGCTGCCACCAAAAACCTGAAGCTGCTCTCTTGGCACCAAAGAAGGGGATAGACTTTACCTTTGTGTGCACATTTTTTGTAAGAAGGCCTATTAATATAGCCTATTAAATTCCAATACATTTCCATCAACCATTCCTTCTCAACTGCCTCCTGGACATTGGTCAGAACATCACTACTACCTGGATTCCTCAAAGGCAAGGTCAGCAGCCTAGAACCCTTGAAAATACCTAAGCCTGGATTATCAGACAAGTCAGTCGACCTCTGTAAAACTTGGACCACTAGAAAAAACATGACAAAAATCCCCGTTCTCAAAAGAATCCGATTTCTAGTTTCTTTTCCGGGAGATTTCTGAGCACGCCTTTCCCAGCTTCCTTTCTCCTCCACTCTCCCTACAATCAAAGGTAGCCTTCCCCGCCACTCCCCACCTTGTGCGCTCACACCCGGGACAAAAGGACGTGAGCCGAGGCGATTTGACCAGGCAATTCATCCGACGGACTAGTCAGTATTCAGCCGGGAGAGAAAGGACAAGCGAGAGGTATTTTTCCCACCTCCCAGCTCCCTCCACAGCCAGGCTTGGAGAAGCTTTTCCAGCCCACGGAAAGGCGAGGGAGGAACCCCACCTGCCAAGATGTGCTGAGTCCCAGAGAAACTTGTGAGCGGCGGGAGCGCGGCCGGCGGCGGGAGAGGGAGGGTGGGAGGCGGAGAGAGGAGCAGGAAGGAGGCAGAGACCCCGGGCTTACGTGTTTGTACAGTGCTGGCTTCACCTGGCTCAGGTCTGATCTCAGGGTGTGGCGTCAGGTGAGCCACAGCCTACATTTATTTAACTAGAGAAAAGCCACGGAGGAAGCTGGCAGGCGGACCAAGCTCCGGCCAGACTTTTCTTCCTGGCCCGTTCCCCGGGGAGCGGGAAGGCCGAGGGAAGGAGGCCACCCTCCGCCCCCCTCACCTGGGTGCCACCAGCCATTGGGGGAGAGGTGTCCCCGCCCAGCGGCTTTCATCTGGCCGCTCATCTCCAAGCTGCGGCTTGCTTCCGAGACGGGCTGCTCTCTTCCCAGATGCTCGGCCCTCGGGGCCTCGCTCTGCAACCAAGCGAGGAGTCCTGCCGGAAGGTTCCGCTGTCACCCTAGACAGCCAGGCATCTCGGCTGGCGAACAGATTCCCAGCCCTGCCGGGCGGGAGCTGGGCCTGGCTGAGAGAGCAGCTGGGCTCCCCCGATCTGCCCCCGTGCTCACTGTATGGTAATTAACTCATTAATTTGCATTGCAGAGGCTCGGCACGTGACTCAGCTCTGTTCCTTCTACCCTGGAACTGGGTGAGTCTAGTTAGGTCCGTCCACAGGCCACCAGAAAGCCAGTGGATGAATTTAAAACACACACAAACATACACCACTGGAATTTGGGCAGCTCTCTCCAATCTGGACATGTCTTGCACGCACGCACACACACACACACACACACACACACACACAAAATTACCACTGGAATTTGGGCAGCTCCCTTCAATCTATACATGTCTTGCTGATTATAAGTCAAAAACCAGCACCTCTAGTGAAGATGGGAAAGTTCCCAAAGTCATCCACTTCCAATCCCTCCTCTCCCTGGAATTCCTGGCTCCAGCTGAGATCTCTTGGAAGTTGCTGCATGAGTTTAAACAAGGGGTGGAACACGAGAATCTGGCACCTGATGCCAGGCTCCAGTGCCCCAGGAATGTGGTGGTTGTCTTCACCTCTTCTAATTCTCCATAGGGGTGTGCTCCCCCACGGGAAGGGAGTGGAAGTCCCTGGTCCGGAACCAAAAATTAGGATGGAATCTCATGGTGGAACGTGCGGAATTTCTCCCCACCTTAATTTGGTTGTTTGATGAGTGCCAACTGGGGTTTATTGGCTTACCGCCTCTTTTCTCTTGCCCATTATAAATGCAGAAGGGGATCCTTGGTAGTGTCTGTCCTGAGAACCATGGATGGGGTTGGAGCTGGGGTTAAATATTAACATGCCTCTGGCAATGAATGAATGAACTAGCATGCATTTATTAAGGGACTAGTATGTACCAGGCAGTAAGGATACAAAGACAAAAGTAAGAAGTTCCTGTCCTCAAGGACCTTATGTTCTAAGAGGAGAGTGCTACAACATATACAGAGAAGTAGAAGTGGAGCATCTAGGTGGCTCAGTGGCTGGAGCACCAGGACCTAGAGTCAGGAAGACTCATCTTCCTGAGTTCAAATCCAGCCTCTCAGACACGTACTGTGTGACCCTGAGCAAGTCACTTAACCCTGTTTGCCTCAGTTTCCACATCTATAGAATGAGCTGGAGAAGGAAATGGCAAAACCACTCCAGTATTTTTGTCCAGAAAACTCCAAATGGAGTTTTCACACACACATACACACACACACTTGTGTCATCAGAGTCATTAGACCAACTCGGCTGAACAACAACAGGGGCCATCACAGAGATTTTTGCCCTGGGGAATCCCAAGGATTGGTAGTGGAGCTATAGGGGAGTAGACTGTCTCTGCCCAGTGGCAATGATTTGGTTACTGTTCTCAGAGGAAGAATAAAAAGGTGAAAGCCAGGTAGAAGTGCTCACAGAAGGTGAACTTGGATGGTTGAATGGTCTGCCTCTTAGGCATATTGGGTTAGATGTTAGATCACTCACCAAGTCGGCTCAGTCCAAGGGATAGAGAACCAAAGCTGAAACAATCAGCTCCCTTGGTGGAAGGTCCTGGGGGCCTTAGCCTCTGGAGTTCTGGCTCAGAAGGTTGCTTTTCTTGGAGCAAACAAGGGAAGCCCCCCAACAGGAAGATGATAAGATGCCCAAGCTTCATATGTTCTGGCGTCCTTGTGGAAGGTCGGATGGGATGAAAGGCATAGTCTGAGGCCAGCTGGATAGAGTTGTAAAGATGCAGATTCTCTGACTTCTGACCTCTGACAGAAACAGCTGGCATTTACTCCAGAGAGACAGCCCAAAAAGAATGCTGAACTTGGAGTCACAAGACAAGGGTCTGGATCTCTGACCTCTGCCACTAGGTGGCACAATGGATAGAGCACTGGGTCTTGAATCAGGAAGACCTGAGTTCAAATCTATCCTCAGATACTTGCAGTGGGGTCCAGAGCACCAGCCCTGAAGTCAGGAGGACCTGAATTCAAATAAGGCCTCAGATACTTGACACTTGACTAGCTGTGTGACCTTGGGCAAGTCACTTAACCTCAATTGCCCTGCTTCTCCCCCTCCAAGAAAATTTTTTGATGGGATCTTATATGGACACTGGGAGTCAATGGTATAGGAAAATGGAATGGTGTGCTAGAAAGAGCATTGAATTTAGAGTCAGACCCCCTGGGTGTGAGGACCTGGAACAAATTATCTGACCTTTATGAGCACCATTTTCTTAGGTTACCTACCTCAAAGAGCTGTTATAAAGTAAGCATTTTCCAAATCTTATAGTAATATGCAAGTGTGATTAGAAAGGAGTTATCATCCAAAGTTTCATTTTGATGTATTGTTTATCAAATGCCAAATGCTCCTATAAGACCTTTCTCGATCCCCAGACACTGGGATCTCCTCCAAAAATTGCCTTGAATTATCTTGTATGTTGCCTATACACACTTATTTTATGTGGACATTTTGCTTCCCTGGAGCAAAGTCCGGTCAGACTTCTCTTCTTCCTGGCCCCCTCCCCGAGGAGTGGGAACGCTGAGGGAAGGAGACCCCTTTGGAGACAATTTTTGTCATTGTACCATCAGGTCCTGCACTGGTGACTTTCTATAACTAGCTTTCCATGTAGATAAGCCACAATTTTAAGTTTGCTGCATCATTAACAGTTTCTCCATCACTTTAGACAACCAGCAAAAATGAGAAATCAAGCCCCGATTTGTAACGTTTGCTGATTTCTGAGGTGTTAATGCTCACTCTGAAAATTTAACTATCATCTGTCCTGTTGGAGCTGGCTCCAGCATACCTCTGATTCAGGACCCACGTGAGGTAGTATTGAGTAATAAACAAGGAACTCTCCTCAGGGCAGCAGCTAGGTGGCACAATGGATAGAGCACTGTCCCTGTAGTCAGGAGGACCTAAGTTCAAATCTGGCCTCAGATACTTACTAGCTGTGATACCTTGGGTAAGTCACTTGAAATCTTACCTGCCTCAGTTTCCTCATCTGAGTCAAATGGGGACAATAGCATCTGCCTCCCAGAGTAGTTGTGAGGACCATATGGAGTAATAATTATAAAGCACTTAGCATGGCACATAGTAAGCATGATACAAATGTTAGCTATTAATAATAATTATTATTATTATCACTTGTTCATCAACATAATCACTTCATCCTTCTCTTGAAGAGAGCCAATGACAGCAGGAGGGCAATGTCTTGACTTACAAATGAATTGAATTTTAAGTGAGGCAAGGCTGTACAGAGAAAGGCAATGTGGTGTAATGGCAAAATGGGAAGTCTGGGTCCTGAGTTCAAATCCTACCTGTGTGATTTGTAGAGGTCTTTAACTTTTCTTCTTTGGTTTCTTCATCCATAAAATAAAGGAGTTGCACTAGATGGTCTCCAAGTTGACCCTATGACCTCTAGGACAGTTTCCAACTTTGAGAGTCTCTCATGATAAATGGTTCTACATTTAAAACTACTGGGTTATGTTTCTGCTCATTGAGGCAGTCAAAGAGTGCTGATGCTCCCCAGAATAGAATCATAGATGTAGACCTAGCATGGGTCATAGGAGTCAGGGCTGGTGACCTCTAAGGTCATTTTATTATATTTTATTTTATTGCTTTTTGGAAGGCAATTGGGGTTAAGTGACTTGCCCAAGGTCACACGGCTAGTACGTGTTAAGAGGCTGAGGTTGGATTTGAACTCAGGTCTCCTGACTTCAGGGCCGGTGCTTTGTTCACTGCACTGTCTAGCTGCCCCAACCGCTGTATTTTACAAAGGAGAAAACTGAGAGGTGGAAATGTCTAAGGCTGGTTTTGAACCCAGATTTTCCTGATTCTAAGTTCAGTTCCCTACCTACTCTGCCACGTATTTCATCTTATAGATGAAATCAAGGTGAGAGAGAACTGGGTGATTTTATGCCTGCCCCTGTGTCCTATGTACTGCCCAGTCCAGCCCCTGGTACTGGCCCTTAGCTTCAGCCATAGTGAAGAGGGCTGGGCATCACTGAAGGAAGGATCAGGGGTAGGCTACCTGACATGGTCCCTTCTGACTGTGTCTGGTTCATGGACCTCAGTTGGCATGCCCTGGCCTTGAACCCCCAATTCATTACTGAGCCATAGACATAATGTTCAGGGCAGGGAGTGTTACTCTGACCACTAAAGCACCCTGAAGCTCGAGGAGGTTTCTGGGTACTGTGACTCAGAATTTCATCATCAAGGAGTGGCTTGGGACAGAGTAATCATGGGCAAGGTACCTAAGTGTACTGTGCCTCAGTTTCCTTGTCTGTAAAACAAGAATGCTGAACATGATGGCTTCTAAGGACCTCACAGCTCCATATCTACAAATTTATGATACCAAGAAATAAACTTTTCACCACTGGGGAGCCCAGACCAGGGAGACAAACTGAAACCATCCTGGGATACCGTGAAGGGTGTGACAGAAGGGACAGACCCTTCCCTGCATTCCCTCTCGGTGAAGAATAGAGCGGTCTGAGCCTGTTGCAACATCCAGAGAGCAAACAGTGATAGCTGAGAATACCATGTTAGGGCCAAAGAGGAAAGATACAGATCTACTTGTGGTTATAAATACAAACCCATTATCATTTCCTCTACAGGTTTGGGCAAAGTGGCTGGAAAACCAGATGCAGGAGAACTCTAAGACCCTGAAGGGGTTAGATTGACACCGAAGGCAAAGCAAAAGGGGTGCATGGGTGGGGGACACAGGGATAGGACCAGGACCTAACTGACTCTGTTTGAAGGGTCACCTTTAGTTCATCATACACACTGGGCAGGTCAGTTAGGAAGCTCCTAGTCTCAAGGGCTGTCCTAACCTAACCTCAGGGTAGAATGAGTGTCTAAGAAACAGGGAGGAGGGACCATTAGCCCCTCTGTGTCAACACAAACTTGCTCATCCTTAGTTTCCTATTTTATAAAAGGAAAGGTTGGATGATGTAACCTTAGAAGTTTCTTCTAGTTATAAAAATTATAATAATAACTAATAATTAATAATTAATTGCCAATATTTGTACAACCCTTTAAGGTTTGCAAGGTACTTATATACTTATATGTATGTGTATTTCACATATATGTGTTTAATCTCATTTTTTCTCACATCATTTCTGGAATACAGAATCTAATCCTTGCTTTACAGATGAAGAAACTGAAGCAAATAATGGTTAAGTGACTTGTCCAAGGTCACACAGTTAGTAACTGTCTCAGGCAGGATTTAAATTCAGATATTCCTGACTCCAAGACTCAGGCTACACTGTCCTCGTTTGATCTCTAGAATGGGGACTCAACCACAGAACCTTCAAGGGTTCCATGGCTACATTTTGGGGGTCCATAAACTTGAATAAGAAAAATTATATCTTTAATATAATTGGTTTTCTTCATAATTCTCTGCATTTTGTTTTATATAAAAATATTCAGGGGCAGCTAGGTGATAAAGTGAATAGAGCACCAGCCCTGGAGTCAAGAAGAGACCTGAGTTCAAATCTGACCTCAGGCATTTAACACTTACTAGCTGTGTGACCTTGGGCAAGTCACTTAGCCCCAATTGCCCTGCCCTACCCCATCCAAAAAGCAAAATATATATGTGTATGTGTATATATATATATATTCGGGCACCTGAGCTTCACTAGATTGCCAAAGAGGTCCATGACTAAGAACATCTGTTCTAGATAGATGGTCCATGATTAGAATGGGACAGGACCCCTTCTCAAGCATACACACACACACACACACACACACACATATAAATACACACAAACACACATATACACACACGTACACATTCACTCACAAAGGACCTTTAAGTATAGGAGGTGAGGTGGGAAAAGGGGATCTTCTCTCAGAAGGGAGAAACTGCCCTGAATCTTGTTTTTGCAGATGGTATTGGATTTACCCAGCCAGGAGCCAATGTCATGCCTGAAATCTTCCCAACAGACTGTCTAGCGCACACAAACAACACATCCAGCCAAGCAGGCAGTCTGCCTGCCTGCTGCCAGAATGGGGAGCTGGCCCAGAGGGGGGAGGGCTGGTCCACTGCCTGCCAGGCTATGCACCCACTTGAAGGCTGGGATGGCTGCCTTTCCCCTGTGGCACAAGGAGAAGAAGGCCAACTTCATTGCTTGCCTAGTCTAGCCTTGCAGCACCAAAGTAACTAGAGAGCTCATTCTGGGGAGCATGAGACTCCTCCTCACACAGCCCCTTTTACTTTTCAGGTGTCCTCCTTCTTCCTAATTCAGCCTCCCTCCTCCTTTGGGAGTCTAGAATTTGAATGAACCTTAGAAGCATCTAGTCCAATCCTCTCATTTTACTGAGAAGAGACCCGGGCCTCAAGGATGTTAAGTGATCTTTCCAAGGTCACAGGGTAGTACAAGTCAGGATTTGAACCCAGGTCCTCTGATTTCAAAGACAGCGGTCTTTCCACTGTCCTCAACTCCTGCTCAATTCATATACAGGCATACCTCAGATTTTTGGGCTTCATTTTATTGCACTTTGCTGATATTGTATCTTTTACAAATTGAAGATCTGTGTCAACCTTCCATTGAGCAAATCTATTTTCCCAACAGCACATGCTCATACGGTGTCTCTGTGTCACCTTTTAATAGTTCGTTAATTTAATAGGTCATTCTCTTAATAGTTCAAACTTTTTCATTATTATTCTATCTGTTATGGTGAGCCATGATCAGTGATCTTTGATGTTACCGTTGTCATTATTTTGGGGCACCATGAACCAGACCCATATAAGACAATGAGCTTAACCAACAAATACTGAGTGTGTTCAACGGTTCCACTGACTGGCCTCTCCCCGTCTCTCTCCTGCCATCTATTCACTGAGACAATATTGAAATTAGGTCAATGAATAACCCTAAGATAACCGCTAAGTGCTCAAGTAAAAGGAGAAATCAATTGATATGGCAAACTTCATTGTTATCTTATTGTAAGAAATTGCCACAAGCCACCTCAACCTTCAGCAGCTACCACCCTGATTGATCAGCAGCCATCAACATCCAGGCAAGACCCTCCACCAGCAAAGAGAGTACTCTCGCTGGAGGCTCAGTGATAGGCAGCATTTTTCTTTTACTAATAAAGTATTTTTAAATTAAGATATGTGTTTTTTAGATATAATATTATTAGACATTGTATAGACTTCAGCATAATGTAAACATAACTTTAATGCACTAGAAAACAAAGAAATTCATGTGACTCACTTTATTGCAATATTTACTTTATTGCAATTGTCTGGAACTCAACCTGCAGTATCTCCAAGGTATGCCTGTATTTCCTGGAGACTGTCAATGGGAGAAACATTTAAATAGTAGTCAGATTCCAGTGAACTATGCCCCTGACCATGATGGCCCTGTAGAAGGGTGGGGGGGGGGGCGGGAAAGAGGGCCTTCAACCTGACATTCCAAAGCCCTCTGGGAACCCAGCAGATATAAGTTTCATCCATAGGATTCAGCAGACCTTGACCCTCACAGGCACTTGCCATGGTCTGATTCCTGCAAGTTTTCCATATCTTTCTCAAACTCAGTTTCCCCAATGATACAACAGAGAAAAGAGTCTTCTCTCTCTGAACACACCCGAATGCCTCAAGAACCAGCTTGTATTTTCATGACCCTGTTTGGGTTTACCAGGCACTTTCCTTACAACAGATATCTTTGACAAATGATATCATCATCCTCATTTTATAACTGGGGAGCCTAAGACTCAAGAAGGCCCAGGGCTAACAAGTGGTTGCTACCCCTGGCTTTGTTCTTCACTTTCTGGGCCCCAAACCATGACTTTACTATGGTCTCACCCTAGAACTTCCTTCAGCACCTGGATCCTCCTCATCCTGGAACATGCTACTGTCTTTGTGGCATGCTCACTGTGGAATCTCTGTTCCCAGGGCCTGTTCCATTTTGTGGAGGACCACAGGCTGACTTGCCTTTGGTACCCCCCCAGACCCATTCCTGTCTTTTTGGACTTCAAAATCATGCACCTCTACTGGTTACTTTCAATTCTCCTACCACCTCCACCAATTTATCAGCTTTCTCTTTTATGTGTTATATTCCCTCTTTAGAATATAAGCTTCTCAAGGGCAGGGTTTTCTTTTTGCTTGAATTTGATCCCCAGATTTTAACTCAGTGCCTGGCAAATAGTAAGCACTTAAATAAAGAGATGTCCTTCCTTCCTTGTGGTAGAGACAGAATTTGAACACAGGGCTTTACTCCAAATCTCTGTCTGTTCCAACGACACCGTAGTTATAAGCTCCTACATAGGAGAGGACGCAGAACTTCCAGGGGGGTGGCATCCTCTAATGGGGCAACTTGACCTTAGCACTAGACTTTTGTGTTTTTGTAGTTGTTCAGTCAGCTGTGTTCTACTCTTAGTGACCCCACTTAAGAGTTTTCTTGGCAAAGATACTGGAGTGCTTTGCCATTTCTTTCTCCAGGTCATTTTACAGATAAGGAAGCTGAGGCAAATAGGGTTAAGTGACTTGCCCAGGGTCACACAGTTAGGAAGTATCTGAGGCTGGATTTGAACTCAGGAAGATGAGTTTTTCTGACTCCAGGATGAGCACTCTATCCATTATGCTACCTAGCTTTCCTAATTCTGATCCAGGGGTGGGGAAACTGTGGCCTTGAAGTTGCATGTGGTCTCAGAGGCTACATGAGGTCCTCTAGGTCCTCAAGTGTGGTCCTTTGACAGTATTCAAACTTCACAGAACAAATCCCCTTAATAAAAGGATTTGTTTTGTAAAACTTAGACTCAGTCAAGAGGCTGCACCCAAGGACCTAGAAGGCCACATGTGGCCTCGAGGTCACAGGTTCCCCACCCTTGTGTCTGGTCTCAGTTCTCTCAAATGGGACAGTAGGAAGGCCAATTGACCCAAGTTTTAAAGTTAAACTTTCCTGACAAAAAATGAGATGCTTAGTATATTTTAAGCCACTTAAATATAGGGCTCCTTCTTACCATGCCTCAGTGGTCCCAGAAAAACCATCAGAGGTCTTTTGTACCCTTTCCCGAAGGTACAGTAGATGAACTCACCCTGGGAAGGTCTGGGAAACAATAAAGGTCTCTCTAAGCTAACTCCTCTCATTTCAAAGCTATGATGAATTCTCTTAATATTGTCTCCTTCCAATGTCATTGGAGTCCCTGCTCCTGGTAACCTGTGAAGCCCCAGCTGAAAGCCATTCTGCCTACAATTTAGATGCTTGGCTGATGTTGCTAAGCAAAGAACTAATAAAAAGAAGCCACCTCCTGTCTAGGGCCTTCCTTCCCCTTTCCTTGAAGGCTAATTGCCTCCCTGGATCTGATAGGTGGGATTATTCTCTGGGATTTAGGGGACAGGCCATCAATGAGTCAAGAAGCATTTTTAAAATACTTTCTATGTTTCATGAACTGGGCTAATCCCTGGAGGTGCAGAGAAAGGCAAAAACATGGTCCCTGCCCTCAAGGAGCTTATTGGAGGGAACAACATGCAACCCCCCCCCAAAAAAAGCAACGTACATACAAGAGAGAGATGGTGTAAATAGCAGGCAATTTCAGAGAGAAGGCACTGGGAGACCTAGGAGGTCTCTTGCACAAATTGGCATTTGGGATGGCTTTGAAGGAAGCTTGGGAAGCCAGGAGGTGGAGGTGAGGAGGGAGAACATTACAGGAATAGGGAGACATTGAGTGAGAAGATGGTGGGTCCGATGCAAGAAAGAGCAAGGCAAGCAACAATGGTGGGTCATAGGATGTGTGGAGGACAGTGATAATATCAAAAGACTGGAAAAGTGGGAAGGGGCCCAGTCATGAAAGGCTCTGATGCCAATAGAAAATTTTACATTTGATTTTGGAGGTAATAGGGAGCCACTATTTATTAAATAGGGAGGTGACACTAGCTTTCCAGCCTTGCAGCCACAGCTCAGTTAACTGGCAGGGTCACGCACTTGCTCCCTTGGTTGGCCAGGACAGAGGTCAGTGTCATTCTAGCGAGGTCCTGAGCCTAGCTGGCTCCCTCCAGATAGTGGGAGGTAGGGCTGGTCTCATATGCAACAGAACTCTATTGCAAGGACCTCTATCAGCAAAGACTTGTCTGTTAGCCATGGGGAAGCAATAGGAGAAAAGGACATGGTTAGTCCAGTGCTATGTATCTGAAAGGCTGCCCCAGCATCTGCCAAGAGGGAAAGCCAATGTATTCTTGTTCTCCCACAAGTCTTTTCTTGCCTGGATTTGGTGGCTTGCTCCTTGGTTGGTTGGAGTTAACTCAGGCCATACCTGTCTCTGAACCACCGTGCATGCAGGACTCAGGTAAACACCCTCATGCTTTTCTTCCTTCAGGCACTGATATAAATAGCCCTTTCTAGAGGACTGGATGTCCCAAGAGGCAACTTTTCTCAACAAGAAATATTTCTTCCTACTGGCAAAGACTTCTCAGCCTTCCCTAGCCCTGAGGGTTACCTGATGCCCTACGGGAGTCCTGACCTTCCCAGGAAGCAGTGCAAGGACCATTTATACCAAGAGCCAGAGAACATAGGTTATCCTCATTCTGCTACTGGGGAACCTGGGATAAATCATCAACATTCCTGAGCCTCAGTTTCCTCAACTGTAAAATAAGAGAGTGGGACTATTTGATTGCTAAAGTTTCTTCAACTTGTAAGTGATTTTTTTTTTCTTTTTTTGCTTTTTGGAGAGGAAAGAGCAGGGTAATTGGGAATTGAGTGACTTGCCCAAGGTCACGCGGCTAGTGAGTGTTAAGTGTCTGAGGCTAGATTTGAACTCAGATCCTCCTGACTGCAGGGTCGATGCTCTATTCACTGCACCACCTAGCTGCTCCGCTGAAAGTAATTTTTTTTTAAATCTTCAAAATATCAGTAAAATTCTAAAAAATTCGGGTCCTCCTGACTCCAAGGCCACTGCACCACCTAGCCTACCCTCAAAGTCCTTTTATCCAGAGACTATTCCATACTAAGGAAAAAGCCTGGAGCGGGGAGGGGGGGGGGGAGGGGAGTGCTGGTAAACGTTGAACAAGGTGGTCATGCCAAAGACGCACTTTTCGGTTTAGTCTACATTTTTAACTTTTTATGAACATCAACCACTTTCTTACATCCAAACAATCAACAAAACCAGAAAAAGGGAAGACGCGTCTGCTGAACCCCTGCTGCTGTGTTCTAGGCCCGTGCTAGATCCCATTTGATTTGGGAGGGAAGCGCTCTTATTACTCCCATTTTACAGTTAAGGAGACTGAGGCTGAGGGAGGTAAAGGGATAGCTAGTAAATGTCTGAGGCTGGTTTTGAACTCGGCTCTTCCTGACTCCAGGCCCGGCGTTCCATCTGGCGCCCTGAGGATGACAGTTAAGGGTTCTAGGAACTGAGGCTTTAGAGCTGAAAAAGAGCCCCAGAGATGCTCAGATTCATACCTCTGCCCTATCCCGCAATTGTACAGAGGAAATCAAATCATGGAGAGATCAAATGACTTGTCCAAAGTCACTGTCATTCTTCAGTAGTTTTTCAGTTGTGTCCAACTCTTTGTGACCCTGTTTGGGGTTTTCTTGACAAAGATATCGGAGTGGTTCACCATTTCCTTCTCCACTCATTTTACAGATGAGGAAACTGAGGCAAACAGGGTGAAGTGACTTGCCCAGGATCACATGGCCAGATCACATGTCTGAGGCCAGATTTGAACTCAGGTCTTTCTGACTCCAGGCCCGGTGCTCTGTGCACTATAGTACCACCTGGCTGCCCCACGCAGCTTATAGAACCTTACAGAAAGTGACACTGAAGTCCTGAGGAGTAAAGGGACTTGCCCAGGGTCATGCAGCCAGTAAATGTCCAAAGTTAGAGGCAAATCCAGGTTTTTCCCACTCCAGTGATCTACTCCTTACATCAAACCACCTCCGCAGATGCCCAGTGTTTTCATACTGTCCCACTCTTATTGGAGGGAGGGGCCGTTAGCAAATTCACATTTATGAAAGCACAATATGTTGTTCTTCCCAGAAGTATGCGCGTTTTAGAAGAGGACCAGAGGGAAGGGGTGACGATTAATGCAGAAGAATGAACGGTTAAGGGTAGGACTGCAGGCATCAGTGGGAGTCAGACTTTTTTGGTGGGGAGAAGGGCCCCTTACTTATAGTGCCCCTGAAATGTCATCTCATACATGAAAAGGCCTGTTCTTTACATTTGATGCTACTCAGCAGGGTCCCAAGATAATAGAACAGGACAAATGGATTTAATACTGCCTCTCCCTGGAGTTAGGAGGACCTGAGTTCAAATCCTGTATCAGACACTTAACGTTTACTAGCCGTGTGACCTTGAGCAAGTCACTTAATTCCCAAAAAGCAAAAAAAAAAAAAATACTGCCTCTGACCTCTCTGGACCTCAGTTTCCTCATCTGTAAAATGAGGGGGCTGAACTTGATGGCCCCTGAGACCCCTCCCAGCTATAGATATGTGATCATTGACTCTTAATGAGGTGGGGTCCATAGGTGTGGAGCATCGCACACAGCATCAGATTTTGTCGATGCATGGATTGGTCTCATTGACTTTTTATCCTTTTCTTCCTATTTAAAAAAAAATCATCTTATTAGATGCGGCTCTTTGGGAGGATAAGAGAAAGGATGTAAGGGGAAATGTAGGTCACATAAACCCAAACTATATCATTAAATTTTTAAATTGATTAATATTATAATATTAACATTGACATTTAAATCAAGTCTAATTTGAAGAAAAAAAAAAGAGCTATGAAAGTAGGAAGGAAAAAACAAGAATGATAGGTGTGAGCCAGGGCTGGGTGAGGCCCCACACTGGGAGGTCCCAGACCCCCCCCCAATCATGTGGGCCCAGGGCACCCCAACTGCGGGGGAGGGGACAGAAAGGCAGCAGGGGAGGAGAATGGAAGGGCAGGTAAGAGTCCCTTTGTTTAGTTCACACGAGGGATGGAATAACTACCAAAAACAAACGCCTCCTTCATGACTTCATGTCAGGGCGGGCCCGGCCCCCCAATTATATGGGAAAGCACTTTGTAAACTATACGTCACTATACAAACAGCTGGGGTTGTTGTGGTTGCTCCTCATGAGTTCATAACTCTAGCTGTTTTCCCTTCATGAGCATTCTCTTCTTCATCATTAGCTGACATTACTCAGAGGCACAGATGGACAAGGGCATCTTTTTTTTTTTTTTGCTCCAGGCCGTGTGTGCCCTCTGCCTTTCTGGACAGGTGGCCCAGGAGCCCTGAGACACCATCTTGCAGCTCCAGATTTCCCCAGGAAGACCCCAAGTGGTTTGGAAAGGACACGTTTAAGAGAGGGTGGCTCGGGCCCCTTGTGCCCCTCCACCCAAGTCCTGTAAGCCTGTAAGGTCAGGTGGGCAGGAGCTGGATGGGTCCTTCTGGCGCCCATGGAGTGGGGCAGGAAACACCCTGCAGTGGTGATTGGGATGAACTGTTTCTCTGCGTTCACCCAGAACCCCAGAAAATTAGAGCTGGAAGGGACCTTGCGGATCATGAGTCCCAACCCTTATATTTTACAGATGAGCAAACGGAGATCCTAGGAGGTAAGAGATTTCTTCCAGGAGTATAAGGCCAAAGGACCATAAATTTAGAGCTCATAGAGTCATAGCAGGCTCAGAGCCAGGAAAACTTACATTCAAATTCAGCCTCAGACATGTTCTAGCTGTGTGACTGTGGGCAAGTCACTTAACCCTGTTTGCCTCAGTTTCCTCATCCGTCAAATGAGCTGCAGAAGGAAGTGGCGAACCACTCAGGTATCTTTGCCAAGAAAATCCCAAATGGGATCAGGAAGAGTCAGACATGAATGAAAGGACTGAACAACAAGAAGAATCAGAAATTTGGAGACGGAAGGGACTTCAAAAGCCATCTTGTCCAACCCTTTTGTCTTACAGAGAGGGAAACTGAGTCCCAAAGAGGAGAACTTGCTTTTCCAGGTTGATGGGCTTATAGCATCACCAGGTCAGAGCCAGAAGGGCCATCAGAAGCCATTTAGCTTTACAGCCCTTTAGTCTCACAGATGAGGAAACAGCCTCAGCAAAGTCAAGCGGCTAGCCTAAGGTCAAACAGGTACTTTGGTAGAGGAAGTGGGATTTAAACCCAGCCCCTTCCCCTACAGAGTCAGGTTTCTCTCGTTAATAGCACAGCCAGGATTAGAACCTGGATCATTGGTGCACCTTCCAGTCACGCTTCTGTGATGCTTTGTTGTTGCTGAATCATTCCAGTTCTATATGACTCTTTGTGACCCCATTTGGCATTTTTTGGGCAAAGATACTGGAGTGCTTTGCCATTTCCTTCTCCAGCTTATTTTACAGATGAGGAAACTGAGGCAAGCAGGGATAAGTAACTTGCCCAGGATCACGCTGCTACTGAGTGTCTGAGGCCAGATTTGAACTCAGGGAAATGACTCTTCCTGATTCCAGGCCTGGACTGGGGAACCTGCAACCTCAAGGCCACATGTGGGCCTCTAGGTCCTCAAGTGCAGCCCTTTGACTGAATCCAAACTTCACAGAACAAATCCCCTTCATAAATTCATCAACAATTCCCTTTAATAAAAGAATTTGTTCTGTGAAGTTTGGATTCAGTCAAAGGGCTGCACTTGAGGACCTAGAGGGCCGCATGTGGCCTCAGGGCGCAGGCTCCCCACCCCTACTCTAGGCCCATAACTGAAGGGTAGGACAGTGTAGCAGAGGTCAGCCCTCACGGGTTTTGGTCCCAGTTCTGCTGTGAGGTTTTGGACAAGTCATTGCTCTTTGCCGTACCCGTTTCATCATTTGATGAATGAAATGAGGGTTAAACTATGCTAGACTCAATTCAGTTTAGCCAGCATTCATTTGGCGCCTTCTGTATGCCAGGCACTGGGCAGGCAGGCTATCTGGTGGGGAGGGACAGCTGTAAAAACAGACACGCAGAGAGAAGTTCAATCATTTACCCAGGGTCACACAGCTAGTAAGTATCTGAGGCAGGATCCGAACCCAGATCCTGCTCCCTCCAGGTCCAGCCCTCTGTTCTCTGCACCACCTCTAGACTTTCACTGGATCATAAATTAAAAGTGGACGGTACCTCAGGAACCAGCTAATGCAACCCTCTTGTTTTACGAGTGAGAGAAACTGAGGTTCAGGATGGACGAGTGACTTGCCCATAGTCACATGGGTGAAAAGCATCAAATATAGGATTTGAACTCAGGATCCTCTAGCCCCAGAGTCAATATTCTGGACCATATGGCCCAAAGAAAGTAAGCTGCGTAAACTAAGGGACCGTTTCCCTTTTGTCTTTGTGTCCCCAGCTCTAGCACAGTGCTAGGTATACAGAAGGCACTAAATAAGTGTTTATTGATGAACTGATTGATTCTATTGGATTATTCCTAAGATCTCTTTCAGGTCTAATATTCTATGATTATAGGATGATTCCAGACAAATTATTTCAATGAAAACAAATTCATCTCGAAGCTGGCTCAACTTCCTTTGAACTTTCCCCTACCAACCTGTGAAACACCATAGCCAAACCCAGGTACAGCCTCAGCTCACTCCACCTGGCTGGCCCTCTAGGTCCTCAAAAAGGAGCCTACTTTAAAGGGGAAAGAAAATGGAAGGTGGAGAGAAGCTCCTTGTTGAGAGCCAGCAACCTAGAAACCAGTCCTTCCAGTTTTAACCCCTCTTCGCTGCAGCCTGTCAGCTCGACCAGAAGCAGAGAACAGGAGCAGGGTGACGGAGCTTTTCTTACTCCCCTGCTGGAGGTTGCCTTGGAAGCTGGACAGGCTGGTCAAACTGGGTTAAAAGATTGGAAAACACTGCTGACCCTCATAGTCGGCCCCTGGATTCCAGACTGCCAGATTTACTCCCTGTGGGGCTTTAGTAGGATTTTTTCTTTTCAGCTGTTTCCTGGTGTGAGTGAGCAGCACTTGATGCCCTTTGGGGGTCAAAAGGGGAGCATAGTCTCCCCCTTTCTTGCTTCCATCATCCAGAGACTCACTTAACTGGAATTTTCTGCCAGGTTCATCTCAAGTATCACCTTCTAAGCGGGGTCTTTCCTGCTATCCCCCCTCTCAGTCCTCAGTACCCTGCTCACCTCTTCTCCCTCATCCCTAAAATTACAGGAAGCAACTAGACGGTGAAGAGGATACAGCTGTGGACTTAGAGTAAGGAAGACCTCAGTTCAAATCCTGCCTCAGATATTTGTTGTCTGTCCTTTGCTCTCCAAGAGGACTATTGACATCAGGGGTGATGCCTTGATTTGCAAGAGTGAATCGATTTAAGTGAGGCTGGGTGGCACAAAGTCATGAAGTCCAGCAGCAGGACAAGACTCAAGAAGATTGGCGACCGCCCAGGATGAAGTGGAAGAGCTTGGTCAGGCGTCTGACTAAGCTCTAAGCCTCCACAGCGCCTGCTTCCACTGCCTTCCTGGCCTTGGGAACAAGTTGTTCTCATCCGCCCATTCCTCAGGGAAAGTCTTCACATGCTTGAGACAGACGCCTCCCTAACTCACCAATGGATCTGAGGCTTGTCGGTTACCCTCTCCCTGCTTTAGCTCGGCTGCCAACATGGTTTATACCAAGGTGTGGCCGCTGTACCCGCTACAGCAGGTGAGAGCTGGATGACAGGTGGACGTGAAAGGTGGATGGGTAATCCCAAAAAGGGCTCAGCTAGCCTTCACATCAGAGGTGCTGGTCCTCCCTACACACCCCACGCACCTCCCCTCAGACATTTACTAGCAAGTCACTTACCCTCAGTCACTCCATCTGTAAAAGGGGAATAATCACAGCACCCCCCCACCCCGGCAGGGTTGTTGTGAGGGATCAAATGAGGTAACTGTGTAAAATACTTCAAAAACCTTAAATCACTGCATAATAGGAGATGTTGTTATCAATCTGTCATTTCTTATCTGGATCTGAGCTGTTTCCCCACAACAGATTGTAAGCTCCTTGAGGGCAGGCACTGCCTCATTCTTGTCTTTCGGTCCTCAGCTCCTACCTAGCATAATGCCTGGCACAGAGCACACACTTAATAAATGCCTTTTTGAATGAATGAATCCACAGGCACGAAGCTAATGAATATGCAAAAAAAAGGATAATCAATTAGGCAGCACAGATGTCTCCGAGGCACTGATTGAGACAGGAAGCGTCACTACCAAGAACCTCCAGGTGAACCATATCCTATAATCCTCATTTTTCATCTCTAAGCACTCGGGCCTCTGCACCTGCTCTGGAGCACAGCATCGACTTGTACAGAGAATGCCACCTGTCCTGGGAGCCCCTTTAACCGGCTTAATCTCACCTCTCATCATGTTTCCGACAACAGTTTTCTCATCCTAATTCTCAGCAAAATAACACTGCTCTGGAGGAAATACAAGGCGTAAGGGTGTTCCGATCTAGATTTCTCTTTTCCTGAAAGGATTCTGAGAGGCAGCATGGTGTAGAGGGTAGGGAGAGCTGGTTTGGTAAGCCAGGCAGTCCCGAGTTCAAATCTCCCTCCTGGCACACATTGGCTGTGTGATTTTAGACAAATCACATAAGCTCTTGGTGTTCCAAGAAAGCTTTCTATAACTCAAAGATACTGACCTACGTTGATAAAGGTAATTTCCTTAACTTCCAGTTTCCTAACCAAAGAAATCCCAGATCAATTAATTAGTCATTGAGCACTTATTAGCTGCCTGCTAAGTGCTAAGGCTACAAGCACAAGGAGAAAAAAATCTAGCCTACGTTCTAATGGAAGAGATGACAAGAATGTGAAGTGAAAATGCAAACATATCTAAGGTAGTTTGGGGGGGAGGCATTAGCAACTGGGAGGAATCAATCAGGAAAGGCTTGATGCAGAATATGGTGCTAACAGAATCCTAAAAGCTAGAGGTGGACTATGGAAAGCATCAGGTAGGACCTGATTATAGACAAGTGCTGCACCTGAATTCCAATCCAGCCTCAGACACTTGCTGTGTGAGTGGGCGAGTCACTTAACCCTATTTGCCTCAGTTTCCTCCACTGTAAACGAGGGATAATATGAGCACCTGACTCTCAGGGTTGTGGTGAGGATCAGATGAGGTAGTATTTGTAAAGCATTTTAGAATCCTTAGAGTGCTTTCTAAGTGCCAGCTATTATTATTAACGAGGAAATATCAGACGTCGGAGTTGGTCCTCAGATTTTCTCACTCCAGAACCAGTTTTTCTTTGTTTTGTTTTATTTTTTCATTGTACCAGACTGGGTCCCCCCAGCTTGCCCACCCTGAGGAGCTAATTTCCATAGGCTGTGTTGGATGATTCTGGAAACCGCAGGCATTTCTGTGTTAACCACTGTGCTGATCCATAAATCATAAACTGCTTGCTGAAGCTACCTAGCTTTTGCTAACCCAGGATCTGTGTTCTTTTATTTTTCTTTTTGAAGTGTTCACAAACTGTCAAAGAAATAGGCAGGCAGCAAAGTCTTGTTTACAGTCAGCTCTCCTTGTCATTCTGTGTGCCTCAAATAAAAGGACTCAGTCTCAGAGAAGGGTGGAACCAAAACTAGAACTCCAGCCTCCCAGGGTCCTTGCTTTACCCATGAGGCCCATTCAGCTACACTTATTTCCTGGGTCTTTGAAGGAGAAAGTTGCTCAAGAAGAGCTCCTCCTTCTTCAATTGATGTGACAAGCTCCTGAGCCTCAGAGGAATCCCCTGGAGATGGTGAAAAGGAGAGAGGAGAGTTCCAGACTTCTCACACTGAACCAATAAAATGCGCCGTTGGCAAAATGATAACCAGGATTGCTTTGCTTCCTCAGCTTTTTGAGAAGGGATCATAGTAGAAAATTGGGTATCCGGAAAGAATAACAACAAACTGAATGCCGTGTGATTAGGATGACCAGACTTGACCCCAAAGAAGAGACGAGAAAACGCAGGGGCAGCTGGTTGGCATAGTGGACTGAGTGTCAACCCTGGAGTCAGAAGGACCTGAGTTCAAATCATGCTTCAGACATTTAGGAACTGTGTGCATCTGAAAAGAGAAAATGTAACCCTCCCTTCGTGGAAGATGATGGGTGAAGAATGTTGCATATGCTGTCAGGTGCAGATGATGGTGAAGGTGATGGTGACTGATGATGGTGGTCACGGTGATGGTGACTGATGATGGTGGTCATGGTGATGGTGACTGATGATGGTGGTCATGGTGATGGTGACTGATGATGGTGGTCACGGTGACGGTGACTGATGATGGTGGTCATGGTGATGGTGACTGATGATGGTGAAGGTGATGGTGACTGATGATGGTGAAGGTGATGGTGACTGATGATGGTGGTCACGGTGATGGTGACTGATGATGGTGAAGGTGATGGTGACTGATGATGGTGGTCATGGTGATGGTGAC